>JAWNKY010001579.1:1200000-1800000 GCA_035041765.1 Drosophila algonquin | reverse complement strand
CACCCACTCACCCACTCTTTCGCCTTTCACCGCTCAGCGGCAAGCCCAACCGCACCCCCCACCATCCCCATCCTCATCCCCATTCCCCCTCATCCTTCTGCGGCTTGCCGCCTTTTCACCAATCCGATCAATATTTGGCAGTTAACAAAGGGGAAAGGGAAAGGGAAACCGCTGTAACGGTAAGCCGCCAAAAAGGTTTTTCCGCGGACTTAAAGCTCTGTTTCACCTTTTTTTAACCGCGCTAAGCTTTTGCCCAATTGTTGCTCCTGGCTGTGAGGAAATAGGGGAAGGGAAGAAAGGAAGGCCGAAGGACCCTCAGGTGTTGCTCAATTAAAAAGAAATTCATTTGCTCGGATTTCAGCACAAATGAAATTTATGTTAATTTATTTTGAAAGTGAAAACTTTTTAATTAAGCCAAAAAATGTGCTGGATTGAGATTTGAGGTGCGTACAACTTTTGGTGGCCACCGGCCAAGGGAATCCCAGCTGGCGCTCTAATCTTTCTAATCTATGCAAATGGCATGCGGACACCTGTCCGCCTAGGAGAGTGCGAGTGCTTTCTCTTCTTTCGACTGTCTGCTGTGGTGTTCCTGCGGTTTCCTTTTGAGTTGGTTTCCACACCGCAAACGCTTAATTACCAGCCGAAGGCGGCCTGAGGGCTTAGAGAAAGTACAGTAGTTGTACAAACGAAGGGAAACCCGCATGAGAGGGGGGTGGTGGCCCACTTCTTGGTATATTGCTAATGATATTCATGAGTTTGTTTTCCTACTTTCCATACGAAATGAATGTGAGGTAGAGATAGGTTTTAAAGGCGGATACAAACGTACATATATGGGATATTGGAGGCAGAAGGTTTTGCCCTTGAGGAGCTCTTTAATATCTTTATAAAGGGTTGACTCGGTGTTTTTGTACATTTAGATTTAGATTTAATCTTAAGAAATTCTTAGCCAACTTAAATCACTATATCATACAGCTATCAGCCAACACACACGCTCTTTAAACGCTGAAAGCTCGCTGTCTGCCCTGCCATCTGTCTATATCCTTTGGCTCTGTCAATTTCTATGACCCGAACTGAACAAACATCAACTCGGGCAAGGAAAATCCCTCCATGGCACCACTCAACGCGTTTCGTGGCGCAGCGAGTGGAAGATAAATTGAGGCTGTAAAAGCAAAACACTCTGCACACAGCCATTGGGCAGGCAGGGCAGGGCAGGCGGAGTGGATGTGGAATCCCAGGGAAAGAGGCCACTTTATCATAAACTCGACTCAACAGGTTCCCACATCCTTCCCCCCTTTTAGGCATCCCCCTTTCAGTCAGTCAGTCAGTGTCTGTGCTGCCATAAAAGTTGCTGCGCTCTGATTGAATAAAAATTTCATTAAACGCACATTTTCTAGCAGCTGGAAGGCGTTTGCAACACGCCCCCTTGGCGAGGACTCTCCCTCTACGATCCTGGCATCATATGGAGGAGGGAAAGATGAAGCCAAAGCCGAAGCCGAAGCCTTGCCTTAGGCAGGATTTCGCTTTGTTGCCGTTTATTTTAATTGCCGGCATTAGACGTTCGTTGATAGGCCATAAAAAAGCCGTTGGCTTTTGGTGTGAGCGGAAAAGTCCACAGAGACAAAATGGCGAGACGGATACCCTATTTCCCTACTCCGCCTACCCCAGCCGGTGGGGCAGGAAGTACACCCTTCGCAATCCATCAAGCTAAATATATCCACCCCGATCAACCAGAGGTTTCAGCCAGTTTTGTTTCGTCCTTAGGATTGGTTTTGCTTTCTCGCTTTTTTGTTTTAGCCGCTTCGTCGGCTTCATTTCCGCTTGGAAGAGGTGGACCAAGGGCGGGACTGAAGAGGGTGTAAAGTGAAGAAGTGTAGGTGGAAAAGCCAGACGTTGTCGTTCTGTTTTTGCGGTTGCTTATTCGGTTGTTAAATCGTTTTTATGACGTTTTCTTCGTTGCCGAAAATTTTCGCTTTGCGGTTAACTTTTCCTCCCTCGTCCTGCCACCACGTTTATACACCCCATTCGTACCACTTCAACCTCACCCCGTGCAAATTTTCAGCATTACTCTACCGACTGCGGGAAGCTTTTCGAGGGTTTGGGTAATTTCGCAGACTTATGCAACTTTCAAGAGGCGGAAAAGTGAATTAAGCAAGAGCTGAGTGGCGATAATGATTATGAAGTGAGTTTGCTTTGACCTGAACGGAGTACCATAATCTTCAAGCTTCAACTTTCTGGGCTTACACACGCATACACACTTTTGTCGTGTGACGATTTTTATAGCCATAGAGCTCCCAGATCGCATGTAGGGAGCCTATATGATCAGGAATATAGAATACATTCATCCGTTCGTTACAATCACCCAAGTCGAATTTAAACTTCGCGCCTAAACTGTATTCTAATATATTCTACATTTAACATTGGCGCCATCTGTACATTTTCATAGCGACTAGCAAGCTTCCATAAACATGCGCTAGAAGGCGCCGCTAGTTGGCGAAGCGATTATTCTGGCGATTATTCTTTTCCGTCTCTAAAATCGCCGAGAGCGAGCCGACGTCGCTCTGAGAGCGAGCCGACGATCGATTCGTTTCACGGCGAGCGAGCGAATTGGCGGAGAGCGAATTCGTCGCAACATATTCGCCTTAGATTTCACTCTCACTTACGTAATTCGCCGTGGAAACATTACCCTCTACGAAAGGATGTTATAGAATCTAAGAAAAGTTTGTTTTACTAGGCACCAATTATTGCAGAAACTAGTCTGTCTCTATCTCAGACATCTTTATGGTTTTTGGCCTTCTTATAAAGACTGAAAATGGGTAACGGTATTTATATGTTAAAAATAATAAATTCATCAAATGCATTGTTGGTCAACAATTGTAAAAATGTGCAAAATACACTATTAATTACGCTTGAAAGCAGCTAGGAAAAAATAATTATATCAGTAATCAAAGGTTAAAAGGGTATGCAATTGTCGATACTACCGGTTATCTTGAAGCAAGTGTTCAAATGACGTAACATTTCATGCTCACTTACGTTTATGCGGTTGTTTGAACAAAGTGCCTTGTGCGTAGCACTTCCAATCAGAATAAAACGAAGATGCACAAGGCATTAGGATCTTACAACCGCAGGCCTAAGACAAACAAAATTTGAAATTAACGAGCCCAATTAAAAGCTCGGAAACAGATAATTATATGTAGTCAAATTAAAGCCCAGATGGTTTGGAAAATAGTGTTTTCTACAGAACTATCTACATAAGTAAGAGACCAGTCTTAAATTATCTCAAAGTATTGATAGCAATGAATATGTCTAATACAAGGTACCAAAAAATGAATCACATTTTATATAGTTTATTTTTTATTATATTATATATTTTTGAACATAGAAACATTGTACGTATGTACAGTGGCTAACATCCAAACTGATGCAGTGGCAAATAAACTGTTTAACTGTGGTACAGAAATCCGCACGAGGCCACCCATCAAGTGCTACATCAGTGTATTTATTTGCTTCACTTCTAAGGCTATACACATGGAGCTCGTAAAGGACCTGACCACCGCTTCGTTTCTAGGCGCCTTAAAGCGTTTCACTTCCACGCGAGGAAGGCCAAGTCAAATTTGGTCTGACAATGCGACAAACTTCGTTGGCGCGAAGAACGAGCTTTTGGAGCTCAAGAAACTCTTTATGAGCGACTCGCATATGAAGGAGGTCCATGAATCCTGCTTGGCGGACTCGATCGACTGGCGCTTGATCCCACCACGCTCTCCGCACTTTGGCGGATTGTGGGAAGCGGCCGTGAAGACAGCAAAGCATCACCTGTACCGCTCAGTTGGGCCCTCTGTGCTTGACTTCGACGAGCTGCGCACTCTGATCTGCCAGATCACGGCAATTGTTAATTCTCGCCCTTTGCTCTCGCTTTCAGAAAATCCTGCTGATTTAGATGTCCTGACTCCTGCTCATCTGCTTTTAGGCGGTCCACACGAAGCAATCCTCGAGCCCGATCTGACGAAGCTGAACTATAATCGTCTGGATGGCTGGCAACGGGTCACTCAACTGCAGCAGATATTCTGGAGCCGCTGGCGCGAAGAGTATCTAACTCTGTTGCAAGAGCGGTCGAAATGGCGGACTCCCACGCAAAATCTTTGCGTAAACGATCTCGTTCTGATTAAGGACGAAAATCTTCCTCCAATGCGTTGGCCACTAGCTAGAGTGGTCGAGGTCGTCAAGGGCAAGGATGGAGTGTGCCGCGTAGCTGATTTGAAGACTGCCACAGGAACCATCAGAAGGGCCGTTACACGGCTATGTGTACTGCCCCTCAAGGAGTCTGTTGAAAGACTGGCTTCCAACGGGGGGAGTATGTTCGGGCCAGCCGCTAATCAACAGGCCTAACTTAATACAATACAATATTCAATGCACTGTAAACGCCCACGTTCGGCAGCGCTGCTGCGCTCTCCCTCTGTAAAGGGCGCTCTGCAGCCGCCGCCTCGGCTCTAGCTTTGCTTAGCCGACGGTGCTAATTTCAGTAATCTGCTAACCTCTCTGCGCATTGGATCTCGTTTATGCATTTGTACATTTATCTGGTTGTGCTAAGAGCAAGCAATCGGCTTCCGCTAGCAGCCGCCGGTATAAATAAACAGTTATTACTTTCGAACAATTCGTGTTATTATTCTGGATAGAAATAGGTGCCAAAAAAGCTTGGCATCTCAAACACCCATCTCATCTGAACATCAACTGGACATTGAGGAGATGGAAGTCAGTGGTGGACTGCTGGTGGGAGCTCGAAGGCACGGGCCTCCCTCCAAATTCAAATCAAAATGTCTTGCCAAAACCCAAAGAAAATTAAAAGCGGCTGAAAATATAGCTTGAATTAATTGGGAGTGTATGGAAGTGTTTCTTAATGTCATGGCTGCAGTTAGTTTTTGTCTGCAAACACATGCACCATGGCAACACTCCCACACACACACACGCCCACATAGAGCCAAACACTCGTATAATTGTCTGGTCGGTAGTAGCTAATTTCGTCTGGACAGAGCGACGGATGTGGCAAAGAGAGATAGATGGTGGCGACAGGTAAACAGCGCTCACCTTGCTCTCCCAATCGTCATTTAGAGCTCTTACACTCACTATCCCCACCAAATTACTCGCTCTTTTACTCTCTCAACTCTCCCAGTTGTTTGCTCTCCCTCTCTTTCTGAATACACTACTCTCTTTAACTAGGGTTCGCTTCACAGGTAAAATTCAAACGGTGCTTCGTAACGTATTTCTCGTCAATCACCAAGGCCTAATTGCGCAGGTGCAACAGAGACGTCTGATACATGCCACTGCCAGAAAGAGATCGCTATACAGACGCTGTGTGGACAGACGCGATCGTGGCCCAAAGCGAAGCCATGGCCAGGTCGACGTCTCAGTTGCTCACGCGGCTTCTTACCTGTCGACCGACGTTTTTTCCCGAAGAATAATCCGAGTGCGCGCGTTCGTTCCAGGTGTACCTCTCTGTGTGTGTGTGTGTGCGTACCTCTCTTCTACGCGCGCGTTTATTAGTGTGTGTGTGTGTATTCAATTAATTACAAAAGCAAAAAAAAGCAGCAGCTCTGGGAATTGAATGAAAGAAAGGCAAAACCCCCGTTGAAAAAGAGTGTATGCAAAATAGTAGTTGCGTGATACAAAAAGGCCATCAAAAGAGGCAGCAACAAAAGAGCAGCGTGAAAGGTGATTAATTCACTTAAAAGTGCAATTAAACAGCAGCAGCAGTGGCAGTGGCAGCGGCAGCAGCAGCAACAGCAGCAGCACTACAAGCAGCAACAACAGCTAAAATCATTGGAGCAGCGCAAGGTGCAGACAAGGTGAGGGCGAACTTGAAGTTTTTTTTTTGGGAAAATTATTCAACAACGAAAATATTTAATGAACGTGTGTGTGTATGTGTTTGTATCTCTCTATCTCTCTCTCTGTGTCTATGTGTCCGTGAGTGTGTGTGAAATAAATGCACAACAACAGAAATTGCACTTGAAAAACAATGAGATGACGAGAGGAGAAAGAGAAGTTGTGGCGGAGAAGGTGAAAGAAGAGGCAGAAACTGTTGATGATGATGATGATGATAATGATGGGGAAGAGGGAAAAAAATCAGTACAAAACGGTATAAACGTGATTCTTTTTCCACACGCCATTACCCAAGCGACCCTCCTGCTCCGACGCCTGTCTTTGAGTTTGTGGGAATTTTCTTGGGAAGAATAGGAAAAGCCAGAGGAAGGAGCAGCAGCGGAGGACTGGCAATCTGGCCTCCAATTTGATGCTGCAACTGTACACGCTGTGCAGCACTCGGTACTCTAGACTCTCTACCCCACACCCCACACCCCACTCTGCTATCCAATCCTCTCCGACTTCTGCTCTGATCCATTGGCGACATTTTTGGTTGGGAGCGCTGCCTGCCACAGCAACAGCAATAACGACAACAACAACCCAACCAGAGCTTGCCTGAAATGAAGCGTGGACTCGATCGGCAGCAGCAGCAGCATAAAAAAACGCAAATCTGGCGCAATTGAGCGCGAATGAATGCCAAAACCAGAAAAACAAGCAACAACAACAACTACCGAGAGAGAGAGAGAGAGAGAGAGACCAGTCAGTGGCAAAGAGAGAAAGAACAACAACCACAGCGCATAGATTGCCGGCCTCAAGTTACGACGTCGTCGACGATGCTGCCCCAAACTCGGCTTGCGATGCTGCTGATCGTCATCCAACTTCATGATGATGATCGTTATTATGGTCTTTTCACTGAATGAGCCACATTCCGGTTTAGCATTTCAACAATCCCGAACACACAAAAGCATCCCCAAAAACCCACACACAGACGACAGACAGCACACACAGCTCTCCCCAGTGGTCATTCCCCACGCCACGCCACTCCACTCATCATTCCCCCTCCCCCTCACACACTCCATTTCCAATTGAAAAGCCAGTCAGCAACTGTCTGTTCCCCCTCTCCACCTCTAACGATCGCGCTTAAACATGTTCGGTGCCCCCCACCCGCACTCCGCGCCCTTCCCTCAACCTTGCTGTAAAAAAGCAACATGGCAAGTTTTTGTTGCTGTAAATGCAAGCCTGTGACGTTGTTGCTGTTGTTGTTGTTGTTGTTGTTGGTGGCAGCATTCCAGCGATCGCTGCTGCTGCTGCTGCTTTTGCTTCGCTTTGCGTTGGCTGCACCTGGAATGCACCCATAGCCAGCCTCTATGTCTCTCTTTGTCTCTCCTTTTCTCTCTTTTAGTTTTCTGTTGATTTTGTTTATTTAGAAATTCCAAGAGAGGCGCATAACGAAAACGAAAAGTGTGAAAAGTGAAGCCACCAAAGCGGACAAACGACGAACTTTGAGCCCAGCCTAAAGGTGTGTGTGTGTATGTGTGAGTTCTCCTTTCCCTTTACTTAAGCCCCTGCTGCCATCTCTCTCTTTCTCTCTCTCTCTGTCCTTCTTGGTGGCGCTTGGACCCCCGAAAAGAAGAAGGAGTACGACTGTGGTGGGGGGGAAACGTGCACGTTTTTTACATGTAATGTGAGGTCAGTAACACTTTTGTTTCAAACATTTATCACTCTCCGTTTTGGGCGAGTGAGTGCGTGTGGTGTGTGCACCGTTTATGACGTCAAAAGCGGCGCTTGGCAAAACAGAGAGCAAACGAGTGAGAGAGTGAGAGAGAGAGAGAGAGAGGCACGTTTAATGAACTCTCGAGTTGATTGACAGGCAATTTACTCGTATTGCTGGGGCTCTGAGAGAAAGAAATGAGTGGACCGGACCCCAAAGCCTACACGTGTGGAAGCCAACTTTTAGGCAGAGAAATTCTTGAATTCTTCAAATTTCTCTTCAGGGAATTCTCCTTGTAGAATTTCTCATAGTTTTTAGTGAAAATTGTTACAAAATAATTGCTGAAAACAAATTGCCTTTCCCAGAGTTTCATTCAAAACATCTGCATCCGTCTTCAGTCCTTCGCGGAAATGGAAATTTCACAGTGGAAAATCCAACTAAAACGAAACTCTGTTGTGTGTGCGAGGCGTGGCACGTGCAACCACCCACAATTTTAGTTTTGGGAACATTCCTCTGCTCGCCAGACGCGAATGTTGACAAACCTACACAGTTTTTTTTTTTTAATGTTTTTCTGAATTTGTTTTGGCATTTCACTGAAGCGGCACCGAAAGAGATGGAAGAGAGAACTTGTTTTTCTCATATCCAAACGAAGCGTGCGAGATTTTATTTAACGCGGCTTGTCCCCAAGAGAGGGGGAGAGAGAGAGAGAGAGAGAGGGAGGCAAGTGGGAAGTGGGAAAGTTGGGCGGCGACTCCAGAGTGGGGACAAACAAGCTGGCTGCGTGTTTACACATATTTTTGGCTCTCGTTCGCTCCCAGTTTTGTGTTTTCTGCTGTTGTTGGTTTTTGGCCACAATGAAATGAGTTGAGCTGTGGGCCTGGCCCACAACTAGTTGCTCTTGGGAGCCACACAGGCACAGCCACACGTGCAGACAGCAGCCGCACCCTAACCGCTACACCCTGCCAAACCCCTGAGACCGCCTCTCCCTCAAAACTACCACCTCCTCCGCCCATTGTCCACGCAAACATTTTACAAAAATAAAGCGAGTCTCGAATTTCTGTTATGTTTCTGGTTGTTTTCACTCCTTCAGGGGGAGGACGGGGCTAACGACTCTCCCTTTGTCCTCAAGTCTCGAATCTCGGTATCCAAATCGTCCTACAATATCATATAGTAGCTGCCATATAAGAAAGGATCTGCAAGGGTATCAAAGGCGAGAGCTAGCGCCTTCACTTCATGTTTGAGTTGCCAACTTTTGTGGCAGGATATGGAGAGAGAGAGAGAGAGAGTGAGAGAGTGAGGTTGAGGGGTAATGGGAGGTCATGCATACCTACATATGTAAGTACAATCATTACGCGGGACTCGGCTAGATACATACATATACATATGTATGTATGTATTCTGGCGGCTTTCCTCCTCTCTCCATCTCTTACCTCAAACAGTGGATCCATTTCCCGCATTTTGCGGCTGCCTGATTGTCATCCACCCCCACCCCTCTCCAAGCCCATCCATATGGTCGTGTGTGTGTGTGTGTGTTTGTTGAGGGGGTAGTTGGGTGGCTGGAAGGCTAAGGGCTGGCTGAAACGCAACCGTTTGGTTTTTATGTCTTTTGTAAAATTTTTATTTAATTTTTGAATCTTTTTTTTCTTCTTCCCTAAAAAGTTTAATATTTGTTTTTCATGCTTGCGATTTGCATAATTTGCACAAACTCACAAACACACACACACACACACCGCACACAGAATCATGACCTCCATTTGTGCCTAGCCTGTACCTGTGGGTAGGAGCGGAAGAGAGAATGCGAGAGCGAGAGAGAGAGAAGGAGAAAGAATGCTCTGCTCGCATGCGATATATTTTATGAATGCAAATCCCTGTTCATTCGGATTTGGTTTACTTGCTCGCCCCGCCCCGCCCCCCAAACCAGCTCTGCCCCATCTGCGCCCCTATTCACTTTCACCTTCTTTGTGCTCTCTCTTCTCTGTTACATCGGCTGCCTCCTACACAAAGCTGACTGCTGGCTGCAGTTTCCATCTACACCCACATCTACACATGTGTGGGGGAGGGGCAGTCGAAGCGTTTTTCGTCCCGCTTTAGTTCGCTTTTTATTCATTCACCTCGCAGTTCCATTCATGCGCTTCTCCTACAACATAAATAAGGACTTTGAAGAGAGTTAATCGACCGCAGGTGTACCCTGTAAAGCCTACAGTGGGCATAAGAGACAAAAACATGCAGCAAAATCATGGCTGGTTCTAGTTTTTGAGATAATCCGCGAGGGGGATCCTTAATCTTGAAGTAGAGTCTTTTCTTATCTTACACATGGCATACCCCTCCTCTATAATCCCACAGGGTATCCATAAAAAGAGTGTACCAAAAAGAAACTGAAACTGAACTGAATATTTATTATTATTATGTCGTTGCCGCTTCATACGACGCCCGCCACCACCTCACATGGCCTGGCCCCTGTGTCGTCTCTCTCTCTTCTTCTGTCTTCCTCATTTACCTGTCTGCCTGCCATGCCCCATGCCCCTCCCACTGGCCCATCCTTCCGGCGGCGCCCTCATTCTAAAGGAAAATTGTTCCACCTTTGGTTCGTCTTTTGGCTTTTATTTATTTTTATTGTGTGGCGCGCGGCTTAAATGCGCTTTGCAGATATTTTATGCCTTCCTTACAAGCGATCGAAGTGGGGGTCCAAGGGGGGATCCAAGGGGGTATCAAAGCGGGGAGGAACGAGGTAAGGCAGGCGATGTGGCCCAAATATGTTATGTGACACACACACATCCTCCCCCTCCAGCTGCAGTCTGTCCGCCTCTAGTCATTGAAATCTTTCTCCCTCTCTCTCTCTCTCTTTCTCTCTCTCGCTTTGGCTGGAATCAAAGTCCTGTTGTTGCTGGCTCACACGCTTACAAAAGAGTTTTGGCTTACTGGCACGCCCACTGCCACTTTTGCCCCCCTCCGGGCTGCCTTTTGGCGGGAAATTCATTTTAGCCCTGACAAAGCAATTTTAGTTATTTTGACGCAATTGAATTTGGTTTTATTTTGATTTTTATTTTGATTTTTTATTCGTTTTGGTTCGATTTTTGGCTTAACCCTTAACCTTTGACATTTGTGCGTTTGGCTGGAAATGAAGTGAAATGAAATGAGAGTTTTCCATGAACTTTGGGAAAACTATAAAATACAGAAGCTGCTCGTCTGCTCGGCAGACAAAAGAGGGGCTCCTTTTTTTAGTCCTGCCGAAGTCTGCTCAACTTTTTTTTAAGAGTTTGCAACTTACAAAAAGAGAAAAACGGAAAAGCTCTGCAGTTTTATTTGATGTTCAGGCGATTCACAGGTTCAAACACAGCCCTTAAGGACACGGATTTAAAGGAAATCTCTAAATCTGTAATTGAAATCCCTGGAATAATTAAACAGATTTGCATATAAGCTACAGGTTATATGAATATGGCAAGCCCCCTCGAAGGAAATGCCACACAGTGCCAATGCCCAGTGGACAGTGCCCACCGCCCCCTCATGCACACACACACAAACACACACACACATACATGCATATGCCTGTATATGTAGTAATTCCCTGCTCATTGAGTCGTGATTGCGCATCGTTATCAATTATTGAGCAGCCAATTTAAATATCATAAAAATTGAATTATAATTTAAAATTAAAATCCCTCGAAGGGGGAGAGCGAGAGGGAAGGATGTTGACCATCGAAAGCGGAAGGAAAGGACATTAAATCCGTTTAGGTTCCCTGTGTGTGGGTGCTCCTCTGTGTGTCTCTGTGTTCCCTCCCCTCCCCCTACTTATGGAGTGCGTTCAGTGATGTTCACATGTGATACCATTGTAGGTCCAACCTAAAGCCCCCGAACTCGACTCCGACCCAACCTTTGACCCTGCCGCCACTCTGCCCCCTGGCACCCACTGGTGGCTAATCTGTACGTGGGGGTGGGGGTGGGGGCAAGGGTGGGCCTGTGCCTGTGCGTGTGCGTGTGCTGTGCAGGGTGATGATATGCAAGCGGAATCCTCTTCTGGAAAATTGCCTCCAAAATCCTTCACGCTTCATCAATTCCCATTGTTGTTTCTCCCATTGTGTGTGTGTCTCTCTCTCTCTCTCTCGTTCTCTCTTTCTCTCATTGAATTGCAAATATTTATGCGTGTGTGAAGGGGAGGGGGAGGGCTTGTGGTAGCGCCACTGCCGTCGACCCGCTCTGCTTTTTCTCTCTCTCGCTCTCGCTCTTTCTCTCTCCCGTTGCGTACTTAAGCGAATTGCGTATTTATGTGTGTAATCGCAACTCATCATTCGCAGGGGGCGCGACCGGGCTGGGGGGCGGTAGTTTTGCGGCTGGGTGGCTGCGGGAGACGTGCGAGTGTGTGTGTGTGTGTCTGACAGACAGAGGCGGGGACAGGGACAGGGGCAGGGGCTGGGACAGCGGCAGGGGCTGGGACAGGGGCTGGGACAGGGGCTGGAACAGGGGGCAGGGGCAGGGGTAGGGTTTATATGTATACAACGGGGCTTTATCGTTATGGACTGATGGATTTCCGTCGGTTACCTTTTCGCATTACGAAAATGTCGCTCCGAGTTTCCTCCACCCTCCCCCTCCCCTCTTCCCACTCTAACTATATCTTCCTCCCCCTCGCCCAACCACCACTTAAACGTCGCTGCCGTCTGTCGCGTCAGAAGTGGCTGCGATTTATTTTGGCAGCCATTTACATATTTTATTGTCAGCTAATGCCGGGATTGTAGGTGCGCCGTCAAAGGGGGAGTGGGAGGACGCGACGCGGGGGGGTGTCATGTTGAGGTGGGTCTACGTATCTCCACTTATCTCCTTGACTATTTCTAGTGTGCGCCATTTAGTGACAAGCCCATTAGAGGGGATAATAATTCACTGTTGAGGAGCAGGCAAGGAGCAGGAATTAAAATGGAAATCACTGAGTACCAAAGGAATTAAGCAGCGACGAGAAACGAATGGAATGGAATGGAATAAACAATGCTTAAAATATCCCCTAAAAAAGAGTGATTCAGTCGCCTTTCACTTTCAAATTAAAATCTGTATTTTTGTTGCATTTTCAACTAAGAAAATACATATATAAAAAGTTGTCACAAATTGAAACTATTTTGTGTTATTTTATGGCTGCCATTTTCCATACAATGTCCATACATTTTCATACATTTTCATGCTTTACCCACACACACACTCACACACCCCAAAATGTTTTTCCTTCTCTCGAGGGAAACCCCGTAAATCCCGTATGGTTAGTATTTTCTCTAATTTTGCTATGAAAACTTTGCTGGAATTTAATTTCATTTGGCAAACAATTTTTGCATAATTATTTGCAGATTGCCGGCCAGCAGATTTCGGGGGCAACAATCATCATTTCATCAACCCATCAACCCCGCATTACCACCCCCCCCCACCCCCCTTGTACCGCCAACTAAGTACATAAAAAGTTTAAAAAGAAAACACAACATTTTTGCTGGTTTGCTTTTGTTTTTGCTTAATTAAATTGAAAATGTTTCTCCGCTGGATTTGCTGTCCCAGCGAAATGAGCACCGAATGATGATGGGTTTTCCCCCAAAATCCCTCCACCACCCCTCCTGATGACAGGCCAGGCCCCTGCCATCGCATCGTTGGGTGTTCTTTTTCTGTTTTTTTTTTAATAAAGCAAATCGATGGCTGGCGTCCGGAGTCGTGGGGCGGGGGGAGTAATTGAACAAATTGCCACAAAATTTGGCCAGAAGAAAAGCTGGCTGGCAGCGTGGCAAAGTCCTTTCAAATTCGGGGCGCGCTGAAACAGAAAAACCATTGCGTAGGGGGCGGCGGGAGAGGAGAGGCCACTTATTGATGACCTTCTTCGAGGTAAGCCAAGCGTTGCGTATACGCCGCGATGAGCGGAAAGAGCAAGAGAGACGGAGAGAGGGCGAGTGATGGCGGATGTTCTGAGCGTACGGCTCATTCAATCATCCGCTGATGCATTGACAAGTCTGTCAATGGGCATATTGATTTATGACCCCGTCTGACACCACGTCATCACCTAACCTCCCCTCCCCTCCCCGCCCCACCCCTTCTGTCTTGGGCTCATTGAAAATGTCAGCAGGACGACGACGGGGGAGTCGCACTCAAAGTGCTAAGCACAAATCGTTTCCACTTTCGAGATAATTACCAATCCATATGGAAGAGTGTGGCATGCCACATGCCCCCACTCATTGTTTTGCGTTAATCGCTGCCCCACAGAATGAACCGCAGAGCGATACAACCTCGATTGTTGTTTGCTCAAGCGTGAGAGGCAACAGATAACCAGATAGCCAGATACCAGACACCAGATACCAGATACAGAGATACAACTACTAGATACAGTTGCCAGCCACAGAGATAGCAGCTGCCGACACAGATACTTGCAGTGGCAGACACGGCTCTATCTCTCTGTGGCTAAGTGGTGAGTACATAAGGCGATGTTTTATCGGTCGAGTGCAACGAACGTGCTTTTTTACTTCTAACCTGCCCCAACAAATCCAAGCGTAGGTTAGCGCTGCTGCAACAAATCGCAGAATCAAGCACAAAAGAGCCAGCAAGATTTGCACCCACTGATTGGTTCCCTATGCCCTGGAAGATACAAAACAAGATGGACTCGCACCTGACTTTTGGCTGTTCGAACACCTGGCTTTGCATGCTTTCTCTTTCACTCTTTTCCGGTGAGTGTACGCGCCTCTCCTCTCTCTCTCCACTGGAAGAGGAAAACGGAAAATATGGATGGCATATGGAAACGGAAGCTTCTCTGCTACTTCCAAGCCAAAGGGCTGGTGGGGTGGGGGTTCTTCCCTTTCAATAATAAATAACAACCATCTCTTGTTCAATCGTGTCGCTGGATTCAACGTTTTTCTTTTTACTCTTTTGATATTTTGAATCATTGCTTGTGTGAAGATGATATTCCATTCGTTGAACCTCGGAGTGTTATTTGAAACTGATATCCCATCATTAGTTGTTTGCATCGCTGGACACTGGACACATGCCTAAAGCTGCAAGATTTGGTGCTGCATTTATGGCTGCCCGAGCGTGTAATCAGCCAACAGGCTTATGATATCAATGTCTCAGTGGGTGGGTGGGGGAAGCCTGCATGCAGTTGCCAGTCATGCGATAACATGACAAGTTCTGTGAGCCATATTCAACCTATGAAACCCATACTCTCCCATTCAACGGGGAGTCTGTGCCTCTTGTATATCTCTTCCTCGAGCTCTCAGACTGTTTTCGGGGGGAGGAGGCTTTTCGGAGCACAGCTACAACAATATTAACTAGTTTGCTGCCGGCAGGTGTTGTTTTCATGCTCACACACAAACACACACTCTACCTCCTGTATGCCCCCTTGGGGCAGGATGCATACGCATTTGCTTGCCATCGTCTGTGGTGCTGGAAACACCCAAAACATCCAAACAACAACAATAATGGAACAACAACAAAGCAGCTGACAGCATCTTCAGGGAAAACATTTTGGAAAACAAATCAATTTAGCCAACACTTCGATGTTTAACATTAATTTCCCATAAAATGGCATTCAGTTTTGCACATTTTTGGTTAATTTATTTGCGCAAAATCGAGAGACGATGCAACATGCATGGGGCAACACGAGGAGTGTCGTGAAACCGAAACCGAAATTGGAAACCCATTGAAAAAATAAAATGCACGAATAATAAATAACGCAGAGCGGCTTACGAGTAGATTTCCCCGTTTCCCCGTTTCCCGTTTCCCATTTGCCGTGTCCAATCGCATCGGAAATGTTTTTGTTTACTGGAGCGTATGCTCACAATCAACATCCCCCCCAATCCCGGGACAAATAATTAAAACAATTGTAATTTACAAATTTAATGAGAATTTCCATTGATTTTCCCCATTGCGAAGGTCACACCACGCCACAACGCCCACCCACCCATACACCCATATACCCATATGTACGTCCGTGTTGTTGTGTGCGGAGTAAATATTATCCGTGCGATTTACATGCGATATCTCTGCGAGTCCTCATGGCGAGTCCTCATGGCAGGACGAGTAGATTCGCAGAGTCCCAGGGACAATCAGGCCAATCATTCCACTGAAATTTGCTGCATCTGTTGGCTGCTCTTGTGTGGCACATTGAATGCTGAATATTGGCTTTGGAATTATAGTGGTAAATATTTGCGCAGATTTTTCTGGGTGACATTCTCCATAATTATTCATAATTGCTGTGTTTTTGACTTTTGCTCTGTGCAAATTAGTTGCTTCCATTCGAAAATATGTACATATGTATACATATATGTACATAGGTATGTATGTGTTATGCCTGCCTTATGGTATGAGTGTTAAGGCAGGCCCAATGAATCAGCGTTGGTTAACAGCAGGAACAGCAGTAACAGCAGTAACAGCAGAGTAACAGCAGCTAAGCAGATCAACAGCAAAACTACAGTAAACAGAGTAACAGCAGAGTAATCGCAGAGTAATCGCAGAGTAACAGCAGTTGAGCAGATCAACAGCAGTAACAGCAGTAACAACTGTAACAGCAGAGTACCAGCAGAACAACAGTAGTAACAGAAGTAGCAGCACAACAACAGTAGTAACAGCAGAGTAACAACAGAGTAACAGCAGCTTAGCAGATCAACAGCAGTAACAGCAGTAACAACTGTAACAGCAGAGTACCAGCAGAACAACAGTAGTAACAGTAGTAACAGTAGATGAGTAGATCAACAGCAGTAACATCAGAGTAACATAAGAGTAACAGCAGAATAACAGCAGAACGAGAATAACAGCAGATAAACAGTAGATAAGCAGCAACGGCAAGCAGAAGGAGAACAGACAGCCCTGAAGAGGAGAGGGGAGGGGAGTAAGAGGGGGGAGCAGACAGACGTAGTTCAGTAGCAGCAGAAATCACCCGAAATCGAACTATTCGATTCGTACTGTGTATTAAATGTCTTTCGTGATTTAATAATTATGATTTATGAATAAACAATACTTAAATAATCTCTTAGATGTATTTTGATATTTCATTTAAATGCATTTATTTTTCTGAAATAATAAAACTTTGAAAAGGATTCGATTGAGTGCAATATTTTGGCAATTTTCTTGACGTTCGTTTCGATTCGTTTCGCTTAACTTTTGCTTGATGCTGCCACTTTCCATAACAGAATATACATATATATAGATACATGTATTGATACATATGTATATGTAGGTATGTACACTTTATATATGCAAATATATACATAGATTTCCATTTTGCATGGCAGTTGTGTGGGAATTTGGATTTTTGTGCATTTGACACGTCTGGCACGGCCACGTTCTGTTTATGGCGCTGTTAGTGGCAAGTCGAGCAGCGGCAGCAGCACGAAGGTGTCGGAGCGGCAGCCAGAGGGAGGGAGGGAGAGAGGAAGTGTGCAAAAGGTGTGCTGCCAAAAAAAAGAGTGTTTTTTGTTGTTGTTTGTGTATTGGGGGGTGCGATGGCAGCTATGCAGAGGTATGCCGAATCGTTTGGAGCTGTCATCAAACATGCAAACTGCATTCGAGTAAATTGCCAAGTGAATGGCAGGCCCCAGCCCCAGCCCCTGCCCCACAACAGACCAGCCCCAGCCCAAGCCCATTCTGTGCCGCTGAAGTATTTGCCTCACAAACTCAATCTCTGGGCGAGGAGCAAAGGACGACCAAAAAATCAATCAAATGCCTTTAACCAATAGTCGGGACTTGCGTTCAACCGAAGATTAACTTTTGGAGACAGGCAGAGAGATTAGATTGCATCCCCGGCATCCCCGGCGGTGCAGTCGATGGTTTACAAATCACCAGGCAAAAGGATACTCCAAGGAGCAACAAATGCGGGTAATAATATCAGGATATCAAAATAAGGGCCATGGGGATTTCGATCTGTTGTCGGCCCGACTGCTGGCTGGTGTCTGCCAGCCCCCTCCTGAGATTTCAATCCCATCCTCCCTCACCTCCCTCCCCTCTCCTTCTGGGGTCTGCCAGGCGGTGCTTGTGAATTTTCCAAGTTTATTTGCTTGGATAGAGAAGGCGGAGGGGGAGGGCCATGTGCAACATCCCGAATAACTTGTTCCATACATATCCATAAATGCCTCCTCCTAGCTCCCCTCAGCAGGGGGTGGTGCGGGGTGGCCAGGCTGAAAAGTTTGGCATACATGGCAGCAGAAATAAAAAGTGAAAAAGTGGAAAGTGAAAAGCGAGAAGTGAAAGGCCAGCGAGCGGAGGGGAGGAGGGGGCCAGGGGGAAAGAAAGTAAAATTGCTGACAGGAAACTTCCAATCAGAAATGAATTACTTTGAAGTGAGTTTGACTCAAGGGGGGTGGGGCTGGGGGGGAGTAGATGCCGCACCGCAGTGTCAGGTTTAAGCAGCCATGAAATAACATTAATTTGTTGCAAATTCGTTTGCCACAAGTTTTTCTAAGTTGAATTAATTCGATTAGCTTATCGCCGGTTCAAAGTTGCGACTTCATCAAGGAATTGCACACTCCTCAAGGGGGGAGGGCCACAGGGGTGCGGAGGGGGGAGGTATTGCGATGACAACAATTCAAATTTTATTAGATTACATGAAATTTATGTGGCAATCAACTTAAGAAACAGAAGAAGAACCCAACGGAACAGAACAGAACAGAACACCAAATGTCTAGGAAGTTGGTGGCAGGAAGGAGGGGGAGGGGAGGGGGAGGAGGGGTTTCTTCTGCTTCTTGGGTGGAAAATGCAAATGATATAGGGACTGGAAAAGGGACTGCCACAGCCACTGCCACAGCCACTGCCACAGCTACTGCCATAGCAGTGTGTGGCCTCATTTTAATAAGAATGAACTCCTCGGCTCTCTTTCTCTCTCTGTCTCTCTCTCTGTCTCTCTCTCTCTCTCTCTCTGTCTCTCTTTGTTGAACTAAATAAGTCAAATAAAAAGAGTGTATTTTTGATTCTGTTTAGGATAGGGAGCGAACCCCTCGAGGGGGAGGGGGCGTGAGAGGACGTTGAAAGGACGTTCTCCCTGAATCTCTCATTTCATTTCATTTCATAAAGCAAGGCCAAATAATTTTCGTTTATTTTGTTAATATTTTTACGGCAAAAATGCTTGAAATTGATAAGGCTGCCTTTTGTATGGGACACACATATGTGCTGGCGTGTGTGTGTGTGTGTGTCTGTCTGTGTGGAGTTTTCTTTTCTGTGGGTGTGGGTAGGGCGGAGGTGTGGGTGTGGGTAGGGTGGAGGTGTGGGTGGAGATGGCTCTCTGGTCTCTGTGGGTTAGCATTGTTTGCAGACGCACACACAAAGGGAGAGCAAGAGAAGGAGACACCGAGAGCGAGGGGGAGAGGTTGCAGGGAGGGAGACGGTGGAGGGTGGGAGGGGGAGATGGCACACTTCCTTTGGGTACAATTCTATAGAAGAAATACCTCAATCGAGCGACGATTGGAATACACTTGGAAATGTTTTCAAATAAAAAACACAATTCCAGATGGAAGCTGCTCGTCCTTAAAGCTATACTGAATGTATGGGAAGCTAATGAACGGTATTCTTTGAGAATATTGGTAGAGAAGAATTGGAGAAGGCATCCTTAACAGCTAAAAAAAGAAGCATCAAGAGTTCTGTTACGCTGAGTGACCTTCTGCAAGAATGATTGTCTCAAGAGTATTTACTCATAGATTACTAACTTAAGAGATCTCTTGTTACCTTTATAAAGTTTCGAACGGCACCGCATAATATGGATACTCCCTGTGGAAAGGGTAGGATCTGAAAGGGAATAAAAAACCCAAACCAAAACCAGAGGGAAGCCAAACAAAAAATTGTTGAAAATACAAAATTTAAATTGTGTGTGTTTGTCTGCTGGCGAGGGCGGTGGCGTGGGCGTGGTAGGAGTCGCAGTACCTGCTCCTCCCTCTGCCGCATATCTATATCTAATGATTGTTTGTTTGCTCTGTTTGCTGATGCTCCCCCCCTCTGTTTGCCCTCTTCTTTACTCCACAGACTGGATGAGCGTCTCCAACGACATGGTATGAAGGAGCCGACGAACACTTTGGATGAAATTGTAAGTGCTTTGGCTAATCAGTGCCATTCTACTCGTAGATTAAGGCTGAATCACACCCACCACCCACATTTCCACCTCTGAGTCCCCCCTGAAGTGTCACATAATCCACTGGAAGCGGAACCGCATCACAAACATTAAATTCCATGTACGAGTGCGAGTGAGAAAAAGTCACGACAATGCAACGGACACATAATGAAAGTGAAGTGGTGGGCGGTGGGTGGCTACAGAAGGGGTGGCTACAGAAGGGTCTGGCTACTGATGTTGCAAGAATGCTTTTTAGTAGTTGCACGCAGTTGGCGCTTGTTAAAATGGCAGAGAGAGAGAGATAGATAGAGAGAGAGAGAGAGTGAGAAAAGGTTGGAAATGCAAAGCAATCTAAATAAAATGTCAGTCTGGCAAGTGGCGGCAGGTGGCGTCGCCAAAGAGAAGCAAGGAAGGGAGGAGGAGAGAGAGGGAACAGAGACAGGCATAATGAAGGAGAGAAAGACTGAAAGAGAGAGAGGGAACAGAGCCAGGCAGACAGACAGAGAGACAGTCAAAAAGGAAGGAAGGAGGGACATGACATGCATGGGCTCTGATCTCCAAAGCAACGACAAAACAATAGTTGGTTGCGCGGGGGGTGAGGGTTCAGGGGGAGGGATGGGACTTCAAAGTAGTGCCCCAAAAGTGGAGTTAACAGTCGGTGAGAGCAGAGCAGAGGAGTGGCTCTGGCTGTGGCTCTGACTGTGGCTGTGGTCTGGTCTGGTGAAGGTCCAAAGGAAGTCGAGCGTTTGTCAGAGCGTCGCCGTTTCAAGCGGTAATTGTTATGTAAATGAGTTTTCACAGTTTTTGCCTGGCCAAAAAGGTCACCCAAAGAGTCAGAGGGGGAAACAGAGAGAGGTAGAGAGTGAGAGGGAGTGAGAGAGAGTGGGAGGGAAATACTCGTAGGCCCAAGCAACACAAAAATATTTCACAGTCAAGTCAAGTCAGTCTCCTGCCACCGATGATGAGAGCAGAGGATTTCCCCGGACAACAGAAACTTTTCTTTGGCTTTTGTTTCCTTGTCGCTGCTTTTGGGTGCATGACTTTGTCCCTCCCCCGTCTACGTCTCCCCTCTCCGCCAAAGCTCTTTATAAAATTGCAAATCAGTTTGTAAGTCAACGGCATCGTCGTGGCTGCCGTTGTTGCTGTTGTCGTTGTGGCTGTTGTTTCTGCCACTTTATAGGCAGCTTTGCCAACAACATTCTTGTGGTGTAAACATACGAATGGCTATGACTGTATTTCAGTAATAAAGTTGCTCTGTTCTGCGGTGGGGCAGGCTACAGGACACGGGACACAGGACACACGATATGGGAGGCAGGCAAACACATTGTAAAGTTAATAACCGTTTAGGAAAGTTTAAAGCGGAATGAAATTTAGAATTCCGGCCGCTCTCTTTGGATATATTTACGGGGGAAGTTACGGGGGCTTTCGTTGGGAGATTGAGAGAGTATCTGAGTATCTGCGGAGGGAGAAGAAATCTCTCATCGATTATAAAGATGTCCATTAGGAGAGGCAAGAGGGAGGCAGGAGAATTCAGAGGCAAACCATTCGAGGGCTCCACTTTTGTGGCAGATGCATCTTCATGATCTGGCCATAATGCCATATCCATCCATTTCCACTATTGGCAATTGAATCAATTATTGACTTGCAGTCAATATATGTTCTCTCTCTCTCTCTCTCTCTTGGCCAATATGGAGAGCGTTGCCCACTGCTGCCGGCGGCACATATTGCCAATTACCAGACGAATGTTCGAATGAACATCTCACATATGTACATATACACATAATTGTTTGTATGTATGCATGAAAATGGCGTGGAGTGGCGTGGCGTACGGCGTACGGCGTACTCCCTAGACGAAGGACGAATAGCCGCAGGATGTCCCAGACCCTCAGCCATATTTGTGTTGGCCCATTTTCTTAAGTGCAACGTCAGCTTGGCATTTCGCAACATTTTGTTGCTGCTTCTGCTAGGGCTGGAGGGAAATACAGATAAATGCCAGGCCAGGCCAGGGGCAGAGCACAAACGAACACAAACACACAGACACACAGAGAAGAAGAAGAAGAAGTGAACACCCAGGGAGTGTCACGCACACAGATGCGACTCCCGAGTAGGACTTGAATTTTTAATGCAAGCGGCAGCAGGGGAGGGGTGGGAGGGGCAAGGAGCATCATATGCCATTGCCATTCGCAGTGGCATATTTACATTTCGGCTCAATGTCAATTGCGTTTATAAATTAATTTGCAAAAAGACAAATGTACTCCAGCCCCCCCAACCCCCCAACCCCCACACACACAGACATGTATGTACATTGGGGACACGCTCTTGGCCAAAAAAACAAGCACGCCTTTTGTTTAGAGGCCATTACGGAGGTGCCCGCTGCTGGCCCGTTGCTGGCCCGTTGACGGTG
Source organism: Drosophila algonquin (assembly GCA_035041765.1). NCBI lineage: Eukaryota > Metazoa > Arthropoda > Insecta > Diptera > Drosophilidae > Drosophila > Drosophila algonquin. The sequence continues at coordinate 1,777,998 of JAWNKY010001579.1, read as the reverse complement.
GTCCTCTGTTTAACTGCCAGTGTCAGCTCATGTGGAGCTCCTGCTGACCTGCCGCTGCCCCACCCGGCGGCATTGTGACATTGTCTCCCCTCCCCTCCTCTCTGCAGGAGGGTACACATTGTTAGGAGGCAGCCTCAATGGATGCCCGCGTCTGTGTAGCCGTAACCGTACCCGTACCTCAGCTGGCGTGACAGGTTGTTGTCGTCGTTAGACGTTTTCTTTTTTCTGTGTGTGCTTTTGTCTCCTGGGGTGGGGGTGGGGTAGGGGTAGGGGCAGCAGGCAGCAGCAGCTGCCAGTTGTCGTAAATATTTGCGCACAAAAGTCGGCAATGATTTGCTGCTTACCCACACACACACACACACACACACACAGTCGAAACTAGCTAACACGTGTGTGTGTGTAACGCACCCACGCATAATGAGAGAAAAAAAGACAGGCTATCCCTGCCGCGGGGCTGGGGGTGGGGCAGGTATTATGGCGGCTAATTTGGGCAGCCGGATGACAAGTCAAACCATGCAGGAACAGTGGGCGTCGAAGGCCTCCAGCCAACAGTCGAGGCTTGCCCCAAGGCTTGCAACGGCATTTGGAAAATGGATTGCAATTCAATTAAGAGCTTTAGCTGCCACAAGCATTTCAAATAAATAATAACGTTATGGGCGTGATAATAATAGACGAGAGAGACATTAATTTGCATTCTATTCCCACGCACGCACTTACGCCTGTGGCAGGGGCAGTGGCAGTGGCAGGCTGCGTGCATTCCTTTTCGAAGATGGGCCAATGTGGCATGGCACGCACTTCCGCCCACCACCCACCCGCGCTGCACTGCTTCGGCTTTGCCTTCGTGATTTCAGGCCTTCGGCTTCGTCCTTTGGCTTCGGCTCCGGCTTCGGCTTCGTTTGCCGCCAAACGAACTTCGTTAGCGCTGATTCGTTTCGTTCGTTTTGGCCACTCAAAGCAGCGACAATTCTGCTGCTGCTGCTGCTGCTGCTTCTGCTTCTGGCTCTGCGTTCTTTGGTGTTGCTGCCACTGCCACTGCCACTGCTGCCACTGCCACTGCTGCCACTGCCACTGCTGCTGCTGCCTTTCGGTTTCCATTTCAGTTGTGCATTGGCTGGCGGACGTGACAGTTCGACAGTTTCCGCTGAAAGCAACGCAAACCCAGCGCGTAATTTTACGTAACGTAACGCAACGCAACGTAACGGAACGTGTCGTGTCGTTTGTGTTTTTGCCTCCTCGAATTTTTGGCGCATTTTTGTATCGTGAGTTATTAAAATGCGATAAAAGCCAGTGAATCGGTAATAAAGCGCTTATCTGTGGCCGCAATTACGACAAAACGGGGATGAGAGAGAGAGAGAGAGGGAGAGAGAGAGGGAGAGAGAGAGAGATCAGATCAGACGAGGGAACCCCTGAACGTTTAACATTTGGCGGCTTTTTTCGGGCGACAGCCGGCAAGCAGACCCGCTGACTGCTGACTCCAATTACTTGTCGAGGGGGCGGAGGGAGGGAGCAGTGGGGCAGGCAACTGGCGGAGTCAATTGTGTAGGCTGGCCCCCGCATCTGTTACAAATGACAGGGGAGCAGCACCCCCCCTCCCCATTCACCCTAAAGAGTGTGCGGCCTGCCCCTGCCCCCTGCCCTGCCATCAGTAGCGCCTAAATGTACATTGGTGTGCGTGTGTGTGTGTCTCTTTTAGTTAATAGTTGTCTACGTGTGTGGCACACACAACCACACACAGTGGGTGACATTAATGTGAGACCCAAACACACACACACACACACACACAGACACACATATGTACGCACGGTCGCACCTTTGAGGGGGGGGGGCACACACAGGTGGGCTGGCAAGGGATCGTGTTTGTTTTTCTTGGCTTTTAGCTTCCGCTGCGGGCTATCTCGAAAGGCATTCAAAGTATCTTTCGGATGTGCCACTTGCCGTGTTTCGATGTGTCTCATTTTCCGCGTCTCTTCCTCTCTCTCTCACTCTCTATGTCTCTCTCTCTCTCTGTCTCTCTGTCTCTCTGTCTCTCTGTCTCTCTCTCTCTCTCTGTCTCTCTGTGTGTGCTACTTTTGGGTGTTTATGACATTTAAATCAATAATGTCGCATGACAGCCAGCCCCTTGCCCCTTCAACCATTCCCATTCCCCTATCCCCACCCCTAGCCACCCTTCTGCCACCCTTCTGTTCGTCTCCCTCCCTGCATTGATCTCCCGCTGGGATTTGTGCAATTTGTGAGGATTTGTTGCATCTTGCAACATCAGCCTCAAGTGCCGCCTAGCACCTAGCGCCAGAAACAAAAAGGTGACTGCTACGCCCCCCCCTTCCCCCTCCCTCCATTCCTGTCTGCCCTGAATTCGCTTAATGAGCGCCGCCTGGCCGCAGATACTTATTTAACGCTCATACGCCCCGTTGCACGCCTTCCCCCTAGACGCTTTCTTTGCTTCGTGGGGGGCAGGGGGGAGGGGGTGGGCTAAAGCCAAGGCCAGGCGGCTTTTGTTTGTTAGGAGTGGAGCGGAGCAGAGAGCAGGGGGAAGGGTAGGAGTGGGGTAGGGTGTGGGGTAGATAGGGTGCGGATGAAGTAGTTCACGTAACAGTAAGTGCAACCGCTCTACCTCTCTCTCCCCCTCCCCTCTCTCTCTCTCTCTTGAATTATGATTCTGGTTTCGGCTTAATCCCATTTACAACTCTGTGCCACATTTTTAATGAAGATGTCGGAGGCCCCATGGCTGCCCTTGCGGCATGGTTAGAGCCCCTCTTGTGTCGCAAATAGTTTGTGGCATTTTAATTTGTTAAGTGTGCAACATTCGTGTCCAAGTGTCCAGCTAAATTCGCCCTAAGCTGCCACAAACTCGATTTAAATTTCCACAAGTGCCACACAAAAAACACAGAGGGAGAGAGAGAGAGAGAGTGAGAGAGAGAGAGAGTGAGAGGGTGCGAGTGACCGGACAGGACAACATTTTAATCAAATGTGTAAAAACTATTACAGCTCCCCCCCCCCCCCCACCCAGGGCAACCCAAAGTTAGTCCTGGCCATCATCGTGATCCTCTTGGCCATCCCTCACGGGCCATTGGCATGTCGCTCCTTCCATGAATTTGTTAATTAAGCTTAATGTGCAATTAAAGCTTCAAGGAATGTGAACGAACCCCCCAAAAGCTGATTTAATTTGCATTTCGGTCAAGGGATACACCAGAGAGCAGATAGTGAGGCATGAGGCATGCGGCTTGAGCCATAGAGTGTGGGTTAGGTGCCAGAAATTAGGCTAAATGCCTGCCACATTCGCTGGATTTAGAAGGGGCTCCTTTGTTCCACATTTTCTTTGGTTTTTTTCCTCTTATTTGGGGCACAACATTATCTTTTGGTCGTAAATTCAACCCATTTTTTGCGGGGGCGGCTCCATACATAAGAAAAGCTTATTAGGAGCACAGGTAAATTTCCCAGAAGGGTCGTCAGGCGGAGAAATGGAAAACTTTTCTCTTTGCGGATAGCCCAAGAAGTTACCAGAGTGTCCAAAGGGAGAGAGAGAGCACAAGGAGGGTACTGGTAGTACTGGTACTGGTAGTAATAGAAGTCCAAATGGCTATCGGTAAATACATGGTGTTTAGACCTTAAAAGTAAAGACTAGACACTTGGGCAGGAAAGTTTTAAATTCAAACTAACTTTAATACAATTTTGTATTATGTTCTTAGAATTCGTATTCTATTCTATTCTTATTGAACGGGTGCATCGGTACTGCAAGTGGCCAGCTGATTGCATGCCAGCATCAGTATTTTGGCACTTGACTTTGGGATGTCGTGTGTGTTAATGAGTTGACAGATCATTTCTCGGCTCCAACTCTAGCAGTCATAAATCCTATACTGTACGTATGTTTTTTTTACTTGGAATAGATTGCTTTTGGGTTTATCTCCGTGAATGTTTGAGCAATGGAAAGGTACAATTATCGATTACTGTTCGATGTACAATCTATTTTGATTATTTGATCAAACTTTCAACTTTTAGTTTAGCAATTGATGTATCGCTCGGTAAGTGGTTAAATTCTATTACTCATTAAGGATTTGTATGTACTACCAAACCGATTTCTCGCTCGATGAGTTCTTAAACGGTAAACGCTTTTCCAACTGCATCCGCAGAACTTCCATTCTTCTCTCTTATATGGCAATCCTACGCACTCCCACGAGTGTCCCTCCATATGGTATTATCATCCACTTATCATAATCCCATTCCCATATCCATTTGTTTTTCCCTTTCTTGATTGAATTACATTACAGATCTCCTTCTCCTCCTTCTTCTGTGCCTGCCTCTTCTTTTGTCCTCGAACTTTTGCAATCATGGAATCCCATTGCCAAGGCACAGATTGCCATTATGCAACATTGCCCCATTGTGCATCCTATGGGATTAGTTCTCCAAGCCTACGTTGTGGTGTGTCGCTTGTTGTTGTGGCGGCTGCTGCTGGTCCTCCTTCTGGTGGCCTTCTGGTGGTCCATTCATTTGCACTGCTCCGAGCACTCTTCACTAATCTGTCCATTGTGAGACATTGAAAGTGGGCGTAGTAGAGTCACGGCCTAGCCACGCCCCACTCCCCCCAAATGGCACTTCATAACTGCTTTCTGTGTGGGTGTGTGAGGGGGTGGGAATTTACGACCTCAGTCAACACTCACGGCTAACTCTTGGTCACTGAGCAGCGTAGCGGGCAACGGTGGCGGCGACGGCGACGGAGTTCATGAACTTCAATGCCAAATGGCACACAGGTTGTCGTGGAAAGGGGTGTGGGGGGCATGGGGCATGGGGTGGGGAGTGGACACTGAGGTGCGGCATCAGTACGTATTATACACCAGAGAGCAGCCGTCCAATCCTTCACGATTACTTAATATTAATGACTACCAGTCTCTGTGTGTGTGTGTGGGTGTGTGTGTGCTAAGTGACCTTCTCCTCTCTCTCCCTTTCTTTTCCCCTCTCTTCTTGCGATCTGTGCGCGCTGATGTCGCAAATCTCTGATGCTCTTCGTCGATGAAAAACTTTTCTCGCTTTGGTCTTTTGTAATGAATGCCCTTTTTATCTGTATTAGTGTGTGTGTGTGTGTGTGTGTGTGTAGTTTGCAAGAAAGTAGACAGGGAGAAGGCAGGGCAGGGCAGGGCAGAGGGTGCCTCAAGGCCTTATCGTGCCCCATTGTGTTCCACACAGCAGCTGCTTCGGGAGTTGGGGAATATTTGCTTAAGCTGATTTAACTACATTAACTTGATTAAATAAGTATTAAACAGCCAGAAGAAGAAGAAGGGGGGGCCAGGAGGGAAGCCACGAGCCAGGAGCGGATTGCCGAAATGCGGGCCTGCGGGTCATAACCCATTGCTTGCCTCCACTTGGCTATTGATTGATTTCAAATTGCAGTAAATGTTGCGCCACCAACTGTTGTTGTCTCGAGGGCAACGCCACTAAAAAAGGGTACAATATTGAGCCACACCACCCACAGCCACCCACTAAGCCTGCCCCACCCTCTGGTGGCCCCCCCGCAGCAGCATGTGCGATGCTCGATGTGGAATGTGGTTCCAATTGTGGTTCCAATCAAAACGTTTAGAACAACAGACCAACAACAGCATCCCCATGTCTGTGTCTTTGTCTGTCTCTGTGTGTGTGTGTTTTGCGGTGGTATATCATGTTCTCTGATTGTTGGAGGGCACACACACACACACACACACACACACACACACATACATACATACATACATATGTGTTATATTATAACACAAATAGTTTTGATTGTCACACAATCACACGCCCCCCCTGCAGGGTCCTGGAGCGACAATTGGAGTTGTGGTCCATGGAGTGGAGTTTGGCCAAGTAATTAGCATTCCCCCAAGTGACACCACCACTACCCCCGCCCCCTTTTCAAGGTCATAGTTGCCACAAATTTCGGTTGGCTTTGCCGTTTGCTGCAACGATTCCCTCGATGCTGCAAAACAGAAGGAAAATGGAAAATAGAAAATGGAAAATGTAGCTTTTATAACTTTGTATTCGCTCATCTTTGTGGCAGCTCCACCCCTCACCCCTCACTCTCAGTCTGCAGCCATCTAACTCTTTCTATCTCTGTCTCTCTTTCTCTCTCTCTCTCTCTCTCTCTATCTCTATTTTGCTTTATTTCTGTGTGTTGGTCAGAGAAATGGAATGCGGAAAAGCGTAATTTAATGAAAAGTCATCAAAGCCCGCACCCCCCCTCCTGCTGCAGAGAGAGAGAGAGAGAAGGCAAATCTAAAACTTTTCGATTTCATTAACTAAAAAAAAGGAGAGAGAGAGATTTTCAGAAAAAGAAATTGATAAAGCGAGAAGATGCCACTCAGAGAGGGAGAGGGAGAACGTGAAAGAGTGAGAGGAGTGAGAGTGAGCGGGATATATGCGTAATCAGTCGACCATTAAACGTTGTTTAATTTATGCAAAATGAAAATCTGTTTGACTCGTTATAGCAGCCATTCCTCCCCCTCCCATTCCCTCCCCTCCCCTCAGCAATAAATAAAACACCAGATAAACCATTAAACATTAAGAAATATGTATTAATGTTATTGCTGCTGTACACTCGTATTATTTGGCTTTGAGGCACATAAACGTCAACATCTGATGAAGGACATTTGAATAATTGCTGTGGGGGGAGGATGGATGATTGGTTGTGGCAGAGACATGTGTGTGGCAGAGACATGTGTGGCTTGTTGACCGATTTGCTGCCTTTCTGTGGAAACCCCAACTCCACTCGCACGGGTGGTAGCCCTTTGGTAGATGATGATGATGATGCTGTTGGTTGTTGCTTCTTAGCCCAAAATTTCTGTGGGTCGTCATTCGAGTTAATAATAAACAGGACACACACACACTTGAAGGACATTTGAACAACAAAAAGAGAGAGCAGAGGCAGTGTGGCAAGTGTTGTGTGGGGCTCGACGGACTGCCACCAAATTGCGCTTCATTTATTTATAATAATTACAACAATAAAAAGTTTTAAAAGTCATTCCAATGGCAGGGAACGTGGCACAGCCCGGCTGGCCCTCACTCAAGTATGCAGGCTAATAGGCGGCGTCTCCGGCTGCCCTGTGCGGGGGGGAGGGGCACGAAGCAACGGCCGAAACTATGTCCAGAATGGTGCCAGGGCAGGGGGCATGAATAATGAATGGCCTGAGAAATTGAACTATTATTTGCCAGCCGGTCAAAGGCAAGGACTCGGCGCCATCCTCCAGCGAGGCGTCGTCCCTGGGTACTTTCGTGCTGTTGTTACGGTGAGAATTTAAATTTAATTCTCTGAATTATGGCCACAATTTGCCCTGAGAGGGGGGAGAGGGGGGGCAATGGATGGGTTGGTTTTTTGGCATGGGCCCATGGGGGGCGCTGACCATTCCGGCCGGCCATAATCTGCGCTTAAAAAATGAGCGTACATTTTTAATGCTCACACGGACACAAGTGGGCGAGCCTCCCCTCCACCCCCTCCACCTCCCCCTCTCTCTTGCATCTCTTATTTATTTATTCTTTTATTTGTTTGTGTTTGTTTTATGCCTGCATTAAATCAATTCCACGAGAAGAGAGCCAAAAAAAAGCGTGGAGCCCGAGAAGCGTGTAAATTTGATGTTTCAATTTGGCTTTTTATTTATTTATTGTATGATTGAGCACTCAAACAGCCAGGGGCAGCCAGGGGTTGATGGGGGAAATTCAATAAAAAATTAATTTTAAATTAAATTTAAATCTGCAAATGCAATTATGCTCCTGCAAACAGTTGAGTCTATTAAATGTGGCAAGCGCCAATTAATAGAATTCTCCACAGCTCTCCCCACTCTGACTCGTCCTTGCCACAAGTACACAAAATCTGTCTTGTTTTTTCGTTTTTAATCCAATTTTTTCAGTGCCTCACTTAATTAACGCAAATTATTCGCAATGCCAATAAGCTGATTGTATTTATTAGACGTCGAGGCTTCACTCCGGGCTCATGGCGGGGGCGGTGGAGGGGGCGGGGGCGGCACTTGTCGATGGCAATTCAATGAAAATGTTGAATATTTCATTGCGCCAGTGAAGAGGTGGCCCAGGGGACAGGAAACAGGACAACAGGACCACAAAAAGTACGCAAATCAGGAAATCAGGAAATTGTGAATTTTGCAATAGTTTTTGGCAAAGCGAGAGAGCGAATGGGGGGAAAGGGGGATGTGGCTTATGGCTTGGTAAATAATTGAAGGGATATTCTCTCGGATATTCGACATTTGAAATTACTCCCTTCTCTGGTCGTTTCTTTCTTGCTTTCCCGCCTCTCAGTTTAAAGGGTATCCTCTGTTCGAATACCCCTATCGGTTATGTATTGCCTGACCTTGAACGTACGCGTTTTTTCAGCTTCTGTACGTTTGGTTTTTGCTCTGTGCCGATTACGTATGTATTTCTCGGTCATTTGAAACAGGTCAGAGCGAGAGAGAGAGAGAAAGAGAGAGAGAGAGAGAGAGAAAGGTAGAGCTAGCGGGGAGGCTGTTCAGTTCATGTGTAAAGGACACCCCACAGACCACCCACCCAATCGCCCCCTCTGCTTTAATTACTCTTGCGGAAAATTGCTTCAACTCTCAACTTTGTTGAGTGTTAAGCATTTGCCACGAAACGGTAGGAACAACAACAACAACTCGCATCCCGCTCCCGCCTTCGCCCTGGCTTTTGCTCTCTTTCTCAATGAGGGTCAATGGGTATTACAATGCGTGTGGCTGCCGCTGTATGGGTGGGGGGTGCCTCCTGCCCGGAAACCAAAGACCCAAAAACGAACCGAAAGGCAGGCAACCGAAACCGCAGCAACAGCAGCAGCGGCAGCGGCAGCAGCATCCGGACACACAGACATCATTCTGCCGGACATCAGCAGGACGTCAAAATATTTCCCCCCCTCCACAAAATCAGCAGAGGCGACACCAGAAAAGAAAATGCCGAGTGAGAAGTGGAGCCTCGCGTGAGCGACGACTTGAGCAGCGTTTTGTTGTGGAAAGCTTTGCCCAGAGAACCTGCTCCTCCTCCTCCAGGGCGAAACCTCCTGCTGCTGCTGCTGCTCCTGTCCTGACATGAGTGGTGCAAAACTTTTTGCCAAACCAAAAGCCACTCGCAACTGAAACCACTTGGAACAAACCGTTTGACGGAGGCAGGAGTAAGGGCAGCACTGCTGGAATGTGGTGTGGTGTAGTGTGGCAGGACCCACAGAGAGTGCCACTAATGTCTGCTCCAGTAACTATATCACGAAAGTGAGGCTTGATTTTCGGCCAGCAAAAGCAGAAGGATCCTTGTGGCACTTACCATCATGCGAGTATACGGATGTATGCGTCTGTGGCTGTGTCTGTGTGTGGTCCAATAGAAATCCTATAGAAATGTGTGGGTATTGCAGGTGTGTCCTTGTACCGTTGTCGCCATCATCCTGTGCTGCTCGTCTCCTCGGCCACTCGTCTCTCATCGCTGCACACAAATTGCCAAAGTTGCGGACATTCTCGTAGGCAAAACTTTCAGGAATTAATTAAAGTACAAAATGGCCACAAAAGGCGATGGCTACGGCTACAGCGATGGCGGCGCAGGGCAATCCAATCCGTGACAGGATCAGAAACAGGATGTGTGGCCATGACGGTGAGTGGATGGACGGATGGACGGCCTTTCTAATCGTTGTGTGTGGCACTGCCACGGCAACTGCCGCTGCCATCAAACACGCTTCCGCAGTGCATATCCTGTTTGTAATCGATTTGAAAATGTGCAGCAAGGACATGGCCAAAGGACCAAAGTCCAAGAGGAAAAAAGCAAAGAGCTACAGAGGGGTAAAAAGAGAGAGAGAGAGGGAAATGTCCAACGGAACAGGAAGCAAAATCCAGGGAGCACGAGGGAGAGGTAGGGGAAGAGGAAGGGGAAGGAGGCGCCACGGACAAAGTGGAACAAAGCAAAACACAAAAAAGAAAAACGAAGGAAAAAATTAGCAATAAACGTGCCCGCACGCAATGTCCGATGTCCCCGGGAAAGAGTGCCACCCCCGCACCCCTCCGCCTCCACACCCAATAAAAAAAGGCTAAAATCAATAATACGCTTGTTGCTCAGCCACAGACACCAGTGTGCCACAAGGGGCAGCAACAAAAGGCAAGAGGCAACAGTACAATGGCAACGCGCAACGCGTCCCCCGGATATCTTTCAATGTACAATTAGATTGGCTGCCACCACCCACTCACCACTCCCCCTCCCTCTTCGGCAACATAAATAGTTTCGTTCTTGCTGCCAAATATCCCTCCCCCCCCTCTCCACCCCAATACCCTTTCCTTTTTTTCTGTTTGCCAGCGAAAATGCTTGAAATTCCTTGAGTTGAGCGGCGGTCTCCTCCGATAGAAGGACGCTATGTGGTCCTGCAGGACTCCTTCCTGCTGCTGCTGCTGCTTAGCTTTGTCAGCTCCATAAATGGCTGGAAAAATGTAAATAGAAGAGGGGCACAGAGTGGAGGGGGGTAGGGGGTGGGGCTTTGCCACATTGCTCGTCGTTACATGCTGGAAATTCCATCGCTGGTGAGCGGTGAGCGAGCTCGCTGGAGTTATTATGACAAAGTTTGTTAATTGGAAAATATTCCTTGAAAACGATGTGCCCGTCCTTCGTCCTGGAAGGATACATTCACAAAGCCAGCGCCAGCGTCAGGGGACCAGGCATCACCAGGCAGACTCTTCCTTTGGTTTGGGTTTTGGTTTCCACATTTCTGTGGTCCCAATGCACATTCGACAAGTTTCAGTTTCCTCCAGAAGCTGAAAAGTTAACGTTTTTCGAGCAAATATTTGCACAGATGGCATCGTTAGTGTGGCAAGTGGATTAATTCATTAACGCAACCAAGGACGAACTATGCGCTGCAGGACAGGAGAGCTGCAAATAGTTGGGCGAAAGTTGAGGAGTTCATAAAGAAGTTTTGTGCCCAACTTGAAGGCTGTCAAAGGGATATTACGATGATGGAGGGAATAATTGGCACACCATAAGTATCTGGCAACTAAAGTCGCAAAGTTTGATGAATGAATGGATCTTCTTGGAAGTCTATGGAACATTTGGATACATAAAATATGCTGGGACATTTGGGGGACACTTGACAGTCACCATTTGATGTACGTTTCTCCAAGTTATCAGCTTCTTTAGTGCACTTTTTATGTCCGAGGAAATATGCTCTCTGGTGACCCAGAAAAAGAGGCAATAAATTCTAAAGTGCCAAAGGGCGGGGCCGAGAAGGCCCCGTTACTCTTTCTCCTCCAGTGTATCCCTGATCAGCTTTTGAGCTTAAAAATTGTATCTCCTTTGTAGCCAAGGCAATCCATTGCCGGCTTCGCAATCCGCAATCCGCCACCCGCAACCCCCAATCGCATGCCCACATCTCCATCCCCCTCCGCATTATCCCCATCATCGCCATCAACGGTTCGAGCACTGGACGTTGATGACGGGGCGTCCGAAAGCCAATTGTACTCCGTGCCCATCGAATCGAGTTGTTGGTCATGGAAGTGGATGGATGCCACACGAACACACGAACAGTTGGACAGTCGTACATCGACAGGGACAGGGACATGGACAAGGACCTGGACATGGACACGGCCATGGCCATGGCTAGAGCTAGTACTCATCATGGCGCTTTATTGTCTGTTGAATGAAGGTTTTAGCTGCAGGGCTAGAGATCTGTTGGCCAGAAGCTATGAGCACTCTCTGGGACTCTCTCTCACTCTCTCTCTCTCTCTCTCTGCTCTTTCGAGTGGTTCATGTAATGGCAAGTGCCAGCGATTAAGCACACGCAAACTATGAGTTTAACTGGGGTGGGGGTGGGGGTGGAGACTATTCTTCTGGCAGCCTACTACTCCTCCTACTCCTCCTCTATGCATTGCATGTCGAGCACTGTTATAGTCACGGCTGTTTGGGGCATGGCACGGCATGGGTCTGCCCCTGTTGCCAATGACAACCCAACAACGACAACAAACTGGAAGCTCGGTAAACACTACACACACTCATACTTGCCACAGCAGTGCATACACACAGACACACACATACAAACACTCATGCATACACTGTCGTACAAAGTATGCTTTCAATCAGGCACTGAATTGAAAATCCATTAACGTGTACAACGACAGAGTCAGAGGCTTCTGCTGGGCGCCAGCTGGCGTTTCGTTTCTGGAAGCCAAGAAAAGCACTGCGAGAAACAGAGAGGGAGAGAGAGAGAGAGAGGTGGGGGTTGGGGTTGGGAGAGAGGTCCGCCCCATCGTTATAAATTTACTTGAACAATAAATGAAACACCAACAGGCACACACCCATACACCCACACACCCATACATCATTTGGCCTCCTGCTATGCAGTCAAGGACTGCAGTGAATGCAATTTCCAAGTGAAAGCCCAAAAAAGAAAGGGGAAAGAACGGAAAAAGTGTAATATAAACCGGGGAAAATCGCAACGAAATCGCAACGAGAAATTGCAATAAATCAAATTCAAAGAAGTGAGAATCAAGACAGAGGGAAAACCCATCAAGAATGCTGACCTGCGTGTGTCGACCCGTTTCCGGGAATCTGCCCAAGATGCCGCCCGCCTCCCTGATGCCCGCCCCCAGGCCGACCGGCAAGAGCTGCCCCAGTCCCACGCGGGTGGTGACCTGCGAGCCCAAGATGAACGCCAACGCCACAGCAAACGTGAGTATCCGCAAAGGACCAAAGGACAGCCCAAGAGTCGAGTGTGGAGTCCCCAAACGAGGCCCAAATCCAATAAAAAACCGAAAATTAGCTTAAAGCATAACCTGATTTATGGCCTACGAGGACAAGGGCCGGGCCGTTGACAGCATTCAGTTTTAACTTTTACTTTTACTTTCTTTACTTTTTTTACAAATTTCATTTGCCACATGCCACATCTCTGATCTGATCTGATCTGTGATTCTCTCTGATTCTGTCTGATTTCAGGTGCCCAGCAGGCTGACATCAGCCGAACTGAGGGCGATGGCCTTGAGACAGCAGCAGCAAATCGACAGCCAGCACCAGCTGCTGGCCACCAAGGAGCAGCGGCTGCGCTTCCTCAAGTCCCAGGAGGTGCGCAGCGCCGTCGCCAGTGCGGAGGGGGAGCGACTGCGACGCCTCAGGGAGCGCGTCGAGGCGCAGGAGTCCAAGCTGCGGCGCCTACGCGCGTTGCGGGGTCAAGTGGATTTGCAGAAGACCTACAACGTAACCCTAAGTGAGTATTCCTGCCCCTCGAAAAGGGGTAAAACACAATCATCCTCTTGTGCGGCTCTTCGGCGATGATTCGAATTGAGCCAGATGGGGGAAAGGACACAGTTGGGGGCACAGCTGAATTAACATGTGTTAAAACCGTGTTGAGTGGTGGCATGCACCATCGCTACCCACCCACTAGACGCCACTACACTCCACTCTCTTTCTCTCGCTCTCTCTCTGTTGCGTGTGTGTGCGGCATTTAATTTATGTATGTGTGCCACTTTGTTGTCCTTTATGATTGCCAAGGGAGGGAGGGGCAGGCAGGGAGAGGCAGACAGGGCCACCTCTTGAGCATGGCCAAGAAGATGTTGGCATTGGCAGAAGCCCACAAGCACACAGACACACAGGGGCACACACACAGGGGCACACACACAGGGGCACACATGAGCACTATGTTAATGAGGTTTCGCCCAGTTGTGGCTCTAATTAGTTTAGACGGCGAACAGAGGCCCCGAAAGGATAACACGGCCACCGCAGCAGGCGTCGGCAAGCGATTATAAAATAGTTAAGGATTAGCCAGGGGGCGGCAGAAATGATATGTTGATTCGTGGACCATCTCTTTAACACCCCCACCCACCTTCCATTCAGGCAATGACTTGGACTCGATTCGGGCCCTGTTCAGCGAGAAGGAGAAGGAACTGAGCCTGGCCGTCGCCAAAGTGGAGGCCCTGACCCGGCAGCTGGAGGAGCTGCGGCGGGACCGCCGCTGTCCGGTGAATCTGCTGGCGGCCACGACGGGCAATGGCGTCGGACAGGCCCTGCCCCCGCAGGCATCCCGCGAGCTGGAGAAACTACGAAGGGAGTTGATGGTGAGTGTAGGGATGGTACTGGGGCTGAAACAGGACTCATTTCGCTGCTCTTTCTCTGTAGTATCGCAATCAGTTGTCCCTGCAACAGGATGCCCGACTGCACATGCAACGCGAGGCACTGCAGCAGCGCCAGGCGGAGCTGCGGTCCGTGGATCAGCGAATCTACGAGCTGCAGACGCGACTCCAGCGCAAGAAACAGGCGAACACCCATCACCAGCAGCAACAGCATCTCCAGCAGCATCAGCAGCAGCACCAACAGCTGCAACAGCAGCAACATCAGCAGCAGCAACAGCAGCAGCAGCAGCAACAACAGCAACAGCAGCAGCAGAAGCAGAAACACCAGCAGTCGCATCACGCCCCTGCGCCCGTCTCGAACCTGTCCGCCAAGCACGGCGGAGTGGCTGCCCTCAAGCAGCAGCTGCTCCAGAAGCAGGTCAATCAGCTGGCGGCTGCCGCGGCCGCTGCTGCCGCCGGACGAGCCCGAGGCAATGTGGCCGCCGTCGAGCCCTTCATCCACACGCCCCAGAAGTCCACCATCACGAGCACCGCCAGCTTTTTGAGCGGCGGCAACATGCTGAAGCATGCAGCGGCCACGGCCAACACCAACCAGCAGAATCAGCTCATCCAGGACCTCACCCACATGAAAATGAAAATGGGCCAGGGCAGCGGTGGGGGCTTCTTCGCCGGTTCCGTGCCAGTGTCAGTGTCGGTGCCAGTGCCTGGCGCCAGCTCCAGCAGCGAGAGCGATGAGTCGAAGTTGGCCAAGAAGATGCTGACTGCGGCGTCAGCACCAGCTCCAGTCGCGGTTCAGGCCAAAACGGGGGCGGACCTGCGGAAGCAGGCCCAAACGGAGGCCATGGACAGCACCACACACATCTATGCAGAGGTGGGACCCAAGAAGCGGGACAGGGAAGCAGCAGCCGCTGCTGCCGCCGCCGCCGCTGCAGCTGCTCAAGCGCAAGCACAAGCTGCGGCCGAAGCAGCTGCAACTGCATCCACGGCGACCACAGCGACCCCACCTGCTTCTGCTCCAGCGAATGCCAGCAAAATACCGAAGAGCATCTCCAGCAGTGGAAGCACCAGCTCCGCCTCGGCGCTAATCAACAAACTCAACCAGCAGGCCACCAAGGAAAGCCAGGGTGACACGGGACACCAGCAGCAGCAGCAGCAGCCGCAACAGCAGCAGCAGCAGCAAAAGAAGAACGAGATAGCGGTGACGAGCGAGACGCTGTCGGAGCGCAGCAACCAGCAGCAGTTGACGGTGCACAGCATGCCCCTCGGTGCCATCAGCAAGTCGGTGGCCCTGGCCGTGTCCAATGCGGCCAAGCCGCTCCAGGTACAGGTCACCAATCTCGCCGTGCCGCCCCGAAAGCCCATCAGCAGCGTGGCCCCCACTTCGGTGAGCGGCAGCAGCAGCAGTGGCAGTGGCAGTGGCAGCTCCATTCCCAAGATGATCACCTACAGTCCGAAGGTGAACCGTGTGGCGCCAAATGTGGTGGTGGCGGATCCACGCCCGGCCCTGCCACCGAAGCCCAGCAAGATGTCGCCCACGGAGCAGTCATCGTCATCCCCAGCGGAGGCGGGTTCCAGCTCGACATCTGCCCCTCCCCCGACTGCGGCCAAGTCCCAGGGCCACGGTCAAGCACAGGGACAGGCACAGGCACAGGTGCAGGCCACCTTCGGACTGCAGTCGCTGAACATCAACGACAACCTGCCCATCAAGGCCAAGCCACTGACCATCCGCAAGCAGCCGCTGTTCGAGCAGCCGCGCCTCAAGTCCAGCCAGACGGCGACGGGGACCAACGCGGGGCAACCCAAGCAACCGCTTCAGCAGCAGCAGCAGCTGCAAGCGCAGCGGAAGTCGGAGCCAGCCAGACCGCCACCGGAAGCAGCCAAATCATCGCCCGACCTGTCGCCCCAGCACTCGCCCAGCAGTGAGTCCAGTGTGGACGAGCCAGATCGTGTTGTCCCCACAAAGGCTGAGCAGGAGACACCTGTGGCACCACCACTCACTGCAACCACCAGCAACATCAAGGAACGGACGGGAGGCAAACCGAAGCTGGGGCGACGCGTGAGCTTCGATCCATTGGCGCTGCTGCTGGACGCCAGCCTCGAGGGCGAGCTGGAGCTGGTGAAGAAGACGGCCATGCAGGTGGCGAATCCCAGTGCGGCAAACGACGAGGGAATCACCGCCCTGCACAACGCCATCTGTGCCGGGCACTTTGATATCGTCAAGTAAGTTGAAACCTTCCATTACCAACTCTACTCCGGCCTTTGCTCACCTCCATTAATCTGTCGCCCTTCGTCTGTTCAGGTTTCTGGTGGAGTACGGCTGCGACGTGAATGCCCAGGACTCGGATGGCTGGACGCCGCTGCATTGTGCGGCCAGCTGCAACAACCTCTCGATGGTCAAGTTCCTGGTGGAGAGCGGAGCCTGCCTGTTTGCCTCGACCCTGTCCGACCACGAGACGCCGGCGGAGAAGTGCGAGGAGGATGAAGAGGGCTTCGATGGATGCTCAGAGTATCTGTACAGTAAGCAACAGTCGTGCAAATGGCTATCCACGAAGCAAACGTAACTCCCTTTACCGTTTAGGCATCCAGGAGAAGCTGGGCATCCTGCATAACGGCGACGTCTATGCCGTGTTCTCCTACGAGGCCCAGAACGGGGACGAGCTCTCCTTCCGCGTCAACGAACCCCTGATCGTGCTCCGCAAGGGCGACGACGCGGAGAACGAGTGGTGGTGGGCCAGGAATGCCAGTGGCGAGGAGGGATACGTGCCACGCAACCTCCTGGGTGTAAGTACAAATGGATAAAGACCCCGATGTTATGAAAGCAACTAACTGGATAAACTCCCTTTTATCTCCCGTCCCGACCACAGCTGTACCCACGTGTGCCGCCGCAGTCGCCGCACTACGGCGATTAGCAGTTAATACGCTTCACCATACTGAAGCGTAAGGCTGGCCGACTCATACAGAAGCGCTACATCTCGAAGTACATCTAGGGAAGGAGCATCGCATCGCATCAGCGGCAGCGGCAGCAGCAGCGGCCATCCGATTCTGAGCACGTGCCACCGCAGAGAGTCAGCTGGGGAATTATTTATCACAGCTCCATGTTTCTTTTTGTTAACTTTTTTGTTTGGGAAAAGCAACACAAAGGATGAGGAGAAGATTAAGAGGAAAGCCAGGAGAGGGAGAAGGAGAAGAATGAGCAACCACTCTGCCATATGCTCATCCATATGGCATGGTCCATGTGTGTGTGCGCGCGTGCAATATTCGCCAACGACTGCAGTCCCAGCTCCATCTTCCGCTTACGAGTATTTATCACGACTACTGGCCCCAATTAGAACGGCTTTGGCTTTGGCTTTGGCACCCTACCACCCTTCATACGTACAAAAACAAATTGAATTTCACTTCCCCTTTAGCTTTAAGGCCTAGACTAATAGCGGCCCCCCCACCCCTCTACAGCCCCCACACTTTCCACCAGAGCCGCCTGCTAGCCACCAGAACTTTCTCCATAAAAGTTCAAATTGAAAATGGAAATTCATAAAAATTCTTGCCACACACACAAAATGTTTCATCTTCGTCCTTGGGATGGAGCCGAAGGAGTTGAGTAATTGCATATATCAAGATAGTACTTAAACATTTAATTGGACTTGAACAAAGTTCGCACAAAAAGAGCAACATTTTTGCATAGATAACATAGATAACGTAGATAACCACAAGGAGAATAACGAATACGAGTACGAGTATATAACGAATCGAATGTGATTTTTGTATAAAGACAAGAATTTTAATTTAATCCATTTTTATCGAATACTAAATGCTGATGTAAATTACATAAAACTGATTCGTTGTCGCGTAATCGCATTATAGATATACAAATTAATTAATTAATTTAGCTTAACTTAATTATACTTTAAACATATGTAATACTGTACTGTAACGATTGCCTAATTAGCATTAACAAAAAGAAACTTCAAGAAAACAAATTTAAATGCAAATACGTTTGAATATTGAAAATAAAACGTTTAAGAAAGCTTAAATATGTGAATGCATATATTTTTGGAATGGAATGGAATGGGTTGTATATTTTATGGGTCTGTTTTACATTTTAACCATTTTACGGCTCATTCAGCTGGAATTCGGCTAATTTAGCGAGTGGGTGTGAGGGGAGACGATACAATTTTAGTGACATGACCGTTTCCGACCAAAAGTATGCTCTCCAGGTGGCGAACTCCTGCTGCAGAAGCAATTGGGAGAGCATACATTTGGGCTTTTTAAACGTAAAATCGCGTAGAAATACAATTTTTGGGCACGTCTGACACCCCCACCTCTATAGTGTTCAGGCTCGAATTTCCGATCACTTGGCATCAAAATCTCTTTTTTTTTTAAATATCAGAAAAAAAGGCATATCAAAAAGTGGCTAATGGAGGTTTTTCAGACTGCTGCTTCCATGGGGTTTGTATGGAACCACTGTGCATAGCCAAGGTATAGCGTAGAGGAAATAAAACTGGTGTTTTGGCAATTTTTGGCCAGACCTACAATTATCCAGACTTTGCCTGCTTTGGTTAATTTGTAATTCTAATTTGATTTTTCTATTCGAATTTTTGTATTATTACTATTCAGATAGTAATTATTTGACAACTATCACGCATTCCAATATTAATCAACAAAGACTAATAATCAAGTGATTTATTATTGTGTTTTCAAAACACTGCCCACAGACACTCCTCCCCTGGATAAAATAAAGAAAATAAAAGTTGAGAATTAATTGACTGCCGCTGGCAGAAATTTTATACCCGAACGAGCCCCGTTTCGTAGTGCAGTCGACAATCGATGCGGATCGCAGACTCAGTGATAGCTCAGACTTTCACGTAGCTAATTCGTGAAGCGGTCGGATTCAGATTTGTCTCCTCAGAGTTGTCTATAAGTAAGAGTTCTTTACAAGCACGCAACGCATGCATTAGGAGTGTCTATAATCAGCTTTGATTACGTAGTGATTAGTGATTAAAATAATTATAAACTTTGGTACCTATTAGAAGCCTTTCAAGTCGTACAAAAATACGAATAATTTGGAGATAATTACTGAATGTTATCCGAAGTAAACAGTTAGTGTAGGGGGGCTTTGTGGGCTCGCTTTGTTTTTGTAACTTCTCCGGAGATAAGTTCCCTTCTTGGTATTGGTGTTTATGTTCGTGAGTGTTGGTGATTTCTCTGCCGTTTGCTGACTGTGTGCACCCCTTACTTAGTGTCTCACAAACTATTGCACTTAAACGACAACAGCCTTCCAGTTGATGACTTGCACATTCAATTAATAAACAAATTCCCATTCGAATCGAAGCGATGCAATTTGTGTTGGCATGCTGTTTGATGCTGACTCTCCTCCCGCAGCTCAGGAATGTGGAGGGATCCAATATATTGGCAGTCTATGCATTTCCTGGTAAGCCAGATGCAAACCTGAAGGAATAACTACTTATTCACTCCATATTTTGGGTGTCAGGCAAATCGCATTACATGATGCACACGGCCCTGATGAGGGAGCTCGTCGAGAGCGGTCACCGGGTGACCATGATTACCGCCTTGTCGCTGGAGAAGGAGCAGCTGGGAAGCAACTACACGGAGATTCTGATAGAGCCCGTCTACGACTTCTGGCACGATGGTAAGTTTCACCCATTCACCCAGAGGAATCCGCTCTTCAACCCCCTCTAATCGGTCCGCAGTTAAGTTGAGCTTTGGAGCCCAGCATTTGTTCGAGCTGACGCGCATGACAAACTATGATTTCCTGAAGATGCTGGAGATCATCGGGCTGAAGACCACAGAGCACGCCCTGCGCCAGCCCAAGGTTCAGGCCCTGATTCATGCCAAGAAGACGGAAGGAGTGTTCGATCTCCTGCTGGCCGAGCAGTTCTACCAGGAGGCGTTCCTTGCCCTTGCACGAATCTACAAGTTACCCGTGGTCACGACCAGCACGCTGGGATACGAGAACCACATGAGCCAGATGATGGGTCTGATCACGCCCTGGTCCTTTGTGCCGCACGGCTTCATGCCGTTCACCGATCGCATGAGTTTCCTGCAGCGGGTGAAGAATTCGTACGCCTCGCTCTATGAGGACCTGGACCGCCTGCTCAACTACTTCCCCAAAATGGACGCCGTGTCAAGGGAGTTCTTTGGCCCCGTTCTGGGTGAGTGGTGATCCCAGTATATGAGAAATTTGAAACCGATTTATCTCTGATTGCAGGCGAGGTGCCAAAGGTCAGGCAGATGGAGAGAGAGATCTCTGTGATGCTGCTCAACAGTCATGCACCGCTGACTACGGCCCGTCCCACTGTAGATGCCATGGTGCCCGTGGGCGGAATGCACATCTATCCCCCCAAGGCCCTGCCCGCTGACATGCAAGCGTTTTTGGATGGAGCCAGCGAGGGAGCCATCTTTTTCAGCCTGGGCAGCAACGTCCAGAGCAAGGATATGCCTCAGGAGATGCTGCAGCTGTTCCTACAGGTGTTCGGCTCCCTCAAGCAGCGAGTGCTGTGGAAGTTCGAGGACGAGAGCATTCGCCAGCTGCCGCCCAACGTGATGATCCGCAAGTGGCTGCCGCAGGCGGATATCCTGGCCCATCCGCAGGTGAAGGTGTTTATCACTCACGGTGGCCTGTTTGGCACCCAGGAAGGAGTGCACTACGCCGTACCCATGCTGGGTATCCCCTTCTACTGCGATCAGGTAGGCACTTGCCCACCAAGTGGCTAATAGACTGTTAATTCTCTTCTTTATCTTGGCAGCATCTGAACATGAACAAGGCAGTGCTGGGCGGCTATGCTATCAGTCTGCACTTTCAGTCGATCACTAGTGAAATCCTTGAGCAATCCCTGCTACAGCTGATCCACAATGCCACCTACAAGGAGAACATCCAACGCGTGTCAAGCATCTTCCGGGATCGTCCCCAGGAGCCGCGCAAGAGCGCCGTCTATTGGATCGAGTACGTCATCCGTCACAGAGGTGCACCACACATGCGATCGGCAGGCTTGGATCTCAACTGGTTCCAGTTCTACCTGTTGGACGTGATTGCCTTTGTGGTGGCCCTTGCATTGGCCGGTCTGTTGGCCGCCCTTCTTGCCATCCGGCTGCTGATGGGGAGCGACAAGCAGCACAGAAAAGCCAAGGCACACTGATATAGATATAGTATTGTTAAAGCATTCAAATACATCTCGAGTTTTGTCCAGCAGTCTGTTATTATTGTTTTTTGTTCGTCCTCACTTAACCGATTATTTTTCTCACGAACACCGAGCACACCGTTCTAAAATCATATAAAAATAGGCACAGCCACGAGGGGAACAGAACAGAGGAATACTCTTCTATAACGTAATCAGATATATACTTAGTCGTCGAAGAATCGTCGAGTGAATCGGTTGTTGATAGCGCTGTGGAGAGAGCAGCACGCAGAATGGTTCGTTAATTACGGAGCTCATGGAAGTTCTAATCCTATAATTACTATCTTGGGAAAGATTGGGTTGTTCAGCAGGGGATCGCGATTAAAATCGGATCATTATCGGAGCCATCCTTTTCTGCTCTCCTTCCCAGCAACTGAAATGTATCCTTCTCCTCACTCTGGTAGCCCTTCAGCAGTTGGACCTGGGGGCTGGGTCCCGCATCCTGGTTGCCTTCTTCTTTCCCGGCAAGAGCCACTACATGATGTCAAACGCCATTGTTCGGGAGCTGGTGAAACGCGGACACGAGGTGACCTACATCACGCCTTTATCCATGGCGAAGGAGAACCTGGGGCCGAGCTACAAGGAGGTTCTGATTCCGCAGTACGATTTCTGGCAAGAGGGTAGGTTGACTCTCGGTTGGTTAAGCTGCAGTAATAGCAATTTTTACTCATAGTTAAGGAGATAACCAACACCAAAACCATTCTGGAGTTGACCGATTTTCCTACCCTAACGTTCGTCAAGATCTGCAGTGTGATTGGTCTCCGAAGTACCGACTTTGCCTTCGACCAGCCGGAAGTACAGGAGATAGTGAATGCCAAGAACAAAGTCGGGAAGTACGATCTGCTGCTGGCGGAGCAGTTCTTCAACGAGGGCGCCCTCATCCTTGGCCACCTCTATCAGATTCCCATCATCACCATCTCGACCTTCGGGTACGCCAACTACTTCAGCCAGATGGTGGGCATCGTGTCGCCCTGGTCCTATGTGCCCCATTATTTCATGGCCTACACCGACCGCATGTCGTTGTGGGAGCGTATCATGAACGTGGTCATCTGTGGAACTGATGATCTCATAAGGGAGTTCTCCTACTATCCCCAGCACGATGCTATTCTGAGCAAGCACTTCTCCCAATTGCTGGACAGGGTTCCGACCATCAAGGAGTTGGAGCGAAACATCTCCGCCATTCTGATCAACAACTACATGCCGCTGGCCACGATCAGACCCACCTCCGTCAACATGATTCCCGTAGGCGGACTGCACATTCAACCACCCAAACCGTTGCCTCAGCATCTGCAAGAGTTCCTTGATGGGGCCATCGACGGAGCCATCTACTTCAGTCTGGGTGAGTGGGCGGAGCAATTCCTTCCAGGAGCTCAAACTGATGGATCTGCTTCGATCTTCGACTAGGTACCAATGTTCGCAGTGCTGATCTTCCGCCCGAGAAGCTGAAGATCTTCCTCGACGTCTTCGGAAGCTTGAAGCAGCGGGTTCTTTGGAAATTCGAGGATGAGACGCTTCTCAATCTGCCGGCCAACGTGAAGGTGCAAGCTTGGCTACCGCAGGGGGACATTCTTGCTCATCCCAATGTCAAGGTCTTCATCGCCCACGGCGGCCTCTTCGGCACACAGGAAGCAGTTTACAACGGGGTCCCGATGCTGGGAATGCCCGTCTTTAGCGACCAGTATCTGAACATCAACCAAGGCAAACAGGCCGGCTATGCGCTGGGCCTGGACTATCGAAATGTCTCCGCGGATCAACTTCGACATTCGCTTAAAGAACTCCTGGAGAATCCCAAGTATAGAATCAACATGCAACGGGCATCGCGGGTCTTTCGGGATCGTCCCCTGAGTGCAATGGACACTGCCATGTACTGGATCGAGTACGTGATCGAGCATCGCGGAGCCCCGCATCTGGTGGCCTCTGGTGTAGAGCTGCCCTGGTACCAGTTTTACCTCCTGGACATCGTAGCTCTGGCCCTGGCCATCGTTCTCGTGCCTATCGTGGCCCTCTGCTGTCTGTACCGCAGCTCCAAATCGAAGGGGCAGCCAAAGAAGAAGGCCAAGCGGATCTAACTGAAACCAACAAAAGAGATACAAGAAAAGAGATAAACTTCTTATATATTTCGCATTTCTAACGTTATATTTCTGCGCGATGCCAATAAATAATACGCACGAGCACAATAAGACACTTTGATCTAGATTCTAGAGTATCATTAATAAGTTCAAAATAAATCTCGAATTTTTCCACTAGTCTATTATTAAGTTTTATTGTTTCTCATAAATTAAACGAGCACTGATCGCATTCGTTTCAGAAACGTTCGGCTCGTGTGGACTCGTCTAGAGACGATCACAGGGCACCACAGCCTGTCTCCGTGACACACACCACCGAAAATCTACTAGTGGAATATACCATAGATACCACAGAGCAAGTGAATCCTAATCTGTTAGAAATTTGCACATCGTCCCATCCCTAATGTAGTAATCAAAAACGATGTCGCTGGAGGCCCTCATTCACCGACAGCCATACCCATCCCATCCAGCACATGCTCTCAGTCTTCGGAGAATCGTCGAGTGAATCGGTTGTTGATTGTTGATAGCGCAGCGAAGTGAACAGTCCAGTGAACTCAAAATGGTTTGTTGATTGGAACAAGTAAAAGCGACCATCAAGTTTTTGGAAACTATTTCACCAGAAACATTGATTAATCGTATTCGAAGCTCCGAGATTTTTAGTAAACAACAATGGAAACCTGTTTTAGCTGGCTAGGGAAAGATTCGGTAGCTTAACAGGTGGTTTGCTCTTGTCAGTAACCCATTAGAAATTTGAAATCGGCGGGCAATCAATGCCACCTGTTAGCCCACAGATTCAACTGACAGATAAGACAGATAAGCGCCGCTTGTTACATGGTCTAGTGATAAGCAAACTATTGGCACTCGTATACGAGTAGATGTCTTTAATTTGGTCATTGACATTGCTGAATGACACACAAATTGTGGCACCGGTGTTCTCCTTTCCAGCAACTGAAATGTATCCTGCTCCTCACTCTGGTAGCCCTTCAGCAATTGGACCTGGGGGCTGGGTCCCGCATCCTGGCTGCCTTCTTCTTTCCCGGCAAGAGCCACTTCATGATGACAAACGCCATTGTTCGGGAACTGGTGAAGCGCGGACACGAGGTGACCTTTATCACGCCTTTCTCCCTGGCGAAGGAGAACCTGGGGCCGAATTACAAGGAGGTTCTGATTCCGCAGTACGATTTTTGGCCAGAAAGTAGGTCGACCCAACAGAGAAATGAACAGCAATAATAGTGCTCTTATATCATAGTTAAGGAGATGAGCAACACCAATACCATTTTGGAGATGACCGATGTGCCAAACCTGACGTTCGCCAGGATGTTGATGGTGATGGGTGCCCACAGCACTGACTTTGCCTTCGACCAGCCGGAGATACAGAAGATAGTGAATGCCAAGAACAAAGTCGGGAAGTACGATCTGCTGTTGGCGGAGCAGTTCTATAACGAGGGCGCTCTCATCCTTGGCCACCTCTATCAGATCCCCATAATCACCGTCTCGACCTTCGGGTACGCCAACTACCTCAGCCAGCTGGTGGGCATCGTGTCGCCCTGGTCCTATGTCCCTCATGCTTTTATGCCCTACACTGACCGCATGTCGTTGTGGGAACGAATCGGGAACGTGGTCATCTCTGGAACTGATGATCTCATGAGGGAGTTCTCCTACTATCCCAAGCACGATGCTATTCTGAGGAAGCACTTCTCCCGACTTCTGGACAGGGTTCCGACCATCAAGGAGTTGGAGCGAAACATCTCCGCCATTCTGCTAAACAACTACATGCCGCTGGCCACGACCAGACCCACCTCCGTCAACATGATTCCCGTAGGCGGACTGCACATTCAACCACCCAAAGCATTGCCTCAGCATCTGCAGGAGTTCCTCGATGGGGCTATCAACGGAGCCATCTACTTCAGTCTGGGTGAGTGGGCGGATCAATCCTTTCAAGGAGCTCAAACTGATGGTTCTTCTTCGATCTCCGATTAGGTTCGCAAGTACGCAGTGCCGATCTCCCGCCCGAGAAGCTGAAGATCTTCCTCGACGTCTTCGGAAGCTTGAAGCAGCGGGTTCTTTGGAAATTCGAGGATGAGACGCTTCCCAATCTGCCGGCCAACGTGAAGGTGCAAGCTTGGTTGCCGCAGGGGGACATTCTTGCTCATCCCAATGTCAAGGTCTTCATCGCCCACGGCGGCCTCTTCGGCACACAGGAAGCAGTTTACAACGGGGTCCCGATGCTGGGAATACCCGTCTATTGCGACCAGCATCTGAACATCAACCAAGGCAAACAGGCCGGCTATGCGCTGGGCCTGGACTATCGCACTGTCTCCACGGATCAACTTCGATATTCGCTTAAAGAACTCCTGGAGAATCCCAAGTATAGAATCAACATGCAACGGGCATCGAGGGTCTTTCGGGATCGTCCCCTGAGTGCAATGGACACTGCCATGTACTGGATCGAGTACGTGATCGAGCATCGCGGAGCCCCGCATCTGCTGGCCTCTGGCGTAGAGCTCCCCTGGTACCAGTTTTACCTCCTGGACATCGTAGCTCTGGCCCTGGCCATCGTTCTCGTGCCTATCGTGGCCCTCTGCTGTCTGTGCCGCAGCTCCAAATCGAAGGGGCAGCCAAAGAAGAAGGCCAAGCGGAACTAATTAGAACCAAAACTTGTTTTATTTAATTTTTAGAAACAGAGGGGATTACAATTATGTTAGATATTCCGCAATTATTAAATTAATAGTTGTTTTTGAATAATTTCGTAATACATTTCTAGGGCAACAGATGGCTGGCAAAATAATTGAGAAGGAAGCTGGCGAGAAGCGCACAAAGGCCGCTCCCAACTAACTGAACTGGATGCTGAAATATGTCACGAAAATTAGCTTGGGATCTTGGGATCGAGGGATCTGGTCGGGGCTTCGATCGGAGCAGCCTTGGGTTAGGGATCATACAGAAGCATCTTTGTGTAAGTGTAAGTGTGGGTGTTTGTCGTGTTGTGATTGTGTTTGTGCGCGATCTCTAATGGCTAATGACCATGGACTTCTTTACCTTCTTCTCTTTCTTCTCGTGGGTGATGGTCACTTCCTCTGCCGAAGAAATAGGAATATGAGATTTTCTCTGGAATTGGGATTAACGATTGACGTACCTTCGAACTTGGAGGGCAACTGGCGAACCGTCTCGATGGTCTTAACATTCTTCTCTCCGGGCTCGATGATCTCCTCCTCGTATTCCTCGATGATCTCCTCTTCGTCGGTGTCATCGGGATTCGCTTTGGCGCTGGGCACGGGATCGAACACCGTCTTCACGGCCTTCTTAACGATGCCCTCAGCGGTGACGGTGGTATAATGGTACTCGGTGCCGCCCTCGATTTTGATGGTCTCAACGGTGGTCACATCTCCGGGATTCTCTGAGGGCACAATCTTCTTGGTGCCCGACTCGGACTTCAGCTTCTTGGTGGAGGTCACGTTCTTGTGCTTCTCGGCATCTTTGAGCGTCTTCTTGTACTGCCTGATCTCTTCCTCGGTTAGCTCCACTTCCTCTTCCTCGTAGACCGTCTTTGATGTAGTGATGGTCTTTCCGGAGTCCAGCTGCGTATTATAGGTGTACTCCACACCGCCGGGCACGCGCTTGGAGGCCACGGTCGTGGTGTCGTTCTGCACAAAGTCCGCCGGCGGTGGTGGGGCCGAGGACTTGGCCTTCTTCTTTTGCTTCTTGTCGCTGGAAGACGTGGACGAGGTGATGGCCTTAATGTTCTGCTCCTGCAGCGAGTTCTTGCGCACCGTGCGGTTGTTTTCCGTGATCTCGATGTTCTGAGTCACGGATACGCGCCTCTCGATGGTAGTGTCCTCGCGATAGTTAGACTGCTGATCGCTGGTGTTCTGCACCACGTTCTTCTGCTGCTGCTGCACCTTCTGGACGACTCGGCGAGAGGACTCCGTGGAATCAGTTGAGTCAACCGACGACTTGCGGGTCACATTCTTCTTGCTCTTGTTCACCTTCGTGGTGGTGTTCTCATTTACCTCCGTGGGCACTGAATCGTAGAAGGTCTTGGTGCGCATGCTCCTGGTGCCATCCTCGTTGATGGTGGTGTACACTTCCTCGTACCCGCCCTCGATGGCGCGGGTCAGCATAGTGGTGCGTTCATCGATGCGGATCTCCTTGCCCAGCCGCTTCTGGATGAGCTTCTTGTTCTGCTGCTCCTTAAGCAGGTCCTCCTGGCTGACCGGCTTGGGGTCCCAGAAGGTACGCACCTGCGTCTTCACGGTACCATTCGGCTGGGGCGTGGTAGTGATCATCTCGTACCCGCCCTCGATCAGCTTGTACTGGGTGCTGGCGCCAGTCGCCCTGTCGAACTCCACCTTACCATCCTCAATGTCCGCGGAAGTCAGTTGCTCTGTGATGGGGGTTTCATGTGGATGGATTAGTGGGTGTGGTCTAGTGTCTGGGTGTAGTTTCTACGTAACCATTGATTCATTCATTCCATTCCTAAGATCGAGTGTGTGCGTGTTTGGTGGGGGTTAGTAGTCGTATCTAGTGTTAGGGTTATTTAAGCTGTATCTGCGTATCCAAAGCACTTGAGGCCTTACGTCTATAATTAGTTTTCCTATCACTAAGTTTTCCTAGGGTAAGTCTACGATATTGCAATTGGTTTCCTCCTTAAGGCAGCCTGGCGATTAGTAAGCGATTTATACAGCACTCCATTCAATTCAATTCAATTCGATTCCATTCCGTTTGTTGCATAAGTATTCCGTTTCTGTTTGCTGGGGTGGTGGGCTCCTGTCAGCTCTGTTTCCTAGTTAGACGTGCACGGGTTGGGGCTCGGGATCGAAATGCAGTTCCAACCGCCTGGGCCGACACGCCAGGTGCGGCAGACAGCTGTAGTGCATCAGCAGGTTCAGTAATTGCTATTTAAACTTACGCACCGCCCGCTGACGGCTGGCCTTGCCGCTGGAGCTGCCACTGTTACCCGGCTGCTGCTGCAAGGTGATGTGCTGCTGGTTCGACGTCTCTGATGTCTGGGATGCCTGTGGTTGCGGCTGCGGCTGCGGCTGGGGCTGGGCTTTGGCCTGGGCCTGGACCTGGGACTGTGGCTGTTGTCGCATCTGTGGCTGGGGATGCTGTGTGGAGACAGTGACGGAGCCGGAAGCAGGTCTCTCAGCGTTTGTTGCAAGTTTGTTAGTTGCGGCTTTTGTGCGGGGACTGGGTCGGGGAGGTTGGTCAGTTTCCGGCATCGGCACCGGCACCGGCTGCTGGCCAGAACGCAAACTGGGCTTCCCTTGAGGCTCGTCGGAGGTCCTTTGTGGCTCAGTTGGATGCTGCAGCAGTATGTTTGCGGTTTCGGTTATCATTCGATTTAAGCTTAGTGTGTTAGCATTATCGCTATCATTATCTGTATCAGTATCGTTATCTGGAAAATGTGGTTAGTGTTAGGGCGACAATTCGATTTAATTTTCATCTGATTTATCTACAGCGACTGTGAGATGCAATGAGAGGTGGATGGTGGTAGCGCATGGGTCGCCTGAGGTGCTGGCTCTTACAGCTACGATTCTATGGTGGATGAATGGATGGATAGATAGATGTGGTGCAGTGGTGCACTTCCCAAAGTCTTAAAAGTAAACAACTGAAAAGTGATAAATGCAGAAAAGTAAACTCTCAGTTGACTGATTGATCGACTGACTGACTGACGAATGGATACAACTTAGGGCTAAAATAAAAATGCACATTTAAAAACAGAATTTCACAAATGTCACAAGGTGTTTGTGTTGTAGTTTTTGTTGTTGTGGTTTCTTTGTGGTTCTTGAATAAATATTACGACAATATTCCAAAAGTAAATTATAACATAAATGGTACGAGTATATATACTATATATATGTAGATAGAAAATATATTAGTATTCCACTGCAAACAAATAAACACTCGAAACAAACATCTGAAAATGAGGCAAGTTATGAGGAAGGGGGTATACGGGGCAAGGCACACACACGCACACAGATACAGATACAGACTGAGACACAACTGCCATAAGAGTTCAGTTTTGGAGATTTGTTTTATTCTAGATTTATTTTATACACACTTTTGCTTGATTTTTATTCATATTGGAAACATATCTATCTACATATATTTAGGGGGACGAGGGTGATGGAGGACAGGAAACAAAGGGATAGCGGAGGGGGTGGGGGTGAGTATTTATGCTCCAATGAATTTTTGGATTCAGATGAACAGTCATCGCCATAAATCGGTAAACACACGTACGAGTACGAGTGCTGGCAAAAGTACAACATTTTCAATTAAAATACAATAAAGTGTAAAAGTTTGTGGCGGGGCCAAGTTTTGTGGGCGTGTGTGTCCATATGTATGTGTGAGAGAGAGAGGTGCAGAGAGAGGGGGCAGGTGGCGTGGTGGTGGCAACTGTGCCAAGTGCCACATGGCTGCTGTCGAGAGCAGCAGCCATAAGAGTGAGTGCAAAAAGTTTAATTTGAAAACTTAATTAAAATTTCTGTGCGTATTTTTCATTTTTTCCGCCTCACTTTCCCTAACAAGATGGCCTGCCTGCTGCCACGCGTTGCGTGTGTGAGCGTGAGTGGGTGTGGGTGTGAGGGTGTGTGTTTTGGTGGGGAGCAAATAAAAATTGCATTTATGACACTCGGAAGTATTCGCTCGACAACATTTCTGGCCCAGAAGGACGCTTCAACATGCTCATGAAACCTTAAATTTCAATTAGAGTTTTGGTCCTTGAAATTGACAGCACTCTGCCGCTGCCTCTCTTCACGTGTGTATGTGTGTGTGTGTGTCTGTGTATATGGAGGGGGTATCTCTGTGAGTGTTTGATTGTGTGCGTAACAAAAAAGTGGCAACAAAACGACGAATAACGAACGGTTTCTGCGTTTGTTCTGCTGTGTTTTGTTCTGTTCTACGTGTAGGTTCTGTTTTTTTTTTTTGTTGTGTTGTGTCTATGATGAACTACCGGTTTGCTCGGCCTCCTTCTCTGGCTTCTTGTCCAGTGTCTGCGAGATCTTCTTCCAGATGTTGTCGAACGAGTCGGCGCCGGAGTAGTCGATCTGTCCCGACTCCCAGCACTGACGGCGCATCAGACTCTCGTATGCCTCCTGTTCGGGCGACCGCTGCACTCCAATCTGCACCTGCGACAGGGCTCCAGCCAGACCAGCCTGAAAGTAGGCAACGGAAAGTGAGTGGGGGCTTTGCTCTGACATTATTTTTGGTGGGGGTGGGCGGGTAGGTGTACAGGGGTGGGGGTTTCTGGAGTGCTGGGGCATGCATGCATTGTGTGCGGTTACAAATTAAACATTTATTAGCCAGGCGAAAACATTGAAATGTTAGTTGGGGGCACGGTACGGTACACAGGACGTATGATTAATATGACAACAGAATGCTACTCGAGGCATAAATCATGGTGCATTGCGGGTGCGGCTCCTGCTGCTGCTGCTGCTTACGGTTGCAGCTCATGTCCGGGCGACCTTGTGGTAGATTACTATGCAAAATGGAGGCGGTACGAGAGGGAGAGTGCTGGATATGGCATGCTACACAAGGTTAAGATGGCTCTACGGCTTCTACTGATGATGATGATGATGATGACGATGACGATGGTGGCCGTGTTGTTATTCGTGTTCAATGTATGCTCGACCCGGACGAGTGCAAACTAATAAATCAACAGATGCACTCGTACCCAGGCGGAGGACAGCCACCACATGAACCATTGAATAGCTAACAATGGAGGATGGACGGAGGAAAGACTACGCAGGACAATGACAATGACAATTCGTATGCAAAACAGTGACTGGACAGCACGAAACCATGAGACAACATTATCGCTAGCACTAGCACTAGCACTGGGACAGGCACTAGGAACACCACTATCCGATGCAGGGGTCTGGAGGGTGGGGGTTGGAGGGTGTTCAGGTGCGGGTGCGGGTGCGGGTCAGAGCCCAGAGAGATTGATTGCCTTTACCTCAGGCTGCACTCCGGCTGCGACTTCTGGATGCGCTTTTTTCGAACTCTTTCTTACTCTCTGACTAGGCACGGAATGATGAGGCGAGGGCGAGGCTGTGGCAGAGGCATTGGCAGTGGCAGTGGTAGAGGTAGTGGCTTTGGGCGGTGGCGTGGCATGTTCTGGTGGGATTGGGTGTGCATTCAGTTCATTGGAATTCACATCCTTGGACGTGAGCTCCTTGGCAGTTGCATAGGCATTCGGATTGGCATTTTCATTGCCAATGGCATTGCCGGCAGTGGGTGTAGGAGTAGGAGTGGTGGGTGGTGACTGTGGTCGTGGTTCTGTCTGTTGGCATGCGTCGGGTGCTGTCCACTCATCGGTTGCATGCTCATTGTCCTGCTCATGGTTGCTGTGGTGACTCTCATGCTCCGGCTCTGGGCTCTCTTGTCTCCGTTCCAGATTCTCGTAGTAATCTGCCCAAGGATCGCGAAACTCGCGGACGTGCAACAGGTGGTGCAGCTGCTGCTGCTGCTGGTAGTACTCGTGGTGCCCATCCGATGGTCGATGGTCCGCCCCGAAGGGGCCTTGCAAGTGCGTTAGGTTTAAGCAAAGGCACTGGCGAATGCGATGTTAGAGATACGATACGGGAGAGTATAGAGTATAGCGATCCGGGTATTATTTATGGCAATTTACAGAATTTACAAAATGCGCAAAACATAGGAAAGTAAGAGTTGGAAAATAAAAGTAAATGAAAAGTAAATCAATTTGCAAAAATAAAGAAAACAAAGACAAGGGGGAGACAAAGATTCAGATACAGTCACAGTCACAAGGGAAAGAGTGGAAGGAAAACGAAAACGAAAAAATTGTGTGTGTGTGTGTGTGTGTGCGCGCTTATGCTTGTGTTTGTGTGTGTGGATGGGATATAAGAGGATCTATAATGATTCAAGAGAGATTTCTGGCACCCCACCCCCAAGCACGACACGACACCAACACCCACTCATCCCTGAATCATTTCCATCCATCGATGGCGTAGACCGAAACATTTGCCTGGCTTTCGGCCAAATCGACGCAAATTAGAAAAACAGAAACGAAAAGGCACACATAGACAATTACACACACACACACACACATGAACAGTGGGACAAATATTACAAAAAAATATATACATAAAATTCGAAAAGAAACCCCATTCGAGAGTTCGTCTGGCTGTCTGGCTGTCTGCTGTCTGAAAAAGAGGTTGCTCTGGGGCGTGGCTGCTAATTGAATGAAAATCAACAGAAAATTGAAAATCCGAAAACCGAAAGTAAACCCCAAACAAAAGAAGAGACACATAACAGATCTTTAAAGTGGAACAAAGGAGGAACGAGAGATGAAATAGAGAGGAAAACGAGGTCAACTATCGGCAAGAAATAGCAAATAGTAGATCGAATCTGAGAAATAATTGGCGGGTTATTTACAATACTTCGTGAATAGATAGATGTATCAATAAATAAATATTGGCAAAATAAACAAAGAGATAATTGATATTTACACATGGATTGGTGCTCGTTGGGGGCTCTACAGATTGCATTCTACGAATCTTGTGGGTGCCGAGTGCTTTCGGCTATTACAGATCTTCTTACCTCTGGATTGAACCCTTGGACTGTTTGGGCGCCATCGGGCTTATCACTAGCAACACTTCCTTGCGTTTTCTTGCGGTTAGCAAATAGAGATACGAAGCAAAGTCGGAACAGGGCAATACATTGGGTTAGAACAATACAAATTCTGGTGTTAGCTTTGGGTTATAGTTATCATTTGGTACGGTTCAAACAATAGATAAGATACGTAGAGTCGGAGTAAGGAAGCTGGAAATCGAACGAGCGCGGCGGGGAGTATCCAGATGGATACAAATGTAGATTAGAAGAGAGTCCATAGAGATCGCTTACCATATCTTTGGACAGGGACTCGATCACAGTATCACAGAAGATGTTCCACCAGAGCTGGATAAGGTCCTGGGCGTGGGCATAGTCCGAGGACACGACAGCTGTCTTCGTCTCGGAGTTGAATTGGATCAGCCAGGGCTTCAGCTTGCCGGCGAAATGCAAAATCTTAATCTTATCCCTGAACCTGCAAGGTGTTACGGCAAAGGATTAGCCACTGATCCCGCAGGTGGGGAGCGGTATGGTCGACTTACTGTTTGAAGGCGGGCAGATAGCAGTAGGAGGCATAGGCCGTCACATTGTAGACGAATGGCAAATGCTTCTTGATGTCCGCCGTCGCCCAGTCCGCGAAGAACTGATTCAGCAGACCCTGGTCGCCGCCGTCGAAGCTGCCGTGCTTAATGGCGAACTCTGTGATCTTGCCGAAGGTATCCACGCTGGGTTTGAACACGAACACGCCGGAGTTGAAGCAATCGGGCCAGCTGACATCCGGAGCAGCCGAGAGCTCCTCGCGCTCGAACAGCTCATCGACATTTTGCAGGACCTTCACAGAAGGGGAGACTGTTAGGGAGCAGGACTAGGAGTAGACAGTGGATCTTACCAAGGTATCTGCATCGAGGAAGACACACTTCTCGAACTGCACCAGACGCCAGCAGTGCAGCTTTGTGAAGGTCACGCCCAACTCTGGGCGGGAGAGCAGTGCCAAATTAGCCGCATCCTGTGAGTCCAGCACATTCACCTCTTGTACAACATTGTACACGTCCTTCAGTCTGTCGCGCATCGCCTCCGACACGGTGGGTGTCACCAGCACGGCCAGCTGGTGAGCGGTCCCGGCCCGCTTCAGGGAGTGGGCCAGCACCAGGGCACCCAGGGAGTACGTGTCATTTGTCGTCAGTGTCACCCAAGCGAACTCTGGGAAGCAGAAGGACGAATCGAATTAGATACGTTCATCCTGGAGAGTGTGTGGTACGTAAAAGTACACTTAAAGCCACGATTGCAGTTACAGAGCAGCAGCAGCTTATTTCGGATTTGGCGAATAAAACAACGGAGAGCATCAACGTTATAGATTATAAATAAACAAGCATTCTTTTGCCATATGGGAAAGCACAGAGATCCCATTCAGATAGATAGATAGATATGTATAGTGTCTGCAGATGTATGCGAATCCCAATCTGCGTCAGCAGTGGGCGGGCACCGGCACGCGGCACCCACATGCAGTGAATTTTCATTTGCTTTTGTTAGAGCAGCAACAACAGCAAAGCGCAAAAAAAATAAATAAAAAAACGTATAGAACAAATCATAAAGAATTGGCGAAAATCGAGTAGAGCATATTTCAGGCGCATCGGCATCGGCATCGCCATCGTTGGACGGGCAATTAGAATTTTGCGTAGTTGGCATTTATTTGGGCGAAAGCTATAGATAGAAAATGATAATTTATCTCCGAGATGTACAATACATGAGTGTGGGTTGCTGGCAAATCTGCGGTTTCCTAGATATATGTACTACACATACATACATATATTCCCTTCCCCACTTTAGGGAGAATTAGTTTCTACGGTTAGAATTTGGGTAGATTTGTACAGATCTGTGGGTTTGTGGTGTTGATCAGCTGGTTGATCTCTTCCGGCTTGGTTAGTTAAGGATTATGCATTCCCCAACTTCTTATTCCCTTGGAATCCCTTCCATTTCTCGTGGCTATCGCCCAGAAATAGTGTTAAAATTAATGGCAATTAATCCATGCATTCTTGTTGTGTTGAAAATTAAAAATTCATTAGAGTTAAAATAGAGATACCAATTAATTATAGTTTTATTTCCAATTTTGATTATTGACAAGTTGAATTTCGAACATTATTGTTTGGTTTCGAGTGCTACAAAATCAGATATAACATCTGTTGTGTAGTATACACATGTGTATAATCTTTGTACATTTGGTTGGACTAACTTTAGTGGGTTGGGGTTAAATGTCAGTTTAGAGAGTTCTGTTTACATTGGTTTTAGAAGCGCACTAGAAGGAGCTGTGAAAGCGTGGAATACAAAAAAATGGATGGATTACAAAAACTACCTTCTCGCTGCT
Organism: Drosophila algonquin; assembly: GCA_035041765.1. Classification (NCBI taxonomy): domain Eukaryota; kingdom Metazoa; phylum Arthropoda; class Insecta; order Diptera; family Drosophilidae; genus Drosophila; species Drosophila algonquin. The sequence continues at coordinate 1,742,771 of JAWNKY010001579.1, read as the reverse complement.
ACGGACACACACCCGTACGGATACGTATGCGGACACGGATGAGGATGCAGATGCGGATACGCATAACAGAACCACTGCAAATGCATTCATTCGCTTTTTAGCTGCAGCTGGAGATGAGGTTCGATCGAGGATTCTGCCTGCCCCTCCATCTATATCTTCTTCTATATACAACTTATTTAAGTGTGTGTATGCGGTGTGTGTGAGTGTGTGTAAAAGTGTGGAGCTCATGCTTTCTTTTTTCATGATTCGTAGTGCCTAAAATAAAAATGAAATCATTTACTCTGGTCCGAAACGAGAATGGTTTTTAATAACTTCTGACTTACCGGATGTGACCAGAGACAAAAAGAAAGAACCACAATAGCAAAAAGATTCACAAGACAATGAGACAAAACGATCAAAAGGAATTTCACTCTGCCCCATAAATCGGGCGATTTAGATAAAATAAAATAAACAACACTTGGTCTAAATTTAGACCTCCACAACTGTTTCGACTGTTGAAAACTGTCCAACGGAATGGCGCCGCGACATTTTCCTTAAAAATATGCTTAAACCTAAACTTAGAAATAGATAAATTAGCACGTTCTTTGACAGCTAATTGTGCGAAAAACCTTCGAAATTGTTTCCAGTGTAGAAAGCTTAAGCTTCGCTCTTGCCGAAAGCTCCACCTCTCTCTTCACTCAGAATCTATCTGCGCTCTATCGCTCTTTTATCATGCGCGTATTAAGTATGACTGTAGCACAATAAAGCTGATAAACGACCCAGTCAAAAGCGAGAGCGTAAAAAGGTCGCTTTCTCGTTAAGAGGGCGGGTATGTTGCGGGGGTTGTTCTTGTTGTTGGGCTCTAGGTCTAGGTTGAGCGAGTGCTCATTGGGGCATGATGGGGCGTATCATCTAACTGATTAGAGAAAGGCTCATCCATGAATGGTGTCGGAAATTATGTGAATGACAGACCCGAGACCTTGAGTGGCCCAGACCTGCTCCGCCCATTCCCATGCCCACACATCCCAGCCCCGAAACCCGTTTGCCAATCCACAGAAATGCCACATTGGGTGCAGTGGGGGGAATGTGGAACGAAGAATGAGGGATGGGCGACCGGCGAGGCGACACCAACGCACAAATTGGCGAGTGCAAGGCGAGAAACAAGTTCTGCGGGAACACATGGATGCGGTGTGTATCTGCTAGATGGTTTACGTGTGTATCTGTGTGTCCGCCGATGCCTAAAGAGCAGACCACTAAAAATAGCCGGGCAAATGTGAAATGAAATGAAATTGTAGCGCGACAACAACAGCCACACAGTCATCTTCAGCCTCTGCGGCATCTGCTGGTAGGCGATGCAGTGGTACAGGCGCCTCAGCGGTGGCTGCTTCTGCTGTTGCTGTTGCTGGAGATCCCTATTATATCCCCCATGGGCAAAAACCCAGGCACACACAGCTGCAGAGGCTGATGATTAATGCGGGCATAAACTCATGCAGATTTTATGGATTGTGGCAATATTGTACGGACGTATGTACATATAACCCAGGAAGAATCCAATGGTGGGCGAGACAAGGAATTTTTCATTTTCGTGTGGAAAGATTTTTCGAGAATTACATACATATAGATATTTTCGAGCGCACAAAACTTGTTACCGCCTGTCGCCAGCCATAATTCCGAGCGATACATATGTATAAAAGTGTTATAAATAGAAAAACATCTATGAAATATATATGTATGAATGTATAAACGTATGGGATCATGTGTATATATAGTGTGTTTAGTGCATCTTCAAACATGATCAATGTACGTAAGCGAATGCGTGTGAAAATGCCAAGGCGAATGCATCCCATCCCAATAATCTCAATGGGATTTGGATTTAGATTTGAGATGTGAGACGTGAGATGCGAGGGGATGCGGAAATCACGCTGATAAAGCTGATTTGATGCTGCCTGGCGCTACTGGGTCACAGAGCAGAGAGCAGAAAGCAGAGCTAAAAGTGGAGCAACAAAAAATCAATATGCGGCAACAATCAAGTCACAACAAATCACCTTTGCTGCCCCCCACCCCCTCTCCTTCTCCTTCAGCGATTAGCAGCAGCAGCTCCAAGCATAACTGTCAAGCGCTTCTCTCTCTTGGTTTCTCTCTCGCTCTCTCTCTCTCTCTCTCTATGGTGGATGTGGTTTCTACCTTCCCCTGCCTGCCATAACGCTTATCAGTTGTCAGCCGTTTCAGCTATGGCATTTCGCATACTTTTCATAAACAAACAAATTGAGGTTTCAATGCATTTCGAAATACGAATCGAAATGCTCTACACAGTGTAGGAGCGAGAGAGGAACAGAGTCTTCGGGTAGGTAGGCAAATGCCTGCTATTGAAGGTCAGTAAAGGTCGTCGTCACCGCAATTTACTAGCCAGCAGAAAACTCGCACAGAGCTGCCTCTGCTACTGCTGCTTCTTTATGCTCTGTGAAAAATATGAAACTAATATAAGCTCCTGCTCTAATCTTCCAAGCGAAATGTTATGAAATTTGAGAGTTGCAGCGAGGCGAGGCGTAATTGTAGTTTGTAGAATTAATAGAAACGAATGCAGGGAAGAGCAAGGAGCTTCCACTTAGGGCAGGTTCCTTCTTATGTTGGAGTTTGAGTTTAAGTTGGAGCTGGAGCCATGCCATGCATATAAACACACACACACACACTTTCTTTCTTTCTTTTCTTTTTCGCATTTGCCTTTTGCTGGTGGCTCTGCTGCACTCTGCGTCCGAATCAACGGTTACGGGGGAGTGGTGCATTTTGAAACTTACTGCTCATTTTGTTAGGTTTTCTTTTTGTTTAAATTCGTTAAATTAAAGCACACGCGGCGGCGAGTCCTTTTTATTTCTGTACGGGGTGGTGGGTGTGGGGCGTGCCCGTTAAGCTTTCACACGGCGGCCGAGAGCGAGTCAGAGTCGAACTAGGGGGAGGTTTGCGTACCGTTTGGGGCGAGCGATGGCGAGAGAATGAAGCGGCCGTGGCACTGCGGTGGGCAATAAATGCCATGTAGTGAGGAAGACGCAGTCGACGGCAGAGGCAGAAGGCAACCGCAAAAGCCGGCGGGAGATCTGTTCGCATACTCGAAAGTGTATATGTCTGTTTGTGTGTATGAGGAGAGGGAAATTCGTTCGCCGCCAGTTGAAGAGGAAGGCGCCAAAAGAAAATTTATGTAGCATTACACTCGTTTGGATTTCATTTCTGCTTCTTGCTTAGCTCTCTTGACTGTGACACGCCGGCTATATATTGCTGAACCGGCTAGAAGAGAGAGCAATATGTGCGAATATCACAGCGAAAGGAAATCACGATTGGCGCTCTTGGAGGGGTAAAAGCTCCGCCAGAAGCTAACATGGCTAACAGCGGGTGGTTAACATCATATCCGTTATCAATGAAGATTCAACGTTTACCAGCACTGCTTTGTGAGCGCGCACATTTAAAAAAATAGTTTCAACAAAACTAAGCCAGGTGGCGCTGTACTATTAAGTAAGTCCTAAGAAAATACGTCAGGTGGCGCTGTGGAAGTTAAGAAAAATACTTTTGCAGCACTGGTTATTCAAATTTGTATTATCGCTTGTAACAAAAAGTCGTCTCTTTTGGAAGCTTAAATGTTCTATGTTACTAAAAATATCTAAGAACTACTGCGGTGGCATTTGAGCAAGGCATTTACTCTAGTGTTATGTGTGTTTTGGTGGTTTTTGGTCTATCGCTTTATGGCAATTCGATGAGTAGTCTGTTTTCTACGATCCTAAAGCTATTCTGCCCTAGAAGCTAGGTGTAATAAATAACTGGCCACTAAAACTAGCTAACTAACTAATTAACTATTGTGCTAGGGTTTGGCAGTATCACAGTGAAGAGGCTCGTCCTCCGGGCGACGATTAATGGCATTTCTGGGCGAGATCACGAAAGGCTTGCGCTTTTGGGCCTGGCTCATCCGTCGCTTGGTCCGTTTTTTCCGGCACCTGCTCACGCACCACATAACAACTGTTGGCAAAAAAGAGGATGGCATTAGAATGAGATTCACTCGATCCCCGAGGCTTATACTCACTCAGCAGCACGAAACAGACGCCGCCAAAGCAGCCGGCTGCAAAGAGCCACAGGCTTCGCGACTCGGCCAGGTCCACAGTCGACAGGCAACTGCGGAATGTCTCCGAGTGTATCGTCTGATTGTAGGGCAGTGGACACACATCTATGTTGAGCGCCTCTGAAAATGGAAATGGAAATGTGAAATAGAAGTTGGTCATGTGCCAAAATTAGCGACTGCGAGTGCGAGTGCACTGCCTTACCCAAGCAAACGGGGACGAACTTTGGATTGGCGCCGAGCATCATAATATGATTGGTGACTTGCTGACAGCTGCACGGACTGAGCTGCGTCTTGGCTAGATCTATGACCCGCAGATGGCACATGTTGGCCAGGCCTTCGATGTGGAAGTTGGTCAAAGGATTCATGGAGGCGTTGAGCTGCCAGAGTTCTGCGACGAGAAGAATATGGGTGTGATTTCGGATGATGTATTTGGGGTTATATCTGGTTGACTCACTTGGCAGTACGCCCAGATCGGGGAGGTCTTGCAGCTCACAATTGGCCACGTTTAGATACTCCAGGGGAGCCGTGATGGGCTTCTGCAGCGTCTCCAGACCCAGATGTGTCAGTTCGTTGCTGTCTATATAAAGATTTCTCAGCTTGGGCAGTGTGAACAGCTCCATGGGAATCGTGGTGAGGCCATTATTCGACAGATCCACTTCCTGCGATGAATAAGAGATATCGGTGTTAATGGCATTTCGCTGATTAATTGGATGGCGTTGTTACCTGGAGCGAGGTGAGCGGCGCAAAGGTGCCCGGCTCCACCGATAATATCATATTCTCATAGAGCATCAGAAACCTGATGTCTGTGTACCTCTGGAACGAGCTACTTTTCAGCTTCCTGATGCGATTGTACGATAGATCCAGAACCTACACAAATTGTCAAATCATTTAATCACAGTCGAAACTTATGAATGTCAATGGGAATCTGCTATATGGAACGGGAGCTAGGGATGTTCCCATAGATACATATATGTGTACATATGTATATACTTAAACATATATATGTATGTTCAGCCCCAACTTCTTTATGCTTTAATTAAGCTCAATTGAGGCTAAATGGGCGGGGGACCGAAGCGAGGTCGATGACGATGTCGAATTAAGTTACGGATTGTAGCCCGATTGTAACCCGATTGACCCCCGAGAGACTGTTACTCACCTCCACCGAGGTCTTGAGGTTCTGGGGTACCTCTTTGAGGTCCATGTCGTAGCAGCGGATGCGCAGCAGCTTCTCGATCCGCGCGTACTTGCACTTCCGCTCATCCTGAATGACGAATCCGGAGGCCGGCAGGGGCAGGGCCCCCAAACTGTAAAGGCAGACGATCAGGGGCAGCAGCCAGTGCAGTTCCATGCTCTGCAAAAAGAAGAACATTTGTATATAGATCGATCGGAACTAGGGCCATTAAAGAGATCACTTCCTAGCCTCCCCCATGGACCATTGCCCATTCGCCATTCATAAATCTCGGCGCTAACTTGTTTATTTTGTTGATTGAAACTAAAATAGTAAATTAATCGAAATGCGAAAACGAATATACATTTGGACATGGGCGCGTCAAAGCGTTTATTTACGAATTAACGAATTACAAGATCATTGCCGTACTGGGGGTCTGGGGGTCTGGGTCTGGGTTGGTACATGTTTGCTTTTCGATTTGGATTAGTTTCATTCAAGTGGGGGGTGGTTGAAAGCATTCAATCAAGCGCATCTCCCGCACCTGGCAAATGTAGCCCACCCACCCACAGCACAACAAAGCACAGATCTGAAGCGTAGGTCAGCTGTTGTCTCCCGTCGTATGTGTAATGTGTGATGTGGATGTTACGTATACGCCACGGCCAGGCCTGCAATCAGTGTCGTTTTGGGGGCCTGGGCCTGCATTCAAGCTCGATTGCAGCTGGTACAAAAGATGATTCCGCATTCGACGGCGGAAACAGCTGAAAACTGTAATCATGTTAGCCAAATCGAAATTAGAACTGACTCACACGACCAGAGATAGATACATCAGAGCTGGAAGAGTCTTTGAAACGTGCCTGCGGTGTCTATTTTCTTGTATCTTATCATTGGGGTGTACTACATATATGGTGTATTTGCGTCTATATCTTTTAATTCAACATCAAACAGAACACGGGTAACCATAAATCAAATAGATATTCCATTAGAATGCTTTTATGCCCTGGCCATAATGTGTCGGAAACAACATCACACAACAACCAAAAGGCACAACCACCCGATCCGCGGCACTTGCCTTCAATTTGCCAAAAGGAAAAGTGGCAAACAATAATTGATTAATGGCCAGAATAGAACAGAACAGAACAGAACGGAATCGCCATAGCGTGATGTATGCCCAAATATATGGGTATACTATGTATACAAATGTCTTGATATGATCTGGGCATGTAAGCGTAAACCCACTTGGAACGAGCATTCGGCCCATTGTGGAGGTCTCTGTCACGGCCCATGGAAATGCACTTGGAGAATAGCACGTTTCGGACCCCAACAGGCACCGTATCACTTGCAGTTGCGTGATTTACTTTGTGAACATTTTAAATGATATCCGAGTATTATGAGTAATGTCTTGAGTATTGTAATTTTGCAGGGCCAGTGGCTGAGGCGGACTCTGGCGAGGGTCGGAAGGCGGAGCCTAATTGTTTCAATGCTTCAGCTGGAGTTGGGAGTAGTATTACATGGAAAACCGAAGGTCTGTCAACGTTTGCAAAAGCCATAAGCCATCACCAATAAATGATGAATGACCATGTTATCCATCCATTCATATTGGCAAATCACCTAAGGCCCGTCCAAGTGGCAGAAGTAAGCCAACAAAGCCCCATCTGGCCGATAAGATCGTGCGGTGTTTGCCATTTACAGAAGGAAGCAAAGGCAGGCCAATCAATTTTAAAGTTAGTAAGAGTCTGTTGGGTCATACTAAGGGTGTTCACCACTCTTTAGCAATGATTCATGGGCCGCATATAGGACATGACAGTCATAATTCCCCATTATTTCCCATTTTTCGTTTGATGACTTGGGTGTTGGCCTTTGACCAAAAATTCTTGTGCTCCACTTGAGAGCAATATGCCCCTCCGAACAGTGCTGGCCGAAAGTCTGCTGTCCGCCATTTGGAGGCACACTTTTCCCACCCAGTGCGCGAGTGTGCGAGTGTGCCAGTATGGGGGGTAGGTACCGACCTCTGTCATTAGAGCCCGTCGAATCGCCAAAAAGAAGAAGCCGAAAATATGAACAAAAAATATTGAAGCTATTTTCACACTTTTTGGGACTGACAGCAACCGCAACAATGGCTATAAATATATTTCATATATTTAAATTAAAATGAAGCATAAAGAAACCCCAAAAAGATACAACAGCAGCAGCGGCAAGAGGAAGACACAGATATAAACAGTGGGAGCCAACTGCAGACGTATGGCACAAGCGATGGAATGGTACGGATTCAAAATTCCAACAACTTTTATGCCCGTACTTTTCCGTGTCGGTTTTTAATATCACATTCTTGTGGGGGCTCCAAATCGAAATCAAATTCAAAGGAATTGCCCATAAAAAGGGCTAATGCCATCGATGATCTAGGGGCAGCAAATGGAGATCCACTTCAGTCTAGGCATACGCAGTAGAAGAGGTCTCCCCCACTAATCAATGGATCCGAATGAATCCCTAGCCCTACGACTACGACTACGGCTACGGCTAGCATTGTTGTAGGTAGTGTGGGTCAGAATTTATGCTTTCCACTTTGGCCGCATTTGTTCCCATATTTATTTATATATTAGGCTCAATCAAGGGGCTGCTGCCACAAACAGCAGACAAACAATGGGAAATGCGAATGGGGTGGCAGAAATGGGTTACATATCGGATCGGATTGGTCCACGACAGCTTCCACCTCCCGACAACTGTCGGCCAACGGATTGCAGCCTGTCCCGATGATCGTATGATAAATATGAATTTGGGAAATTATTTATCTGCTTAGGGCACGATGCCCAAGCGATTATGGGGATAACGAAGGCAACACGAAATCGAGAATCCCATACAAAAAGTGGGAGGCACGAAAAAACTCGAAATTAGTCTCAAATATTTTAATAACATTCTAAACATTTGTGAATGGATTTATGTGCTCTTCTGATAGTCCCTGTCACACATTGTGGGCGTCGCACGATGATGTATATGTATATGGTACATATACATATATGTATATCTATATCTCTGTTCTGTTTGGAGGCTTCTTTATCTTTCTGCAGGGCGCCGCCTTCCACCCCTCAACAGGTGTGTGTGCTGGAGGGGCGAAGATTTATTCTCACTTCTCAGGCCTACGATAAAGATTTATTTGTTTGGACTTTTTCCTGACTCTGTGATGAAACATCATCCGAATGTGTGGCATGTCCGGAGTACAGTACTTAAACTTTACCTCCTCCATTCTCCGGAAAGAGCATTGAGTAATATGAGTTCGATATTGACGGAATAAAAAGTGAATCTTATCGGAGCACGGCAAGTGCTCCTCTTATCGGCTCTCTGTCTTGGCTGTAAAGGTCTTTCCAAATTATAGCAGCGATGCCAAGAACAACAACCTCAACAAAAAAGGTCTTAATTGAAACGGCACCAACAACAACAGCAACAAGAATGGTGGAGCAATAAAAAAGAGCGTTGTTCATTTATTTCAATTAAATACAATCAAGAAAACATTCGCCCGAGACGGAAAACAAAACAGTCCAGTCCATTCCGTGCCGTCGCTTATTGAAAGTTGAGTGGAGCCCTGTGCAGAGGGGGCGGGTAAGAGTGAGTAACTCTCCCGCTGCAGTGGCTGGTGGTTGGTTACCGCGAAGGAATTTTGAGCGGGGTTTCGGAATTCAAAAACCGAAGATCGTGTTACTTTAGGGGAAGGTGAGTTCCAATATTTGTTGATTCTTTAACTTGCTCATATGTGTAAGTATAAATATTAGTACCTGGAACACATTGTTTCATTGCGAGATTTCCAATTTAATGTTTATAAGAGGGTGGCCTGAAGGTACCAGGCTTATCAACTGATACTATACCTCTTTCTCTTTGTAGTACACTGATTGTGAAGATTAAACTCAGCCTTGCATCCCGTTGATAAGCAGGTGTTTTTGGACGCTAATGACTGTATAAACAGTCGTACTCTTGGTTCACTCTAGAACATTTCATTCTGTCTGATGTCTGAAGCATCCCCAGCGTAATCTGCTTATTCTCCCCCTAATTGAAACCAATTTAACTGCGGCTGTATCGCATTATGCTGCCCTGGAGACAGACTCTCTTCGTGTAACTGAACAAAAGCAGAGCCGGGAATGCCATGTTGGTGTGTCAATGCTAAGTTTCCTGATTAGAAAATCTAATATACCCCAAGTGCTTGGCGCAGCTGTTGTGCAATCTACGAGAGACGAATACTATTATGTTGTTGGTGTAGTAGTAAACGATAACCCGTAGCCAGACCTCCATTATGAGTGGAAAACAACACAAATTTACAGAAACCCAAGTGTTATACGGTTCTTACTTTTCTTGCTGTTTAGGTAATCCAATTTTTGAGGTATAATAATCCCATTTAATGTGTTCGTGGGTTATCCTTGAGCAGGATCATTGTTTCACTTCACTCATTGCCGTATCTTTCCACACATAATCAGTTTTTGTATACAGATTTCGTTTCGTTTAATTTGTGATGATTTTCAATTAGCACAAAATATGATATTATTTACGTGGTGACAAGAGAGTGAGAAAAAAAGATATAGTAGCGACCGTTACGGAGCAACAGAGTCAACCGGAACCGTTCAATTCAACCGCAGACATAGAATTGAAACGATCGCAGCGAACAGAACCGTTCCCAACCGTTCGGAACCGTTCCGAACCGATCTGTTATGTGTCCGTACGGCGGGACGAGCACACGAGCCACAGCGAAAACTCTGATAAAGCACGCACACAGAGACAACCACGCAGAGACAGCGTAATGCAGGGGAAAAACTCATAGTGAAAACTCAAGAGAGCAAGAGATGATCACTCTCTCGCTCTCTCTCCCTGAATGCGTTTTCTGATAACGTTGTAGATTGAAATGTTTTTTGGGGGCTTTGACAGCTCGATATCATTGTTGTATGCATATTCTGTTGATACATATTTGTGGTTTTGGCCCGTCATCCAATTAGCAATGAAACGCTAATCGCATCACTGAAACGGGAGAAGGGATTGAAACACCTTTCTTAATGAAGCATCCACGTTGTCCAGCAGGAAATATATAGTACCTGGTCATATTTTTATACGATAGTCGGTATCTTGATGAATGATAACGAAACTGAGAGCTTAACCCATGTCATAAATGGGTGCAGACAGGCACCTTACCATAATTCCGTTCTTATCAAGGCGCGACTCCCTCTGACAGGCTGATGTCTTGGCCGCATGATCGGACATGTGAAGAACGCTCTGATATTCCAGAAATGCATTTCCATGGAACCACAAATTCCATCCATCCTATCTGCTGGAACTAGAACCCCGCCCAAACCGCCAATTGCTACCTGAGAGATCAGGGCAGGTAAGAAATGCACAGGTAACACACACAAACACAATTGCTTTCAATCGCGATTTATTTGCTTGCTTTTAATATATTTTTGTTCACAACATGAAAAAGAAATGGTAGAAAAATATGACATGTGATTAAAGGTTTTAATACATAAACCCACATTCCATTAGTTTCGTATTTTTTTGCTTACTCTGGTTACCAGTAGCTTTTTTAGTCTTCGATTTTCATGATGTTATCATTTTAATAGATGCAAAGTATAATATAATCCAAAAGCGATATTTGGAAATGAAATCTGGCGATCCCTCAGTTGGTTAATTGAGTAAAGAATAAAGTAAAGTCCCACATGCTGTGGTTAAAATTTAGTTTTAAAGGAAAATAAAATAAATAATTCTCAGGGGATTATCCTCCTCCTTGATCCACTGCATTTTCCTTTCGTTGATAATGTAAAATGTGTTTACAAAAGGTTGAGCAATGTAAATTAAATCGTTCTGCATTCATCCCGCAGGGTAATATTCTTCCGTTAGTTCAAATTGTTGCTAATTTTCCCTTTTTTTACAGTTTTTTTTTTACATTTTTCGTTTGTTTTTATACATTTTCTTTGGGTTTTTTTCGTTTTTTTTTTGTTCGTTTTCTTTCGTTTTTTGTTGGATAACTTTTGTATGTGTTGTCCATTGAATATTTGAAACAAAATAAGCATTCATTTTGGTTTTCCATGAAAAATCAATGAAGCTTCTTGGCTATAAACAAAATCGTGAGCTTTCCCTCTAATTGAATAAGTTTGACTCGTTCATCTAAATTAGTTAATACATTACATACCATCGGATGCTTTAGCAAAAAAATCAATATATTGCTTTTATATCCATCCGACTGGGGCTCACTGACTCTCCTGCAGACGGAGCTTCTCGCTGATGCTGGTGCTCTGGTAGAACAGTCTGACGACATGGGTGCAGCTGTCGTCGACTTGGCCCTTGGTGGCCAGAATCTCCACCTGGAATGTCTCGGAGAAGCGCGTGTCGATAAAGCTCTGCAGATCGGCCACATTGCACTTGGCAATGGTGGCGCTCTCCAGCTCGCAGTGCTTGCTGTAGCGCGGCGGCTTTGCCAGCTCCTCGGGCAGCTGGCGGAACTTGTCGGTGACCGCGTTATTGCCAAAGTCAATGAAGTGCACCTCGCACTTGCCCTCGTCCAGGACCTTGACGATTTGGGCACGATAGAAGACCTCGTCCTCGGGAAACTGGGCCACGCACACGGCTCCCACTTTCAGGTCGGTGAAGGCGGGCAACTCCTGGTCGGCGTCGAGCAGCTTATCGGTCATCTGCTCCAGGGCTGGCACATCCACTTCCATTTGCACGTAGAAGGATTTGGGATCATCGTACTGCACGACAACGCAGTTGTGCAACTCCACCTGGAGCGGTTTCTGCACCCCGGCCATAGTGCTGGCCAGCTCCTGGGAGAAGTCCATATAGTTGATGCGTAGCTTGGCGAAATGGGGCTTTGTATCGTCCTCGTTAGGCTGTGTGGTTATCTCGTAGACCTCGCCAAAGTGTTGTTCCAGTAGGGCGGCGAATGCCTCTTCCAGCTTCTGATCAGGCACATCCTCTGGTATCTCACTTAGCTGACAGTGCAGGGCCAGCGGTGGAATATCGACCAGCTCCCGAGGGAGTTGGAAGATCTCCGTGGCTGACATGGTTGTGCCGTAGTCAACAAGGAACACCACAAAGTCGTTTTCTTTCAGTACGGACTTGATCAAGCAGCGATAATAGCAGGCATCTTCTTCCGAGTAGGCCACTCCCATCACTTTTGTATTTTGTAGTGGCACCTTTTTTAGGCCCTGCAACGTCTTCACCACCAGATCCAAGTCGGGCGAGTTTCTCTTCAACTGAACATAAAAGCTCCTTGGCGATTGACCGTGCGAGATGACGCACTCGGAGTTCTCGTTCTCCTTCTGGATGCGCTTCAGCTTCGCCTCCACGAGCTTCTGCAGCTGCTCGAATATGTTCAGGCCGTTCTTGTCTTTGATAGTCAGTCGGACAATAGGCGGACTGGCTGTCTTGTCGAGTATCTCTGCCACCACAACAAAACCGCAGCTTTCCAAGAGATCGTGCAGAGATTCAGTCGTCAAGGATTTATTCTTTTCAAAGTCGGCGCAAGGCTCAAGGCTAAACACCTCGGCCAGGGGGGATTGTGGTGAACTCACCGGGTGTCTCGTACAGAGCATCGACGTCTGTAACCATTCCAAAGTCAATAAGTATGACGCGATATCTGTTGTCCAGCAGCTCCAGTATTCGAGCGCGATAGAAGTCCTTATCACTTTCACACTGAACCACGCACAGATCGTCCAAGTGTCCCTTGTCCTTCTTTGGCTGCAATTTGCCTGCGTTAAGCTTTGTGCAGATGCTATCTACCAGAGCATCCTTCTCGGCAAACTGCAAGTATATTTGGGAAGCGCTTTCCACTTCGGTAATGATGGCTTTGGTGATGGCGGCAGAAGCGGCACTAGCTTCTGCCAGGGATTCCTTGCTAGCGGCTGCCTTAGGTTCTTTTTTCGGGCACAGAGGTAACAGTTGGTCAATGATATTCTCTTCGTCGAGCAACAAATGGATGGTGACATGATCTGTGCCTGGCTTCAGCAGCTGTGTGGTGAAGACAAGCTCCCCCTCGCCAGTGAGCTCGGCAAACTTGGCTTCAGCCTCTTGGGACCAGCCGGTGTGCGTCTCGGGCAGCTGTAGCGAACACTTCTTGGAGAGGCTGGGCAGTTTGGCGATCTCCTCTGAGACCTTCAGGCACTTGGTGGTGGTGGAGGTGTTGCCGTAGTCAATGAACAGTACTTCGTAGCGAGAATCAGGCAGCTGCTTGAGCAGCTCGGCGCGATACCACAACGAATCCTCCTCGAAGAGAGCTGCAACTATGGCTCCCTCCTCGAAGCGCTCCAAGGGTTCGAGGGTCTTCTCGTTGTCGCGCAAATACATCTCGATCAGCTCCAGGCCCTTCGAGTCGCGCTCCAGCTGAATGTAGAAGTCACAGATGCCATTGACGTGCGATATATAGCATACGCAGCCGCTGGCCACATACTCCAGGGGCTTGGCGTAGCCGTCGGCAATCAGCTTCTTGGCCACGTCCTCGTCATCAATGTACAGCTGAACATAGCTGAGCGTCTTGTAGTCTCCCTGGCTAAGGTACTCATAGCGCAGTAGCTTGGAGTACGACTCGTTGAAAATACCATTCGCCGCATCCACCCAATCGAGTGTGCTCTTGGGGGCGATGGGCAGGGCACAGGGCAGGCAGAAGGGATCCATGTGGCCAAACATGCTCTGCTTTATGTCCGTGGTATCCGAGACGCAATCCGTGTTACCGAAATCAATGAACTGCAGGACCATTAGCTCTGCGTCAATGATCTTGGCGCGATACCAGCACTTGTCCACGGAGTATAGAGAAACGCAATCGGCTCCGTCGACGACATTCTCCAGAGGTGGCAGCGAGGGCGATACAATCTGCAGGTTCTCCTGCATTCGATGCAGCTTGTCCAACTGATCGACGGGGTGTACAAAGAAGTGGGCAGGATTGTCGCAATGGCTGAGCACAACCTTTTCCATACCTTTGTAGGGGTCCTCCTCTGGCTGTGCAGACAGCTGTGGTGGCTCTTCGGCCTCCGCGATCGTATTGACTGGCTCCTTTGGCTGGCTTACAGACGGAGCTGGTTCCGGGGAGCTTGGTTTGGATGGTTCTGCTACTGCAACTCGAGATACAGAGGAAGCAGGCGAGGGTTCTGTTACAGGAACTGGAGACACGGTTGCAGAAGACTCCTTTTTTCTTGGCTCCTTGTCGTTCTGTGGCTTTTTGGCTTTTGGCGAGGCATTTGCCGAGCCTGATTTGCTGCGCTTCTCCTCCTCATCATCCATGGTCAGGTCCACGGTCTCAATGTACTCGTAGGTAGGACTCTTGCCCTTATCCAACTGCTTGCGCATGTAGTCCAGATCCAGATGCGAGGCCACAAGTTTTTCTGCCTTCAGCCTCTCCGCCACGTTCCGATTGTCGCCAGTGATTACATCGGCAATGAGGTGATTGCGTCGGACCTCAATTGGCTGAATGGTGACCACCTGTTCCTCCAGCAGCTCGGCGAGACGGCTCTTTAGTTTTGCCTCATTGCTGGGTCGGCCCAGGGGTAAGTTGATTTCTAAAGCGAATCCACTGGAGTTCGCATAGAACCTGTCGTCCAGTGCCCTGATATCCTGGCGATTCAGCTCCTCCGTGTTGCCATAATCAATGTAGAACACCTCGGTGCGTGGCGCATTTAGATCGTTGGCCACGATACGTGCTCTGTACCAGTTCCCATCCGATCCCCGGGCGGCACAAATCTGCCCCTGTTTGTACTTGATTAGCGAGTCACCTAGAGAGAAGTGCCAAAGTTGGGGGATTATGTTCGACTTCCTTGTGGAGATTACTTGCCTTTGGCCTCGTAAAACTCGAACATGTCATCGAGCAGCGTTTGCATTGCCGATGTGATGGCCTTTGGCTGGACAAACACGCGGTATGCCTTGGCGGCGTAGACGACGAGCGCCTTGAAGTTGGTAAGAACCACGGGGTAGCTGCAGATATAGGATTTGCGGTCTTCCTTGAACAGCGGCATTACGGGGCGCAGATGAATACTGCATAGAAGGATATGTTAGATTCTGGTCGACAATTGACTGGCCACAACTTACATATTGTTCTCACAGACGTGCTTCACATTCAAGGCATAGGATTTGCCCTCGTAGTACTCCTTGAAGCGCCTGGCCATATCAGGATTCGACTTGACGAACTTGGCATCATCGTAGCTGCACAGGAAACTCACGTCTGGGAAATAGTCCAACTGTATCTTGAAATTGGTCATATCCCGAACGGAGGTAAACTTTCCGCGCACCTGCTGACCAGCCAGCAGACTTACACGCACCTCTAGAATAGCAATGGAATTGTAGAATAAGGTTCAGTAGCACGTAAAGGGGAAAAAGCAGTTCCTACCTGGCGCCACTTCGGTGAGGAACTTCTCCTTGACCAGCGTATCCCTGAGCGAAGCTCCGTTCACAAACATGTTGACGGTGTAGGAGCAGCTGCTGTTTGCATTGCTGAGCGGCTGCTTGGACAAGAACTCGCACTCGACTCGAGCATTGACCGGCACAAACTTCTCCATGCGATCCACAATGTACAAGTTGTCGTAGTTGGTCACCACGCTGTGGAAGCTGCAGCGATGGGCCAGGCAGGGGGCATCGGCGAACCGCTGCTCCAGCTGCCACACATCCTCCGACGTGACGGTAATCAGGCTGCCCGTGTCCACACAGAAGACGCGATACTTGCGCATCATATGGTTGCAAGCACTGACCGTCGCCCGGAGGATGGCATTGTCCTTGCGCTGACGCACCACCACTGTGGAGCCGACCTTCAGCTGGAGTGGCTGGTGTGACTTTTGGCGATAGAATTGTCTCATTTCGCGCAGAAGACCGTCGTATTTGGTTGCCGCCGACTTTGTCACGACGTAAAACTGGAAGGGCGATACCCACCAGGACAAGCTGGCGGCCTCCTTCCCAGTGGTTTTAATATCCTGCAGGGAGTATGCCCTCTGTAGGGGCACATACTTTTCGGGTTTGGCAACGACTGCCGATTCGTTGGAAGAGCTCGCACCACTCTCTACGCCACTGGAGCGCTTGGAGGCGATGCTGCCGCCATCCAAAGTGGACTTTTGCCGTTGAGGATTTTGGGCAAAGCCCTGGGGAGCATTCTGTGAACGCTGATTGGGTTGATTACGCTGCTGCTGCGGAGACTGAGGCTCCTTGCGCGGCGACTGACTGTTGCTAAGGCGTCTGCCAAAGATGCAAAAATTTAACGAGGGGGAACATTGTGAGCCGCGGCCTTTGCCGCGGCTCTACCTTATACCCGGTACTCAGTCAGTATACACATATGTACATACATACAGTGGGGAGCAAAAGTGATTAAACGCTCAACATTTTCATGTTTAAGCGCTCATAAAACCTAAACGAATGAAGTAAGTGAAGAAATTCTGGAATATGTATTCAATTTGTAACAAATAACCGTAAATAGTAAAATAATATAGGAAGGAATGAAATAGTTATGAATCAAAAACCATAACAAAAGGCATGTACTCAGTTTTGCACCTTTTATAAAAAAATCATACGGAATACTGTTTTATTACTTTTTCCAAAGATCCTTATTGTCTATACCATTTTTTATGTGATTTGTCATTCTGTCAACCAATTTCTCAACAATTCCTTTTGGAATTCGAATCCTTTCCAGCTCGACAGGTCTCCAAAGATCGTCTAGGTTGGATCGGGCTGATTGATATTGCCCGAACCGTCACTTCACGAATGACCACATGCTTTCAATCTGATTGAAGTCGGAACTTTGAGCTGGCCACTCCATCAACTTAAAATTTTAGTTTAGTTTTCAACACGCTTTTTTGCACCTTGATCACAACTGACTGACTATCGTGCAGCTATTAAGCTATAGTGCGTGTCGAACAGCCACTTTGAATCAGTCGAACAATACTCTCTTCGATATCTGGAGATAGCTTCATCATTTATGGACACAAGTTAGAGACTAATTTCAAAACTCAATAGATCGATTCAAACTATACAAAATGTGTGATTTTCTGAATTAGGACAACGAATAATGAATAAAGAAGACAGATAACGGTAAATCTGCCCTAATTTTGATGATAAGAAAAGAGGGAGAGAGTAAAAAAGTGTAAATAACGGAAGGTGCAAAACTGAGTACATGCATTTTGTTTAGGTTTTTGATTCATAACTATTTCATTCCTTCTTATATTATTTTACTATTTACGGTTATTTGTTACACATTGAATAAATATTCCAGAAAAAAAAAGTTTTCTTCACTTACTTCATTCGTTTATGTTTTATGAGCGCTTAAACATGAAAATGTTGAGCGTGGTATCACTTTTGCTCACCACTGTATATGAGCTTGCGATTTATGCAATTTATTATATGTTCGCAAAAGGGACAAATTAAATTTTGGGCCAAAAATAATATTTCAAAAAATGAAGTCAAATCATTTTTGGAATATTATACATGTTTTCAATTTTGTATGCATATGCTTTCTACATCTGCTTCTACATTTCTACATTTATAACTACATATTTGAGACGTACAAGTGCTTGTGAGAGAGAGAGAGAGAGGGAATGAGTCAGCGCTTGGCAGGCGTTGCGTAGCCACTGAAATTTAATTTGTTTCTTCTGGCCATAATATTGATTCGACCTGATCCAGATTCGGCAATCTAGTAGATATGGTAATTTTCCATGATTCTGCGTTTTTGGTTTTCTCGTACCTTAAAAATTGTGGATTCTACAGATTTTCGTCCTTTGTGAGGGCGGAAAAGGGCGTCGCAAAATTTTGAAATACACTTGTGCTGGTTTGATATCACAGGAGTTTAGATGGAAAGGTTGCTCTAGCTCTTATAGTCTCTGAGAACTAGGCGTCACAAAATTCGAATGGGCAAAGCAGATGGGGTCGCGTTTGAGGGAGAGCGAGAGGGAACGATGACTTTCGAAATGGTTTTCTTCATGGTAGCTATAATAATGATCCGATCTGATCCAGATTCAACACTCTGATAGAAATTATCATTCGCTATAATTCTGCGTTTTCAGTTTTCTCGTATCTTCAACATTGTGTACGCCACAGACTTTCGTCCTTTGTGGGGGCGGGGCGAAATTTTGAAATACATTTGGAGTAGTGTGATGACAGAGGAGACTGGATACAAAACTTGGTTGCTCTAGCTTTTGCCGTTGAGGATTTTGGGCAAAGCCCTGAGGAGCATTCTGTGAACGCTGATTGGGTTGATTACGCTGCTGCTGCGGAGACTGAGGCTCCTTGCGCGGTGACTGACTGTTGCTAAGGCGTCTGCCAAAGATGCAAAAATTTAACGAGGGGGAACGTTGTGAGCCGCGGCCTTTGCCGCGAGTGAGTCTCTGAGATATAGGCGCTAATGAGGACGGACGGACGGACAGACGGACAGACAGACATGGCTATATCGACTCGGCTATTGATGCTGATCAAGAATATATATACTTTATGGGGTCGGAAACGCTTCCTTCTGGGCGTTACACACAACCGTTATCCCCACAAATCTAATATGCCCTTAAACTCTTCGAGTACCGGGTATAATAATGGAACGACGAACAATGAAAACCAAGCTTTTACTCACCTGTTTTTATTTGCCTCTGCATTTCCATTCAGCAGCCGCGGCGACTGTGACTGAATGCGCCCGTTCTGTCGGCTGCCCTTCCGTGGCGAGCTCCCGGCACTGTTGTAACTGCCTGTGCTCTGGCTGTCAAAGTTGGAGTCCAGGTTACGCTCGATTTTCTGCAGCTGCTGGGGCTGCTTGCTATCCTTGGAGTTGGCCGACGTTGAGCTGCGCTTGTCCCAGTCACTAGAGCTTTTGCCTCGGATTGCCTGCTGCTGTTGCAGTTGCTGTGGCACTGAGTGTTTCTGCTGCTGTTGCTCTTGATGTTCGCGATCCTCGCTCTCCACGATGCTAGTGGAGTTGAGAATTAGGTCCTTGTCCAATTCGGAGGAGACCACAGACTCGGCACGAGTTGTGTTGCCATTGAATTGGCCCTTCTCCAGTGAAAGGTACTTGTCAAAGGGCATGGACAGTTTGTAGAGCTTCTTCATGACGTTCAAGTTCTTGGCGAGGAGATTCACAACATTCAGGCCGTCGGGCTCGATGCGAAAGACGCGCACATTGAAGGTGCGACGTCGGATGTTTGACTCTTCGGCCAGCATTTCGAACTGGTCGGTGATTTTATCCTGTCCCAGCTCGCTGTTCTCGAAGCCCTTTAGGCAGCACTTGATGGCTTGGCGCGGCATCTTCAGATGCTCCTTGGCAATGTGGCCGATCAGATGGCGCTTCACCGTCTGCTCGTAGCCAAAGTCCACGTGCCGCACAATTACAGAGTCATCGACACGCAGGATCTCTGCTCGATACCACTCCTGATCGCATTTGACGATGCAGGGGGCACCCAGGGTGAGCTTGTCGGGGACCTTTTGATTGATGTTGTAGTACGTGAACATATTATCCATCAGCACTTGAAACTGCTCGATGTTGGCCACCTTCTGCACATAGAAGTTGCTGGGCGAGTCAATGTAGCGAATTTCCACCTCGTCGTCGTTCACCAGATGGTCCGCCTTTTCGTATTCCTGAAGCGAGTTCTTCTGCTGCTTCAGCTCTGCCAGTATATTACTGCCCTGGAATGGAGAAACTCTCTAGCGTTAGTCGTGATTCAATGGAATGGTACACTCATTCGTTCGGACTCACTCTCAGGCTCTCCAAAAGATGGCAAGTCTGCATGGAGCCCACACTCTCTGGCGGCTGAACCGTCAGTTGGAAGTCCTTATAAAGAGTCGAATTCTTGAAGATTAGCTTCATGCTCTCGTCAATGGGTTCGATCTCCTTGATTCCGGCCAGAGCAAAACGGAAGGCAAATGGTTTGATCTGCAGCAGCTCCGAGGGTATTTGGTAGACATCTTTCCACGGCAGCACTTCCGAGTTTCCGTAATCCACGTAGACAACCCGGAAACGCTGCTCCTTGATGGAGCTGACCAAGGCACGATAGCAATTGCCATCCTGAGAGAATCGGGCCACGCAGGCAGAACCCACCTCTGGGGATTGGGGTAGCGGCTGCAGGCGCATACGCTCAATCTTCTCCATCATGGCATCCAGCTCTTTGGCGGCGCTCTTCAGCTGCACCCAGAACAGATGCGGTCCGTTCTCCACATAGCTTACGTGCACATCATAGGTCAGGCCAAGTGTCAGGCTGGTGGTCCTGAAGGCCGGAATGGTGCGTTGCTGTGTTGCTGGCCGCTGTACACTCGCCTGTGGCGGTGGTGGTGTGAAGCGTGCCGGCGCATAAGCCATCGGGGCGTAGCTGCCTATCGGGTTTTGTGGAAACGGCTGCACCGCCACGGGCTTGGGAGCGGGCTTGTTCATGCGAACATTATAGTAGTTATAGACCTGCTGTTTGGCGTCGACTTTGGTCACATACGAATCGTTAAAGGGATTGATCGCCTCATAGTTGGGCTTTTGAGTATTGACCAGGGATTGAGACGATATCTGTCCTATCGGAGGCATCACATTTGTCTGCAAAGGTCATTAAAATCTTCAGATTGTTGATTGAGGAAATAATGTTCAAGTCGTTACCAAATTAGCTAAAGGTTGCTGCTGCTGCTTGGGAGAGTAGTCAGGGGCGGCTGGGTTCAACACACTCAAGGGGGTCGCGGTAACGACGCGTTGCATCTCTAGGCGAGCCGACAGGGAACGCCGAGCAGCCAGCTGCTCACGTGCCACATCCGTGGGGGTTTTCAAGGCGTTACTCGAACTTATTATGTTGTTGTTATTATACTCCATAGCTGGCGACTGTGGAGCATCCTTCCACAGCTTCTTGCAGTGATCGAGCATCAAATTATTGGAAACTGGAGCACCGATTTGTTTCTGTTGCACCAGAAACTCTGTCAAATCGAACTCCTTCCAGCGCAGACGGGCAAAGGACTGGCCACAGATCTGGGTGGGATTGATGCTAAGCAGGACGGTCTGGTTGACAATCAACTCATGCACTGCTGCCAGGTCACTCTTGTCCCATTCGGCACAAATGCCGAGGACAATGTATTGTGAGCAGAGAACGGGAATGTTCAGAAGAAGCTTCGGCTGCTTGAGGAACATTAACTAAAACAAAAAGGATGCATGTTAGATACTCTGCTGACACTCTACTAGCGGTGCTAGTCGATCGGTGTGGTACTCACGTCGTGGCTGCTCACAGTTCGTTTGAAGCCGTAATCGAGAAACTCTATCTCGACGCGCATTCGATTGTTTCCATCCGGAGTGGCGTTCAACACACGCACTCGCATGTACTCCGTGTCCCCGGGAGCGGCCCCGTTGGTCTGCTTTAACACGCACACTGTGCCGGGGGTGAGCAGGGCCTGCACCCGCTCGATGGACCATGTGGGCTCGATGGCAAAGCATGTGGGCAGCAAATTCTCGATGCGCTTGGTAATCAATAATGCAGCATCGCGATTTATCTGGCCATACACCTTCAGATATGGGCCAACATGATCGAGATGCGTAATGTGCAAGTTCATTATCGAGGTGTTGCCTCCGCCAAAATGTGGCTGCCCGTTCATTGTGTCTGCGGGTTTAGTTCGCTGGAAAATATAGAGTTTCAAGAAATGCAGCTGAATAAAAAAATGTTCTAATACATATGTCAAAACACAGCAGAAATTCTGCTTCTATAGAACACCGGAAATGCACCGTTATGTCAATTTTTTGGCAGGGTTTGACAGCTCTAGAACCTAACTGTGTTTTCGCCTGTGTGTGTGCGAGACGTCAATTTTTCGCAAATATGCACAAAAAACTGTAATTAAAAATTCCAAACTTACGTCTTGTCGTCGTCGTTGTCCAAAGCGAAACTATGAAATAACGCCCTGCCCTATGCCGCCCGCCAGCCAGGTGGCCAGTTCCTGCCCACTTCTCTCTCTGCTTGACAGTTAATATCGCAAGTCTGTTGCTCTGGTTATTTAATTGGACGGCGGCGTTTAGGGTTTAACAGTTTTCTGTTTTCTGGCGCTCTTCTGCTCAGTGTGGAAGAAAGTTTCTTGCTAGTGATTAGAAATCGCGATGCACACCCGTGTTCACGTCTGTGTGCAGGTGCAGCGATTGAATGGTTTCAGTCTTTTGAATTTCTTTAGTCCTCGTAAAATGCCTGCTCTGCAAGCGCAAACTATGTTTACTGTGATTCGTTGTAGTTATATCATTAGAAAAAAAAGCAATTAATCAACGCGAAATATTAAAGCAAAACGAAAAACCAACTTTTCCACTCGACAACGACGAACGACGGGGTTGCCACAACACCCTTTTCATCAGTCCCTAAAATATACTAAATCTTTTCACCCGCTGGTGTGACCACACATTTTGCTCGAAAATCCCAACTGGTAATTTGAATTCATATTTAAGCGATGTTTATGCCCACCAAAGGAATTTGGATTTATGGATCCACAGATCCGACTGTTTTTTACTTTATTTACTTGTTTTGTTTACACACCCTTCTTGGCATACCTTCATTAAAATAATTTAGCTTTGCAAAAAATTCTTTCTCATCGAATTTATTTATTTGTCGAATGCCACCATCAATTTTTGAAACATCATTTGATGACTGTTTCTGCCACAGTCGAAAAATAATTACATTTTCCATATTTGTTGTTAAATTTCTATCGCATCCTAGTGTTGATTCTTGTTATAGCGTTTTCATTGAAACTGTTCGTTATTTTGTTGATAAAAATTCTTCCAGAAAAGTGCGTGGCTCCTATAGGTTACCGTGGTATACGAAAAGGCTCGTTAGGTACAAAAATCTGCGCAATAAGTTTTTTAAGCGTTTTAATAGGACCCGGGACCCTGGTGATTGGGACAGGTATGTGCAACATAAACGGGACGTTGAGAGGGGGCTCAAACTTAATCCCAGGTCATTCTGGCATTTTATAAACTCTAAGAGGTCAACGAGTGGTCTTCCCTCAGCTATGTATCTTGGTCTCCATAGCACTAATACTGATAGTGGCATAGCAAACCTTTTTGCTTCTTTTTTCAGATCTAATTTTTAGCCATGTGCGACGTGGCATGATTCGGATATCCTTGACTCCATCCCTTCGGTTGTCAATATTGACACACTTGATATATTGGAGGGGGACATCTTGGAGGCTATTGCTGACTTCGACAATTCTAATAAGCCCGACAGTGATGGTATTGCTTCGCAATTGTGGTGATGCTTTTTGTGCACCGCTGAAAATTCTTTTCATGAATTACTTGTTAGCGGGTCGGTTTATTGGTAAGTTGAAAGCTGCCACAGTAACTCCTGTTTTTAAGAAAGGTTCGAAGAATAGTATTTCTGGTTATAGACCAATTGCCAAACTCAGCAATATCTCAAAGCTTTTTGAGCGTATCATTGCCAAAAAGATTACTTTTCTCATGAGGTCATACATTAGCCTAAAGCAGCATGGTTTTATGCCGGGTAGATCAACAACTACGAACCTGATCGCATTCAGTAATTTCTGCACACGTGACTTTGAAAAGTACTCTCAGGTCGATGTTGTGTACACTGACTTTGCTAAGGCCTTTGATAAAGTCTCCCACTGTGCTCTAGTAACCAAGCTACATCGGTTGGGTATTCATTCGAGCTGGCTCAGTTGGTTCATATCATATCTTGAGCAGCGAGAGTATGTTGTATTGGTGAATGGAAAGCAGTCGGACCCATATTTGGCTACTTCCGGCCTTCCACAGGGCAGCGCTCTTGGTCCGCTGCTGTTCTCTATTTTTATCAATGACGTATGTCTTAGCATTCGAGCCTCTGAGTATTGTAATTTGCTCCCACTTAATATTAGAAAATGTTATTTGGTTTCGTATGGCAAGTGTACATTTAAAGTCCTGACCTCGTACTCCATAGATGGCCTTCCGCTCTTAAAGCAGACGGAGATACTCGATCTAGGCATCTTGTTTGATTCCAAGTTTTTTTTTGTGGAACATCTGAATTACATTTTGCCGAAAGCTTATGCCATGTTTGCCTTTGTTACGCGCAACTCATCCCAGTTCAACGATCCATACACGAGGCTAAGTCTATATTCTTCCCTCGTGCGCTCGCGCCTTGAATATGCTTCAGTGGTTTGGAACCCTACTGGGGTTGGTCACATTGCGCGCATCGAGAGATTGCAGAGGAAGTTTTTGAAGTTTACACTCCAGCCTTTGCACTTTGCAGTCCCATTGCCATCCTATGAGTGCAGATGTTGCCTTGTGCATCTCTCCTCTCTCGAGGATCGTAGGACCATTGCGGCTCAAATCTTGATTTATGACTTGGTAGTGGGGAATATTGATTGCCCTGACCTGCGTAATGGGATTGGCTTCAATTCGCCTGCCAGGAGCCTTAGGGACCACGCACTCTTTGCTATTGATCTCCACCGGAGCAATTACGGAAGTAACGAACCTATATGTAGGGCTCTTCGCCAGTATAATGCGCTGCCAGCTGGGATGCGGTTCGACTTCTGCCATGGGAAAGCAGCCGTTAGACGATTGCTCTCTGATTTTTTCATGTTTCATTGTTAATTGTTTTTTTGTTGATTTCTTTGTATTATTTAAGATATATATTAAGTTAGTTTAGTCAGTTAAGGTTTAACCGTTGGCCAATAAATAAATAAATACATTTTGAGAAAATGCATATTATTTATTTGTTGTTGTCAACTGTGTTTTCCATAGATGGTGGCCTGTGTGAATCAAGGTTTCACATATTTTAAAAAATCTCACCGTTTCCCGTAAATTTGCTGTGTGGGAAAAGGCTTTTAACTTAAGATTTTTTTTTTAAATTCTATGTTTATCATACGATTATTTGCCGACAGGGCTGTCGCGCATTTCGTCCAATCTGGTCATACCGCCAGTATAAATACTATACAGTCGCTAGTGTGACCATGTGTGACTTTTCCCCAACTGTCATTTTGAAGTAAAATTCAAGCAAATCACAAAATTAACCCAGCTTTAATCCCAATTTGTTCAATTAAAACCAATTATTCACTTTCGTGGTTTATGTATGTATAGCCAAGCCATTTCTATATTTCTTACATTTTTGATTACAGTTTATAGTTACAACTAAAAATGATTGCATTTGAAATTGTTTCGTTTACATTTGTTGTGTATGTTGTATTTTGTATATATTTTGCTAAGAATCTCTTTTAAATATTAATAAGATTTGTTAATTGTGGTCACATGCATATAGTTCTATGCAGCGTATACACATATTGTATTATCATTTTTCATTTATACGTTCAGATCCATTTCTAAGGCGCGTCCCAAAGGGTCCTCACATCCGAACTCACTCTTGAATCTAATTGAAGAGAGAGATTAATTGAGATACAACAAGCAATGTCGGCACTCATCGCAATTGCTAATCTAATTGAGTTATAAATAATTGGGTGCTGTGCTGCATGGATTATCAATATCGCGTACAATTACAGCCAAATACAATTAACTCAACAATTAAATTCAAACAAAAGTAAGCGGGAGCAGAGCAGAACCACAATCATGTGAAAATTATATGCGAAGGGTAGCAGGGGTGTGGGGGGCACTGCAAATGGTAACGACGATTAGCACATGCACCAATTTATACATTGACATCTGCCATTGACAACTGTCCATGACGTTTCTTTCAACTACTCGCGTAACAACTAAACACTAAATTAAGCTTTAATATCTAACCAGAGCCCAGCACCCCGTGGCATCGTCGCGCCGAAAGTAGCGCGGTCGATTGTCCCTGAAGACGGTGACAGCGGGAAACTGGTTCTCCTGTATGAATTTGATGGTGGCACGCGTCTGAAATGAAATGAGCAAAGCAATTAGATTGGCTCCTTCCCTGCGGGGGGGCAACACACGAAAGCACGCACCTGGGGCGCAAAGTGTGGCGGCTCCACATCGGGGCTGGAGGACAGATGCTGCAGCAGAAACTCATCCGTTTGGGATAGCCATAAGTCGGCGCCGCGCAGCGGATCATAGTTGAACGGGCCGATGCGCAGCATTCCCAGCGTGGAGTCGTACACATCCAGAACCTGAAATGCCCGAGGAGGAGAGTAATGTTGGTCAGGTGACAACTTCGTGGGGATTTTGTATTCCGATTCGAATCGCTTACCGACTGCGCACCCATGAAGATGCGAGCATCGCGCAGCTCCCGGTCGGGGCCTCGGTCTGGGAAGCTGGCCGGAAAGATCTCACCAGTCTTGATGTTCACGCCCACGCCATAGATGATGGGGCAATTGATCTCGCCGCGCAGCATGGTGTTCAGCTCGCCCACGCAGGCCTGCGTCAAATCGATCTCGAGGTGATGATTGTGGAATGATTCTGGAAGGAGATCGCTATTAGAGCCCGCCACCGACGCTGCTGGCACAGTTACTCACGCATAATGCTATAGAAGACGTCCTCGCCGTAACCCTTCGAGTCCCGATAGCCACCTATCAACTGCAACTCTATGCGTCCTTCAGGATAGCCCAGGGCCAGCTCCTGCACCCGGGAGACCATGGTGCAGACAGCCTCGTCCACACCGCTTCCATCAAAGTGGGCCAAAGCCACGGCCCCAGATCCTGCCATGGAATGAGATGCGTTAGGGCAGATGCGAAGGTAAGCAGGGTTAACGAGGCAAACGAAGCCAATTTATGGATGCAACATACCCGAGTGCCTCACGACAACAATAATACAGGTGGTGGCATCGTCGGCGCCAATGATGTTGACGTTCTTGTCGTGCGGGGCAGAGGCGGCCAGCTCCCGCTGTCCGACATAGAGCAGACCCACGGGACCCACAGACTTGGCCTGTATCGAGTGCAACTGCTGGGCATAATCTCTGTAGACGGGATGCTGCAGGAACAGGCTGTTGGTGTCCATCGGGCAATCATCCTGCAGCACGCCATTCAGCACTAGGACCATCCTGGCTCCTCTGTCTCTCTCTCTCTCTCCTGTTCCTCACGAGCTTTGGCCGGTCTTCAATTTCAATTACGTGGCGGCGTTTGTCTTCGACAAGACAAGTAGCAGGCGACTGGAAAGGAGGACAGAACAAAATGTAGAATGGAATGATGTGAAACTGAATATTTTGACTTAGAACCCAATGGGAGTAAGAGCAGACTCCTAACACTACTCGAGAGGCGCACGGGCAGTGGCAGGGGCAGAGGCAGAGGCAAAGGCGCTGACCATCTCGGACTACAACAGAAGCAGCATAAAAATCAATTTACGATGCCCGCAACCGCACAGAGCAAGAGCACAGAGCACAGAGCAGGAGGAGAAGATTTGCATGTTTGATAATAATTTCATGCGGCGGTGCTAAAAAAAATGGTTACTGTTGTGCACCTCCGCCAATGCTTCCTCGAGCACCTTCCCCCTTTCGATGGCTCGTAAATTTTACAAGTTCTTTGGCACACAAATAAAAATGTCAAAAGTCTGGGGCCCTGCGGCTGAGTGTTTGTATATCTGATGATTCGATTTCCTCCCCTGTCGGCTGTGCTGGTGCGTGCAACAATGGACTCCCTGGAATTGGTTCTCTGGCCAGGCCAGGGCAGAGGCGTTGCCCCAAAAAGGGATTCATTCCAAGCATTCATTCTGCTGGCTCGTGGCTGGCTGTGGAAATCTAATAAAACAATTAGAAGGCCATTTTGGGTCATCAATTTACGAGTGATGCGGCACCACCAACCACCCCACAGGGGCGTCAATTGAGGCAAACAACACTTTGTGAAGCGGCGTTGGCAGAAGTCACAGATGTCACACGAAAGTTAATAACAATTAAGTGGCAGCGACAGCGAATTAACCACCAAATGAACAACGAATTTCATATAATTTAATAAAACTCGGACGAGCACAGGGAGAGGCACAGAGGCGCCCTGTGGCTACGCGCCTCATTGCAACTGCATTCTCCTTGGGCATGGAATGGGGCACGGAATGGGGCACGGAATGGGGCACGGAATGGCGGGGGATTCGAGCTGAGTCAGAGCCTCGTGTGTAATTGAATTATTTACCTACCGAGTCTGGCTAGTTTCAATTAAGTAAAATAAAGACAGAGCTAAAGTTCAAGTACGAGTATGCCCATATACGAGTACGGGAACGAGTACGAGTACAAATATCACTGAATCAACAACAGCACAGCCGGAGAGACATAAGCGATTACATGGGCGAAAAGTTGTCTCGAACAATTGTCAGAGCTAATTTCTGATGCAGAATTCGTTGTTGTCTTCCTGACCAAAAAATAAAAGCCTTTTAAAATCCGCAGCCAGCAAACAACACTATTAACCTGCTCGGGGCGGAAAACAATGGAAAAGTTTGTGAAAAAATCAAACAGCAAAAGGCTGGAGAAGCGAACAGCCTCCTCTGCACAAATGTTGTGCACGTTCCCTGGTGGATGTTGGATTGCCTAGACCCTGGACCTGTACCTGGACCAGAACCGAAACCAAAAGCAAAACCAAAAACAGAACCAGGACCAGGTTCAGGGTCCCCGTTACCGTATCGTACCGGCAATTGTTATGCTGTGGCCGTCTATGTGTCTTGGTCTTGCCTGGAAGCAATTTAGCCGCGATCATGCATGAATCTTGATTAGATATTCAACGAGAAATAATTTGAAAATGATGACAGTTGGCGATAGGCGCAGGTACAGGCACAACAGCCACAGCAGCCACAGAGCTCTCCACGAACCAGAGTGGAGCCAAAGGAAGAATGGAGAATGGAAATGACTTGTGGAGCCAGACGATCTCAAAGGAGATCCCTATACTATATAGGTGAGACTGCGGATGACCGAGTTTCCCTACTGTTTACTAATCAAAAGACCCAAAGCTATTCGTTGACTCTGGCTTTACGGGCGGTCTTGCCATTCAGTCAGTCACATCGTGCGAGATTCCCTTCAATTGATAGGCCCGAAAAACCTGATGGACTCTCGTGGTCCGTCAGCGAAGAATATATATGTATGTACGTATTGCTGGGGTAAAGAACAGAACCAAAGTGCAGTCCCCACTGTGATCGATGGCAGACGTCGACTTGGACGTGGACGTGCCCAACAAGGCCATCAGAAACGATTCAATTCATTAGGCTGGCGACGAGTCTATTAAGAGTACGGACTGACTGGCTTTCGGACCTCGTTACGGTGCAGTTCGGTTCGGTTCGGTTCGCTACAGGCCGTGTAACAATCACAAATTATGGGTTTGTAGGGAAAATGATCTTGTAGATTTAACACTGATAGCCAGTGCCAGGCCAAACAGGTTCCATTTTTCTACTTGTCCGGCATTCTTGGGACCAGCAACAGCAACAGCAGCAGCAGCAGCAGCAACAGCAGCGGCAGAATGATTGATGGCAATTTTGACGAGTGCAACGACTACGGCAGCAACTGGCTGCAGCAGCTTCCACTTTGGACGGACAGAGAGACACTACACTGCCAGTCAAAGAAACTCGTCTCGGCTTTTCGGTTCTCCTTGTAATGTAATTTACACCCTGGAGTCCATCGTTTGGCTGCCGTTGGCTCGACATCAAAGTGTCCAGGTCCCGGGTCTTTGTCTCCGTTTCGGTTGCTGTCCATTTCTGGCTGCAACACGCTTGCTGCACATTTCAAATTCTTTTCGCCGTCGAGGGCAGCCCTTACACGACACAATTGTCAACAAGCGCGAACAAATTTCAGCACGAAAACAAGAAATGAAGTCAAGATTTGGCAAGCCAAAGCATTGAATGCTCTTTCCATAGGAATTATAGAAGAATCCGATACAACGATCGGATCTAGAATGGATCTGGTGTGTGGTGAAACATATTAGCATTCAACTCTTTCGATTATGGCAATATCTTAACCAAAGAATCGCCATTTCCATTCGAGGGATATGTTAGAGTAATCTAAATCTAAAAGGTTTCGGGAGAAGCTGTTGGCCAGAGATAAAATACCCTCTATAAGGGTATGATAACAGCAACAATGACGACCGGTTCTGGGTTGATCTTCAACAGAAATTTCGGCTTCGGTGGGCGGCCGAAATGAAGAAATTGCAGGCAGTAAAGCTACGGCAAACGGCAACAGCAGCAAGCAACAGGAACAGCAACAGCAACATGTGACACAGAAGAAGTGCAGGGAGCGGGCGACGAGACAGTTGGATCTGGGTAAGGCTGAAGCCTTCTCCGACGTTAAAGCCCTCTTCCGGGTTCGTGATTTTCGTTTGGTCCTCCTCCAGTTGCTGTTGTTGCTGTCAGTGGCTAAGGCTGCTGCTGCTGCTGCTGCTGCTGCTGCTGTGGCTGTGACTGCAATTGTGGCAGTTGCTGCAGTTGTCATTGTTTTCCACACATTTCATGGCCATAAAATGTCGACGGGGGATGCGGAAATATTGGAAAATTAATTTCAATCGTTTGTTAATCGAAAGATAACTCTATGAGGCTAGTTCTTCCTTCAGGCCACATCCGCAGCACAGCCATTGCCAATGGCTTCTCCTGCCTGCACTGACAATTTAATTTGGCCCGAATGGAGAGGAAATTCGGCTGTGGACCAGGTCCAGGGCAACTGAACGTGACTGCCAATTGACTTCCACACAATTTCGCTCTGGCACGCAAATATCGTGAGTCTGTGGGCTACCTTCAGAGCTCCATCACATCACCCCCCTTCCCGGTTTTCCCCAAAATGGTCACAAAAAGCAACAAAAAAAACGAAAGTTTGCATCGAGAGAGGGATGGAGCTCTAGACCCTGGTCCACAGTCCCCAATCCCCGGTCCCCGGTGGGATTCGTGTTCCTCTCTGGCGGTTACAACGTTTTGGGATGCCAAAATCAGCCAAAAGAAACAAACCGAATGGAAGTTGACATTTTTGTGGCCATGTTTTGTCGTGTTGTATTACTTTTTTTTCTGGGTCTAGACCAGACTCCATCCATCCAGCGGTAGATGGCATACTCGTATATGGACCAGAGACCAGAGATGACCAAAGACCGAGTCTGAAGTTGGAGATCTGTTGAATAGCTCTAATTAGAATTGCTGCTCGTCTCGTCGTGCTCCCTGCGGTTCGGTTCGGTGTTTTCAAATCAGCAATTCCATTCTGCTTAGCTGCCACTTCTCCGCTTCTTCGCATAATTCCATTTCATCCAGTAATGATTAATGATGCTGGCGACTGGGGGCAGTGTGGGGTTCATTATACACGTACTGTCATCGCCTCATTCAATTAGAAATCCAGAGAAATAACTGGAACTACTTTGCTGTCAATCAATTGACGGCGCGGAGTGTCAGATGGTGGAAACTAGAAAGAACTTCGAGGAGAACAATGATCGTAGAGGAAGGAAGAGGATCGTGTGCAACAAACAATCCTTTGAAACGTAGGAGCGAAGGTATTTCCTTCACTGATAATGGATTTATTTCTGCGTTCAAATATTGAATACGTTCTAAACAGTTCCTATATCATGCGGTTAGCAATTGCAACAGCCAGGACATGGATATTAACCATTTAATGATCCTTGGGTTTCACATTGAAATATTTCAAAAGCTCCCACCAAAAAGGAAATTTCTCTTCACACCAAAGTGACACAGACACAGCCACAGCCACAGACAAGAAAGGCGAATTCTCACTGAGTCGTAGGTCCCATAACAGAGTCCCCGGATCGGCTGTTGCTGTCGTGTAGTATCTGTTGCCTAAGTTGCCTCCGCTTCCACTCCAACTCTGGCTCTGACTGTTCGTTTTCCCCTATTTTTTGTTTTGTTTTTGCTTTTATGGCTGCTTATGCAAATGCAAATGCGAGTCCGAACTGCGACTGTGACTGCGACTGAGACTGCGACTCGGAGTGTGCGTAAACGTTTGCGCCTTTTGTTCACATGGATGGAATGGGAGGGATGGGATTGGGGCCTGCCTGCGATTCCAAAAGCGTTGCGCTGCCGTCATGTCCAGTAATTAGCATAGCACAGAGCCAGAGCCAAAGTCAGAGTCGGATACAGAGACAGAGACGAAGGCAGAGACGGAGACGGGTCTCTTTCTGTAGTACGAGTAGTTGTTTCTGTTTACTGTGTCTCTGCCTCTGCCTCTGCCGCTTGACAACTGCGGCACTTTGTTTGTCCTCTCCTCCGGCACCGCGTGGGCTGTGTTTTTGCCTGCAGTTGCGCCTCTCGCTCATCAAATAAACTCGCAGTCGGCGGGCGGGAAGGGGGGAGGGCTTGCATTTGCGAAAAGCCAAAGTCTGACTTACTCTGCGTTAAACTTGTTTGACTTTTACGAGCCCACTATTCGAGCTGCGAAATTAACCCTTAATCCACTGTTGATTTCTGTGAAACGTGCGCTGAGGCTTTTGATACACATGTCATTTTTGTATTCATTTGAACGTGAATACTGAAATCACTCCATATATATTTCGGAATATATAGAGCTACCCTAAGTATTCGCCATTTGTCATCGAAATTCGATTCTTAGGGTGAATCAGCATCGATGGAAGCATTACCCTGGTAACCTCATTTAATCCTAATCTAATTCAGGGGGTCACTTTTGGCGAGCGGTGCAACAGCAAACAGCAACGAGTTACAGCCGAGACTATAGTCACGCACACGACATGTAATTTTTTAATCGAATTTTAATTAACGAAAACAAAATGTAACAAAAACCTCAAAATACCTTGTGAAGGAATTAAATATTCCCGAAAACATGTTCAATAAACCAAATTTCATGAGAATTAGAGCCAAGAGTTACCCTCTATGGTATGGTGTCTGATGCGAAAGTCGAGAATTTGTGCTAGCGCAATTCGCCATGTTTTCTGTGGGCTCATTTCTGTTTTTATGGCCAAAAGACACACACACACACATACACATACACACAAACAGAGCAACTGCCACAAACAACAGCCAGAAACGACAAAAGTCCACAGCAATCGGCTGGCATTTACAACATGCCTACAACGTGGTAATGGTAATGGCAGCATAACCACTGCACCACTGCACCGCTGGAGCAAGGCAGCGGCTGTGGCAGTGGCGGTGGCGATGGCGGCATCTTGGTCCCGTCTTGGAATACCAAATTTTATAGCGGTACACTGTTAAATATTTTGTGGCACTGGCACTGGCACCGCGCAACAGGCAACGAGCCACAACCAGAACTGGCTACGTGCGGGGGCGGAGGTTTGTTTTTATAGCCGCCCAGCCGCCCAATCGGCCCTGCCCCCACCCCCCCGCGTGCGCGTGTGTGCCCACCGGTTTGATCTTGGGCATTCATTCCGCATGCGGCACTATAATTTATAACAACTGCTGAAGGCGCTCGCCGAATGTGCGACTCCAGCCTCAGCTTCAGCTCCAGCTCCAGCCGCAGCTTCGTCTCTGGCCAGCCTCTGCTCTGTCGCCGACTCCACTCGGAGAGCCCGGCTCCGATCCGACTCCACACTGCTCCGCATACGCGCTGCGTTCATCCTTTGTAGCCAGAAATTGCAGCGCATTGTTTGGCTTTGCCTTTTGTATACCCTACAATGGATGGGGTAGCATGGGACTTGTGGAGAGCCTTAGGTCTTCATTTTGAAGAAGATTCGAACACCTGAAAATGTCTCCTCTCTAATCTGTACTAGTATCTAATAAAATCAAAGTTCTTCCATCATTAAGATTAATATGTAGATTTAGACTCTACATATACTCTAGTTTTCCATAGAGTATTCATCCTTCGCTATGAATTAATCTCTCCACGATGCTGTGGAGTTGGAGTGGCAGGCACGCCTCTATCTGCAATGTGCGATCTATTGCGACGGGCGCTTTCCTTTGAGCGGCGGACCTGGAACTGGCTGGGATTGGATGGCATGGCATGGCATGGCATGGCATGGTATAGCATGGCTTGGCTGGAGCACAGGGTATGCTGCGACTGGGTTTGGGATCATCTAATGGCTGGCGGACAGACGCAGCTCCATTTCACCTGAGATTGATAGCAGTTGACGTCGCTGCAGCTCTCTTTGGTTTTCTATTGGGTGCACAAGGCGATGGAGTCTGACAAAAGAACTTTTATGATTCGGCCAGGTGAAATACAATATATATATAGTTGGGCATTCATCGCTTGGGTTCGGAGGTTCCCTCCGTCGCCGTCCCCCCTTCTCTCTGATGGGATCTGAATAGATTTCCGCAGCGAGCTCTTGTGGCTCTCTCTGTCTCTCTTCCTCTGTGTGTCTCTGCCTTGATTTATAGGAAGCGATTGCACATTTTGCAAATTACGATGTCCCAGCAGCTCAGAATAATCCATTCGTTGTTCGTTATTATTATTAATACCTGAATGAAGGCACCAGCAACATCATCATTCAGCTCCGGCTGCTCCTCGGACCTCCCCCCCCCCCTTTTCTGTTGATTGAATCTTTTATGTGTGGATTTAAGAGCCATCCGCTGGGGCAGGAGCAGGAGCAGAAGCACCAGGAGTCAGACAGGCAGAGTTGAAATTAAATATTTATTAAATCGACAACAGCTACACACACACACGGACACACACGAACACAAGCTACCACAATAGCATATAAATCAGCTTAAAAACTATTCAATGAATATTCCAATCAATAGACAGACCCACAATGTGGTTTGGGGATGGAAGCTTTAGAACATCTCTGACCTCCTCCCCACCCAATGGAGCGGAGCTGCAGGAGGAAATTAAAATGTTGGCTATGTTCAAATGAGATGGCTATGAAATTGAAATAGATTAGTGAACATGGCATTTTCAAGCGACCGCATGCATACACAACTCAACTGTGTGTGTGTGTGTGGCTCCTCCTTCGTAGGTTTACCGTTCTCCTGTGCCTCAAGTCCGTTGCTTACCGTAAGGTCTTTTCTGTGTCTGCAACCTTTCAACTCCTCTCAAGAATCTATGGCAGCAATTATGTCCTTTTCTTGTGCTTGTGCATAGGGACAACTGACGAGAGAAGCCCGGGCCAAAGATAGGTCTAGTGCTGGCTTCAGTCCAAGCCATTGTCGTCAGGTTACACTGACCAATTTCAAAGAATACACGTACAAATTGAGGTGCACAACCCCCACCCCCACAACAGCAGCTGTCTGTCAGTCAGTGGGGTGCCACTGTAACCCTACAAAACAGAGGCAGTGCAGTAGTCCCTCCCAGAGTTAGTTTAATTAATTCAACATCGACGGCTGTAAACATGGTTGGCCAACAGAGTCTACACTTTGACAGTTTACTCGAAAGAGGTGTAGGCACTTGTCGTCAGTCAGACCCGGCCACAGCCCCATCTGTGGATCCATCTGTATCTCCATCTTTTGCTTGACTATTAACAAAATCACACACAAGACTAAGAGAACTTTAACCCTTGACTTGTACACATGAAGAGGCCTCAGACTCAGCCTCTGGCTGGCTGCTGTGAGAGTTGAGAGCTGTCGCCTAGAGTTGGAGTCAGAGCCGGAGTTGCCTTCAATTAGCACTTTGGGCACAGATATTAGTGGGGGAAAAAACAGTTACTCCCATTTTTAATGGCATCTTCTTGTTTTTGGGACATAAAATGGTGCAAATAGAGACAGAAAGACAGAGCGAGAGAGAGAGTTGGATGTAGCAAGAGATAGACGTCAGTAAGTGCCATAAAAGATCTTCGAAAGAAAAACTAATTACACAAGTCGTAAAATCTTAACCAACCAAAAAGGCAAACCGAATGAGATGTTCAGACAGCACCGGACACTACAAAAAACCCATCAGATCTGACAGAACTGACTCATACTACGACTGTATGTATAGTATATGCACACAGGAATTATCAGTTTTGATATACTATAGATGATTATGGGTATACATTTTATTTCTACGAACAAACCAAAACAAAGGCGAATAAAGTTCGCTATTATCAGTTTTATAAATGAATTTCGAATTTCATCTGCCAGAAAGCAATCCAATCCTCCTTCCAGCGATCCTCAATCAACGATAAAGATAGTCCAGGGCTCATATTATTTTTAGACCGGCTAATATTGATCATCTTCCAGCAGGGCTTGATTGATCGCCAAGGATAGTAAAAGAACAGCAGACACAGACTCAGACCAAGACCAAGACAGACGCAAGCGCTGCCACGATCATCGATTTCGTTGGGATCGATGCATTGACCATAAGAAGAAATAAATTGTTGCTACACGTATAAGACATCGTGTACGACAAGTTAAGACAACGATCTGCTCGCCTCTGCAGAACCATCCACCGGTGCACCGATGCAACCATCCACCGATCCGCATCATGTGGCGTTGCTCGCTGCAGGACCCACAGACTGCAGGCGGCAGGCAGGCAGGCAGCAGGCAGACAGGCAGATCCTCCTTCTGCGGCCTTCGGTTGCGTGGACACTATTGCGCAGTGTCTATATCATTAATTAATTTAATCACTCGAACATGATTTCGCTGTTCCAACGCTCTCTGTGCTGTGCTCTCTGCCAACTCTTTCGACAAAAGTTATTAATTTCGAGGCACTTGGGAAATAAAATCGGGAAAGAAAATCGCCGCCGATAAGATGGGAAAGCCCCCGGCCAGGGGCAACTAGCGATTGAATGGGCATTCAGCAAAATATAGATTTCTGATACATATGTATGTATTTCCAAAGAATAATCACTTTCTTATCAGCTGGCCGCTTCTCGAATCTGTTCGTTCAGATCAGTGCTGTTCGGTTCGGTCCCTCAAGCAGCACATAAATTTTAACGATCTCCCAGCATTCCTCCTCCGACCGATAAGGAGGATGACTTCTTTAGACGCGCTACAGAGCAGAGTCTCTTCGAAATCAGATCATCAGAATGGACAAGAACAAGGACGGCAATAGGCTCTCCACTCACTTTCATTTCAGTTTCTATACTGGGAGGGGGTGGACCATACATATTTCTGGGGGATGGTGTTCTATAGGGAGTGTTATCTTTTAAAGAACTTACACTGAGTCGTAATCGTTCACTGCACTTGGAATTCGGATCTTGCGTTGATATTTATTTCTCAAATTGTTAATATTCTCACACAAATTTCACTTAGCCGCCGGCTACTTTTGCCCTTTGTTTTTGGAGTCTAATTATTTCTGTGATATTCAATTTCCCCTTTATTTTTCGTGTGTTTTACTGTAGTTTTCTCATAAATACACTCTCGAGATATATATTTCTAAAAGGGAACAAACACCAAAAACTGCACTGAAAATAGCGCGAAGCGGTACGCGCTGTACGTCGTTCCCCTGGAAAACCGGACTTGAGAATGAGACTGAGACTGAGACAGAGATGGGGTCTGAGCCTGAGCCGAGTCCAAGTCGAAGTCGAAGACTCGAGTGGACGGGCGTCGTCAGAGGCGAAGCAGAGGAGAGCAGCGCCAGCGCCAGGGCCTTAGGACAGCCTGTTGAGGCGAGACAGAGAGGGCATGATTTGCTGCCGGCCACCTAATTGGACCCCGTTGCGACGCTGCAGCGATGCGACGACGATGTGGTCTCGTGTCGTGGTTGCCACATCGTGTTTTTGGCTGTGGCTTCGGCTTCGGCTCTTTTGAGTTTGTTTTTGGGGCCCGCATTCTCTGGCAACTCTTTGGGGGCCCGCAGGGCCCCATCAGCAGGCGGTGTGAACGAGATGGCGAATGAAGCAACACGTGTTCTTATCAGTTGAGTGGAGAAAGAGTCGGTCCGAGTGGAGTCAACCCCGTTTGAGTGGAGAACGAGGCGAAGCGAACCGAGTCGAGTGTCGAGGATTGAGTGAAAGCAGTCTGATGATTATTTGATTTTAGTTTAATTTTATTACATGCTGTTGCTCGTGTGGACCGTTTGTTGTTGCTGCTTGTGGTCACTCGCCTCGTTGGGGTTGCATCTCCGTTGGCCGGACTCGCCTGCTCCTCTAATTGGTCAGTGGCCAGCGTTTTATGTACAGCAAATGCAGCCCGAGCTTGCCCCTATCTTGAGTGCCACTCAAATGCTGGACACTTGATGGTCTCTACAGAAAGAGTGGATAAAGAGGGAGATGGGGCGTTAAAATGGAACGAATTTTAAGGGTTGCAATCTTTGAACGATATCAAATTAGCGGATGTTATTGATGGAATCATTTCAGTTAATCATTCTGGAACAATAACAATTCGGTATTCAAACAATTATTATTTTATTGAATTTCAAGATAAAAATTTTAAGACCACAATTTTTTGAAAGTTTTGTTCGGTTTTATATGACGAACTCAACAAGAACTACCATATATCATTAGGTTTCTTAGATATTATACATCTATAAGTCGTCGGCATGGTATGCATCAAACTGGGGCAATCCCTTACCCGCAGTCTCTCTCTCTCTCTCTCTCTCTCTGTCGTTCTACTATGTACATTTGCTCCAATCTCAACTCAATTTCCCACAAATTGCAACCTCTTACACTGGCACCCCGATACCCAGTTTCCCCACCATCTCTCCCATCTCCCTCCCGGGCAGCAAGCACAAAAGCCATTACGCACTGCTGTGAGATTGTAATCTAAGCTCTCGTTATTGGAGCAGTCAGGGATTTAATTAGACAAATGTCCCCCAATTTGTAATGTCATTTTTCTCGGCAGTTGCGGAAAATCTGAATGTAAAACTTTTTGGTGTTGAAAATGCAAAAGGTGAACCGAAGGAGCCACACAGAGAGTGATGAGGTGGGGTGGGGTAAGCGGAGGGATGCTGAGGATGGCCCCAAGTAAGAAGAAAATATGTCTAATTTTGCACCATGTGGACAGTGGTCATTATTTTGGCCAGGGTGGTGGACAGGGGGCGGGGATGAACGTTTGCAGGTACAAGAGATGTTTGCCAAAACCCGACTATCTCTCTCCCTCTCGCTCCCTCACTGGTAGTGTGTGTGTGTGCCAGCATGCGGTCTCTTGGCGTCCAAGCGACGACAAAAAATGAGATTTGCTGACCGGTGGTCATTAAAGCACATTTACAATGAGCAAAGCCATGTTGGCTTGCGGCTAACATGGTCCCTCGCCTACCTCGCCTACTCCTCCTCCTGCTCCTCCACTCCTCTGAGAATCCCCCCATCCAGCAGCTGGTCCACGGTCCATGGTCCATGCAAAATGACCAGAGACAAGCGATCAAATCGATGCCGAAATTAATTTATCTTGGCAACGGCTACCAAAATTTGACAAATTGCAAATGTATTTCAAATTGACTGCACGCTGTTATATCAAGTGGGGAGCTTAGGAGGGTATCGATGGGGGGTTGGGGGTACACATGTAAATTGGGTAAGCCAATCGATAGATAGATAGTCTATTAAGTCCCCAC
Source organism: Drosophila algonquin (assembly GCA_035041765.1). NCBI lineage: Eukaryota > Metazoa > Arthropoda > Insecta > Diptera > Drosophilidae > Drosophila > Drosophila algonquin. Next base: position 1,703,458 of record JAWNKY010001579.1, on the reverse strand, counting down.
TGGCCTTTCGAAATACATAACTAAACTGGATTCCCAGCACTTTAAGCCAGCGGTGGACAGGCTTTTTGATTTTTGGGAGCACTCCAAAAACAAGAACAACAACAACCATTATCAGCGAAATCTAGAGTTGAGCATCAATCTGTCCCATTGCGATCTCCCATTCTCGTTCTTTTTCTTTAGCAATATGGGAGCGAGGGGAACAGTTGGAAGCAAGGATAAAAACCCATTCTATCATTATATCATTCGAAACCGTTCTAAATGGTATACTCCCTCCAGTGTAAGTTCACAAATCGAAGAAGGGAAGTTACATGATCGAAGGGGGAACCAGTCAATTAATCTTATCATGTTGTGTGAACTCTGTAAGATTTCCATAGCAATTGTCTAGGCCTGGGGCATCCCTCTGGCCCCCTGCTCCATCCACCGCTCCCATCAGTTGATTGCACTAATTGGCAATGAGCGTGACAATCGCCAGCGATGGACGGAGGTCGGATGGGGGGAACGACAAGATTTTCATTCATAAAACACTCGCCGAATGGACCGGAAGTTCTTATTGGATTGCAAATGATGATACTCTTGAGGAAAGGGTAGCGTGGATATTATCGGTAAGGATGAGACCTTTTTGAGTGTAGAGTTCATCTCCATTCTGAAAACCATAACTTTTAATGGTGGCATTCGCTATTTGCTATCTTTATATCCTGTTTTTCACTCTTTCCATACCATTAGTGATCTGATTCCTTTCACTATCTCCTATTAATGGGCCCCAAAAAGATTGTAACATCGTATTTGTTGAAAGGGCATCTCATCTTTGAGTTTCAAAAGACACTTCACTTCCCTTTTCTGTTCCTATAAACAGGCATTGCTCGAGTTCAAAAGTGTTAATTAAAGCAAAAAGCCTTAATTATAGTCGTTTGTTGTTTGCATTTCTTCGTCACAGGGGAAGTATTTCCGCTTGGTGCACAGCTGCCTCGGAATCTACTGCTACTTTTGGTGCTGTTTCTGTGTCTGTTACGGATCCCGTTCAGGTACGGTTGGGATCGGATCGGATCGGCTCGGGCTTCCCCTGGCCACCAGATCAGAGTTCAAATGCAGGCAAAAATATGTAAATGCAGGGCGCTTGCGTGGAGCGATAAAAAACAAATGGAAAAGGGAACCCACCGCTAACCGATTTCAACTTCAATTTCGAGCTCAGTCATAAACTTGCCAGCAGATTGGGAGGGTTCTTTCTGGCTCTGGCTCTGAGTCTGACTCTGTCAGAGCTCTGGTGTTGGAGCTGCGACTGGGACTGCGACTGGGAGTAAGGCGGCGGGTCACGAGCTTGTCGGCCCAAGCTAAATGCTTGTTAAAGGGCGTGCTCGAAATTGTAGTTGGAGTTTCTGTTGTGTGGTTGGTTCGTGGCAACCACAGAAACAAATCAGCCAGCGGAGAGGCATGAGGCATCCCAGCAATTGGCAAATTCGATTTGCAATTTTTACAAAATGCTGCTGGAGCTGGAGCTGAAGCTGAAGCCTGAGATGAGATGTGGCTGCTGGGTTGAGTAAACAATTTAGAATGAAATGCAATCGGGAGTCAGAAAGTTGATTTGCAATTTCATGGCAGCAGCAATTTGCACCTCATCATCATCATTATCCTGCTTGCAGTCTCTCTTCGGAACGCTTCTCGGGTGATGATCTTTCAATCGTTCAATCAGCCAGGCCCTGGCCATGACCACAGCAGGTCAGCCCCGGAGCGGAGTGGAGCCAGGCACGTGCAGGTTGCAGGTTACAGCCTCCAAGCCCCCGGCTAAAGCTAAGGCTAAGGCTAAGGATGTCCCAAATATTTATCCCTCTCTCTATCTTCCGACAAAAACAAACTATTCGTATCATTTTGGGAATTTCGCTATCATGGATGTTTGTAGCTATGATGCAGCTGTGCTGCCAGCCAACCAGGAAGTGGCCGGTGGATCCAGCAACAAGTTGCCCAAGCAATGAGAAAAATTTCGCTAGATAAATAATGCATATCTCACGCACTCGCTCCACGGACAAGAGCCATACCCATACACAGACACAGACACAAACACAGGTCCAGGCCATGCCGCATCCACAGCAACATTTGCTGCCCCAGCAGTTTAATGAAGGCCTAGATCCGATCCCGGGCCATAATAAGCAATGGGCAACAATGAAATCTTTCGGCTCGGCGCAGGCCAATTTATGCGATGGCTTTGCTTGACTATTGGGGTCTCTATCCTGCCTCCGCCAGCTCCCTCCTTGACTGGCTGCCTGCGTGTCGAGTCAAGTTTCGATTTGGCGCGATGGCTGGGTTTAATTTAAGCCCTGGGCCTGGGCCTGAGCCTGAGTCTGAGTCTGAGCCCGAGAAGATCAACAAAGATTCATTAAGTTTTGATTTTGGTGCTTTTTTATTTACTTTTTCCCAAGATCAAGCGAGATTTACACCAAATTGCCTGCAGCCTCTGGCTGTTGCACTCTGCGGCCGCCTCCGAGTCCTACTTTTACTGCATCTCCTCCTGGCTGCTCTGTGGATTACCGTTTCTGATGCCGCTCTGATAGACACTGCAAAATTGGTTCATTAAATTCAACTGTTTGTTTGTGGAGGCCCAGTGCCCCTGCTACCCCTACAACCCCTGAAGCTACTACTGTAGCTCCAACTCCTACTTCAGCCCAAGCTCTTGCTCTGCCCCAACTGCCGCTGCAGTTGCAGGTCTCACCCACATACCGAGTAGAGGGGAAACTGGTTTGCTCAACAGTAGCACGACTGTGACAGCCCTTCATCATCATCGGAGACGATGGGCAGTTCCTAATTAGCAGTTCATTCAGCACAAATTACATACACACACGGAATGTGGGACCAATAATTCGATAATGGGCATGTCCACAGCTATAAATTACAATATATGCCACTCATCATATCATAACATCCACCACCAGAGACCGCCACATGTGAGTGGAGAAATTGGTATTCCTATGCAGCCAGCTGGAATATCTTCTTTGTGGCTATTTAAAGATTATTTATTGCTTGACAGCAGCTACCACCCGACAATTCTTCTCGTTAGCACTTGTTAAACATTCATAAATGGGTAAAAAAAAAGAACAATTGGAGAGCATGGCCAGGCCCGCTCTTTTTGGTTGCTCGGTATATTTTGGCATTGAAGAGAGAGATACTTACATTTACATAGCAGCAAGGGGTAGGCTGATTTGTACACTCTATCTAATTGTTCACAATTTGTTGTTAAAGCTCATTTTTTACCATTTTTTGGGCTAATTTTTATTTGTCAGCTGCAATTTGTTGTTATTTTTGCACTTAGTGTGACTGTAAGCTATTTGTCTGAAAATACCACAACAAAATAGTGCCAAGTCGAAAGATACCAACAACAGCTGTTGGAATTAGTCATGCATGGGCGGTTCATTTAAAAGTGTGCCTATATTTGATTTTGAATAATATTTTTGAAAGTAATAAATAACAACAGCTTGATAAAGTATATAAGTTAGAGTGCAACTCAAAAACTGCCGCTCAGTGGTTAAATGATTACGGTCTTTCTACATGGACTGAACCAGCATGAAGAGCTCCTCCTTCAGGTAGTTGACGTCCCCGGTACTCCCATCGGATGAGGCCACTTCGGTGCAGAACAACAGCAGAGAATTAGGAATGAGTCTGAAATATAAGTACATTTTGAATTGTTTCACCATGCAAGTCCAAAATATATTATCAAAAATAGGACAATTGCACTCACTTGCAGTCGAATAAGGTCTTATCCATGTCTTCTTCGCTGAACTTGCCCTCGCTGGTGGCCACCAGATTAAATTCAAGTGTCTCATCCGACAGGCAAGATTGCACAAATTCAAATACATCCGATATTTTCTCGTACACATTGAAAGTGCCCTGGAAATGATTCGTGGGATTGCATTAAGCTTTCGCTCGATTTCATCAGCAGGTTAGTGACTCACTTGTATGTAGAGGCCATTGGGAAATTTTACCCTAACCAGTGCGTAGCGGTACATGCGCAAAGTGCGCTGCTCCTCGCGTTCCCGCATCGCCTTTGTCCGCAGCATCTGGGCCTGTTGAATGGCTTCGGAGCGCAGCTGCTGCTCCTTCTTGATCTCCTCTGGGGCGAGACGATAGAAGTCATTGGGTAGAGTAACGCGCCGTGCCTGTGAGGGCAACAACACTTTCAAGTTGCGGTCCAGCTCCAGGGGAATGCACTCAGAGTTCTTTAGAGCATCAACCAGAGTGGGCAGGTCGAGATCTTGCTCAGTCTGTTCCTTGGTCCAGAGGAGGAATGGCTCGCCGTCGATTTGGACCTCACTAAAACCAGCGGCATACAAAACATCCAAAGCACCCTCCACGTAACGCACTTTCTCGCTGAAGATCTTGTTCGACATGCGTATTTTTAAGAACTTTTCTTCGGTCGGGTTCGAGATGAGGTTCTCCAGATACCGAACCAGAGTCGCTATGCAGTCGTCGGCCTTCTCTTTCACATTGCAATTGTGGATGATCAGGCAGGCAGTTAGACCGCGATCTCCCTCCTCCAACTGCTGGTACAGGAACTCCTTGATCTTTACCTTCCAATCCTTTTTCGGTAAAACCTCATCGCTGATTAAAGGGCAGCGGAAGAACACACCTTCACAGGCCAGGCTTCTGTTGTCCCCGCCGGATAGTGTACTGATTGTGGATGCAGACACATCTACATTGGAAGACGCTTCTTCCTTCTGCCGACGCTCTGCCTCCAGCTCTCGTTTGGCCTGAGCCTTGACTGCCGACAGCGAGGTGTTGAAGTCCCGTGAAGTCTTGTTGTCGATGCGTGAGAGCGCGGCATTCGCTGCGGCACGTGCTTCATTGCTCAGCTCATTGCGCTTGGGAGGGACATAAGCCTCATACTTACGACCCCGAGAGTTGCTGCTCGAAGGTGCCTCCGGCTTGGGGGCGTTCAATTTGTGGCCCTCGCCCATCGAGCTGCCCATTAGTTTAACCTGGAGAGCAAATAAATTTCTGTTATTTGGCTTCTGAATGGGTGTGGTCGAACATACCTTAAACGCCGCTGCCTCCTCCTTCTTCTTCGAAAAGAACTTCTTGATCTTCGACATGTCTATATTCGGGGAGAGTGTTCCTTGGGCAACTTCAATTTGGCCACAGATAATTTAAGCTCTTCGATTTCCTTGAGCGTACCTTATGGTTAGCCAAGAAAATTATCTATGAAACCGGCATTCCTACATATAAAATTGCTTTTTTCATACTTGGCCTGACAAATTTTTCGGTGATGACTTGGCCGTAGACGGACCAGGACCAGGCGATCAGGACACACGTTCCCGACAACAGCACCAGCAATACCTTCAGCAACGTGGCCTGTAAGTCGGTAAACTCGATGAGGCTGTTATGCCAGTGCCAGTTTTCCGTCAGACTCCCCAGCTCCCTGCGAACGTTGACGGCTGCTTTCAGGGCAACGCCAGCGAATACCTCCACTTGTGTTGCGATGGTCTGCAGAGTCGTGTTCAGGGCTTGTATGCAAAAGTTGATACTCATTGGCTTGCCGACCCTTGAACGCAGCTATCTCAATTAAAATTATTAATTTCTTTCTTTGCTTTGTTTATTTCCAGTGATTATCGATTAGAGGTGGAAGAACATCGATGTTACCATCGATGAATCGATGGTTTTTCCATATTTTTTTTGTACAAAATTTTGTACCTCGGAAAACATCGATGTTTTTCCACCTCTAGCGGAATACTGACGAAATTCGTATTCCTCGCTTTTGATGTTCTGTTTTATATAACTAGCTAACTAGGACCCTCAGGCCTGAACACATAATTTTATACAATAGATAAAACAATGTTCTAAAATACTGGCTAATTTTTAGGACTCCGTTTGGTTGGATTGTTTATAAAATAACGTTTATAAAACTTAAGTGAGCATGAAATGCGACGTAGGAAAACGTAAGTGAGCATGAAATGTCACGTCATTTGAACACTTGTTGCTTGCCAACCGGTAGTATCGACAATTGTATACCCTTTTTCCATTGATTATTGTTATATATCTTTTTTTCCAGATGCTTTAAAACGCAATTAATATTGTATTTTGCACATATTTAAAATTTTTGACCCAATAATTCATTTGATGAATTTATTATAATAAACATATCGATCCCGATACCCATTTTCAGTCTTTATAGGAAGACCAAAAACCGTAACATTTTCTGAGATAGAGACTGACTAGTTTCTGCAATAATAGGTGCCTAGTAAGGCAAACTTCTCTTAAATTCTATAATATCCTTTCTTAAGGAAAAATGTTTTGTATTCCGTACAAATGTTGTGGGACAGTGTCGCTAATTTTAGGGCATATGTTGCTGGCCTATACAAATAAATGTTGCCAACGGTAAAAAACGTATTTGAACGCTGAGACAGATGATGATACAAGAACTTATGTTCCTAAATAAAAACAACAATGTCTTCTGGACTTTAATCACCGACTAAGTTTAATTAAAGGCAATATAAACATATAAAAAAATTTGGTTTGTTTATATTCATTTATTTACAGATATGGAATCGAAAAATCACTTAAATATCACTGCGTTGCTGATATCTGTACGATATGTTGTCGATATATTTCCACCATCTCTAAATAAGTGCGACCCATCACAGCAATTCTTGACAGTGCTGGCATTCAAGTGTTAAAAAATGACCAAGCACACATCTTCCCGCCACAATTGAATTTGAATGTCGCTGTTGATAGAGTACATAGTCTAGTAAAGCACCTTGAAGTTTGACCTCATTCACGGTGCCCTTGCAGGGCCTTCGCTTCCTCTCATAAATCTACGTATTTGCCGTTGACCTTATTGAATTCCGCTTAATCCGGCCTCGTTGCGTAATTATTGGGAAGGACCCGCCCATTATTTATGCAGGGCCAGCTGTCGCCCGTCCGCTTCTGGGCGTAATTGAATGATTTTCGGTCATTTCCGCAAGTGCTTTTGCTTCCTGTAATTTTGGTCGATTTCTTGTCGGATTCCTCTTCGTTGTCGTTTCGCATCTCCGCTTTGCGCATGGCGATTGATTATTGATCGCATCCTTGAGCACGTTTTGGGGCGAGGCAAGGCAAGTGATTTGTCCGCAGACTGGATGACTGCCTGGGAGCAAGATCCAGAGCAAGAGCCAGAGCCAGGTCAGATCACGCTCCAGTGATGCGGCGGGTTCAACAGCCAGCAGAAGTGCCGAAACACGAGCAGGGGCCAAAGAGAAATCTCTTGCAGCTTATGGCTTCCGTATGCCGCCATGCCTCGCGCTCCACTGGCCACGCGAAGACCTCAAGATACTTTTCTTATTCTGTTTTGGTTTTCTTTCTGCAACTTCAATTACACCATCACCATCACCACCACCCCGAAAGGGGGAGACTGTGGGGAGGGGCAGATACAAAAACAGATACAAATGTCTATTCTATTTCGCTTTGCTTTATTTATGCTGGCTCATTTTTCTGTGTGCGCTTCTACTCGGAGTACGAGTACGAGTACGGAGTATGTATCTATCTCTGTGGCAAGTACAAAATGTCGACGACTTATAATTCGAGCAGCGTGTAAGATATACTCTCCCCTGATCCCTCTGGAATGTGCTGTTCTGCTCTGCTCTGCTCTGGTCCGTTGGTTTTTGTTCGCCATCCCGATCTTCAGCATGATCATCATCATGATCATTATCTTGGTCTCGTCGCAATCAGCGATCCCAAGGCGTGGCTGGTGAATGCGATAGAGTTGGGAATTGCAGACGTCTCCGTATTATGGTTATGGTTATGCTATCGGACCCATGATCTGCTCCCAGCTCTGCTCCATCGCCATTATATCTATCACAATCACGCGATATGTTCTCACTTCTCACTCGGCCAACTCCTGCCTCTCCTGCCCCTCCTGCCTCCTATCCTCTTCAAACCATCATTCAACGTCATGCCCCATCCTCCTGCCCTGCCCGGGCATCAGTTGCAATTGCCGTCTACTTCTCGGTTTTTTGCGCAATTAAAATTCCGCAAATGTTTCTCAAGAGCGAACACGAGACGGAGACAGTGACGGGCGGTGCCGAGCAGGAGGAGGTCTGTGCACCCAAGAAGCCAAAGTATGCGCAAGGCTTGTGCGCATGCGCCACCACGAGCAATGCAATTGTTGTTATCAGCCGAGAATGGTCGCTGGCCTGGCCGTGCGCCGAACCTGAAAAACTAGTTTCGATTGCCAGCTGAAGGCAGTAAGCAGCAGTGTGTGTGTGTGTGTGCGTGTGTGTAGCCACTGGCCGGCCAACATACTCGTAGAGAGACAGCGCCACAGAGAGAGTCCCCCAGTGAGAGTCCTAGACTTCCTTCGGGTATATTAGGTTGCACGAGTAGCAGTTATTTCCAGACAAATATGGGCTATGGCTCGAAATTATTACAAGTTAATTTTTGAGAACTCTGTAATATTCCACTAATTAGCACTCTTAGAGAGTCTTTTCGGAAACCTGTCCTATGGCATGTCGCATGGTATTTAATCTTTTGCAAAATCGTATTAAAATCTCCGTTTGATCAGACGTCACATAGGGTAAACACCTGTCGAGCACCTTGCTCCAGACCACATTCCTCCTCGCGTTTGCTTTTTTTTCGCCAATTTCATGGTTGGGAAAGCCAGTAAAAGCCTCATCCAACCATTTGGCTGTTGCCTCGACTTTTCTTTTGTTTTCTCCTTTCGGCCAAAACTGGTTAATGGTTGGCCAACATAGCCCTGACTTTGTGCATACTCGTATGCCCCTCTCGAAAGTCAAGGTAAGAGACACTGAAATCGACTCTCAAAGGGTATTTGTTTTTTGCTTTTTTTTTCCTCTGGTATCTTCAATTGATAGCATTTTGATTGGTGGAGAAGGAAGAGCGGGAGGAGCTGGGAGAGCTGGAGGAGGGTGGTGAATGGACTAGGGGGGGACCTGCTCTTCTCATTAAAATTTATGCGCAGGAAACGGAAGCGAGGCAGACGCCGTTGCAGACAACGACCAGACACAAAGTGGCTTCTTCTAGGTTTCCTTGGCAGCTAGCCTGCTGCTCCCTCCCCCTAACTACCATGTACCCCCCACCCCTCCTGTAGCCAGAGTCTGGGACGATGCAAGCGGCGTGACAAACAGGCAGAAAGTGTCACTCAAATTGGCCACAAAATTGAAAGTGATGACACGCCCACACAGCTATGCGTTGCCTTGCATAAGTAAGTAATTGGGATTGGGTTTGGGATCGGGATTGGGAATGGGATTGGGGGGAAGGAAGCCAGGAATGTATGGGCTGCCAGAGAAGGGAAAGGAGAGTGCAGTTTGTCCAAGAAGCGTTTCATGAATGGAGGAACTCTTTAATTGTCGTATTCATGGGATGGTTTGTGGCAGTACGATATCTTCTACAAAGCAGAACTCTATTAGATGGCTGCACTTGTTGAGGCCCACGCTGTAATGCCATACCATCCCTGCTCTTTCCATTCCATTCTCATGAATGAGGTGCTCCTCTGTGCCCTCTCTCTCTCCCTTCACACTTGACTTACGGCTGAGTGGCCGCAAAGTTCGTTCCCATGAACTTCTTCTGGTGTGTGGCAACCAGACCAGACCACACTCTCTATGCATAACATTCTCCCATGTATCTGGATCTCTTTATGTGTACATCTGTATCTGTATATGTATATGTATCTGTATATGTGTGTGGGTCTGCTGGCAATGACAGTTTTGTCTTTGTCTCGGCATTTCCCTCCAAAAACAAAACAAGAAATACACTTTTCACACAGCTTTTCTTACTCCCATGGCCAAAGCCGAGTTTCCAGAGCGTGGGAGTGAGAACCAAATCGTGGAGGCCCCCGAAAATAACAAAACGCAAACGCAGAAATCCAATCCACGGAACATCAAGTGCTCTTGAATTTGCTGCCTTCACAGAGTGCCAAGATTCCACTGCCTCCTAACGCAGGGCGGAAGTTGCCAAGATGTGTGCCTCATGGGTGGGCCGTGCTCCACATGATCCCAACCCCCATGATTCCCCATCCCCTGAGACCTCTTGGAATTGAAATTGAAATCGAAATAATGAAATTCGTAGACGAAGCACAATTATGGTTCGCCTGCTGTGGACCGCCTGAAGTTCGGCAATACTCGGTTGGAAGGTATTCCTTATGGGTCATTCTCCTGCAGGGGGCTTCGATCTCCTACCTCCACCTATCTTCTAATGGTGTCGCCTGGGATAGTTTATGGCATCCGCTCTAGTGAGTCACCATTCGGTGGATACGCGTGGGCCGTAATGGGGGCTTTTAGTCCCATCTTAGGGTTCGATTGGGAGCTCATTCAACCTGCTTCGGTGCAGGTTGATCCACCAACATGTTTAGCATTTCTATTCGGATACAGAACAAACAAACAAACAACAAACAAGAAATCCAACTCGCCAGACAACCAACAACAAGTGGCATTCCCCCATTCCCCCAATCCATCCCATAGCATTGTGTGTGGCTCTACAAACTCTTTCCATATTTTGTTGATTCATTTCATTTGTTTACCCCGGGCAATGGTATCCAGAATTTCGTGGGAAATATCGCGCCCCGCCACTGCAGCCAATGAACTAATTAAAAGAGAAAAAGAGAGAGGAGAACGATGCTGAAGTTCTTTCCGTTGCTCTGGAGTGTTTCAATTGCACAATCAAAGAGCTACCCGTTTGATAAGTTGGGGGCTCTCCCTCGTCGAGTCAGACCACTTGAGGAGAGGAGAGTGAAAGATTTTTGGTTTAGTCACTTCCTTCGAAACGAAATTCAATTACGGGAAGCCGCAAGACAACGGACGAGAGCAAACAAGCCGGAAAAGCGGGAAAGCAATTCGACAAATTGGCAAAGGCCACAAAAGGCAGGGCAGAGGGCATGGCAGAAGCTGAAGCTGAAGCCCGGTAGCTGCAATCGTTGTGTGTGCAGCGTGCGGTTGAGAAAGCCGCAGAGCGATCGACGGAACCGTCACCTCCGTTCTCCGTTCGCTTCCGTCCGCGTTCGCGTCCACTTCCGTTCCGTCCGTTTTTATTGTTTTCGCACCTCGTCTTCCGTTCGTCGGCTTTGGGTCGCTCGGGTCGCCGGTCGTCGATCGTCAGTCGTCGTGGTCGTCGTCGTCTGTCAGCGGATATTCTACTTTACATAAGCGGCATTTCCTCAATTTTCCCGGTCTTTATATGATTTATTTGATTTGCCGGTTTGTTTTGCTTAGACTATTCGCCCCTGCCCCTGCCCCTGGCCTTTGCCACAGACAAATAGAGAGATTATGAATCAATATTTGATTAGGGGGCGGAGTGGGGCGAGTGATTGATCATAATTAGACATCAAAGATGGCAAGCAGTCTTGGAAGCCATTGGAAGATAGGGCCACAGTCCTTTCTGTTGGAATCGGTTCTGCGGGAACCGCTACTCATCTGCATGTGGCTAGCCTGCTCCTCTCTCGCAGCCTCTGAGTCCACATGTGCCTCATCCTAATTACCTGCCGAAGGATGACTTTGGCCGCCTTAGCCTCCAGCTCAGAGTTCTCCCCTCACTTGGGGTGAATCAACTGAAATGAAGTTACAACTGTTACAATTTCAGTTGAAATTCCTGATTGGTGTCCCTTCCAGGTCGCAGATTCCTCTGAAGCGTCAGCTGCTGGACATGCCCAGAAGTTCCCCATCCATGCCCGCGTTGCCTGTTGCCCGTTGCCCTGTGCCTCTTCCTTTGTGGCATGTGTCAGGTTGCGACATCTGTTTTACAAGGTAAGCGGCTGAGCAGTTCGGGTCTGGGTTTAGGTTTGGGTCTGGGTTCGGGCATGGACTGTTGAGGTCGAGGCTCATTTGTCTCACTTCCTTTACCTTTAACTACATCCCGGATGCTCCCGAAAACAGAGCCAAACTGCACTAAATGCAAACTTACAAAAAATCCAGCGACAATGAGCCACATGGAGCGCGTCAACAGCAGCAGCAGCAGCAGTAGCAGGAAGAGCAACGTGCACCACGTATCTGTATCTGAGTATCTATGGATCTATGTGTATCTGTGTGTCTGTTCATTCATAGAAGACACACAATACAAAAAGAAAAACCCAAATGAAATGAGCGGATGCACGGGCGGATGGAGCGCTTTGAATTTGTATACGCGCCTCTCTCTCTCTCTCTCTCTTTCTCTGTCTCTCTCATTCTCTCTATTGCTATGTATGTATTATATATATATCTTTCTATCTATCCATCCGGGTTCTATTTGACTACCGATGCTGATTATCGTTATCCGTTATTGTCATAATTTTTCCACTGTTGCTTTTTTTTTGTTTTTTTTGCAAATACCGTGTTGCTACTGAAATGGGGGCTAAAATGGGAATTATGGCTCTAAAAACCAGATGAAATTGAATGGTTAAATAGATGACAGATCTCCTCCCACTTTAATGGTGTTCAGCTGCCCCTTTCCCCCTTTATTTACTGTAAAGCGACTCCATTTTCCCCCAGTCCGCAGTCCCCAGTCCATCCACCATTAATCACATACACACGGAAAACAGGGTCTTCGGAAAATAAACACTTAGGCGGTGATCTGATCTATGTATGGCCTAGGCCTAAACAAATGTTGGCATTAACTTCTGGCCAACAATAACAAAGAGTTTATTGCACTTGTCTGTGTGTCTGCATCTGTGTCTCCGTGTGAGTGTGAGTGCGAGGGGGCACTTTTCCCCCTTTCGATCCCCGCCCCTTAGTTAATGTTAATGATGTGCTAATTGGGCAAACGTATTTCACTTGTCAATGCGCGGGTTTTCTGGGGGAATTGTGAAAGACATAAACAGAACATAAAGCACAGAGAAGATCTTTTGGGTAAGTGTTCCGTTGGACAGGAGAGAAGGCACAGATCAGAGACCGAAATAAACTACATTTATTCTAAAATGCACAATGAGTGAGTGGCCTCAGAGACTAAAAGAACTTGGATAACAGATATCTACTAAGAATTTTGGAGTCTAAGCATTTTCCTCTCCAACGGGGGATTGTATATCAAGGCTGATTGAATATTCTGCCGCATTCTCATATTTCAGCGTCATACATATGCATGTATGTATGTATATGTAGAATTTATGTATAGATCTCTAATCTATATTTGTGAGTGGAAATTCGATCCTTAGTTATTCAAATGTAGCATTTCCACACCCAGACATTCACTTCTATTCATCTCTCAACATCATCTTGTATTTCAAACTTTATGAACCCATTCCATATCTCCACTGAAATGAAATTTCACACCAATTACAAACACAAACATATTTTCATTTATAAAATTTCATTTTATATTTTCATCAGATGCGAACTTAATCAACTAATAGGACAGCATGAACTCCACTTCCGCTCCAGATTCCAAATGGATTCGGAAATCAGAGCCAGAGCCGGAGCTTCTTTGACAACATCGAAATGCAGATTTAATGGCTAAGACTTATCAACAAGAGCACTAGCGACTAGTCATTACAACTAACTCAACTAAAACTAGCCTAAGCGAACTCTAGAGTATGTACAACCAGTGAGAAGGTATGCGAGAGGGCCCGTCCCCTCCCGTCCCCTAGGAGAGCACGGCCATGGCGCGGGCCAGACGCACACGGAAGTCTCGGTAGAGCATCTTGCCACCGACGGGCACCCGGCACAGGTACATGTCGAGGCTCATCAGGCAGAGCGCCTTGCCGTTCATGGGGAACTTCTGCGGCAGCTCGGGCGTCACTTCCAGGCCCTCGGAGACGGCCATGTTGATGAGCCACTTCCACACGTCGGCTCGCGTCCAGTCGCGGGGATCCAGCGGTAGGCCATCCGATCCCATGGGATGCAGCAGGCTGGTCATCATGAGGTCGTCGTCACCCGATCCTGATCCCGTCATGGTCAATCGGTTGTTGTTGTGGTCGTCGGAGCTAAGCAGCGACACGCCGCCGCGACACTTGTCCAGCACGTGGTGGTAGGGATGGTGGTGGTGGTGATGGCTATGGTGACGCTTGGACGATGGCGTTGTTGGCGTTCCACTGCCCACGGCCCACAGCTCCTGGGCGGCATTCACCTGGGATAGATCCAGGGGCGGCACACGTCCGGCATACTTTGGATAGCTGGCCTCCACTTGCATGGTGATTGGATTGAGTATCGCGTTCTTGTCTGCAAGTGAAAGAAAGAGACGAATTGTTGTGATTAATGGAAGTGACTCACTTTTAGGGGGATGGGCGGCAGGGGAGTTGGACGGGGCGTGTCAGCGGAAAGGGGGTTAATGCACATGGGGCTGGGTGACGGAAATGCTTTCACGAACTGGCAATTGTTTTAATCGCAACAGCAGCGAAAACACAAGTACAAATACTAACACGAATAAAACGAATCAATGAATGGGCTAAAGCGACGACTAGGAGATACCCTCTGAGCTGATATAATCAATACAAAAGTACTGCAAATGCATCAATAATTCTGATATCTGTGTGCTCTTTCAAACAAAGGAAGTATAGTATTGAATCTACCATTGATATTCGGTCTGAGATCTTTGATAGCCCTAAGATCCATGGGTTTGTGCCTACCTTCTACCCGAAAAGGTATACCCTATGAGTCCACGATTACCGGTAGTGTAATAATACTCATCCGTTAAGTTGACCCTCTTTGGAGACCTCTCTGTCGCTAGTTAGTCATGGGGGTTTACTCATTCTCCACTCCACTTAGAGTATCCAAAGTTCGCAATGGAAGAACTCTCGCTCTCTCTCTCTCTCTCTTTGTGTCTCTCTCTCTGTATGAAATGATATTTTGTTATTAAATCTGACCTTGTTGGCGGATGGCAGAAATGGGCGTCATCCGCATCGAGTCGGCGGGTCGCACGCGAAAGGAAGCGCTGAATAATCATTAGCCAGCGCTGCTGTCATATCGATCAGCGGACGGTCACATTCTGCTGACGGGACAGGAGACAGGGGGGGACAGAGAGGCGGAAGAGGCGGACTGATCTGACATAGAAACGCAGCCAGAGAACGACCGCGATTGCGATTACAAACAGAACGTTGGAAGAACAGAATGGAACGGAACGGAACGGCGGCGGAGACGGAGGAAGAACGGAAATAATTACCCTCCCAATTGGCAGCTGCGAAAGAGGCGAGCAAAACAAAGAGCGCGAGAGAGGGAATCCGATTTTGAATCGGCAAGGGAATGGGACAAAACAACGAGCGAAACATCCGCCGACGGACGGCATAAAAGGTGTCAATGCGAATGCGAATCCGAATGGAAGTGGAAGTGGGAATGGGTATGAGAACGGGAAGGGGAAGGGGAAAGAGAAGCCAAGAGAGCGGAAGCCGCCGGCCCAGCTCCGAGCTCGGAGCTCTGAGATTTAAGGGCTCGCTGTGGGGAGAGAGGAAGCGAGGCCAGCGCAGGGGAGAACCTTTTAATAGTTTTCCGGAATACCCATGCGAGCTTCCGTCCAAGGAAGTGCGTAAAGGAGTCGCCTCACTGTTGGGGGAATCAGTTTTAATTACACAGTTCGCTGCCAGCGGCAGTGCCACAGTGGAAGGGCGCTACAATTCCCACGAAATTCTGGATACCACGGGGCGCTGGGATAAACAAATGAACAAACTACTGAATCAACAGAATACGGAAAGAGTTTTCAGAACCACACACATCGCTGAGGGATGGGGGGAATGAATGCCACTTGTTGTTTGGATCTCTGGTTTGATTGTTTGTTCTGGACCCACAAATATATGCACAGCCATATGCTAAACATTTTGGTGGATCTACATTAGAATGGACCCTGCCCCGGTACAGGTTGAATGAGCACCCAATCGAACCCTAAGATGGGACCAAAAGCCCCCATCACGACCCACGCTTATCAACCGAATGGTGACTCACTAGAGCGGAGGCCATTAACTATTCCAAGCGACACCATTAGAAGATAGGTGGAGGTAGGAGATCGAAGCCCCCTGCAGGAGAATGACCCATAAGAAATACCATCGAACAATTGCCGAACTTCAGGCGGTCCACAGCAGGGGAACCATAATTGTGCTTCGTCTAGGAATTTCATTATTTCGATTTCGAATTCAAATTCTAGAGAGGAAAAGCGATGGGGCATGTTGGCACCCGCACAACGCTAGAAGGAAACTCCCACGATTCGGGTCAGAAAAGTCAAAGGAAAGGCGTGTGAAAAGCTTGTAGGTGCCATGACGATGACTATGATTATTCGTCATCAATTGCCAAATGGATCGAGACAAATGGATCTGTCGGCAGGGCTTCCGTTTCGTGATTTGAACACGGGAATATCGTTCACCCACAGACGACTCTCTCTCGCCGGCTCAGAGTGATTGATTCGTAGTGGCAGCAGCGCAGCAGTGGCGGCAGCACATGGTATTGTGGCAATGACATTCGCCTGATCGAGAACTCGTGTTGAGCACGCGTCGCATTTTCACGCTTCGTGGTAGTCGTCGGTGTCGTCGTCTGGTTGGGGTTGGGGTTCAAGATGGAAAGGGAAATGGTTTTCTGTTACTATTTGGTGTTCGCTTTGTCCGTTGACAAAGTCAATGACAGGAAGTGGAATGAATCGTCTGTGCAATGCTCGCATATCCGCCTCCGCCTGCGCACACAGGATGCAGTTTACCCTCGCACCCTGTTCGTCTCTCTCTCTATCTCTCTCTCTTGCCTTCTGTCTCTCTGTCTCTTTTTCCAAGGAAATGCTGACACACACACACACACACACACACACACACAAGTGCAGATAAATGAGGAAATGTGCTATACTTGCGCCAGTTTTAATTACATTCACAAAATATACTCATAGCTTAAAGGGCGTTCTCTCTCTGTCAGTCTTTTTGTGTGTTTGCACTTTGCACCATTACCTCTCTGCCTCTGTCTCTGTCTTTCGTTGCTACTTAGTGGCAGCTACTAAACAAACAACAACACAAACATACATACATACATATGTACAGATGGGACCTGGAGACATGCCGTCTTTGAGTGTGCAAAAGACAAACGAAAACGTAAAAAAATCGTAATTTGAAGTTCGTAAAAATGACGCGTTTCCTGTCATTTTGGCGAGTGCTTTAAGTGCGTAATTTGCTATCCACAAATATACTACTATATGTGTATTTTCGTGTCGGTTTTGTGTCTCGTCTTGTCTTGTCTGCTCTGTTCTGTTCTGTCGGCGGGTGTTTACGACGAGTCCCATCCCGTCCATCCCATCCCATGCCAATCTCCTTTTCCTTCATCCGCTCCCACATCGTCGCATTTCCGCTTTCTCAAACAGATTCTTGGTACATTTATCATGGAAGCTGACATAATTTGCTTATTATTTACACGTTTATCATCTTCACAAATGTGAGGAGAGCGGAGACCTTCCTTTTTAATTTAAATTCAAATTAAATAAAGATTTACTTTTAAATTCAAATTTGCATTTTTGTTTTCTAAGTTTTAAGCCAATGGGCTCCTCTCCAAACTGCTCTCTAATTGCCGAATAAAACTGCATTTTGATAGAAAAGTTTACATCTCTTGTGGGATAAGCATCATGTTGTTTATAATTCGTGTACGTTCTGTAAACATGATTAAATGCAAAATGTTTTCGTCTATTTTCTTGGCTAGATTTCAAGGCAATAAACTCGTTCATTCATCGGAGTACAAGCGATGCAAAAACACCACACCAGACGACAGATGATAATCTGCTGAATATTTTTAAAAATAAACATTTTTGCCAGCCGCAGTCGCCGGTGCAGTCGCTGTTGCCATCGCCGTTGCCGTCGCAGTCGCCGAACCGGATTCCATTTATGCACATGTTGCTATTGCTGTTTCTGTTGTTGCTGCTGTTGCTGCTGCTGTTCTTGTTGCTGTTGCTGTTGTGACGTATGTTTGCTGATATTACAAATCATGTAACGCCATCAAGGCGGCTGCGTCTGCGTCTGTGTCTGTGGCTTTGGCTTTGGCGGCGGGATCGGATCGGGATCGGGCAGATCGCCGTCTGCCCGATGTCTGCATACTGACAGTCGCCGTCGCTTGTCCCCCATTCATCATTTCCCCATCAGTGGAGCCAGCATCACAGCCGGCAGTGGCGTGGCCCCCAGAGCGCTGTCGTGATGGACGGATGTGTGACGACTTTCGGTCTTGTTGTCGCTGATGCGTTCACAAAAATACGGCCAGCCAGCCGCATGTACATACAGCCAAATGGCGCCAAATGCATCTCGGAATAGCCTCTCGGAGTCTTTCAAGTTGTTTAGTGGGAGACTGCGAGTAAATGAAGGGGAGGGACGACTGCGTTCACGCCTCGCACGTGTCAAGGTGTAGTGAGGCATGCAGCAGGAAGCTAGCCCCCCCGTCCATAGGAGAATTCTGATAAGACGCCAATAGAGTAGAAGGCGTTCAATTCAGTCAGCGGTTTGTCATTTCCTTTCGGGACTAGACTGGAGCTGGAGCCGCGAGTCACCTGGAGAGGTGAGTCAGCTGGGGGAAATTAATTAAGGCGCTTCGGACTGCGAGCTGCAGACTGCAGACTGCAGACTACAGACTGCGGGACCAGGTGCACAAACGGTCTGTCCTGCAGCTGCAAAGATTACAGAGAATGTGTGTGTGTGAGTGGTTCCCTGCTCACCCTCCCTTTCATTGTATGTCTCCATCCCTCTGCGCATATCCTTTGCGCATGCGCGCGCATTCAATAAGGAGGAGAAACAGAACAGAACGGAGCCAAGCAGACCACAGAACAGACCAGGCCAGAGCGGAGGGAGGGCCGAATGCATCTTTATCGACTTGGCCACAAAAATTTCTTTTTGCAGCTGCCGTCTTGGCATTTTAAGTGTCGCTTTGTGTGTGTGTGTTGCCCAACAGTGGTAGTGGTGTTTGTCTCGTTGCGGTTATTCTCGCTTCTCTACAGTTCGGTTCTCCACTTTTCTTCTATTCCATTCTCTTTCTCTACAACTCTTAATACTATACCCCGTTCTCAGGAGAGAGATTTCTGCTCTGCTAGTACAAATGTTTTGGCTTCAAGTAAAGACTAAAGCAGCTTAACCTTGAGTAAACCTTTAAGAAGACTCTTAACTTGTACGAAATCTTCATTTTCTTGAGAAGTTTGCAGCGGGGAAATGTTCATTATCTGTAGATTTTCCACCCAAAAGAAAGCTGAAGTAGTTTGTGGAATCGAAATAGGATTTGCTTAGTAGAAATGAAGATTTAGCTTTGGTTGAACCCCTAAAAAAATGTTTGAACTTAATCTTAAACTTCATTTAACTTCAAATCGTTTCAAATTTCCATTAGCTCTAAATATCTCACAGGCCTAATGCTGGCCACATTTCGGAGCGCATCTGTGGAGGTCAATTAGCCAAATCCCCAAAAAAAACAACAACAGACAGAGCCAAGACCACTTTTTGTTCAGTTTCGAATGCAAGCCAACAAAATGCTGGCTAATGGATTGAACCTTCAAATCGATTTTTGGGTATTTTTTTGCTGGTTGGTTGGTTGGTTCGTTGTAGTGTTAATGAGGGCCATAAATGAAGCTTGACTTTGCTTCAAAAAATTTAAACCGACTTACCTTGATTGGAAAATGAACGAATGTTAATCCAACAATAGTTTGTTTTGGCTATCGGCTTCGATTGTTGAATATTTTGATTGGAATTTCCGATTTTGTTTGTAGTTTTTTTTTATGAGTTATCTCTTTTGTTGACGGAAACTTCCTGCTTGGAATTATTATATGTTTTTCATATGTATATTATATTTTTAGAAATTGCACGTTTTGTCGCTTGTTTTGGCTTTCGCTTCAAGCTCTCTCTCTCTCTCTCTCTCTCTCTGTATTGTATCTCTCGGATACGTTTCACAACTTTTGCAGCCAGTAACGTATTTTTCACGCTTTGAACTACTTTTTCTATTTCGCTTTTGGCTCGAGTTTTGAAAGTTTTTTTTTGTTGTTGCTGCCGCTGCAATTTGCTTCGTTTTTCACTTAACACGATTTGTGGTTTTTGGTGGTTTTTTTTTTGTTTTTGGTGGTAAATCCAGTTTGCAAACTGCAATGTTGTGTGTGCGTTTACGAGTATCTTCGTATCTGGCGGATGAGTAATGCGCTCGTACTTTTTTGTATCTTTTTGTATCTGTATCTACGGTCTGGTCGCGCGCACTCAACGTTTTCGACTGATAGCGATCGTGCCTGTGCAGCGAGTTTTGTTGCCTCGGCTTGTCTCTCCCTCTCTCTCTCTCTCTGTGTCGTGCCTCTCTTGCTCTCACTTTGGGTCTCTCTCTGTCTCTCAGCTGTTTTGGCCCGCCAGCTGTGGACATATTTGTGTATCGTTTGTATCTGACAGCACGATGCCCGACCCGCATTTCAGGCTCCGACTGCTAAGCTGATTGAGTCAACATCTCTGAGGTCAATGAAAAGGTTTCAGAGATCGAAAAGGGTCCACAGGATGGGATTGGGGATGGCAAATGTGGGCTAACTTCGGCTGGATCCGACGGTTTTTGTTTAGAGATTAAGCGACTTTATGGGAGAGAGATTAAAAATTGAAATTGTGAGATGTGTGAGAGTGAGTGGAAACCCCTATATGGATTATCCCTGTCGTGTTGTTGCTGTCATCGGGTATTCATTAGATTTGAACTTCAAATACCATTTCCCCATTAGCAGACAACTCTTCGCGGTGGACCTTTGACATGTCACCCAATTTATTCAAATTTCCATTACCACTTTCCATCAATTTATCGTTTCACACTGCGTTAACAAAACCGAAACATGTGTAGATGGCATGGAACAGAGCGCCCTCGATAAAGTGAAATTATTTAGACAAGGTATAGGAGGGAAGGCAGTTGCTCTTCATTGAAACTCAGAGTAAAGTCTTCTTCACTATTTAGATAATTCAAAAATTCCCTCTTTCAACCTAAGGGTAGTATTTCTTTCGAGTGTGCCCTGTGTACACACTCGTAGCACTTCCACACATACATATATTAATAATGCATTCATTCATTCACTGATTCATTAATTTTTGAAGAATTTTCCCCGCTGACTAATTACGCAGCCAACGAGCATACATTCGAGTGCATTGCGCATCCGTGGACTCGGAGTAATTACAGGAAATCCTTTTTCCTGCCTCGCATTGAAAGCATTTCAATGTAAATGATTCCAGACCTTGTGGCTTCCTCTCTTTCTTTTCGGAGTGACAGCCGCAGGATCGAAGCCCTCTGACGCGCATGCCAAGGCGAGGTCCTCTGAGGATCCTCTGAGGGGCAGACCGTAGCATATGGTCTGCGGCCAGACATGCGACTGGCTGTCAAGTGCGTGTGTACCCTCCCTCCTCGATACTGAATCCTTTGGCTCCTCGCATGTCATAGGCCAGGCATAAGCGTGAAGTGAGATGATGACTCGGGTTACGACAGTACTTCTTTGGAAAATGGCATCCAATCGATCGAATTCCAGGATAACGCCCACGACGGGCACGCGTATACGTGCGTGTTCGTGTACGTGAGGAAAGGCACCTCAAGATGGTCCTGCACTCGAATTGCAGCGCAGATGTTGCAGCCTCCCCACCTTTGAAGTGGTGTCCTGTTGCGATCTCAAGTGCATCTAATGGCTTGTTTATCAGCAGTTGTCGATCTACGGATCTACGGGCAAATAAATTGAGTTTTTCCTGCGTGTGCTCCTTTTTTTACCTAATTGATTTCGGCGTCGCTCTAATCATTTCTAATTGCGATGCGATGCCAATCCGCTAAGGGTTGCTGCCAGGCAGATACACAAGCAGCTACTCCTAATCTCTGGCTCATCCTGTCCCACATACGATGCCTGGCAGATGCCATACTCGTACATTCTACACTAAGAATTTCGATGAGAACTTTGCAGTTCTACGCATCTGTTGTTTATAAATTTCAATGTCAAACGTACATATGTATATCTCTTATGCTACAGTGTTTGCCATGTTTGTTGTGAGTACGATCCAAGGGATATAGCTTTTAACATTCGTGAAAACACCGACGCCCTGGCAAGGGTTCTCTCCATAACTGACGATCCCGAACTGAACGTAGTAGTCGACACGCTGACGGGTTACTGTTGCCACCAATGGGCCTCCAGAGTCTCCGTAGCATGTATGGCGTGCAGGATCGCCAGCACAGACGTGACTCTCATCGACGTCATAACCATAGTCAGCCAGGCAGGTTAAACGGTCGATCTGCGTGACATTTGCCGTCTTGAGAACGTTGCTGAGCTGATCCGTTTCGGTCTTGCCCCAGCCGGCCACAGAGAACTGCTGAATGGAGTCCACATAACGCTGCCATGTGTCCGTGGTGTCCAATAGCAGGCAGACCGGTGTGATGTGGTCTGCAAGAAGAAGATTTATATTAAAGGATATACACAGATTTTCATAGGTATTACTTTGCTCTATCACATTCGCCTTAAGTTTAAGGAGAGCTATATCAAAGTGCCTGATGGTCGTGAAGGAAGGATGCGGATGGAAGGACTCGACTTCATGGTCTTCGAAGGGAGGTGCGCATCCTTGTTCCCTGCAATCTATTTGGGTTTTGGAATCGTATTCGCCCAGCCGGACCACTCTGTAGGCAGTAGAAAGGCGATTTAAGTATTTGCTATCTGTTATCTGTGCGTGCATCCAAAACATAGTACTAACACTGGCTCCTTCAACTGTATACAATGCGCAGCAGTGAGAACGAAGCCTGAAATCAATGAATTAATTGAATTTAAGTTTCAATCAAAGATAAATATAAATACAAACGGTAGGTAATGAGCGATCCGCCGCAAATAAATTTCCCATTTCTGTGCAGATACGCCATCCATGGTGTCGAATAGAGTTCGGCATCGACTCCTCCTATAAGCCGGCGATGTTGTCGCGACTTTGAACTACAACGACGTTCGAGCAATTCCAGGGATCCAACAACGTGGCATGCCGCTAAAGCAAGAATCAAAATCACTGCGTACTTCATAGCGGCACAATCAAAATTATACTGATGGAAGCTCACTGGTGACGAGCTCGCTTTATGAATTATTATAATCTCTTCTTGGAACCTATGAAAGCGAGTTATTGGAAGCTCTAGATAACCTATGCACCTTGAAGGCCACTGCACTCGCCTCCGCTTTGAGGCGGTGTCCTCTTAACCTCTCTCTCTCTCAAATGTTTCGGAGAATTCCGATACACATGCAGCTACTCCTAATCTCTGGCTCATCCTGTCCAACAGGACAACAGGACTGCCTGGCAGTGCCATACTCGTACATGCTAATGCATGCATTCTACGATAGGAATTTCGATGAGAAATTTGGCAGTTCAACGCATCTGTTGTTTATATATTTCAATATCAAACTTACATATATCTTTTATGCTACAGTGTTTGCCATGCTTGTGGTACGAACGATCCATGGAATATACCTTATAATATTTGTGAAAACACCGACGCCCCGGCAAGGTTCCTCTCCATAGCTGACAATCCCGAACTGAACGTAGTAGTCGACATTCTGAGCGGTTACTGTTGCCACCAATGGGCCTCCAGAGTCTCCGTTGCATGTGTGGCGCACAAGATCGCCAGCACAGACGTGACTCTCGTCGACGTCATAACCATAGTCAGCCAGGCAGGTATAACGGTCGATCTGCGTTACATTTGCCGTCTTGAGAACGTGGCTAAGCGAACCCGTTTCGGTCTTGCCCCAGCCGGCCACAGAGAACTGCTGAATGGAGTCCACATAACGCTGCCAAGTGTCCGTGGTGTCCAACAGCAGGCAGATCGGTGCGATGTGGTCTACACGAAGAAGATGTTTTTCAAAGTCTTATAAAGGATATACATACACAAGTTTTCATAGGTATTACATTTCTCCATCACATCCGCCTTAAGTTTAAGGAGAGCTATATCAAAGTACGTCTTGTTTGTGAAGGAAGGATGCTTATGGAAGGACTCGACTAGATGGTCTTCAAAGGGAGGTGCGCATCCTTCTTCCCTGCAATCTATCT
This sequence comes from Drosophila algonquin, assembly GCA_035041765.1. Taxonomy (NCBI): domain Eukaryota; kingdom Metazoa; phylum Arthropoda; class Insecta; order Diptera; family Drosophilidae; genus Drosophila; species Drosophila algonquin. The sequence goes on along the minus strand of JAWNKY010001579.1, from coordinate 1,679,607 downwards.
GGGTTTTGGAATCGTATTCGCCGAGTCGAACCACTCTGTGGGCAGAAGAAATGCGATTAAAGAATTTGTTATCTGTGTGTGCATTCAAAAGATATTACTTACATTTGCTCCCCCAACTGTATACAATGCGCAGCAGTGAGAACGAAGCCTGAAATCAATGAATGAATTGAATTTAGGCTTCAATCAAATATAAATAAAAATACAAACGTTCGTTGATGAGCGATCCGGCGCAAATAAATTCCCCATTTCTGTGCAGATATGCCATCCATGGTGTCGAATAGAGTTTGGCATCGACTCCTCCTATAACGTTTTGTGCCAAATTCTGTTCGGCATGGACTCCACGTGCAAACCGCTGGTGTCGCGACATTGACCTGCAAAAAGGTTTGAGAAATTGCAAGTATCCAACAACGTGGCATGCCGCTGAAGCGAGAATCAAAATCACTGCGTACTTCATTGCGGCACTATCAAAATTATACTGATGGAAGCTCACTGATGACGAGCTCGCTTTATGAATTATTATAATCTCTTCTTGGAACCTATAAAGTAGAGTTATTGGAAGCTCTAGATAACCTATGCACCTTGAAGGCCACTCACTCGCCTCCGCTTGGAGGCGGTGTCCTCCTAACCTCTATCTCAAATGTTTGGGAGAATTCTCTAATCAATTTTAATTGCGAGGCGATGCCGGGAAATGCTGTGCAGAGCGATGGTGGCCAACCCGCTTAGGGTTGCTTCCCGGTAGTGATTCCAAATCTCTGGCTCATCCTGTCCCTCATACGATGCCTGGCAGATGCCATACTCGTACATGCATTTGCATGCATTTTAGGATAGGAATTTCGATGAGAAATTTGGCAGTTCTACGCATCTGTGGTATATATATAGTGTTGTACCTGTCAGGAAATATACTTTAAGTCCGGCTCGATCGACCAAAAGATCAAGTTTCCTGTGGTTCTGGTAATATTGCCCAATTACACTCGTGTCAAATGTCAAAGTGTAATACCAGTTGTCTTCTCTTCTTTATTTTCACCACAAAAAACGATTTTACTTCAATATACTCTGGGAGCATCGCTTCTTAAAATTGCTGCCATATGCTTTTTCAAAAATAACTTTAAAAATTCCTTATTCAAGGCCTTGCCAGTCTGCTTACGTAATTTCGTTAAATTCAAATATATGTAGTTCGTTACATTCAAAATAAATCCACAACAATATATGTATATATTATATATTTATATGTATATATGTATATTTCAATATCCATCGTATATTTCTTATCCTACATTGTTTGCCATGCTTGTGATACGAACGATCCATGTGATATAGCTTTTAACATTCGTGAAAACACTGACGCCCCGGCAAGGGTCCTCTCCATAGCTGACGATCCCGAACTGAACGTAGTAGTTGACATTCCGATGGGTTACTGTTGCCACCAATGGGCCTCCAGAGTCTCCGTCGCATGTATGGCGTGCAGGATCGCCAGCACAGATGTGACTCTCATCGACGTCATAACCAATGTCAGTGAGGCAGGTATAACGGTCGACCTGCGTGACATTTGCCATCTTGAGAACGTGGCTAAGCGAACCCGTTTCGGTCCTGCCCCAGCCTTCCACAGAGAACTGCTGAATGGAATCCACATAACGCTGCCAAGTGTCCGTGGTGTCCAATAGCAGGCAGATCGGTGTGATGTAGTCTACAAGAAGAAGATGTTTTTCAAAGTATTCTAAAGGATATACATACACAGGATATACATACCCATCACATTCGCCTTAAGTTTAAGGAGAGCTATATCAAAGTACGTCTTATTCGAGTAGGAAGGGTGCTTATGGAAGGACTCGACCTCATGGTCTTCAAAACGAGGTGCACATCCTCGTTCCCTGCAATCTATCTGGGTTGTGTCATCGTATTCGCCCAGCCGGACCACTCTGTAGGCAGTAGAAAGGCGATTAAAGTATTTGATATCTGTTATCTGTGAGTGCATCCAAAACATAGGACTTACACTGGCTCCTTCAACTCTATACAATGCGCAGCAGTGAGAACGAAGCCTGAAATCAATGAATGAATTGAATTTAAGCATCAAACAAATATATATATAAATAAATACATACGGTTGGTGATGAGCGATCCGCCGCAAATAAATTTCCCATTGCTGTGCAGATATGCCATCCATGGAGATTTGTCCTCATAGAATGGGGCATCCTGTCCTCCTATAATGTTTTTTGTGAAAAGATGGCGGGATAAAGACCGGCGGTATCGGCGATGGGATCGCGTCGTCCTGCAAGGATAGAGTAATGACAAGTATCCAACAACGTGACATGCCCCTAAAGCGAGTACCAAAATCACTGCGTACTTCATTGCGGCACACTCAAAATTATACTGATAGTAGCTCACTGATGACGAGCTCGTTTTATAAATTATTATAATATCTTTTTGGAACCTATAAAATCGAATTCATGGAAGCCCTATATAACTTATGAATTCGCCTCGGCCTTGATGCCGTCAACCTTCTGGTGACCTCTCTGAAATGTTTCGGAGAATTCTCTAATCAGTTCTAATTGCGAGGCGATGCCGGGCAATGCTGCGAGATGGTGATGCAGAGCGATGGTGGCCAACCCGCTTAGGGTTGCTTCCCGGCAGATACACATGCAGCTACTACTAATCCCTGGCTCATCCTCTCCACATACGATATGCCTAGGCTGCTGTCATGCGTCCAATTGCATGCCACGAGTGTACATACACATATCTATTGTCTGGACAGGGATGGGATCTTATCTCTCGATAAGAATCGCCTCGGACAGGATGTGGATGTGCAATGAGAATTGCCAAAAAAAAAAAGAAAATGCGGATGAGAGGATGTTTGCTTAGGCCGCAGAACGGACATCGTACGTGACTCTGTGAGGTAATTCCTGTGTGTTCGTATGATAATTGCCCAAAGGAAAACTACGATATTTGCTTAGTTCTGTTGATTTTCAATTACGTTCGTGTTTGCGCATAAATAGAAGTTTTCAAGTAAAGGAAGTAGTCCCCGAGCCGAGAGCCGATGCCGATCGGTGGCGATGGTTAATTCACACTTACATCTGGCGGATGGCTGAGATATTGCAGCTGGAGAGCTCTTTGGGACCGGGGATAAGGGCTACGGATGGGAGAGAGCGTGTGCCTTGAAAATATATCAAATTCCCAAAAATATCCGTCTACTTTTGGATACCGAACCACCATCGACGGGGGGTTGGTGTCGCCAACTATTTATAGAGCATCGAAACAGCCCCTCGAAGTAGACTAAACGATTTACGAGCCAAAGATATGCAGATACATACATATGTACATATGTATGTATATTCGAAATTTTCCTCTGGACATGTTTCACGTACCCCAAAGTCATTAAAGATAAACAAAAATATACAAAGGAGGACCGGAGAGACGGAGGGAGTGAGCGTTGGTAGTGCAGAGCGAAGTAAATTTTACGATCGCATTCGGGGGATTTCCCCACACACACACACATAGAGAGAGAGATACAAATAATCCTAGGGTATAGGCAGCTTCTGGTTCGTGCTCGGCGTTTTATTGGCACTTTCCCTAGACTATAAATCAATAAACAGATTGTGTGGCATCTTCCGTCATAAAGTTTTCAGCGTTTTCCCCTCTTCGTAGAATTTCGTCTGCTCTGCTGGTAAACGGAACAGCTGTCGATCTTTTCCGAGTTTTCTCTCCACTGAGTGAAATTATTCACTCCTCCTCTCTATCTGTCTCATTCGCTGTTCCGCAAAACGCCTAAATCAATCGGACAAAAAATAATAATGATAAAACCCCAAATGAACTAACCGTAAATAAAAAGCTGAAGAAAAAGAAAAAACGTTGAGGCGCTCGTAAAGATCGCATCCGAAATGCCACACAGCATTCAACAGAAGATGGGAATACCTAAAGGGGCAGGGGCAGGGGCAGGGGCAGAGGGAGGGGGCACCGTAGCGGAGCGGAGCGGAGAAGACAATAGAAACAACAACAAGCCGCAGAGCAGACTTCCGCTTTCATTTCATAAATTCGGATTAAGGCATTTCCCAGTGATAACAATGAAAGTACATAAAGAGAACCACAACGACGACGGTGAAGAAATACTCCGTGAATCTGATTAACGGCGGCCACAATGAGAACTTACAAAACGTGTCACGTAAATGGTGGTGGCATTCAGTAAGTAAAGTAAAGTAAACCCACAGAACATGCCCCAGAACAATCCGCATAGACAAACCAAACACAAGAGCGTGGCATGGTATCCGGGGTATCGGGGTAAAGCTCACTGAATTGTCTCCGGAGGGACAATCACAAATGAGGCGACGGCGACGGCTTTTTGTTAGTTAAACTACTTAAACAGATCTGCTCTGGGATTGTGGGATTGAGGGAGTTACGAAAATAAGGGATTACTTGAGGGTATTTATATACCTAATGATATGCCAGCAACGGAAACAACGGAAGCTGTAAGGTGGTTGGAAATCTGAATATATCAATAGAAAGATCTTAGATTGATTTATCTATAGATAAATTCGTATTTGAAATAGTACATTCATATGTTGATAGAGGAATATCAATAGAATATCATTACATTTATATTCAATAGATCCTACGTTAAATTCTCGCATTCGACAGATGCATCTGCTAAACACATCATCTGGAAAATACAAATAGATAGGTCAAACGACAAACAGAATCCGCAAATGCCTTTATCATGCAAACTAAACGGCAACTGACAGATACATTAGGGCAAACACAATTAGAACAATACGCAGATACAATCGACACACCGTAAATGCAGGCATCCGTTGGATGGCAAATATTTGAGGCCAGACAATTGCATTTCCTGCCCAAAGGAAAGAAAAGAGCCTTGCATGCCTTCGCACACAACACATGGGATTAAGAAAGATCCTGCTACAGGAGTGTTGGCCAGGACCCCGGACGGGAATCATCTGTTGCTGTTTGCTGCTGCTGCTGCTGCTGATGAGCGGAAGCGAAGGAAAGGCGCGTTCGCTGTACACAAACAGAGGCACCAACACAACACAACACAACACAAAAACAAGGAAAAGGAAAAGCAAAAGGATGTCCTGCTGTGTGCGAGGAAAAGTGCGTGCACAGCAATTAACATTTTCCGCTTGTCCCTCAGCCTCTGTCGCTCTCTGCAGGACATGTGGCCAGGCAGCAGCAGCAGCTGGAGGGGGAAACCAAATTAGAGTCTCGTTGCGATTCAGTGTGAAATGCAGCAGCAGCAGAAGCAGCAGCAGCAGCAGCGCAGGAAGCGATCCAGAGAGTCCCTCATTGTCCGCTCACGTCCCCGGGACAGGACAGGTACAACTCCCCAAAATATTTTCGGTGATTAGTGACTTCTGGTGCGAGTCGATGAGGAAACGCCTGCGGCGTTAATTGTTTGTCCCAGCTCCGTGTCCCTTTTGATTTGCACCGCACTCTAAGCGGGTTGAGGCTAATCTGGGCCACAGGAAGCGGAAACAACAGCGAAAGGCGGAAGATGGAAGCCGGACGCCGGACACCGGAAGCCGGAAACAAGAAGACACCACCCCTCTTGAATTAGTTGGAATTTTGCCGGTTTATTGCTAATGTTTGAAAGGGGAAATAAGCGAAAATATTGAAAAATTTTGAGGATAAAACTATATGCCACTGCGCGTGTGGAGGAAATTATGCATTATGAGATCGAGCTGGCGTTATTCGTCACGATTCTTGACCCCGGATAATGCATATTTTCCCGGAGCGTGCAATGGAACTGTCTGCCACTTGTGCGCTGCCACATGACGGCTCGTCGATCTCTTTCTTTTTTTCTTGCTCGGAGGCGTCATCTTTTCCCCGTCGGTGACATCTTCGTAGGGGTTCTGGTGAAGCGTCACACCGGCGGCCGTACGGACCAGACTGCGTCGGGTATTGGAGCCGGTGAGAAGGTAGTTGACCGGGAACTGCAGCATCCCCGGACGGTAATGGGCGATGGGACTGAGGCCCAGGAGTCCGTTCTTGTACCGGATACCGCCACCAGAATGACGTAATGGCATTGGACCGCCGCCAGCACATCCGCCACAGCCCTCCGCGGATTTCTTGTGTTTGTGTCCGGAGTGTCCGGAATGTCCGGGATGTCCAGAGTGTCCGGAGTGTCCAGAGTGTCCAGAGTGTCCAGAGTGTCCAGACTGTTTTTCCGGGTCTCTGCCAGCCATGTCCACCTCCGTCCAGGCACGTCCGCTCTTTAAGAACTTGTCCGCATTGCACTGGAAGCAACGCGCTTCCCTGGGGCCATCCTCTTGGCGCCTGCGCCTTCTGCGGGCCGCATCTCCGGCGCCGCTCTTAAGGTTCTTGTTGCAGCGAGCCTTGCAGTGTTCCTTGCAGCCCTTTGAACAGTTGTGGGGCGGCTTGCTGCATTTGCCGGAGCAGTCGTACTTGCAGCGATTCTTCTCGCAATCGGGGAGAAAGAAGTGTTCCGTTTGGCTGCTGCGCTTTCGGTCCTTTTCGGAGCGACTGGTGTTGCGGTCCCTTCCGCGGCGGGTGTATTCCTCTTCGTAGGTTCTGGGTGGATTTCCGTTAAAAAACGAGGACGACTGCTTCACAAGCAATTCATTTTGACTCTCTTCGGTGCTACGTGCGACGGATTGCATGCCGGATTGCATGCCGGATTGCATGCCGGATTGCATGCCGGATTGCATGCCGGACTGCATGCCGGATAGCATGCTGGATTGCATGCTGGATTGCATGCCGGACTGCGCGCTGCTCTGCTTGGGATCGAGTCTGGCGGACATCAATTTCAGAAATGTATTCGGCATAAAGGCGTTGGAGCCGGAGGCTACTCTGTGGTGTTTGTTCTTCCTAGACGCTATGTAGTCCGCATTGGAGACCCCATGCTTACGGGAGTATAATGAGTATGGCCTGTGTTTCCTTTTCTTTTTGTCGATGTCCTTATGGCCGGTGAGGCTAATGAAGATCTCCAGGGCCTTGCAAAGGAGTTCGGTTAGATCACACATTTGGTCACTCTTGTTGGCGCACTTAGCCCCGCAGGTGGGGTCACAGTCTTCCTCACGGACCGAGCACCCACAGCCAGAGCAATTGCAGCTGCAGCTGCAGGACTTTTTATCGCCGCTGTTGGATTTACTCTCTTTGGGGCAGGATTTACACGTGCAGGAGCTGGATTTGCACCCGCAGGATGAGGTGGTTGGGTTCTTCAGCGGACAGGAGGACATGTCGCATGAGCTGGCTCTCTGCGGATACCCATCCATGTGCCCTAAAAGTAGAAAGAGAGAGAGAGAGAGATTAAGAGTGGAACCCCTTGGTAGATTTCACTCACGATCCATGTCATAGCCATAATCGTAGGACTGGCTGCCTCGATTGAAGTCCACGAATTCGTAGTTAATGTAACCGTTGAGGGCATTGTTGTAGCCGTAGTTGCTGTATCCTGGATCCGGTTCGCGTGGCGCTGGCGGTGGCGGTGGCCCTGGCTGAGGATTGGCCTGCCCCTGACCCCCCATCCTGGAGATGGCCGTTGTGAGCTGGTCGATGAGCGCATTATTGTCACAGTCCTGCAGCACAATTATGTTCAGCGGCTGCGCCCCATTGCGGTCTCCCAATATTTCCTCCATCGGCAGCTGCTGCAACTGCTGCTGCTGTGGCGACCAAGGCTGGCCCATTGGACATTGTTCAGCCTGTTGTGGCGCCTGGTTTGGATCTCCGTATGGGGCCTGGCATGGAGCCTGTGATGGGGCCTGGCATGGAGCCTGTGATGGGGCCGGGTATGGAGGCGGGTATGGAGTCGGGTACGGGGCCGGGTACGAAGCCGGGTACGAAGCCGAGTACGAAGCTGGGCATGGAGCCGGGTACGAAGCCGGGCATGGATCCGGGTAAGAAGCCGGGCATGGAGCCGGGTACGATGCTGGGCATGGAGCCTGGCTGGCAGCATGGTTTGTGGTCTGGTTTGTAGCCTGTTGTTCCTGAGCAGGCGTACATGTACAGGTGTCCCCCGATGAGCTTGGCCTTTCAGGTGGTGCATTTGAACCTGGCTTGCGACAGCCCAGAAATGCCTGTGGCATCGTGGCCACAGGAAATGTTGTAGCTGTATATGGAAACGGGGGAAATTCGATTGGCTGGCCTGGAGACGGATGATACTGTGATTGCTGGGGTGCCGGAACACACGATGTGTTCTTCGGCCGCCGGGGAAAGTATTTGTCCATGGCCTGATGGAACCTGCTGTCGCACTCCTTACACACTCCGCCAGCAATCTCACGGATGCCCTCATTCGCTTCGCCGCAGTTCTGGCAGAGCGGACAGCTGCCTCCCGTACGACGCGGCTTTACCTCATTCCGCCAGTTCTTCTGCTTGGGACCTCGGCTCACGACTTGTATGTCTTCGTCCGTGTCCTTGCAATTCCCCTGGCAGGGTTTAGGCTTCTGGGGACACTTGCACCTGCCACAGGGCGTTATGCTGTAGTCGTGGCAGCGATTGCAGTTCCGCAGCACAAAGATGCGCTCGTTACCGGATTCGGGAGGGTTTCCCCTGAGGCAGCTCTTTCTAAACGGCTTGACTTCATTACCGGCCGATGACCGTGGATCATCCGAGGAGCTGTCGACGACCCGCGTGAAGGAGTGCGTCGGGCTGTTTCCGCCCACTTCTTCACTGTGTGGGTGCAGAAAGTCCCAGGAATGGCCTATAATTTTTTCGTTTCCAAAATGATCCATATTTGTAATTTTTCATTTGACTATAGCCATGCCCACGTTTGAAGTGTTTCTCCCGGCACTCCTAGACATTGGAATTCCGTCTCTGTATAAAGCTGCCGAGCAGCTTGCGCCAGCTCCATCCGCCCAGTCGTTTGACGTTGGGGCCACCGAAGATGTAGCTATGGTAGGATTGCATGCTTCCCGGCCACGCTCTCGTTGCAAGCAACGACTGGGCGTCCGGATTCAACACCAGTCCACGTCGGCTGCTCCCATACAAATGTCTACGGTGGCTATCGTTCAAGTTCCGCTGAGATTCGCGGACTTTCAGAAAGCTGCAGCGGTAGAGAGCCGCCGGTCCCCTACGCGCTGGGACACCATCAACGGTTGATGATGTTACTGTTAAATGCGCCCTTGGAACTGCAGTTGACGCGTGTGGCAAGATTGCCTCTATGTGTTGGGGCCTGCTATCATGACGATCCTTATTCTGTGGCTCTTGATGCTGTTGCCTAGGATGACCTTGCTCTGCATTTTGTGATTTGGCGGGACCTGCTTTTTGCTGTTGCTGTTCCATGGTTGCACCTCTGTCTTCATTTGGTGGCCTAGTGGCACCTGCCTCTGTTGGATGTGAACGGCTGGGGCTACGTGCTGGATATTGCGGCCTGGTGGGAGCTGCCTCTGGTGGCTGTGACCGGCTGGGGCTTCGTCCTTGATATTGTGGCCTGGTGGGCGCTGCCTCTGTTGGATGTGATCGGCTGGGGCTACGTGCTTGATATTGGGGCCTGGTGGGAGCTGCCTCTGGTGGCTGTGACCGGCTGGGGCTTCGACCTTGATATTGTGGCCTGGTGGGAGCTGCCTCTGGATGCTGTGGTGTGGTGGGGCTCTGGGCTTTATTTTGTGGCATTCTAGAATGTGGATTTTTTTCTCCTGTTTGATTTGCTGGCGTTAGGAGTTGCTGTGGCTTTGGAGTTCTCGGTGGGAGCGGTCGGGCCAGCTCTGATCTGGGATTTAGTGGCATTGGACGTGCGGTACCTGGCAGTGTTTGATTTACTGAAGCGGGAAGCGTTCGGCCTTCAATGCGTTTTGAACTGGGATAATCAAAACTCTGCTGTGTCTGTGCCTGTGGCTGTGGCTGTTGGGACCTGTTTCGGGCCTGAGCCTGCTGTTGAAAGGATCGTCTGGCCCCCGAGTGTATAGGAGGCAAGCGACTTGGACTATTTGCACCACTTCGTCCCTGATTTGAATGTCCGTGAACCCAGGACTCTCGTCCGGCCGATGCCAAAGCTGCGAGGAAAACTAAAGCTAAGATTCAAATATGGATCTGGTTGGAACTCACTTTGTCTTGGGGGGGAGGTATACCTTTGACGCATCGTAGAAGGTTCCTCTGCACCGGATGCCCGGCGGGGTCTGCTGTAATTTCTGGTTTCTTCAACTAATCCATTTCCCCCCCCTTGGCAACGGGGTCTTCGTTCGTCGTCCTCAGAGTCGATATAGCGAACGCGGAGGCGGCAGACGTTCCTGCGGGAATACGATCGGTAGATGGTCGTTGGCCTTCTCTAGGAGCGGGGAAAAACCGAAGGATAAGAGCTGGTTCCGAAGGATGCTTGGCGGATCGCTTACCGTTCGGCAATGCGGCAGAATGATTAGTTTTCCATTTGGGGCATGCCCTGCAGTCGATCGCTTGGGTTTCAAGCGGCAGACCAGCTGGATGCGACCTCGCGGCATCGCGGGCATGAGTCCCATTTTCTGGCAAATGCGGTACGGTGAACCCACACAGGTCCTTTCCTTGGGTCGCTGGTTGAACGTGTTGTACGGTGAACAGCATTGGACAGCCTCCTGTGCGTCCACAATCGACTCTTCAGAGGCGTAGTCCTGAGATTTCCTTGGGCAAGACTCATCTTGATAGCCGCAGCTATCGCGGTATTCCTCGGGAGGTGGTCCATCCTCCCTTTCATAGTCTCGATGGCACACGGCCACGGGATTCCTCCTGTGTATGCCCCTGCACCTTGCACACGTAGTACGCTTTTTTTTCCAGTTTTGCTTGTTTTTCCTCAGATACCCCTCGTGGGGCAGAATGTCATCCCTTTGACACCTGTCGGGGCATACGGTCAACGGGTTCCTCATGATTATCTTCTTGCACGGCATCAGCTCAATGTAGTCCATCGGACACTTCTTTGAGGGATTCATTGGTTTGGAGCAAGGGCAGCATTTCCTTGCGGACTTTCGAGTGCGGCATTTGGGCTCTGGTCCACGATTTGAGCATGCTGCAGACGGGCGCCGTGACCGATTGCCGGATGGGCATTGGGTCCGTCCAGCTGGTCGGCACTCAGAGCCTCTGCAGGTATCCCGATATTGGACTAACTTATAGGGGCATTGGTTTTTTTGGGAAACTGACGGGGCACGTGCACAAATGACTTTGGTAACTTTCAACCTTCTCTTCTTCCCTTTGGGCTTGCAGTTAAAGGCATCAAGGGGATCAAAGAAGAGGGGATCGCGGCATGTGCAGTCCTGCCCCCTAATCCCCGTACCCGACTCGAACTCTGTGAAACGTTCCTTTAAACTGTTTCTGCCCTGGGGATACTCCATATAATGCGAGGCCTTCTCGTTGCAATCGTGGCCTTTGTCTATGGATCTTCTCGCTGGGGGCCCTCTGCATCCGATCCTGTCATTATCCATGGTAGGAGCTGCCTCCGTTGCATACTGATAGCGAGCACAATGCTGCCGATCGTCGGGCTCCATGCTTCTTCTCCTGTCTGAATTCCTGGTAGGAGCTGAATCTCTTTTCGGGGCAAACTTGAAGCAAGTACAAGTTTGCTGATTGTCGGACTTTCTCGTCGCATTCTTAAAGCAATTACAAGCTTCCATATCGTCGGACTTTCTCGTCGCTTTCTTAAAGCAATTACAAGCTTGCAGATCATCGGACTCTCTCGTCGCATTCTTGAAGCAGTTACAAGCTTCCATATCGTCGGACTTTCTCGTCGCTTTCTTAAAGCAATTACAAGATTCCATATCTTCAGACTTCCTCGTCTCTTTCTTAAAGCAATTACAAGCATCCATATCGTCGGACTTTCTAGTCGGTTCCTTAAAGCAATTACAAGCTTCCTGATCGTCGGACTCTCTCGTCGCATTCTTGAAGCAGTTACAAGCTTCCATATCGTCAGACTTTCTCCTCTCTTCCATATCGTCGGACTTTCTAGTCGGTCTTTTCAAGCAATTACAAGCATCCAGATCGTCGGACTCTCTCGTCGCATTCTTGAAGCAGTTACAAGCTTGCGGATCGTCGGACCCTCTTCTTTCGCTCCTGTCCGAATTCCTGGTAGAAGCTGCATCCCTTTTCGTCGCATTTTTATCGTAACCACAATATGGCAGGGTCGTTGGGATCTATGCTTTCGCTCCTGTCCGAATTCCTGGTAGAAGCTGCATCCATTTTCGTGGCCTTCTTGTGGTAAGCACAAGATGGCAGGTCGTTGGGGTCTATCCTGTCCGAATTCCTGGTAGAAGCTGCATCCATTTTCGTGGCATTCTTGTGGTAAGCACAAGATGGCAGGTCGTTGGGGTCTATCCTGTCCGAATTCCTGGTAGAAGCTGCATCCATTTTCGTCGTATTCTTGTGATAAGCACAAGAATGCAGGTCGTTGGGGTCTATGCTTCCGATCCTGTCCGAATTCCTGGTAGAAGCTGCATCCATTTTCGTGGCATTCTTGTGGTAAGCACAAGAATGCAGGTCGTTGGGGTCTATGCTTCCGATCCTGTCCGAATTCCTGGTAGAAGCTGCATCCATTTTCGTGGCATTCTTGTGGTAAGTACAAGGTGGCAGGTCGTTGGTCTCTCCGCTTCTGCTCCTGTCTCTATCCATCGAGGGAGCTCTCTCCATTGGTGTGGCATTCTTGTGGTAAGCATAAGGTTGCCGAACGTTGGGCTCGCTGCCGCTGATCGTGCAGTAACCCATGGTGCATGTCTTTGGAGGAGGGGGTCGCACAGGGAAAGGACTAGGCCAATTATTGTAGTGCGTATATGGAATATTTGCATTCAACGTGGGATTGTAGTTCCCCACCTGCGGGTGGTATTGCGGAGCATAGTTCTGTCCCCCCTGCCAGAATTCGTTGTTTCCGCCTTTAATGCGAGGCTGATGGCCCAAGTTCCAGGACAGTTGCAACAGGCTGAAGCAGAGTTTGAGATCGGATTTGCTTTTATCCTTAGATGCCATTGCAGATGTTTTGCTGCTGTTGGGGTCGAAATGCTAAAATATGCCCGTACTCGTTCGGGAAGCTATTCGAAGATGGAGTAGTGTACCCCAAGTGTACCATTGCATCAGCGACTTCCGATTGTTTCAGCTACAATTCGCTCATTATCCAATTTTACGGGACTGTCAATTTATAAGAAAAGTTAATTTTTATGTAAAGTTGACGAAAATGTACACGAAAACGAGTACCCAAATCCAACTGGCAGGAAAAGGAAAGCTAGCCTCTGCCCAATTTTATTTATTAGTCTTTGGAATATACTCCATACATAGTTTTGGCCAAAGATGTCTTTATTCACTACTAATTTCTGGAATCACCTCCAGGATCAGGTCATAGACAAAAAGCCCGGGGCACAGTTTTGACCCAAGGAGGATATGCAAATCTATGACTTGGACTTTGTCTATGGTCTGTCTTGGACCATCACAAATGGACGTATATCTATATTCCGTCTATAATGAAAAACGACACACAGTGAAGAAAGGATACCCAGCAGCATGTCTCAATAGTAGCGTCGCTTCTTTTTGTTCTTCATGGGGCAAGGCGTGCAGCTTAGATTTTGGGCCAGCGGCACCCTTTCCCTTAGTCTCTGGGCTCTGCTGATGGTTCGCTGGAACCCCTTCATCGCAGGCGGTCTGGAAATGGATCGGGGGCGCTGTTTTCGCGTCTGGAGCTTGGACGGATCCGGCTTGGGCCAGTGCAGGGGTCGGCGCAGAGCTTGGCCCGGTGGTAGTATGGGATATGGGTAGGACAGCGCCTTGAAGCGGCTGCCCGCACGCCGCTTCCGTTTCCGTTGACTACGCTTACATTGCTCCTCCTCCCTAAAGATTTTGTAGCATTGACTGGCGTAGTTATCTTGCATGATCTCAGGACGGTTTGGGGTCTTTCTTTCATCCAAAGTCGGGTTGTGGTGCCTCTCATACGCTCTCTGGTTGTGGTTTTGGCTCTCAGCCATGATATCGGGTGATTCCGTTACCTGCTTCAGCAAGCTTTCGTCTTCATCGTCCACGTCCGAGTTGACCATCAGATAGACTGAGTACTTTTTCCTTTTATTCTGGCATCGATCGGTGCCGAAACCCGCAATCAGACGATGCTCTGCGGATGTCTTATCCTTCTGCTGCTTCTCCTCATCCTCCAGGGGTTCACACATTTGATTCACCAGCTGCACAAGGGACTTCCACACGGCATTGCCATCCCGGTGCTCTCTGTTTTGCAAGAGTTGGTTGATATTCACCTTTCGAATACGGCTCTTCTTGCACTTCGAATCGGGTTGATTCTGATGTGGTGCTTGGTCGAATGTTCTTTCATGAAGATCCAGAATGGAGCAACTTTCCCTTAGAGAGCTTTTCTCCTGTTCGGCCCTAAAGGAGGTCTGACTTTGGGGTGGACTCTTCGGGAGTACATTGCTTTGCCTGAAATCCTCTGTAGAGGGAGTCGGATTCCTGACCGACTCCATGCATTGCCTGGTATTCCAAACATAGGATTGTGGCGTTCTGCTCATCACTGCGGTGAGGGTGGTATTGCTGCCGCGCTCCACCGGTTCGACTTGGTAGTCGGACAGTGTTCGGGGGGATCTCCTTCTCTCCCACTTGCACGTCTCTGGCTCTGATCTATCCAGCTTAGGATACTCCGGGGGGCGTTGCGATTCTGCGGGACTTTTCTGGGACTTGTGTGCTATAAAATTATTGGCAAATTTCCCGAAATTGAAGTTGCAAGAACTCTGTTGTTGCTCTGGCAAATCCATTGGCCTTGGTGGATGTTCCCGCTGATATCCCTGGGGATGTGGCGCAGCGAACGGTGTGGGAGTGTTAGGAGCCAACACCATCCCGTGGATTACCCGCTTCGTGTTCTTGGGATGGAACTCGGACTCTGAACAATGGTCCCCTTCCGGACGCGCTGCCTTTCTTACTATACTCACGGAGGCAATTTCGACTGATGGCTGTGGCGAGAAGTGGCACTCCTGCAGTCTCTGCAGCTGCAACTGCTTCTCGTGCAACTCCTTTTGCTGCATCTGAATACGACTGGCGGTCTCTGCGAAAAGAGATGCCTCCGACTCGAAATCGCACACAGGGGCCTCCCCGTTGCGGCAAGGACACTCGCCGAGGTTCACGGAGTTGACACAGTTACGACACTGCTGGGTCATTGTTCCACTTCTCTGGTAGTGTCCCCAAGCTGGGTTTTCCATTGGCCTATTTTTGGCGGAGGCAGGAAGGGTTCCCTGGGGCCACGTCGGACGATAAGCTTGCTGGCGGGGCAGCTGTCGAATCTGTGATTGCTGCTGCTGTTGCCTCACATTGCCGCCCTGAACCCTGCCCACGCCACGCTTCCGCGACACCCGGCGACTTCTCTTACCCGGTGTCACCAGCACGGCCATGCGGGGCAAAGCGCCCGAAAGCTGGTTGCACATGTTCTGCCAGTACTCGGGCATCGATGCGACCGAAAGTGGCTGCTGCTGCGAGGGGGCACGAAAGCAACCCCCATGCGAGGGCTGGGGCTGGTAGGCGATCGGAGAAAGCTGCTTTCCTACGCCAACAGCCTTCCGCCTCACCATTCTGAGATCTGGGGTTGACTATGAATTTTGATAATATTTTTGTTGGCTATTTTTTGTAGTTTTCTTATGAAATGTCGCTACTAAATTTTGAAATATAATTAAAATGGGAAACTGACAGAGAAATAAAATAAAATCCCCCATTACTAAAGCTTGCCCAACCAAAGACACGCGCAGCCTCCCCAAAGACGCACGGAAAACTTTTCACTGACGTCACGCTACTCCACATGAATGGCCCCTCGATGACACGTTTCTCCATTCCTCTTGCATCCCTATCTATCCCTCCTTTCTCGCTCTGCTGTAGTAAATTTCCCGGCATCTTTTCATTCAGGATGTTAGTGGGCCAGTCGGAAGTTTCATTCAGTTGTAGCGCACTTCCAGGATTCCAGCATGACTCTTGACTCCTCTCCGTACGCAGTGCGTATTCCAGCCTGCGCGGGAAACGCACGGGCCGCTAGAAATGCGGCCACAAGTTTTTCGAGAGAGAGATATCATTTGATTATATTTTTACCTATGACTTAAACAATTTAATCGGAATAGTTTACATACCAATTTATTTTCAAATTTAAATTCCAATATAATGTTAGTGTTGTAAAACGGTTCGTTTAACGTGTTTTGGTAGTGTCGGAGAATTCAGTGAATATTTTCGTAAACATTTTTTAGACCTCGCTAATAACTGCATAATTAACGCCAAAAAAATTGTATTTTGAACCATAGATTTGATTGACACGGGCCATAATACTGTTGTTTTCAAAATACAACGCCGATTAGTTCCATGTATCGCACAAAACTACCGATTACTTTGTTGGAGCCACCCTGTGCGATAAATATGAATATCTCACATCCCTAGTTGTGTTTTTTTTGTGAGCAGGTGTGCTCCACCGTTGCGCTCCAAAGTCGAAGAAAGAATCGCTTTAAGTAGCATGAAAAAATTCCAATAGCCGAAAGGCAAAAAGTCGCCACTTGATGATATATAATATATGTGTTAATGCAAAAATAAGAGGCGCACGCTACGCCCACGCGTTTAAGTTCAGTGCAGGCGACAACTACGACACGAAATGAGGAAAACAGCGACAAAAGCACCAGTGATAAGAGAAATAATATAATAAAGTCGACGTGAAAAGAAATCTTGCCAGCAGCAGCCGTCGTAGAAGCAGCGACAAATGAAAATAAAGTAAAATAAGAGATAGATAGAAATCGTAATGTGTAAGCTGGAAGCCAGGCATATGAAACGAAAAGAAACGAAACGGAGTGGCTAGGTGGAGATTAAATAAATGTGTGCTTTTTGTATTTGACCAGCTTTTGTGATTGTTGTTGGAGGCGGAGGCTAAAGAAAGAAAGAGGCAGAACAACAACAACTACAGTTTTACATGTTCCCTGCGCTGGTGTTTGTGCGTGTGTGTGTTGGTAGCAACTATCCCTGTGAGATGGGCGCGTGACACGATCTGAAAGTATCTGAGAAATGTACACAATACAACTTTATATACAATTGGATGGATTGACGCATGTGACTTGATCTTTGAGTGTCACGCTCTCACCTCTAGAAAACGAGATGCGGAAGCCGAGACATATTCATGAATGGCAATTATGTGTATTGCGGCAAGTTTTACCTTCGTCGTAAATAAGTAAAGCTGCGCGTACGATTTTCCCCACTCTGGAAGTCGTGACGTTTTCCGTTGCTTGGGACTTCTGTGTGTGTGTGTGAGTGCTCTGTTGTGCTAACGTCATGGCAACTCCACCTCCAGAAAAATGTAAAAACAAGCCAGATATGTTGAATAGTCTAATTGGACACCTTGCGCCTTAGTTGTTTTTACCATTTGGCTGCGTTATCAATTGCAGGTGCTTTCTCTGGCCCCATGAGTTCATGTGTGTTTGCGTGTATTCATGTGATGATTGCTTCACTGTTGTGTGTGTGAATATGCTCGACCTCGACAAGTTTTTGTTTCGTTTTCGCCCCATCCACAGCGCCTGTGTGTGTGTGTGTGTCTTCGTATTGGTGTGTAATTGTCATCATTCCTCTTCATATTGTAATTTTTGCTGTTGTTTTCTGGCATATTTCCTTGACTTCTTGACCCCCTCTCACTCAGCACCCTGCACAGGGTTGGCTACCTGTCACGTCTCGGCCCTATGAAACTGTTGCTGCGCCCCCGCTAAAAAACTCGCACACACAAAGAAACTACCGCATTTCATACTCTGTCCCTGTCTAGCTTTTGGCAATCGATGGGGCTGCCTGCCTCTCGTCTGTGTTTGCTTTTCTCTGCTGTTGGCGCCCCCCACTCTTGCGTTGCTGTCTGTCTGGCGCTGGGCTGCTGTGTAAGTCCAAGCCAAGGTGTATTTGTATAAGGTGCTGTTCGATCTTCCACTCTCGCTCCTGTGTCCCGAGACAGACAAAATGCAGGCGGCATCTGTGAGAGCTCTCTGAGCATGCATCACCCTCTTTCGAATACATCTTGATCCAAGCCTCTGTTCTCTAGGCCTTGTTGTTGTTTCTCGCTCGTTCTTGCTTCTCTGTCAGCTTGCTGGCTCATTTATTTTACTTGTCGCTTTTTAAAATGATTTTCGCTTTTTGTTGTTGGTAGATGAGGGCAGGCGGCGGCAGTCCATGAGCGGCGAGTTATCAGCTCACGAACTTGTAGATACGCAGAATACGCTACAGTGCGGGTCAGATTATTAGGTAAACTCCAGTGCATCGCACCCTCCTCCCACGACCCACTTGAAAGGTGACTGCGGAAACGTCTTTCCACTCGCACCTTTAACCCGGTGACGTCTTTTAGCCCAGCCCAGTCCACCAGAAGCAGCTCTCTCTTTCTCTCTCTGTGCCGCGTGTGCGTTGGAAGAGATGACTGGAATGGATGCCCCAGCTTCAGCTCCAGTTTCGTTTCCATTTTGGAAGTTCATTCAGCTTTGACTTTTGACGGCTACGGTTACGGGTTACGGTTAATGTCTCGCCGCATCCGTTCCGTAATTTGAAATCCTATTTTTTGAGCTTATCATTATTATTCTTGCTACAACTGTATCTTGTATCTTGTATCTTCTAACGAGTGATTTAGAAAAGCACCCAATTGGGTGTGATCTGTGTGTGTGTGTGTGTGTGTGTGTGTGTGCAGAAGTGAGTTGAATAATGATATGCGATATATGCATTGTTGTCCAGCTGCCGTTGCTCTTTTCACACCCACAAAATATGAGAATAAGAAGAAGCAACGGCATTTGTTTATGCCCATTAAGAGTGTTTGAGTGCTTGTGTCTGGCATACGTGCGTGTGTGCATGTGTGTATGTGTGCTTGCGTTTCTCTGTTTTGTTAATGTTTAATCAGGGTGGCTGGCTTCCTCTTTTTCACTGGCTTTTTGCTCTAAATTGATTTTAATAAGTATTTTTTGACTACTTCTGTCTGTATTTCTCTCCCTCCTTGGCGATTATGTACATACATACACATACATGTACATATGTATGTATTATGTGCATGAGTCCGGTCCCCGTACGACCTTGATGTTGTACATTAACCCATTGAGCGCGTTCTCGCTCTCCCTCTCTGATGGGAGGACAAGACTCTTCTTCGCTTGGCGATCGGCTTACAGAAAAACCAGCCATAGACTCTAGGCCTGGTTTCGTCTTTCCCCTTCTTGGCATTTACTTAGTTGGCTTTTACACTGCTCGCCAAAAGTAATCGCTGCTGGGAGAAAGAGAATATTTCATGTGGGATTGACTTTTGTTTTCTTTGAGATTTCTGCTGGAACAGATAACGGTGGGCTCGTGCTCTCGTTATACCCTGTACACGTAGAGGCGAAGGGTATATTCTGTTTAAATGAATACATAAATAATATAGAGGGTATTCCTGGAGAGGGTATTCGTGCATTGAAAACTGTAACCAGATCGTTTTTCTTATAATTTAAGTCTCAAAATCTTTTGAGAGGGCATCTAATTGTAGTAACTCCCAGCTGCAGCGATCGTAGTTGTTTTCATTTTACTATCTTTGGTGTTTGCCTTACTCCAACGCACACGCACACACACACACACTTGTAGCTGATAAAAGCTACAGATACATACATACATATGTATGTATGCATACATGTACCGCAAAACCCAAGGTTAGGCGTAGAAATGTGTATTACCTCTTAATTGAAATTATGTTTTCTCTCTCCCCGCTCTCCTCATGGAAGGCGATAAAGTGCAACGAAATGTGAAAAGCAATTTTGTGGAAAAATAAATTGCAATAAAATTCAATTAAAAAAGGAAAAAAAACATAAAAGTAAAAAGGAAAAAGGAAAATAATTGGACAAACAAATTAGATTGAATATCAACAAATAAGTAAAAAGTGAGTGTGTGCCCTGCAACACGTGGAGGGGCATGGCCCACTGCCCACTGGTGAGCATCCGTTGGAGCAGCCGCAGCAGCAGCAGCAGCAGAGGCAGCAGCAGATGCAGAAATTAGATTCTGCGGAAGCCAGAAAGAAAAAAGAGAGAATTTAGTGGCTGTTCTTGTTGTTGCTGGCGGCGCTGCTGCTCTCTCCCCTCCAACCCGCGTCCCTATTGGTGTTTGTGTGTGTGTGTGTGTTTATGTGTAACTGTGTGAGAGCGCCGCCAGCAGGCATTGAAAGTGACAGACCGACTCCATGTCCAAAGCGACGACAAAAGAAAATGCAGTTTAAGTGAATTTCCTGCGTGGACGACACGACAGGCCAATTACGGAAGCGGGATCGAGTGCCACTAATCCGACCCAAATCCGAGCACAGCGCCACAGCACAGAGAGAGAAAGTCAGTCTCAGCGATGGCCTCCACACCGACACAAGCAGCACCGCCAGTCGCAGGAGCAGCACCAGTGTCCACGCCACAAAACTACAAAGTGCCATCGACCAGCAAGATATCCGTGGACAAGCTGCTGCGCGTCGGCTACTACGAGCTGGAGAAGACCATCGGCAAGGGAAACTTTGCTGTCGTGAAGCTGGCCACCAACATTGTGACCAAGACAAAGGTGAGTGCAGAGCTGGAATACCTTCGATTACGATTTTCCCTCAGCATCATCTTTGATTCTGAATATTTATCGAATAGCTTCAGCTATCGATGATCATCACTTTTCTTCCTTGATTCATTCCATCCCCAAAGCACAGTTTCCGAAATTCCGATTGCTGAATGATATTGATTCTGGTGATTACTCTTTGATTATATTGTTTATTGCCGCGCGAATATGCGTAGAGCAATTATTTACACAACTTATTGACAATCGGGAGTTTCGTTTCGGCTTTCGGTTGCTTTTTCGATTGTTTGGGTTGTTGTTTGCTTTCAATTGACAATGTCGTTTGTGTGCTCCGCTCAGGGGGCGTTGGGTTGACGGTATTGGTGTGTGGTAGGGGTAGAGGTAGGGGTAGGGGCAGGTGCGAGGTAGCAGCATCGACAGATGCTAATTGGAATCGCATTTGCAAGGGGCTTTACGGCCATCTCCTCCCCCGAGCAGCTCTCTCGAAGGTTCTGTTCTGTCTCTTCAGGAAGTAATTCTGCCGTTTGTTGCCTTTGTTTTCTTTGCGATTTGTCATTTGCATTTACAAATCGCTTACTGTTTTCGAGAATTTCCTGCCATAAAGTTAATTGAAGCTGACTCCTGGATGGGTCTTCCGATCCGTTCCGAAATTCACACAACTGCATTTTGCCATGTTGAGTCACCTGTCCGTGTGGGGGGAGGGAGTGGTAGGGGTGCGGCAGGGCAGGGGAAGTGCTAAAAGCAGCTAACAGCTGTGAGGCCTTGCAATTGGGACCCCTTAAGGAATGCAAGCCCTTAAGACAACCCTTTCCCATTCGAAGGATACGACTAGACAGGCAAATACTAAAAGGTGACTAAAGGTGAATAAAGGTGACCGTCTACAGAGAACGAGGACGACCAGCTGATGGCTGTGAGGGAGGGAGGAATTACAAACAAACATTGAGGAGGAATCTTTACCGAACACGTGCCTATCCGTATCGATCTTAACAATTATCGCTGGATATGTCATGGACAGATAATTTCAACGAAAATGGGAAAAACAAACAATGGCGGCACGGCAATCAAAACTTACGCACATACATACACACATACATACACATTCCTTTATCCGGAATTTTGAGTTTGATGTGGTAACCGAATTAACTTTTTTTCTCCGATTAGAACACAGCTGTTCGACAGCTTCAAGGTCCGCGGTTTACTTATCTTATTGTTTTGCATTGCCAATCAGTGGGCCAGTGTTTATTAGGTATTATGTATACATATACATATACATATGTACATATAGTCTGGGTTATCTCCCTTAAGCGCGATTGCCAATAATTTACTACTATCAATGAAAAGTGACAAACGATCCAACCAACACATGCAGCGACATGCACAATTAATCCGAAAGAACCGCCAAGCGATCGATAAGAGAATGGGTGGCATATACATAC
Organism: Drosophila algonquin; assembly: GCA_035041765.1. Lineage (NCBI taxonomy): Eukaryota > Metazoa > Arthropoda > Insecta > Diptera > Drosophilidae > Drosophila > Drosophila algonquin. Next base: position 1,657,747 of record JAWNKY010001579.1, on the reverse strand, counting down.
ATATGTACATATGTATGTACTATAAAATCCAACCATAACCTAGTTTACCTAGTTTAAGTGATTTCATCAGCGAGGGATCAATGGGGATCAACCCTTTGTCCACCCTTTGCTTAGGGATGCGCAGCAGCTGATTTTCCCTTCGCCTCCCTTAATCGCTTTCACGTGTTTCGTTTCTGATTAAATTTGATTGTAATTTAATTGGCAAATAGTTGAATTAAATTGAATTATCGTTCGGAGCTGGCGGTTGCCTTGGCAACGGTTTTAATGCTCCAATTGATGCAATTAAGGGAGCAGTCATGCAGCGCCACCCCCTCTCTGTTGTTTGATCTCCTCTCCTCCTCTGCCGCTGCTGCTGCTGCTGATTGATCTTTCGCTGTGGGTAAATATTTAACATTTAAGCTGCCGTCGACGACCGTCGTCTGGCCTGCTGAGCGTTGACTCTTTGGCCAGCAGACCGAGAAAACATGTTTGAGCATCTAACACGCGTCAGACAGAGAGAGGGCGAGCGGAAGAGGTGGAAGAGCAATCGTTTAACAATCTTTATTTACCTTTTCATTAACTCTTTCGCGGCTTTTTGTTATTCGCTTTTCTGTCTGTCTGTCTGTCTGCGGTTTTTTTTCTCGTATGCTTCGGTATTTACAAAACCCCAAAAATCATGCGCACTAAATCTAAGGCCGCCAATGTAGTGCTCTCTCTCTCCCCCTCCCTCTCTCTGTCTATGCCACTCTTTCTTGCCCCCATTTTGGTCTGAGTCTAGTTGTTGACTCTCTTCCTCTTCATTCCCATTTTGTTTTCAAAAACACACATTGCCATTATGATAGTCGAAAATGTTATCAAGTGCTGCTTCTTTTCGCATTTTTTGTCACCCGAAGAATCAGCCAGAAGCAGCAGCAGAAACATAAAAGAATCCCACACCCAAGAAGATTCGCCAAATCAGTCACGTGTGTTTGCTCACTAGCGCCCTCTCCCTCTCTCACTCTGTCTCTCTTTCTCTCTCTCTCTCTCTCTCTATTACGCTGTTTGTCTCCGATGATCAGATCGCCTCCCTCTCTTTAGCAGCAAGACATATGCATACATATGTATGTATGTATATGTGCATATCTGTGAGAGAGACTGGAAGTATTTCAACTGGAAGATAAGGAAGTGTTTTGGAAGCTATGAATCCTATTTTCTGTTTCTATGTTTTTCTCTGTTTTTACACAGATATCGAATAAAAAAGTATATAGTTATCGTATCCCTAAAACATTAATTATATCTGAAATTCGTATCTCATAGGAATGATTCATCTGAAGGGTTGCCAGTTCTTTGGCTTTACTTAGCAGCTCCTCTAATCCCTAATTGAATTCAATTGATGGACACGTCCGACCGCTTAACCCTTTTTCACTTGCAATTAAGTAGGCCATGAAAATTGTAACCCCGAATTGTGAATATAATAATCGATTTTCCTATTTCCATTTCCATTGTGCTCTCGGCCTGGCAAAGCCATTTGGAAATTGGAACATTTGAAAATCCCACCAAAGCCACTTTAAGTTTATTGACCTCTGGAGCCGAAGGGTGGAGAGTAACAGTTAGGTGAGAGAGTAACAATTGCAGCAGCCCGAGGCAAAGAGAGGCAGTGCGAAAAGGAGGTCGCATATCGATTAAACACGTGGAGAGGGGGAAGGGGGCGTACCTCAGGGGGGCAGCTGTGGGGTGGGGTGGTGTGTGACGGGCGGTTGGCGGGTGCGCTGGCAACACGTTTGATTACCGCGTGTAAACAGCAACAATAGGGACAAAAGTTGTCTGCAAAAGTTGCAAGGACCCGCCCAAGGGTTGTGCAACGTTTTGTGGCAGTCACATGCCAGCGAAGCCCCATGATAGGCAATGCCCATGGAAATTTGTATAATGGACGAGCAAAGCAACGGAAAGACACTCACCCCCAAGGCGAAGCCCCCGAGAAGCCCCTCCGAAGGAGAACACAAACCCAAACCAAAGCCCTGGCCATAGCCCCGGCCAGGACCCCGAAGACGACCCCCACGGCGATTATGTGTGAACTGACGCGCCTCAAGGCGCAGCAGAAGTACCTCGAGTGCCATCCAGTCAAGCTGAACGCCAGCCATTTCCAGGATGGCCCAGACGACGAGGCGAGTTCCACAGACAATGATGAGCACGGGCCTCCTGTCAAGGAGATCGCCTCTAGGCAGAGGCCAGGAAGCTCCTCCACCACAACAGGCGTCACCGGCCTGATCAACGAGATTGAGCGCCTGCAGTTCGAGCTGGACGAGAGGATGCAGGTCTATCGCACCACCAAGCGCCACGAGCTGCAGGACATGTGGCACTTTGTGAGCGCCATGAAGGAGGACGTCTTCCGGCCGGAGCGACTCAGCCTGTGCACGGTCAACGCCCTGAGAGAGCGAATCATTGGGCTGAACGGCCAGCTGGAGCGGCTGAGTGCGAAGAACTCAAAGGAACTGGAGACGCTGCGAGAGGAGTACCAGAAGTTGGAGCGCGAGAACAAGTTCATATGGCGGGGCAGCCTGTAGGCAGACCCCCCCAAGAATCAAGACAAAGAATGTTGTAAACAAAATTATGATTAATAAATGCAGAGGATTGATAAAAGTTTTCAAGGGAATATAAACACGCGTAAGCCTCTTCTGTTTATCAAGAAGAGAAATTATAGAGAATTAGTCGTACTTATTTGGATTCCGACCGCAGTGATATATGTGAGGAATATGCTACATTCCAGTGAATCAACAGGCATATCTGGAATGCCATTTCTTAGTTTTCCACAAGTAAATGCTATAAATTCGTTGGTCTTAGTTATGGCCAAGGATTCCCAGTTGAATATTTGCCAAGTTAATGCCCAACATTAATCCTTTTTTCTCTGACTATCCTCGCCACAAGGACAATCCACTTACGGTGCTTTTCAATTCAGGATTTGGCGAACAATTCATGAAATTCGTAATAAATTTCAATGGCCTTTGTTCCCTTTGGTGCCCGTCGACATTTCAGACCTTGGCTGGGCTTGCATTGGATTTCCCTTGAAATCAATAGAACCAAAGAACCTTTTGAGGCGGTGTTTTGCCTTCAGCTGAAGGATTCCTAAATGGAGGCGACATTGGGCATGTCGTGTGGTTGTTGTAGCTGCGATTATTTTGAAATGTCTCATTTGCGAGCGAAGGCTTAAGGTTCATCGCATTTGCCTGTGACCAAACGAAAGGTCAAACGGCACGTGGCAATGTGGCATTCCCCACATCCCCCAACATCCTACCCCATCTCTGTGTCCGTAGCAGCAGCAGGAACGGAATAGAAGTTCAACTTGGGGGGCGCTGGCGTCGGCGGCGGCGATGGGGGGGCGCTCTGCTCACGTGGCACTGGCATATTTCTGTGGGGCGTAATATCAGTTTCGTATCAGTTTTTTGTGTACTGTTTTGAATATTTCTGTGTTTCATGCATTTATGTAAGGTGTCAAGCACATCTCGCTCTTCCCCCACACCACTGACTCTCCCTCTCTCTCTCTCTCTCTCTCTCTGTTGCTGCCCTTTATATTACGCATACGCCGCGCTGACATACATATGTTCATACTACACATATGCAGTTTCCTGCAGTTGTCTCAAGCTCAAAGTCTAGAGACAGAGGAAAACTATAACGAGTGAAATGGTATATCAATTTTGATTGAATTTGATATATTCCTGGGTATTCCTTGATTGAAAGTGTTCGGCTTTGAACGGCAAGGCAGGGCAAGGCACGAATAAAATATATTAACAACGGAATCCGAAAACGAATTTGTTTTAAAGTTGCGAGAAGAAGAAAACAAAACCGCTGCCTGATGATGATGATTCTGCTGGCATTGTCATTGAGCCGAAGAGCGTGAGACAAGACGCACAAGAGAGACAGAGAGAGATAGAGAGAGGCAGTCAGAGCAAGGTCTATATAGATAAGGTGAGGCTCGGAACGATCAAGAGAGCCCCCAGAGTAGGAAGTGCGAGAATACCTCACCTTATATAAAAAAAACAAAAAAATGGCGGCTGGCAGGGGGGCAGCAGAGTAAAGCGAGACTGCGCTCACTTTTGTTGTTAATTATTTAACATTGTGTTAAATTTTTTGAATGTTTTGTGAATACGCAAAAGCAAATAAACAGTCAGTAGCAACAGCGGCTGAGGCTGCGGCTGCGGCTACGGCAGTCGTGAGCAAAGAATGTTTTGTCTTGTCTGCCTCTCTGCCTCCCACTCTGCTACACACACACTCACACACAGATGTACCGGTCCCCGAACACGCGCACCATGTATGGGGTGCTCTGCTGTGGCTGCAGACTGTGCGGCCACCTAACCACCTGAACCTGAACAGCCCCCTCCCAGGCCCCCCCCATGGCAACAGTTGGACGATGCACAGTGGAACTAATTGATGCAATTGTGCCTCATTTGAAATTGCCAAAGGAGAACAGAAAGTTATTCCATTAAAATTGAAACAGAGACAAGAGTCCCTATCCCTAGGTGTATACCTAATTTATTGTGGAGGTTGTGAGCAAAGTTGTGGCCTTAAGTCTCTTCTAAAGACCCTGAGAAACACCTTGTGGATTTGATCAACCCACAATGGCCATCTTCACACTGTGCCTCATCCAAGCGAGACGCGTTATTGTGCTCCTCCTCTCCCCGCTCTCCCGTTCGTAATTTTCGGCTGGCAACCCACACATCTTAAATTTCGATCCTGCTGTCTCTCTGCAGTGCATGCACGCCGCTCTCTTGCGTCTGCTCGCTCTCTTCTGTGCTCTCCCACAATGCTCGTTCGTTCACCTTCATCCGAACGAAGCGAACGACAAACAAGCACAAACAAAAAGCAGCAAACATTCAACAAAGATCGAAGTGACTAATTGTTCGCTATGCTTGCCCTCTGGTGTCTCCTTGCAGGTGGCCATTAAGATCATTGACAAGACATGCCTCAACGAAGAATATCTGAGCAAGACGTTCCGGGAGATCTCCATACTGAAGTCACTGCGGCACCCACACATCACGCGGCTCTACGAGGTGATGGAGTCGCAGTCGATGATCTACCTGGTGACTGAGTATGCGCCCAATGGGGAGATCTTTGACCATCTTGTGGCCAATGGACGGATGAAAGAGCCGGAGGCGGCACGCGTCTTCACGCAGCTCATATCGGCGGTCAACTATTGCCATCTCCGTGGGGTGGTGCATCGCGATCTCAAGGCCGAGAACGTGTTGCTCGACAAGGACATGAACATCAAGGTGAGCGAATCCTGAGGCCTATCTCCCAGGGTGAGATTGGTGTACTCATTCCCTATCTTTGGACTATCAGCTCGCAGACTTTGGGTTCAGCAATCACTACGAGGAGGGGGCCACACTACGAACCTGGTGCGGATCCCCGCCCTATGCAGCCCCCGAGGTGTTCCAGGGCCTCGAGTACGACGGACCCAAGTCGGACATCTGGAGTCTGGGCGTGGTTCTGTACGCCCTGGTCTGCGGTGCCCTGCCCTTTGACGGGAAGACCATACTGGAGCTGAAGAGTCGGGTGGTGCTGGGAAAGTTCCGCATACCCTTCTTCATGTCCCAGGGTGAGATAACTGACCCAGACCCAAAAAAGTATAGCTATAGCTGACCCTCGGCTATCCTTTGCAGAATGCGAGCACCTCATCCGCAACATGTTGGTGGTAGAGCCGGATCGTCGCTACACCATCAGGCAGATCATCAAGCATAGGTGGCTCAGCGAATGGCAGTCCGAACTGCACGAGGAGGAGCGTGGAGGCTGCGAGGGCACAGCGCTTGCCTTTTCCGGAGGCTCCATGTCCAACTCCGCATCGAGTTCGTCGCTGAGCAGCGTGGTCGACTCCTCGCCGCCGCAGCTGGACTCGGTGGTTATGACGCATATGCTGCAGCTGCCCGGCCTGACCGCCGACATGATCGCCCAGTCGGTGCACGAGCAGCGCTTCGACAACATCTATGCCATATACAATCTGCTGCAGGACAGGTTGCAGCAGAAGCGACGCGAAAACCAAAGACTGCAGCACCACGCCAGCCTCGCCTACTCGAGGTCCCGCAAGACGAGCATCACGACGGGCGTGGTGGACCGATCGGTCGAACCCATTAAGCAGGAGTCCCTCGAACGCCTCAGTCCGCTAAGCAGTGCGAATGCACTGCACTCCTCAAGCTCGGCTCTGGGCTTTGGCTGGACCGATGTGGCCGTCGACCTGGAGAAGTACGGTGACTTTGAACTCGAATGCCTGGCACGACCCAATGAGGTGGGTTCTCAATGGTCCAAAGACGTTTAATTTGCTTTATGATTCACGATTTTCTATATCCTGCAGCCTCCTGCAAACCAGCATCATTTGTGTGCCAACACAGTCGTAAACGGGGCCAACACACGACGCCATACCGTGGGTCCCGGTGATGTGGCCCACGAGCAGGCCCTGGCCAATCCGCACGTGCCGCCCATCGACTTTAAGTGCCCTCCGCAATGCAATGATCCCGCTCAGGCCGTGCCCTATTATCCCATGAATCTGCCCATGCTGCAGAACCAGCCGCTGCACAACCTCACCATCAAGGATCAGCATCTGCTGAAACCCCCCGTTGTAATGGGTGCCAGTAAGTCCTCCCGCCAGTTAAATATGCTCACCATATTGACACAAAATGTTCTCCTCCATTTGTGTAGGTTCCTTTGGACGTCGCGCCTCGGATGGCGGGGCCAATCTGCACATCTACTACCCTGCCACTGGCACTGTTGGTGGTCCAGCCCAGGCCCAGCAAATGGACACGGCCGGCTACTACATCAATCCCAACTGTGGGCCAGATCCCGCTATGCCTCAGGAGCTGTCGCCGCTCAGCGAGCATGCAACGGCTCAGATGCATTGCTGCCCGGATAACACCACGGGCGACTGCAACGAGGAGCTCCAAAGGTGCGTTATCCTCTCACTGATTTATGATATTTTGTTATGATTAATACGAGATCTCTCTGCAGCTACATGCAGAAGCGTGGTGGTGTCAAGCGTCACACCGTGGGCTGCACTGATGATCTCTCTGTGACGCATGGACCCGGTACGGGGTCAGGCTCCTCCCAGGCACCAGCATCCTCCTCAAACATGCGACAACGACGAACGGGTCTGCTTACGGTCACCGAGCGGCCGCCAGGTGCGTAAATGGCGATGGGCAACCATAGGAAGACAAATTTGAATAGAAACTAAGAGTTTGTGAAGCTTCAATCAATCATAAATAAAACCGCTGATTTCAAGGTGGAAAAGTTCAACTTTTCTTATGCCAGGGAGATAGCTTCATTTATAATAAGTGTCTCCCAAACTCACTTTAACACCGTCTGTTCTGCCAAATTTTGGCCGGAGCATTTGGTGGTGAAGGAGTTTAAGGCAAAGAAGAAGACTAGGCCCCCAAAAACTCTGCCAACTAATCAGACCAGTGCTCCTTCGTCATCTTCCCGCTCTACCTCGTAGAGGTAGAAAAACTAACTAAAAACTAACAAACTCTCTTTAAGTGACCTATCAGAATGTTCGAGGCTTGCGTAGTAAGCTCAGCATTCTTTTCCTGGATAGTGTCGCATTGGCATCCCCGAAACTTGGTTAAAGCCGGACATTCTTAGTTCCGAAGTTTTGGCAGGTCGGTACACAACTTAAAGAAATGATCGTTCGTCTCGACGTGCAGGAGGGAACTTTTCACAGTCCAGATCCAGCAGGAACTGGAATTTCTGTGTGTAAAACTGATTCTTCCCGCTTTCACAGTTTTCATAACTTGTTCGTATATTCCACCTTCTTCGGATATCGCAATTTACGAGCAGCATTTGTCCGCCTTAACCGCTATCTCTTCCTCGCTATCTGATCACAAGATCACATGATAGTTCTTGGTGACTTCAACTTGCCAGGAATTGTTTGGTCTTCGGCAAATGAGTCTAATAGCCTGATACCCATGACACGTCATGACTTTGTTGACGGCTTGATTAACCTGTTTCTGTCTCAAGTTAACCGTGTTAAAAATTCCTTGGGTCGATTTCTTGATCTGTGCTTTGTAACGGATCCGACCTTAGCGTTGTTAACTAGAGTCCCCCCGCTCTCTATACCTGAAGATGCCTACCATCCTACTTTTGAAGTGTCGCTCGACCTAGGACGAACGGTACTGGATCGGTCGGGTAGACTACCCCAATGTGTCCGCTGCTTCCGTAAAGCCGAGTTTACGAAGCTTAATAATCTCATTAGGGCACAAACATTTTCTATGATGCACTGGACTCACTTTTTGTCTCTTGTGTCCCACTTTCCTGTCCGACTAGATCAAGAAAACCCCCTTGGTTTACCAAGGAGTTATCCCATCTAAAAAACTTAAAATCAAGACGATATAAAAAATTTCAAGCAGTTGGCTCTCCTTCTTCTCTTTCCCATTATGTAATAGCTCGGTCAAACTTTTCAGTTCTTAACGCTCAATGCTATCAGAATTACCTATCTCGATGCAGGATACGTTTTTCTAAGGACCCCAAATAGTTCTACAGCTTCGTAAACAGTAAGCGTAGAACGTCCGCACACCCATCCTCGCTATCCTTAATACGTCGGCAGATAATGATCAGCCGATTGCCGATCTTTTTGCCCGTTTTTTCCAAACTACCTATTCGCAGGACGTTTACTCTGGTCAGCCGTATCCATACGGTTTACCGAGGTCGAACGGCATTTTCAGTCCTTTGCTAAATGAAAGCTCGTTGCTTCATGATCTACGAACAGTAAGGCCGGTGTTCTCACCGGGTCCGGACGGAGTTCCCGGCTGTGTACTCAGGTACTGTGCCGAGTCTCTGTGTGGGCCGTTGCTTAAACTATTCAACCTATCCATAAATTCTTCATGCTTTCCCCCGATATGGAAGGAGTCCTTTATAATTCCTCTCCATAAGAAAGGTAGCAAGTCTGACGTAATGAACTATAGAGGTATATCTAAGTTATCCGCTATTGCTAAAGTTTTTGCACCTGCAGCACCTATGCAGATCACTTATATCTCCATCATAACATGGATTTATGAGGCGGAGATCAACCACTACAAATTTATTGGAGTTTACCTCCTTTATAATAAAAGGCTTTCAAGGTAATTTGCAGACGGATGTTGTTTACACCGATTTTAGTAAAGCGTTCGATTCTGTAAACCATTCCCTCCCAGCACAAAAGCTCGAGCTTCTAGGGTTCCCGCCCAATCTCCTGAGATGGATCTCTAGCTACCTTTGTTCTAGGTCTCAAAGAGTCCTTTTCAAAAACTCCCTGTCCTCTCCATTTATGGTGACTTCGGGTGTACCTCAGGGCAGCCATCTAGGCTCATCTACTCTTTACACTCTTTATAAATGACCTGCCTTCTGTATTAACATACTCTCGAGTACTTATGTATGCGGATGATGTTAAGCTCTGTGTCCAGTATAAAGACATTTCTTTCCAATCCAGGTTGCAATCCGATCTCGATAGATTTCAGTCTTGGTGGTTATTAAACCTTAACGCTTTAAAATGTAAAGTAATGACTTTTCATCGCTCCAGCGCCTTTCTGGTTCCTTACACCCTTTGTGGTGGTTCTCTTGAGAGAATTACCCGGGTTGATGATCTTGGTGTTCTATTAGATCCCAAGTTAAAGTTTTCAGAACACATTTCTACCATGGTGAATAAGGCCATGGGCGTGCTTGGGTTTATAAAGAGGTGGTCAAAGGTATTTGACTCTCTACACCTCTCTGGTTCGTCCGATTTTAGAATACGGCTCTTGTGTATGGTGCCCTCAGTACAACGTACATCGGGACCGTATAGAATCAGTTCAGAAAAACTTTTTACTTTTTGCTCTTCGCGGCCTCAACTGGGATGCAAGTGTGAGACTGCCGTCTTACTCTAATAGATTGCTTTTAATAAACCTTCCAACCTTAGCTAATCGTAGGAAAATGCTTGGTGTGATTTTTGTGCACAACTTGATCAAGGGTGACGTAGATAGCCCTGACCTGTTGAGCCGCATAAACTTCACGATTCCTATTAGAAGCACTAGGAATTATACACCCTTGTTTCTTCCGCTTTGTAGATCGAATCATTTAGGGTCCTATGCTCGGATTATAATTCCCTCTATCATATTATATCTACCACTAACTCCCTTCCTAGTCTTAAATTACTGATACTCTTACATCTTTCCCGTAATTAGGAATTACTTAATTTCTTTAGTTAGATTAGTTCTACTTTACCTCGAACACTAGTCTAACACCTATCTTTGATGCATGCCCGCGATCGGTTCGGTTAACGAGTCGCGCGTTAAGCGGCAGCGCCCCTCGGTCGGTTGGGCGGGAGGTGGGCTGCTTTCTTGCTTGGGATCCGCGCGTAACAGCCATCGGCTGGTGTCGCTTGGGCCACTTGATGGTGCAGTCATTGCACATCAACGTCCTAAAGTAAAAAAAAACGAGAGGATACCAAAAGAATGTATGGAAAGACGTTTTGTAGTGAAAGAATATCCCTTTGCGAAGCTTCTTCAAGTAAAATATGTATAACGCTTCAATGAGGTAGTCGCATGGCCCTATAAGATTTGCTTAATTTTATCTTATTTCGTATATTTTATGAATTCCATTAATATAGTATTATATTTTTATTATAATTTAATTAATTTTATGGTTCAATATTTTTTTTCCCTTCCTCTTTCGTTTTATGTAAACATTTTTTGGTTTTGTTGCATTTGATTTGAATTTTGTGTCGCCTGCTACTGCACAACAACAACAACAACAAAAAACCACCCACTGCTGCCTCCGCTCCTGCTGCTGCTGCTCCTGCTGTCGCTGTCGCTGCTTGACTGATACCCAAAAAAAAAAACCCCCTCCCCGCACCGATCGATCGATAGTGATTCATCCCGAGCTAATACGCGAGGTCGAGTCTCGCATGAATCGCGACTATCTACCGCCCACACTCAAATCTCTCAGTCAGTCCCCGCCGAATGGCACCTATGGAGTCGGCCTGGCCATGGCCAAGGGCGTGTCCCCGCCGCATTCCCTGCCTCTGGTGGCATCGGCGGGTGGTTCTGTGCCCCTGGTTGCAACCAATAACCGTCGCATCCATCGCGTTGTCCACTCGAAGCTGCCCACCGTGCAGGAGGGTGGTAAGTCTTATGATTTCATTGTTGTTTTTGCCGGCCAAGATACCGAACCGAACCATAAAACACTGAGGGAACCACCCACAATACCTTTGGATGTTATTTCGTGTGGCTCATGATTTGTTTCCCTTTTTTCTTGTCTTGTATCCAATTTTATTGCTGCTGCGCTTGCCATTTAGCGACAATAGGACGCTACAGTCCGGTACGTCGGGCCTCGGAGGGATCGAAGAGCCAGTTCCAGGGTCCGCTCCAGGAATGCCAATCCCTGCAGAAAGGTATTGCACAGAGAAACTTTTTGGTTGCACCCAGTCCGCCGCTTTTAGAAAATTCGATCAGTCTGCCAGGTAAGAAAGAGAACGAGAACAAAATTCGCCCTCCCCAGCTTTGAGCTCCCTCCCGTCCAGAATCCACATAGATCTGAGACGCTGACGCTGAATTTTTTTCCACACAGGTTCCCCCATACATGGGAAGCCTGGAATGGGCCTCCAGCTGGCTCTGCGACGCGGCCAAGACATTGCCATTCCACCGGATGCGATCAAGGGACTGCTGCCGGCACTGGATCGCCTGGTCAAGGAGCAGCGTGTGAGCTACGAAATCGCCAACAAGATAATCTCATCGCATGTGGTGCCTCTCGATCTGGCGCCACTGCTGGGTCTCTCGGCCCATGTCCATGCCAGTGGGACGGCTGTCAGTGGCGGTCATTTGGATCAGAGTCACCTGCTGCACCACCAGCAGCTACAGCAGCAGCAGTTCCAGCCCATGCACAGCTTCAGCGTGTCCCCGATTAACCTGCCCCACGCCGGAGTGGTGAATGCCTCGCTGACCTCCGCCAAACAGATGTTCGGTCAGCCGATGGGCGGCTATCCCCAGTACCCGACTGCCATGACCCTGCCCCTGCACCCGCAGCACCAGCATCAACTGGTGGGACAGTTCAGCAGCATCAACCTGGGCGCCAGCAATTCCAACTCGAGCAGCGGCTGCCAGTCGCCCGTGTACAGCAACAGCAGCTTCAGCGGCAGCTGCTCTCCCAATCCCTACCTGCCCTTAGTGCCTGCGGTGCTATCGCCTGTGTGCAGTGCTGCGGGACCCTCTTCGCCGATGCATCAGATCACCAAGGGCATCTCGGTTCTGACCACAGGCAGCGGCAGTGGTGGTGGCTCCATTACACGCGGCACATCGGCGGCAAGCGAAGGAGCGGCTGCTGCTGCGGCTGCCAATCAGCCCCTGGATCTGTCCATGGATGTATGCGGAGGAGTGCAGGGCGAGCAGTCGTCGGACTATGCCACGCCCAACTGGTTTATACCCTGTTCTACGGCCCTCTACTACGACCTGAAGCCGTTAAACCTGTCGCCGGCGCAGCCAGTGCGTGTTGTCCCCACACCTCCTGCCTCGCCCAATCTCTGCATCATCCAGGAGGAGAACGGCAACGGTCAGATGTGTCACACGATCACGACCGGTATGCCCTATGCCGGCTGCACTGGAGGGATCACGCCGCAGATTTGCCTAACCGATGTGCAAGGGAGCGAGATCACCTTGGTAGCCCTCTCATCGGATAATAGTCGCGACAGCGAGGACTCATTGGAGCCACACACGCCCGTCATGTCACTGCAGGTGCGTGGAAGATCAACATCAGAAATCTCATGAATATTATAATACCCTCTCTTCTTACCATTCTTTCAGGGCTTAAACATCACAGAACCGCACAGTGACATGCCCTCCATAACGCGTGGAATCGGACGCAAGGCGAGCCTGGACTGCGAACCCAGCAGCAACCATGTGACGGCCACCAGTTCCACCTCCCAGGCCGAGGCTCAGTGTCGCCGGGGGAGCGACAAGTCGCTGGGGTTTTCTGACGATTCCCTCAGCAACGACTCGAATAACCTGTCGCCCTGTCAGGAGCCGTCGGCCAGCTCGGGTTTCAAGTCAGACTCACACTCCGAAATGGGGGACCATACAGAGTGCGGCCACCTCACACCGGACTCGATGTGCGACTCGCGCCGAATGTCGGATGAGATGTGCTACGAGGTGCCGTTGCCGCACGAGTGCTCCAACCTGGACTCCACCCGCATCCTGGAGATGGTGAAGCAAACGATTGACTCGACCATGCCGCCCAAGGGATTTGTTCTGCACAAGGGCAGTATCAGTTCGGAAGACAGCGGGGCCGAGTCGCGATACAGCAGCGCATCGAATGCCTCCAGCTCGAATCCGACCTGCGAGCCATCAGGACAGCTCCTGGCCTCCGCCTCCGGCTACAGCGAGCCCACCACCAATCTCAGCCTGGAGTATTCCGGCGGCCTGCAGATCGAGCTGCAGGTGTGCGAGGGACGCAGCCGGGACCATCATGGAGCCGGCAAGGGCATCAAGCTGCGTCGCATCTCGGGCGACCAATTTGAGTACGGCAAGATATGCCAGCAGCTGATAAGCACGATCACCATGCAACAGGTGGCCGGCTGAGCCCCTCAATGGGTTCTACCCTGTCTTTCCTCCTCCGTAGCTACCTACTAAATGACTACTCGCCTTGCCTAAACTCTGCGTAGCTGTGATTAAAGCCGATATTTACGATATATCTATAACTAAATGCATGTGTGTCCTAGTATGTGTGTGTGTGAAGGACTTGAGCAACTCAGAGGAGTATAATTCTATTATGTAAATACATTCGTCCCTAGCTACATTTTTACTATCAAATTCAAATTTAGATTCAAATTTAAAAACATTTTCAGATCTTCTAGATGTAGTAGCATAATCAAAATTAATGAATATCAAATGTAGACACTTTTTTATTGCTATTTAATCTGATTCTTAGATAGAACCTGGTTGAATATTCGAGAATATCCCCTCCCCACCCTTCAAAACATAACATTATAGATTTTATGCACATATTGTAGAACGATATGTGTGTGTTTCAAGTATAGGCATAGGAATGGCGAGAAGTTCTTAAAAACAAAACAAAACGAAACAAAAAACCCGACAACAAGAGCAAGTAAGATGCATTCCAGTAGCAACAATTTTCATACAAAAGCAACAACGTTCGTACTAGCTATAAATATGATATAGATACTGTTATATAGATCTAGCGATATATACATACTATATGCGTATATCCATTCATTTTATGTTCAATTCTTGTGCAATTCGTAAGCGCGAAAAGCGTTTAGTTCAACAAAGATACGTACATCTTTATCCATATACAATATATATGTATGTAGGTATATATGGATATTTTACAAATGTGTAGTTAGTTTTCTGTCCTCTAAATGTTATGCATTACGCGATAAGCTCTCGATTCCGTTAAATTTTAAACAATTTTTATGATTTCTGTAGTAAAGAATTCAAGTTTGTTCGTTTTATAACTGATCCAACGATTAGAGAGTGAGCCGTCGTGCCCTCAAAAGCGTCATTACATACATATATTATTAGACATCCCCACACACATTGAGAAATGAAATCTATTTTTTAAAGAAAGACTGCTGTGATTTTAAATGTAATTAATTAATTTAAACCGATAGGAGAAGTGCGTAGAAGAAAACAGAAACAAAAATACAAAATAAACACGAAATCATGTAGTTATATGCGATTATCAAATTTCAACTTTATCTTAAATAAATTACCAATTCTTCGAAACGTACAACATTCATACAATTTTAATTGGGGTTTTTGAGTTGCGAGTTATCTTTCAGCTTTCATTAGAACGAATTATTATTCGGTTGGGTTTTTCGCCGAAGCGCAGTATGCGCGTCAGCATGGAAGTGAAGCATGGTATCTGCTTCTGACGATCCTTCATTGGGATATCCGGCACGTTCGACTCGTATATCACCTATATGGATGAGCAGGTGGTGGGGGTATTCAGCACGAAAGGCACGTGATGGCTCCGGCCTCCAAAGTCGGTAGAGTAGGGAGGGGTGATGAAAGGAATCGCGCCGATACGGTACTCACTGACATTAAAATACAATTATTGTTCACGTGCTACTAAACTCTATCCACAACAAATAGCACAACACTACACAGCGGCAGGAACAGACATAACGGAGACGGAAAAGGTCATAGTGGCGCATATCTCCGCAGCTGGTGTTATGCTAGCGGTTCGCCCTCCCAACCATGATCATCGGATCCACACTTGTATGGTACACTTGAAAGTGGGAAGAAAGACATCTGTTATTTGTTTTTTTATTTTTATTATATAATTTAATATATATTATATACATGCATACAAACATATGCACGACTTTCTGTACATATATGTATGTATGCATATTATGTACATATGTACATATATTAAGATGAACACACAGATACAGATAGACTGATACCAGTCCAAACGCTGCGGACACCAACTGTCCCATCTATATATTATATCTATATCTATGTATCTATCTATATACAAAGACAGAGCCTGCAAGAACGTGTTTGTATGCCAGCATGTGTGTGTCTTGTGCAGAGCATGTCATTATTGTGACCAATGGCAAGGCAGTTGAAAGAAGAAAGAAAATGTTCTCTGTCCCATAGAAATATACGTAAATATTTGGTCTCATATTTAAAATATACCGTGTTGAATATATCAATTAATTAAATAAATAATATAATAAACTATAATAACAGCTGCTTGTAGAAGAAGACAGCGAGGGCACACTGGAGAATAGCGAAAACGATGCGATTCTTACCCATGTGGCCTGCTGCATAGCCCATTGGCGCAAGCATACCGGTTCGCCATTTTGCAAAAATGTGTATCATTGTGACCAATGGCAAGGCAGTAGGCGAACAAGCAGCTACAATATCTGCACACATACAGTTAAAGCTCAGCCTCACATACAGAGCGTTTGCCTCTAGAGCGCTCTCTGTCTCTCTTTGGCGCTCTTTCGCAGTGAGGAACTCTGAGTGAGGAACTCACACACACAAATCAAAACAAAGTTGGGAGAGCGAAAATTTCAGTTGTGCGCTCATACACACTTGCAAACCCGCATATACAGTCTCACGACTCTGTCCGGAGCTGATCCACACATGCAAACACGCAAAAGAACGTGAGAATGCATGAGCACGCATACACTCACTCACTCACACACACGACTGGCTTGGGCGCTGATGTCTGATTTTGCGGACAATTTCAAAGCAATCTATACATTGTATGGTTAGTGGTCTCGATCAGCGATATTTTTTGAGAATTGGCGGTAATTTTGAAAATAATACCATAGTGGTAACCTCCCAATGGTTAGTGGAGGCAGTTACTTGCCCACTTCGTTCCTCTCCAACGAAGAAGCGCTTCGACGTCGGCTGTAACGAAAGTTAAACGACTAGAAAGGAGAGAGCGCTATCACGCTCTCAATGCATCTACGCTCATCAGCACCGATGCTAAATTCCCTCTCTCGCTCTAGCGCTTGGCTTCCCAGAGCGCGGGAGTAACGCTCGAGCTTGTCGGAGAGGAGTGGGAGAGGGAATACGAAAATCTACCTCGGCTAAACTTCTGCCTGCTTCGTGGCTGGTCTACTGCCCTTCCCTGCTTTACATTCCCCTCCCTTGAAAAGCAATTGTTTGCGCTGAAGGCGCTTACGCTAATCTAAGCTATCTATCTCTACTGTTGCTGCTCTGCCGATGACGGTGCAGCTGATGCTGGGTCTACTTTGCTGCCGGGTCTACTCTGCCGAAGCGCCTGCGCTGTTGCTGGGGCCGCTCTGCTGAGGCGCCTGTTTTGATGCTGGGTCTACTCTGCTGCTGGGTCTACTTTGCTGCCGGGTCTACTCTGCAGAGGCGCCTGCGCTGTTGCTGGGGCTGCTCTGCTGCTGGGTCTACTCTGCTGTTGGGGCGGTGCCGAAGCCGAGGCGGGCTCTGTGCTGACGCTGCGCTATCCCGATAAGGCGCTAGCGCTGATGTTGCGCTGCGCTGACACTGGAGCTTCTCTCGACTGACTTGCCTCCCTTCGTTTCCCAACTATATCCCAAAAAGGGGTCACCTCCCGAACTACTTCCAGCCCCGAAACATTCGGTAAATTCTACTCCTCTCCCGAGGCTCTTTCACTCAAAGCGGACAGCTGTAGTACCGCTTTCCCCCACATACTTTTAGGCCTTTTTTTGACCGACAAGCCACACTACAGCCAGGAGGCGTAGCCTTGAAAAAAACATATTCAGTAAATAAATAACTTAATAACGTTAAGATTAGCTAGCTAATATCCATACCGGTATCGTCGAGTAGGAGATGAGGTAGTCTGCATGGACGGGTATTTTGTAGCCCATAGACGAGTCCCCATCAGTTTCAGTCGCGCACTTCTCCAACACCTCGCCACCGTCCAGGAGTCCACCTTGGCAGGCCTGTATGAAGAACAGCTTCGGCTTGCCCGCCAGCGTGCGGCACATCTTGGCAGTGAAATATTGGAAGATTTGGTCCAGCTTGTACTGGCAAAATGGCAATGGCCAGGCAGTCGTTGTCTGTATGGTCATGTGCGGCGACCTTCTCGATCTTTTCCCGTATGTCCTGCCACTTGTAGTCCTGGTGCACGGTGACATCGAATCCCAATCTCATGAAGGTCTTGCTCAGCTCCTCCGCGTCCACATTGGTTCCCTTGCGTGCCATCAATGTGGGTATCTTGAAAAACTTATGATTGAATTGAATTGATTGAATTGATTGAATATCAGGGCCAGTCCGCGGTTCCTATGATTCATATTGTACTCCCTGGCATAGCGCTGCACGGGCATTCTGGCCACACACTTGATGATCCGTTGGTGAGAAGCACTACGGAAAAGATCCGTTGTGATAGCGCAGGGAATCTACCCCTTCTTGCATTGTGAGACCTAAGGTCAACAGTTGTCCCAGCCTGCAGCTCTTTTGAAATTAGCTATCTTTCTGGGACATATGGTGGACATTACCGAAATGTCTGAAATGAAGGGCGAGCCCAAGTGCTGTAGCCTTCTTCTGCTGAGAGCTGGCCAAGAGCAAAACAAATGTTCCACCGTTTCCTCCTCTTCCTCGTCTCTGCAGCTACGGCAAAACTCGTTGTATGGGGCGCCCAGTCTATTAGCGTGGGTACCTATTAGCCAGTGTCCCGTTAGGGAGCGTATGACTACGCTGCACCTTCGTCTGCCGAGCTTGCATAGCTCAGAGGTGCGCTTCCTGTCTATGCTTGGCCATGTTTGCCGAGTTATTCGACAACGTGGAGCTGATTGCCAGTTGTTGTCTATTAGTTGCTTATATTGCTCCTTTATCATGAGCCTACATGTGGCCATCGGCATACGAGTATCCTCCTTGTCTTGGAGAAGGGGGATTGTAGTGCCAAGTCTGGCCAGCTCGTCTGCAATACAGTTGCCCTCGATGTCCCGGTGGCCCGGGACCCATATGAGGCTGATAGCAAATTAACATAGGGGGTTCAGAGACGGAATCTTGTATTTACTTGTGAATAGCACAAGTTCCGTCTTTGAGGGATTAACTCCAAGACCTCGCGATTCTGTCCATCTTGACAGTCTCGCGAGCTTTGCGGTCAATAAGTCGCAGAGTGTTTGAGGGTATTTTCCCGAGAACATAATTGCCACGTCGTCCGCGTATGCCACGACTTTACAGCCCCCATGGTTACAATGACTCTTTTATGAGTGATTAGATTAGATAAAAGCAATGTGCAAATGAAAATTATTCAATTGGGCCATTTTTTCAATGCAACACAAAACACATTCAAATGGAGCTTACCCCGCACCATCTATTGAAACACCAACAGTCGTTGAACCGAGAGTAATACTGCTCTTAGTTTCGGACTCGTCCGTCATTTTGCTGCTTTTGATATTTTCTCGCGGTCGCCTGAAAGTGCAGTGAATAGTTTGTCTCTTCTTGCTGCCTGCCCTTGGCTTTTATTCGCTGTGTCGTCGTCTGCTGCAGCTGTGCCTTTTTAATTTGAACTTCTGCGCCTTCCTTCCCTCATAGCGATGGGAAAACAATCGATGGCGCTATCGATACACCGATTTATTTTGCGAAAGGATATATCGAAGGCTGCGTCGTCGATGATTTTGCAGCCCATTTCACATCACTACAACAAATTCAACAAACAAATAAGTTATTGGAGATTTTTTTTTTAAATTAATTAAGCTGAATTAAGCTGAAAAAGGATGATTTGCCGATTGTGCCTAAACAGCGTCAGCGACACGGACACCATCCAGATCTTCGAGAGCATTGGCCTCACCCTGAACGTGGCAACTGTGTTGGCCAAATACTTTTGGTTTGAGGTGCGTTTCAGTCTGGGCAGGACTGGGAGTGTAAAGTTTAATTGCATTAATTTGTCAAAATTTACAGCCAAAAAACGATGATCCCATATCTACGGTGCTTTGTGTGGGTTGCTGGAACCAAGTGAGCCAATTCCACGAGTTCTTTGTGGCCGTGGAGAAGGCGCACCGGCTGCTCACCGAACGCTTCTCTCTCAATGTGGGGGAAAAGTCTAACAGCGTACAGCCAGAGATTGAGGACCAGCTTCCTGATGAGGCAGAGGAGCCGCACCAGTTGCCAGATCAGAAGGAAGAGCTAAGCCATTTGCTTGATGAGTCGGAGAGGCCACACCAGTTGTCTGATGGGGCGGAGGAGCTGCTGTTCCAACAGGAAATGGATGTGGGTCATCAGGACTGCGATAGCAATACTTCCTTCAGCAATGAGCAGTTCCTTAGCCAGGTACTGTGCGAGCAGGATACCACTGATGACCAGCAGACAATAGAGAAGCAAGAGGAAGTGGATCTGAAGAATGTGCCACTGATTGTTGTAGAAGAACGTCGGGAAACACGCTCGACAGCCAGAATAAAATCTCATCAAGCTGCTAATATGGAGCTGTTAGGAGCAGATCCAGAATCCTTGGCAGCAGATACGGAATCTCTAGCAGCCACAGATAGCGAATCCAAACCGCTGACTTCTTCAACTGCTGTTGCGAAGCGACAAATGCGGAGTCGCAAATCCGAGGACCATTCAATGAAAACCAAACGTTACGTGGACTATAAAAAGTCCATGCTGGATATCGACCAGAAGATCGCTGGCCACATGCGTCTCACCTGCGACATATGCCACCAGGGCCTCGCGACCTTCCTGCTGCTCCGCAAGCACATGTTGCAGGTGCATCACCGCAAGGGCTATGCCATCTGCTGCCACAAGAAGTTCTACAAGCGCTCCGCTCTGACGGACCACATTGACCGACACACAGATCCCGAGAAGTTCAAGTGAGTGGTAAAGTGGAGGCCAGCAATTTGAAATTTCTCACACCCAAAAGAGGATCCGTATTAATATATTGATATGTGGTTTCAGGTGCACTGAGTGCGGCAAGACTTTTGCGGATAAGCAATGCCTGCGCAATCACGAGCTGCTGAAGCACCAGCCGGACGATGTGAAGGTCTTCATGTGCGAGCAGTGTCCCAAGCGCTACACGAAGCCCTATTTGCTGGAACAGCATCGCATCATTCACAAGGACCGCACTATTCCGTGTGGCATCTGCGACAGACGGTTAGTTCTTAGTCAAGCCATCCGTTGTCCCTGATCTAATTGGATTTCCACCATGTTTAAAGGTTTCCCAATGACTCCCTGCTCAGTACTCATGTGAAAATGGTCCACAGCAACTATGGCACAATGTGCGACATCTGCGCCCAGGTGATACGCGGAAGAGCGGCCTTTAAGCGCCATCAACTAGAGCACTCCGGGGTCTCAGAACCGAAGGTACAGTGCGACATCTGTGGATCGTGGCACAAGAACAGGCATAGCCTGAAGAAGCATGTGCGTCGGCATTCGGGCTCCTCGGTAGAAGTGCGCACGTGCAAGGTGTGTGGCAAAGTGTCGCCCAATCGGAGCGCCATGCTGAGCCACCAGCGATATGTGCATTTGGCGGACCGTAAGCACGAGTGCAGTGTGTGCAACAAGGCCTTCAAGAAGGCCATCACGCTCAAGGAACACATGGCCACGCATACGGGGGAGGTGCTCTACAAGTGTCCCCACTGCCCCAAGACATTCAACTCGAATGCCAACAAACATACCCATCGCAAGAAGGCTCACCCCAAGGAGTTCGAGGAGGCACGCAAGGCGCGCACCGAGAGCCGAATGGCCACCACCGAGGATGGGCCTGGGCCCCACATTATTACTATCTCAACGGAAGGTGACGAGGGCGAGAGTGAAACACACAATATTCTGCTCACCGCAACCGAGGAGGAGCTCAAGGCCGAGGGTATTGAGTTCACCCTTTGCCTTAGTCCGCAAGCGGCAGAGTGAATGATCGACGCGATCTGTTTGTCTGTTGGAATTCTGTATAGGTTTATTTGTAAAATCCTTAGGCTAGCAGCGAATAATAAAATAGACGGAGATTTGAAATGGAATGTTCACGATAACTGCCTAATACTGGTACTAACCGCGCTCGCAAATGATTTCCACAGCGTTGGGCTCCATCAGCACCGATTCCAGGCAACGTTGGACGGCCGAGCCCAGGAGTTCGTCCAGCAAAAAGTTGACCAGGCTGTGGGGATGAGATTTGAGAAGGTTCTAATCTGTAGCTAGTGACTGACTCACTTCTCATCGCTGACAAAGCGCCAGAGGTTCATCTGCAGGTAGTGGGCATCCACTTGGATCTGCTGCAGTCCATACTTGCTGAATGTCCGCAGACGCACGCACTCCAGTAGCGTCTGCAAGAGGTTCATTAATTAAAAGATGCAAAGCTGGACTGGAGCACTCACTTTAAGGCCAATCTTAATGATGCCCATCACAATGGAAGCCTTGGTGAATTCCACCGATGTGAAGATGTCCACTCGTTCCGAGAAGAGGCGATGTATGTTGGACACATAGCTGGACTCGAGCTGCGAGGGCGTGTAGTTGGACCAATTGGAGCGATACTGTGGCTTCGAGGCGGTGAAGTTGCTGAAATAGGTCTTGCGGCTGGAGTCGCTGCTGGCCGTGGTGCGAAAGCCTGTAGGGTTCCCCGTCCCCTCGTACAGACTGGCCACCACTGTCTCGATGCTGCCCAGCTCCTCCACCACTCGCTTCATTACAGCCCGCACGGAACGCGGCTCGAGGCAGTTGAGCCAGTCACGGGTCTCGACGCTTTTGCGCAGCATCTGGGAGATGTTTGCGCCTTGGAGGCGAACGTACGCGTCAAGTAGGGCCTGGGCCGTCTCCCGCATCTCCGCACAGATCTCAGTCTCGTGTGTTAGGGTCGCACTATTCTCCGAGTCGATTTCGTAGAGGTTATCTACCAGTGCAATCTGTAATAGGGGAGAGGGGTTTAGGAATCCGGGGAGTCGATTTAAGAATCCAATGCATTTTCTCCGTCCCTTCATTATCTAAACAATTCTGAATCTTCTGCTGCTGGCATTGCAAAGTTATTTGCAACCTTTTTCCAGTCGTCTTACTCCTCTCATATTTATATCGCATCCACTCCGTATCCCTACCATTTGCCTCACTCTAATAGCATTTTTCAACCATATTTTGAGGAAAGCGTTGTGCTTGATGAAGTCTTTGAAGATTTCATTTTCTGCGGGTCCTGATAAAGTGCCTAGTTTCATTTTAAGACATTGTGCCCAGTTCTTATGCCAACCCTTAAACTTTCTTTTCAATCTATCCTTGGAACAGTCTTGTCTCCCCGTAATTTGGAATGAGTCGTACATAATTCCGCTTCACAAGAAGGGCTCCAGAGGCATTGCAAAGCTCTCTGCCATTCCTAAGCTCCTTGAGTTCCTGGTTACCCGGCAATTGCAACATCTTTGTTCTAGCTTGATATCTCCTTCACAACATGGTTTTTTTAAACATCGGTCAACAACTACCAATCTGCTCGAGTTTTCCTCCATAATCAACCGTGGATTTCAGAGCGGTTTGCAAACTGATGTTATTTTTACGGATTTTAGCAAGGCATTTGATTCGGTTAACCATACTCTATTAATTCAGAAGCTGTCCTTATTAGGTTTCCCTAGTAATCTTCTAAGTTGGATTTCGTCGTATCTTTCTAATCGTACACAACGGGTCTTATTTACTAATGTTTTATCAGAGATCGTAAATGTTACATCTGGTGTGCACCAAGGTAGTCATTTGGGTCCGCTCCTCTTCATTTTATTTGCGAACGACCTACCCCAAGTTATAACATTCTCACATACATTAATGTATGCGGATGACGTTAAAATCTGTCTGCCCTACTCCGACTGGTACTTGCACACACACCTTCAGCTGGACCTAAACGAATTGCTATTGTGGTGCTCAAGAAATCTTCTATTTTTGAACCTCTCGAAATGCAAGCTTATGACATTCTACCGTCGTGCTCCACATTTTGCATCTTTTTCTCTTGGTAATCATGTATTGGATCGAATTTCGCGTTTAAATGATCTTGGTGTATTATTTGATCGTAAACTGTGTTTTAATAGTCATATAGCTGCGACAGCTAATAAAGCTAAGGGTGTTCTAGCATTCATCAAGCGTTGGTCCAAGGAGTTTGACGACCCGTATGTGACCAAAAAATTGTACATTTCGTTAGTGCGCCCGATATTGGAGTATTGTTCCTGTGTGTGGAGTCCACCGTATAAGGAGCAGCAAGCTATTCTCGAATCAGTTCAGAAACAATTTTTAATTTTCGCTCTTCGTAATTTACACTGGGACTCTGGTAGAATCCTGCCACCTTACAGATCTAGGCTAAAACTTATTGACCTACCTTCGTTACACCATCGCAGAATATGCAATGAGGTAATTTTCGTGCACAAGCTCCTTCTCGGGATGGTGGACTCCCAAACTCTCTTGAGTCAGATTGACTTTACGGTTCCCTCTCGTTCTGCTCGTTCTTTTAGACCTATCAGATTACCCTTATTTAGGTGAAACTATGCCCAGCATGAACCTTTCAGGGTTTTATGCTATAATTATAATACCCTTTACCATATCATATCCCCTGAACTAACCCTTAAACATATAGCATTTAGCATTTACAACCACCTGAACTCTGCTAACCTGTAATTTTAATTTTTTATACCCGGTACTCGAAGAGTATAGGGGTATATTAGATTTGTGGGGATAACGGTTGTGTGTAACGCCCAGAAGGAAGCGTTTCCGACCCCATAAAGTATATAGCCTATATCTCAGAGACTGTAAAAGCTGGAGAAACCAAGTTTTGTATTCGGTCTCCGGTGTTATCACACTACTCAAAGTGTATTTCCGAATTTCGCCTCGCCTTTTTCCGCCCCCACAAAGTACGAACGTCTGTGGCAAACACAATTTTGAAGATACAAGAAAGAGTGTACGCAGAATCATAGAGAAAGACCATTTCTATCAGAGTGTTGAATCTGGATCAGATCGGATCATTGTTATAGCTACAATGAAGAAAACCATTTCGAAAATCATCATTCCCTCTCGCTCTCTCTCACACGCGACCCCATCCGCTTTGCCCATTCGTATTTTGTGACGCCTAGTTCTTAGAGACTATAAAAGGTAGAGCAACCAAACTTCCTATCCAAGCTCCTGTGATATCAAACCAGCACAAGTGTATTTCAAAAGTTTGCCACGGCCCTTTCCGCCCCCACAAAGGGCGAAAATTTGTGGAATCCACAATTTTTAAGATAAATGAAAACAAAAAACGCAGAATCATGGAAAATTACAATAGCTACAATTGCCGAATATGGATCAGGTCGAATCAATATTATGGCCAGAAGAAACAAATTAAATTTCAGTGGCTCTCTCTCTGTCGCAAACACTTGTACGTCTCAAATATGAAGTTATACATGTAGAAATGTAGAAGCAGATATAAAAAGCATATGCAAACAAAATTGGAAACATGTATTATATTCCAAAAATGATTTGACTTCATTTTCTGAAATATTTTTTTTGACCAAAATTTAATTCGTCCCTTTTACGTACATATAATAAATTGCATAAATCGCAAGCTCATATATGTATATGTATATACTGACTGAGTACCGGGTATAAGGCAGAGCCGCGGTCTTTGCCGCGGCTCACAACGTTCCCCCTCGTTTTTTTTTCAATTTTATTATACTTTATCTTTAGATCTCTCCCTAATTTATATGGCATTATTAGCAGATAATTGTTAATTAATAAATAAATACTTACCAGTATGTGGACGCCTTGCATCTCCAGTTCCAGACAGGTTTTGGAAAGCACTAAGAGAAGATTCGGCGGGCTGGAGCTGGAAGCATCACCGAAGCCGCACATCACCTTGCAGATGTGGCGCAGGAAGCCAATGAGAAGGTTCTCCCGAATGCCCTCCACACACAGGGCGCCCTTGTGCTCGGCCTTAATGTTGAACGACCAATCGGTGCGCAGAAAGATAAGCAAGTCCTGGAGCACCCCCTTGATCTTCTCCACCATGGCCACGTACAGGTTGCTGATGAGATCCGACAGGTTCAGGCCGGTGGCCGCATCACTCTTTGCCGACACCAGAGAAAGACGCACAGCACTGAGGCTATCTGCGAAGTGATCCTTCAGGTTCTTAGCGTGGGCGTCACACAGCTGGTGGGCGGCACCAATTATGATTTCCACTGTATTGCGCTGTACCTCTAGACCTCTGCAGATGTTGCGCATCGCCTGGAGACGACGATGCAGGCGGTCCAAGGCCCGAAGCATGACCTGGGTGTCACCATAGCCAATATCCGACTCGACGCGATCCTGAACTAGTGTCAGATACTTGTCGATGTTCTGGTTGAGGAAGATATTCAGCTCGAGTAAAGCATTTTCCTGGAAGTCGTCGCTGTAAGGGATCACAGATGATTAGATTCGGAGCAGTGGTAATTTACGGCCTGGATTTACCGCTCATGCTCGTAGTGTTTGGCCACAAACATATCAAAGTAGGACGTCACCACCAGGGCGAGGTCGTTGAGGAAGCCATCGATACCCATATCCACGAACTCCAGCATATCCCGCTCTGTTTGGTCCTGCAGCATGACTATCTGTTCATGCAGGCGCTTGCTGGCACAGGTGAGCATCTCGCTGGCCAGGTCCGAGGTTTTCTCGTCTAGCTGCAGCAGCAGCTCCCCGATCTCCGTCAGGGACTGGGCCGTGTTGCCGGCCCGCTGAAAGTCCTGGCGTAGCGTGTCTTTCAGGTCAGCCATGATGGCATCGCAGTCCTTTTGAATACCATCAAAGGAGGGCTGTCTGCCGTATTGGGCAAACACCTTCTGGGCATGGAGATAGTCCTGCACCGCCTGGGCGTAGTTCTGCTCCTCGATCAGGCACTTAAGCTTGCCTGGCAGTGTGGACAGGAACTGGAGACGCTTTAGCAGCGAGTGCTTTTCGGAGAGACGGCACAGCTGGGAGCGTGTGCCCTGAAGCGTGCCAGTGATCTGTTCGCTGAACGTGGTGATTGACTGCATCTTTGTCATCAGAAGGTTCACGTCAGACTCCATCTGCTTGAAGTCATCCTTCATTTTTCGTATCGTGTCCGTGGCCGATATGAACTTGTTGTAGTTCTCATACACCAGCGTCTGCATGTCTGAATGCAGGGTC
This sequence comes from Drosophila algonquin, assembly GCA_035041765.1. Classification (NCBI taxonomy): domain Eukaryota; kingdom Metazoa; phylum Arthropoda; class Insecta; order Diptera; family Drosophilidae; genus Drosophila; species Drosophila algonquin. The sequence continues at coordinate 1,631,273 of JAWNKY010001579.1, read as the reverse complement.
TGGGTGTCCTTCACAACAGCAGCCTCCGTGTCCATGATTTGTCTCAGGGAACAGTCCTAAAAGATTGGTAATGTAGGGTTGGACCACTCCGCTATCCAGATTGCTCACCTTCAGCAGCCTCTCCAGATACTTTTCTGCATCGAAGCTAGAGCTGTCCATGTCAAATGGACTGGCGTTACTCTCACCCATTGTGTAGTGTGTAGTTTTAGTTGTGCATAAACTAGTTTTATATATTAAAGTTTGTTGTCGTCTGCAAAAAGTGAAATAACGCAAGTTCAGTGCTGGCTAGTGCTCCATTCTTTACATCAGCTGATTGCACCTATCGAAATCGGACTAGTCGGCGCGTATACCGATAATTTTTTGAAATGCGTCAAAGAAAATTTTACGTTACAAGCTTATTTACATTGCATAAAGATAATTGGAATATTGTTTTTAGCTGCATATTTCATGGAGGTTTTTTTTTTAATAAGTATTTTATGCGATGTGGCTTGAACGTACACAGGGTGAGATAAATGTACACAGGGTGAGGTACAGCCAGATAGAGGTCTTGAGATTGTTGCCTCTTTTAAGTCGCTTTTATTAAAACGAAGAGAGCGTGCGAGAGATTTCAGGGGACTGGGAGATGTGGATTATCTTACTCAATAATATTGCCCTCGAGCACAGTTCGAACTTCCAGCATCAAAGGCCAAATATTTTGTTTTCGTTCTACTGATAAGAACAGAATCATTCGTTGTGGAATCTCGGCGAAGAGACAAAAGTATTTCAAAGCTTGAACAACATGGAAATTTCTCTACTGACTGCTCTGGCACTGGTGTTGGCTGTCTGGGCCGTGGCTGTTTCTGGAGGCGGGTAATCCAAGTGTACGTCGGATAATAATTATAATTAATAAAGAAACTTTCAGATTGTGTGACAGATCCCGTAACAATGCTGTGCATATTGGATCCCAATCAGGGCTAATAACCGTGTGCAATAGTCGAGGCGATATAGCCACGTGTGTCACTCCGTTTGTGTCACATATTGAAACTCAGTTTATTTAAACAATTGCCATATAGTTTAATTCAATGTGATCTGAAAACTTATTAAAATAAGCAACAGATTTACTCAATATCGGTTAACAGTATGTTTTTTAACATTCACGAAAGAAATGTCTACAGTTATAAACATTTTAAAGAGACATCAATGAACAAAATGTATTAGAAATTAGCATCAATATATTGTCGCGACTTTCCCAAGGTTATCGTACCTTTTCCTTGCCCTCTTTTCATTATCTATTCGTTATGTGTGCTCTCTTTAGTTTTCTTTGATTTCCTACGGTGTCGCTAAGCCTGCAGAAGCTGCATCTGCTCTTTGAGTTACTACTTGATACAGCTTGAGTACCGACCTTTTTTGTACCCATCCCTGCCTACCAATCCTTTCACCTAATCCTTCCTTAGTTTGTCGGCTATATTCAATTGCTGGACAAACGTAACCACAGAAAATGCCAGTTTGGCAACCTGCGAAGGGAATCCAAAGTCAATCAGAGTAAAAATAAAGGATAGGTACATATCTTATTTTCTTACGGTGATGTTGGTGTTCAAGCATATGGGGAGTATTGATCCGGCGGTGAAAGAGATCGGCCTCTGGGCATTGTGCAGGAAGTAAATCAACGAGGATTTATATCTGCTGCTCGAGTCCTGCCAGCGGGAGTGAAATATGGCCACGGCCAAGGACTCACAGTCATCCATCATGAGGTCACAGGTGAAGCAGAAGGGAAATGTCTGAAAAATCAGGCCAATTATATATAGCGCAATGGCCACTTTAGCCGAAAAGTCGGCAAAGAAGAAAAGATTGATCATTGTTATCCCCAGTAGCAAACCGATCAGCATGAATTGCACAAAGATAATAGTTTCGATGATCGGACGTATGACGGAGACATATCTATTGAGGCATAGAGAAGGGGTTCTCTTAAAAAATCAATAATTTAATTAATTAATTTTAAATGTATACTCAAAAATTAGTTTGTGATCCTCAATGCAACGAACCAGATCCTCATTGTTTTCTTCATCACTCTTGCTGGGGTCCGAGCAAAGTTTCTCGACTCTCTGCCTGAGGAGCTTCATGTGACACCGTAAAATCAAACAGTACAAAAGCGGAAATACATCCACCATATATGTTTGGGTAACTAAGCAGTTCATGGGTATTAATTCCAGCAATGAAGCTATCCAAAGGCTCATTGTGCTCTCGCGCCAATCAATGAATGGATTGTAGAAGTGCCAGGGCACCCCTCCCGTGAAGGTTGCCGTGAGAAATGTCGAAAGCGTGTAGCCGGTGTAGACAGACTGGTAGATGAGATATGCAATGTTGCATCGCGCCACCCAGCGATGCACTTCCATACGCTCGGTGATGTTGATGCAACGCTCGTCCATGCGGCCAAGGAGTTCCTTGATCTTGAAGAAGCGCCACATATCGAGTCTCAGTATAAGCAGTTTCAACGGAAACCCCTGTGCGTTGATTCCGGTCTGCAGCTCACTCAGGGCTTCAGTTGGTGATAAGGTTTTCAATTCCATGAAAAAACTGACGAAGATTGAAATTGGACAATACACAATGGACCAGAGAACAATGATAATCGACAGTATTATCCAGAAGGGCGTCCATCCTTCTTTTGGGGGTATCCATCCCATGAAGATCATGGCGTACTCCATATACTTGAAAGCCTCTGGCGAGGACATAAGATTCCCCGGAACTGGCTCTTTGAACAAGTTAAACAGCATTGCGTTTCGATGTTGATTTTATGCGTCTATCCTTTGACTGGGCCTATACCAGAACTGAGAGTCGACAAGGCAAATGTCTGTATTTATACCATATCCTTGAACACTAGCTTCTACCTTTGCAGCTCGATGCACTTCGATGACAAATGTGTAACTCTTCCCACGCATTCGACGCACAATAATCATTTATAAGTGGTCCATTGCTTGTTCAGACAAAAGCCTTTTGTTTACAGAATTCTTGATTCAATAATCACTTGCAATGCGTTTTCTAAATCGGAATTCCCATATTTCTGACTTTAATTACATTTAGAATAATCAATCATATCAGCAGAGTTGCCTATGGAATCCCCAACCTAACGATTTTTTACTTACAATTCTGAATATTCTTTAATTCTTTTTCGTAATGTTTTCTACATAGAATTTTACTTGAAATAGCCATCTCTACTACATTATACAAGACGTTCTGATTGCTATGTGAACATGATTAAACCTCCATCCACTCTCCATCTAACTGCCACTCTTACAGGGGCCCACAACAACAATCGTTCGCTCTAGATTTTTGCAGTAGCAGATGCTTTAGAAGAAGAGCCGAAATATTCGATCATTTCTTTTGCATATGACATCGAGAAGGTAGATGAGAAGAAGGAGAGCATGAAATGCGCAAGTAACTACTCCCACTGAGCTGGACCTACGCAGCGAGCTCTGCTACCCTCTCACCAATATTTCTTTCTCACTCCCACTGACAGGTGACACAAGCCCACTCTTTTTATCTCCCTTTGTAGTAGCCCACTACTGTAGAAGTGGAGAGTGCAAAGAAGAAGAGCGAGCGTTAATGCTCTCGCTCCAAAATCGAAGGCGTTTTATCTGACTCTCTTTTGTTTAGTGTGTTCACACTAACTTCCGCCCCCTAGTGCCACGCCTTAAATTAATAAGCCTAGTGTTTGTGCCCCTAATGGATTTTATTTTTTGCGTTTCGTTAGCGTTTTCGGTGCGGTTTGTGTGCGGTTTCGGTGCGCTTTCGTCGTAGTTGTCGTGCGGTGTTTCTCTTCGTCCAAAAAAAACAAGAAAGAAGGAATATTTAACGAAATAAAATTATGGGTAAGCGAGAGAAAAGAGAAGTTACGTTTAACATATACATATTATAGTTGTTACATCAATTATAATATTGCGTATGGATATATTGACTAAGTACCGGCTATGAGGGTATCGCTGCTCTATGCCTTTTGGGGTAACAACTACATATTGTTGCAGATACTTGATAAACATATTGATATTTGATATAATTGATAAATATTCGTAGTTTTTTAATTGAATTTTAGTTTGTCAACTATATTCAATTGCTTGACAAACGTAACCACAAAAATTGCAACAATTGTAACAATGTATAATTAAGGAACAAACTCTCAGATTGATCCCGGGACAGTGCTGTGCATATTGGATCCCACTCAGGGATAATAAGTAAATGCAGATGTGCAGATGGAGCTATCTGTCTCCCCCATGTCTCTCTTGAATGAAGCAGAAACGTGTAACGGCGTGAAGTTTTTTGTTTCCTATTTGAGCTTTTGAAGGCCCCTTCAATTCAGGCTCAACGCTGCTGCGACTGCTGCTAGTCTGATGCTTATACATATGTAAGTATGTATGTATGTTTGGGTGTGGCAAATCACATTAGACATTCCATGCTCCTGGCCAGAAGTTGGGCATGTGCGTCCATTGGCCACTTGTAAGAGGCCCCACAGACCCTTGCAGACAGACTTTTGTACCCTATCTAAGGGTATACATTATTTAATTTTCGATACTTTTGTTGCTGTTATCCTTTTTTGGATGCTAAAGTCAGGCTTCATAATTTAAGTATTTTTTTGTTTGCTGCCATAGAACCAATCCATCTGCAAGGGTATCCAAAGTTGTGGTTTTCAAAAGCTAGCCTTATTTTCTTGTTTCATTTACTTTCTCTTTTTTATGTTAGGCGATGGGAAGGGGAAGAGGGTCGACCCGCTGGCGGTCGTGTCAAGTTGAATGAACATGGACAAGTTTTGCCACTTCCATTCCTGGCTGGCGGGCAGACAGCCGGTGCGGAGAAAGTTTCTGTGCTGTATCTCGCATCAGAGTTTCGAAGCATTTCTACCAGAGACCAGAGACCAGACCCTACACCCCCGCCTTCTGTACCTTTTGCGGCTGTTTTTGGCTCATTTCAAATACATTAACATTTTGACCTTTCGGAAAAAGTTGAAGCTCAGGCTCGGTCCCATCTCGTCCGGAATTTAATTTCAAGTTGTGTGCAGATTGTGCAAATCACACGGCTGCCTCCCCCATGTCCTTCCGATTCGGAGAATGCCACTGCATACCTGCAGGCCCAAGGATACCGTAATCCGAACACACGTGTAGCGGCAACTTTGCTTTCATCAAACTGAAAATTGAATTTACGTAAGCCCGGAGAAAGTCACAAAAAAATGAGAATAAAATACACGGAACACGGAGATGGTGACGGAGATGGAAAGGAAGACATGCGGCAGAGGGGGGAACGGGCAGGCGTGAAACGTCGAACGTGTCAAGGTCAAGTTACCATTGTCCTCGTCGTCCTTCTGCCTTTCTCCCTTTCCCGCGCACTGCGCGCGCAACAGGAATAGCTTGCCCATTCGCCGCCTCCTCCTCCTCCTCCTCCTCACCCACTCTCTCCACTCCCTCCGTTTGGTCTGTGCAGTTTTGAAGTGCGCCAAGTCGTTAAATTAATTTCAGTGCACTGGGAAGACAGGAGAACTGTAATCTGGAGCACAGCCAGCGCTCATTTTAAACGGATTTTGTGCACTGCATTGGGTGGATGGGCTGGCTCCTCCTGGCGCCTGGCGGCGGTGGCATGGTGGCATGGTGGCATGGAGCTGCTTTGGCTGTCAGAGATTACCGGCAAGTGGCCGTCAAGTGAGGCTGCGTGAGTGGACAGCAAATGAAAGGCAAACAAGTGGAGAGTCGTAACACACATAACTTTAAGCCACGTTGTGTCAAAGAGGAGGAAATGTTTCGGCAGGAGGGTAGGAAGGCAGTCTCAAAAGAAAACCAGACAACATACATGACAGAGATAAGCATTTAGCACTGCAAAAATTGGAAAAATAATTAATAGATGGACTGGATAATGGATAATTAATGATTCGGAGTTTTCAGTGGCATCACTCGAAGCTGTAGCGTGTATAAAATAAAAGTTCTTCAACTTTTGGAGTGTTTTTTGGAGCACTTTAAGTCCGGCGATAATATTGTCAAGTGTCGACAGCCTTATCAGCTGCCACAGCCAAATGCAGTTTAAGTGCACTTGCAACATAAAAAAGAGCGGAAAATAAAGCAAAAAATACTCTCGTATACATCTATAGGTATATAGCTCTATATATGTATGTACATACATATGTACATATGTATGTGCACTAGTAGTATTCCCCGCTGAACATTGGTTTGGGGCATGCCATAAATCTGCACGCAAAAAGCTTCCGGCCTTTCAGCCAAAAGTCCTGACGCTTTTGCTTCTGCTGCTCCATCTCATTCCGCCTACCTCCCTCCCCCCCTGTCATTACCCTGCTTGTGCTGCTGTGTGTGATGTGGCAGCCAGCCGCCAGGGGGTGCTTTAATAACGCCAAAGTGCTGCCGCAGGTGTCTGTGCGCGGGGGGTGGAGGAGAGCGCTCGGATAGGCGGGTAACGATGCAAATGCAGCTCAAAGAAGCCAGTGGCAGAGCACTTGGTGAATGCAACATCCTTTGGCCCTGTCAACTGATGGACAGCTACCAGTCAGAGTTGCTTATACAGCCCCCACTCTACTGAATCCCTCCTGTAAAATGTGGCTGCCATCCTCTATCCCCTATCCCGTTGCTTGCTGTCTGTTGGCGTTGTCAATTTTTTATTGCCCTTTGGCAGCTGTGTCTTTGGGAGCTGCTGCTCCATTGAGGCTACCGGGTCACGTGCCATTCTCGACCTGCCCCCGACCGCCACTTCCTGCGACAAAATCAGCGCTCTGCCATCTTGGCCAGCAATTGAATTCAAATGAAGCCAGGCCAAGCGCGGTTGCCCCAAGAACAAATGCAATGCCATAAATCAAGCATAAAAATTGACATTAATTTCGCCCCCGAGAGAGAGAGAGAAAGCACGAAGTGAAATGTGGGTGGAGAAATAAGGAGAGGGAGAGCTGAAAGTCTCCCGATTACGTGCTAGAGACCTGAATTCAGGATTATTTGGGGAAATGTTAGTTTGATTTGGTGAAATGAATGTTCCACAGGCTCTCAAAATGCAATATTTTCTATGTACATAGTTAATCTCGTTCGTATTTCTAACCATAAATCCTATAATTTCGACGTTATTTCGAGGTTTAGTGCGCGGATTAGTAAACAATTAGATGGGAATTTCACCATATGCATACAGCAGTTAAAGTTTACCCTCAACATGGCCTGAAATGAGTTTATTACAATCTGTGGTTTTGCTGTTTAGCCACATCAATTGAAACCGCAGACAAATAACAACAGATAAAAGCAATTCCCAGCTGGAAGTTTACAGTCCAATAATCAGCATATTTGTGGCCAAATTTAGAACAGCCAACGGCGAATTAAGTTCTCTTTCCGGTTCGATACAAGCATGGGTGGCTGTGACATCCAGCCATTGATTGTTGACAAAAATAACCTAAACAGGCAGCTGAAATTGATGGCCAAATGTGGGTCATGCATGCGTAGGGGTGTATCTTCTCTCCCTTCACCCATGTTGGGTCCTATCTCATGCTCCATGTCGCTCTCTTGAGGTGTTTAAGGTTTTTTTTATCAGTCTTGCTGTACTCCAAATGGTTGAAAATTTCAATCATTTTACGCCGCCATAGAAATGGAAATTTCTTTGAATTTGTGTCCAAAAGATACGCTCTCCTTGTGCGTAAATGGATTGAGTTTTTTTTGGTGTCCTGTCCAGCTTCCAGGTGTCATTAGTCCTTCAATGCTGATGAAGCCAAAGTCTGCCGCATACGCACACATTTCCAAACCCAAACAGCTAACTGATGTGTCTGCCATGGACATGGCAGCGGCGAACGGACAGCTGCAGCAACAGGGAGTTGCCACGGCAGCCCCAATTTCACGTGAAAACAACAGTTTCCCTGCGCGGTGCAGCTTGGCCCTGGACTTTGGGGTTGGGTTTAGGGATTTTCTGGCTAAGTGAAAATCCCTACCGAAACTGACAACAAATACAGCTGACGGTGATAGTGGTGCAGGTGGGCAGGAAGGGTGGGCTGGATCACAGACAGGAGCGCATGCACGGTGGCAATTACTCATGGAAATACTCGTAGTTTTAGTCCTGCAGCTCAGCAAACGGGAATAGAGGGGCGTTGAGTGTTCCCGCTGCTGTATTTTCCCCCCATCTTATTTATACTGCACTCAGTTTGGGCAAAATCAAAATTCCAATTGCTGTTGTTGTGTCTGCTGTTGATTTTGACCAGGCCCAAAGGGGAACTGTTGAAGGGAGAGACCAGAACAGAACAGAACGGAACGGAACACAGAGAATTCCTGAATATCGATGGCCATACCATCGGGCGTAATTTGCATCCCTTCCGCTGGCGATTCTTCTCATTTTTGGACATGCCAGCAATACGAAACTAAGCTACAAAAATGTATGCACAAAATCGAATATGATGGCTGCTGCCATGCTTATGGCATCCTCGAGGCCACATGACAATCAGCATGCATGATTTAACAGTTCCCCCAAACAAACATGCAAAATGCCAAAACCGACGCAAATTTCTGAGGTTCCATCATCCAGATCCGCCTAAATGTATGCTGTACACTGAGGGGAAAGCCATTCTACTGATTTGCATGCATCAGAATCGATCCGTCGTTCTTGGAAATCCCAACAACCACCTGAGTTTTGGTATTTTGAAGTGACATGTGCTCTTTCTTTAGCTTTTTAGTAATTACTTCTCTCAGTGTTAGGAATGCTGGCGAAAGGGGTAGCTGGAATGCACCTCGTTTGCTCTGTTAGCATATGTACGGGGTATGCAGCTTCTCTGTGAATCTGAATGCAGCATAAAAGGCACCGCAGCACGCTATAACCGACTGGGGACTTGAACTGGGTTTTGGGGCATATTTTGCGCCAATTTCCATACAAATCTCTCTCTGACACACACACACACACACGCACAGTCGCACATACAAATATAGAGGAGCTGGCCGAAAAGCACACACATACTGCAATCCCAGTGTCGATCGCAAGAGGGAAGTAGTTTTGCATAGTTTCCCCACAGCCAACATCCCCCAACCCCCCAAAAAAAGCAGCATGGTATGAATGAAACAAAACAAAACAGAAGAAGAAAACTAAAAGGAAAACAAAAGCCCACATGCGATAAAGAACAACAAAGGGCATGGAGGGGAGGTGAGGCGAGTGGCCAGCGAAGCAGCAGAGGCAAAAGCAACAGCAGCAGCGACGACAGCAGAGGCTGAGAACTAGTAGAAAATTAAAAAGTAAACACAAAAATTCACGTGCTCCGAATGCAAGAGCAGCAGCCACAGAACAGAGGAAAGGAAAGGTAAGAGCAATCAACGAAGCTGCGCAGTGACTGAAGAGAGAGATAAGGGAAGAGAGAGCGAGGGGAACACTGCGCATGCTCCATCAGCAACAATAACAACAACAACGAGCCAAAGCTCCATGGGCTCCATGGGAATTTCTTTCATGCGAGTTTTGTTTACCGTTATGATGACGTATGCATGTGCAGGTGATGCACGGGCATATCCGACTGGCAGTAGCATAATGAGAGAAGGAGATCATTAGATGTTGAGTAATATTTTACATATTAAACCGATTTTGACATTAGATTCAAGTGTTCAATCTTCTGTCTGGAGTCATCGTCTTTGCTGTAATTTATGCCCTGATGGTTAAAGATCTTAAGTGTTAGTAAAAGGTATTTGCCATGCCTGTTGTGGGGAGCCACCATTTCTCCGACGTCCCCTTCACCCAACAACCTGCCTGCTGGAGATTACTTTGCATGGAGATGAGAGTTTTACTGCTCTTCCCTACCTACACTCTTCCTTAAAGCGTAGCTTTGGCGTGCGTATTATTTATGCGTAGACATTCTGGCGCCGCTTGTTGTTTGAAATAAGAGAAAGAGAGTGCCACAGCGAGAGAGTAAGAGATTGCGAGAGTCCCGAGTGAGGGGAAAGAGCTTGCAACAGAGAGCTTGCGGCGCCCGCCCGAGAGTGACTCCCATAAATAACCGTTTGCGGCTCTTTGCTGCCTTCAGAAGTGTGTGAAGTGTCGAGGCGAGAGGACGTACGCTGCCTCTTCCGGGAGTTCCTTCGCTGCCAAGCTATTCTCTTATATATTTCATTGCTACACACACACACAGACACACAAACATATACAAACGCGCACATACACACCTGTGCACAAATCGAGCGGGCAAAAATATTGAAGCACGCGCGCGCAAAACTCGAACTAAAGCAAAACGAATCGAAAAGTGCTTCAAAATCCACGTGAAACGGTGCATAAGCAATTGGGCGAAAGTAATACATCCGTGTATAAAATAATCAAATCGAATCGACTCGAATTGAGGCGAAATTAAAGTGGAGTTTCCTTTCTTTGGAGGAAAAATCAATGCTGTTAAACGTAAACTGACGACGCGCAGATACACACGCACACGAAACGTACACGTGTGTCTCCAGGACAAACACTACGACACAGACGCACACGCCACGCACACGGACAAACGGCAAAAGCCTAACAAAGTGAAAGTAACGGAATTAGCCACCCAAAAAGTGAAGGAGGGAAAGAAACCAAAGTGCATAGCAAGGCAAAGGAGCCGGAGAGAAGGAGGGAGCCGAAATCCTCATAAATTTTGCATTGCCTACTTTCCAGCTGAGGGAACAACATTCTTTGACTGCATTCCACTGCTGCTGCTGCTGATGGCCGGCTCATTCTGCCAGTGCTAGTGCCAGTGAGAAAGTGAAAGAGTGAGTGAGACTGTGTGTGCGTGCTTCTTTGGCTGTTTCCAAAAGTCGGTCATACTAAAAAACACAAACAACAACAGCGAAGGGGGAACTAAACAGAAGCAGGGCAAAGGCATGCAACAAAAACAGGCGGCAACAGCAGCCGCCGCCGCCAACGATGCAGCTCCAGCAGCAGCACTAGCAGCAGCAGCAGTGGCAACCTGAACAAAGATAAACACACAAAACAAAGCAAAGTGGGTCAGTGTGCGAGGCTGCCCATTCAAGGGGTAGCAGGTGGAAGCGGAGGAGGTGCCACACCAGCAGCATCTTGAGGAGGCATCGACATGTGTCGATGGACATACGTATGTGCAACAGCAGAACGTGGCACACTCAAAGGCTCAAAGGCAGAACAAAGGGTGAGTGTACCGGCAATCCTTGCCAAGGGAATGGCGAAAAATCTGATACGCATATTTAACCTTGAAAAACGGCTTCGTTGAAATAAAGGGTTAGTTAAGGGGGTAGGGTTAAAAGCGCAGCGAAATGGTTTCAGAATGGCGTAGGAAGAGGACTAGCAATGAAGAATGGGTAGGTGGACTCAACCTGCTCAAGGATACGAGCTGCGAGTCGAAAAGTAAATGTCGAAATGCCGAAAGGAGCAATAACAAAAGGACAGCAAAGCAGAAAGGTAGAGAGACACAGAGATAAGGGGGAGTTCGAGAAATGCCAAATGGAATAGCAGTAAAATAAAATATCCCTGTGAATGCAAGGCGCCACCCCCACAAAACCCACCAACCCTTGGCCATGCCCCTGGGCTCCCTAATGCTCATCCATAGCCACACAGAGGGCTCCCGCTCAACCTCTCTCCCTCTGCCCTTTTCTCTATGTGTGTGTGTGTGTGTGTGTGTGTGTGCCTTCTGATGTGGGTCATAAATGTTACTCCATTTTTATGGCCAACTTGCACACGATGACGATGTCGGAGAAGACGGAGCAGAAGACGCAGGCGATGGCGATGGCGATGGCAGAGCAAAAAGCAAAATGAAAGAGCTGCCAGCATAACCAAATGGCAAGGATATGCCAGGAATAAGCCAGAATGGAGAGTTGGCCAAACGAGTGGGATGAGAGCGGGAGCCAACGGAAAGGACATTAAATGGCCAGCGCCAGCGCCAGTGCCAGTGCCAGAGCCAGTTGCACGTTTTCACGACTAGCGAGGGCTGCCACAGCCCTAGACGAAGCCGCAGCCCGCAGCCATTGCCAAAGAAAATAAATAAATATAAATATTCATTAGGGTCTCTCATTCAGATTTCCCCAACTGCCAAGTCGTGGAAAATGGGAATTAATGATATTAACAGCTATTACCAGATTTGCCCCCAACTTGTGGATAGACCCTCCAGCTACTCCCGCTGCCCCAACACTCAAAGCGACCCTCTAGCCAGCTCCCGCTGACCATTTTCGCCTCGATTTCAGCTCGAAATCCGTTGCTCGCGTTTCATTTTGCTTTTGTTTCTACTCTCTCTCTCCTTCTCTCTCTGTCTTGCATTGTTCGCGTGTTGCATGAAGAGGACCCAACTTTCTATGAGATTTCTCTGGCCACTAATGCAATTGTGGTGCATAGTTTCGGAGCCGTGGCAGCCGTAGCAGTGCCTGTAGCTCAAGTGGCAATTAGAAGGATCTGGGATGACATTTGCCACGGCGGGAGCTTTATGTAATTGCAGTGCGGGGTGGGGGGAGTGGCAACCTCGCAGCTGTCGTCCCATTTGTGGTTGTAGGCATCGCGTGACCTTGAGCGCCGTTTGGGAGCAAGCGAGCGAATGGAACGATGTGGATGTGAATGTGGATGTGGGTGTGGGTGTGAGTGTGGGTGGCATGCAAATCCATTGAAAGCGCACGGCTGCAGTTCAAGGCTATTTTTACGTTACGCAAGCAACTGCAAACACAGATACACACGCACACGGGTATGTGGGGGCTGTCTCTGTGTGTGTGTGTGTTTGCTTATCCTTGAGCGTCAGTTTAGTGCCGGGAATGTTGCACGCGTCGCGTTGACATTTTCAACAGTGACGAAAAGCTGGCGACAGCCGAAAACCTGCTTCCTTTCTTCTATATATTATAATATATATTTTCTACATATGTGTATAATTGTATATGTCCCTGCCAGGCTTATGCAATCCTTTCACTCTACTTTCTCCATTCTCTTCCGGTTAATTAGTTCGACTACAGCATTCGGGCGGTAAGGTTGTGCACCTGGAAGCATCAGCAGTTCGCAGCTGCTTTGTTCTGACTGTACTTCAAACAGAATGCAATTTGGGGTAGCAAATATCTATTTGACCTTTTCGTTAACCCATTTGTCTGTCGGTGACTGTGCTTTTAAAGGTTCAAATTATTCAGTGATGTGAACAAGTTTTGATCTGATATCCCGCTTTAATGCTTAGCATTGAAAATCGGCTTAGTAGTGACTGTACTTGTTTGGACATTTCTGACATTGCTGTGGTTTTGCAATCGGGGAGTGATATATCCTACTTAATGTCCTGTCAGAGAGACATGCTTTGTGTGCTGCAAAAGAGACGCCGGATATCCTGCTGGCTGCAATATATCATTGTGCATGCACCCCCCTTGCCCCATAAAACCCACACAATCACCAGCAACCTTTCTCTTGCCTTTGCCTCAATGTCATTGCATATTTGAGGAGGTTTGTTTAATCGAAACGCGGCCAAACTCCAGCCACATGTGTGTGGGAGGTGGGCGCCTTTCACGAGGTGGGAGTGGCGTGGCATGTGTGCGTGTTAGCCAGGTCGTGGCTGGTGGCTTGGCCTTGGAACATAACATGACATAAATGCAGAGCCGTTACGCATTATTAACGTTATCACGAGTTGATCAGCGTTAAAGCCACGCCCAGAAACTAATGGTTCCAACTACGAGGAGTTCTGTCCCAGTCCCACTGTACGGTGCTCATTAGAAGCGTCTCAGTGGCATGTCTGCGGTGCCGGCCTGGTGTTGAAGTTGAAGTTGCACTCTTACACACTTGCGGCCGCAAAGGGAGGCGAACCATAGACCCGCCCGGCGGGGACATTAATTTCATTAAAAAGTTGTGCATCGAAAAACTTGTTAATTAACGCCTTTGGCTGGCAAAGAGCGCAAACTAAAAATAGAACCGAAAAACCAACGAAAGAGTAGCGCAAAAATGCATTAACAGGAGTCGAAAACGAAACTAAATTGGAAACAAAGTTTGCGCTGTTTGCTCTGGCTAATGATCCTTAGACGGCCCCCCTTGACCACCCCCCGCAGAAATCATCATCAGCCCTCGCATATAATTTTGATGGATATTTGTGGTGGATATTTGGGTGCCATTCATATTGCATTAAGCCACCGAAATTACTCGACAAACAGAAGCATTCATCAATATTTAATGCGGTCCGCGGTTGGTCCGCACGCAATTCCCATTTCGCCGAGAACTTTTGTCAATGCTCACTGTTAGGATCAGTCCTTGTGGCATGCCTCTGGCAGGATACTGGAAGTTTGAGTTTGGGCAAATCTAATTTGGGACTTGACCCGTGATTACCGCAGCTATAAATGCAAATCAACGGAGTCGCGGAAACTGCACAAATGCCGCAATATAAACTTGGCCGCAAAACAAATCACAAAACGGAAAGCAAACGAAACGAAACGAAACGAAAGGAGCGGAATGGAACGAAACACAAGGCGGAGGCAACTAAAAACAATTTGCCGTAATCAAAACGAAATCAGCAAAGCGCAAGCAGCAGCGTCGCAATGTCGGAAAATGGAGCACCAGACTGGCCGGAAATCTAGCGGGGAAACCGAAGATCAGATGCTCTGCAGAAATCTAACAAAAATATAGCAGATTAATACTGAAAATAAGCCAGAAAAGTATCAGAAAATATACCAAAGATGCTAGAAATATACTAGCATTGCGTCGCCTGACTCCAGCAGCAAATAATCCTTCAAGCAGTACATCAAAACGCAAACCCGATAAAGCAGTGCATGGCGGGAAACCTGAAGGTCCACCGCAATTTTACCTGCAAGCAGTTCTTTTCTTTTCACAGTCATTAAGCAGTGCGTGGCTGAAAACTGAAGCAGTGGCTGGCTTTAGCATCATATAACCTGAAAGGTTCTCTTCTTACTAACAGAATATAACCCAAGAGGTCGGCTGATATTAATTAGTGGTGCAACAACAACCAGGTAATCTGTGGCATTGATACCATAAGGATGTCCTTCACGAACTTCCAATTATTCATTAGATCTAATTAGAGAGATAGCCCCGATACCAGTTAGAGTATGCCCAGTGCAGCAGTTGTTGAAGTGCAACCAGGAATCGGAGGGCGGAGGGGCTGCGGGGCAGAGTCAACAAAGAGCCACAGCCACAGTTCCAGTTCCAGCGACCATCATCCATTCAGGTGCCCCGTCATTATATATTTGTTGTCACTTGAAAAATATTTGTGCTTTGCGCTTGATTTATGCTGCGGCAACAATTGAGACAATAAAAGGTAGAATGCTACGTGGAAGAGGGTATGGATGGTGAGAGTCCTGTGAATCGAGCAGCGGAGGGCAAACAATGGGGATTGTTGCAGGATTCGAGTACAGAACGGGAAAGGGAACGGGAACGGAAAAGGGAACGGGAACAGGACTTTGGCTGTGCGGAATATGCAAATATCGGGAGAACAAAAAGATAATGGCATCGACTACCACTTTAGCCGCCATCTAGTGCAGGTGTATGGCGTATCTGCCATTGACAATGGGCGGGCTGGAGGTTGGGATGGAGGATGCTTCCTGTGGTGTTTGTTGTCACAGCCAGTCGATGTTTGCATAACGCAACAAAAGCTAAAAAACAAAAGCTGCCACAAGAAGGGTTCAACATAAATATATTTTTACCCCCTTGAAAAGTCGAGGGACCCAACGGAAATCGCATTGATGGGAATCAAAGAAAGAGGCAAAGAGAGGAAGAGACACACACACACACAGAGAATCGAAGAAAGGGACAGAGAGAGAGAGAGACAATGGCGAAAAGGGAAAAGGTTTTTGTGCCGAATTAACAATTCAATTTAAACCGACTGACTAAAGAGGGGACTGGGGGTTGACGGTTGACGGAAGGGAAAACTGCTTGACATCTATTTTCCACAGTGAGGTGGTGGGTGACTAGGAAAAGGGACGGGTTCAAAGGTTGACGCACACACTTGACAATGACAATCGTTTGTTTTGCTGTCAATTCTGGTTGCTGTCGCTTCTGTCTCTGTCTGTCTCTGTCTCTGGCACTGTTTCTGCTGCCTATTTCTGTTTCTGTGTCTGCCTCTGCTTCCGTCATTGTTGTTGCCTCTGTTGCCGCTGTTGACTTTGGACACACAATTTAATAAAGGCTTAAAGTTGTTGCAAGGACAAAACAAAATACTGAAAGGGAGTTGCAGAGTCCGGGGGGAAAAGTTTTGCCATTTGCCAGGCCAGAACTTTTTCAAAACAATTGTTGTTGCTGCTGCTGCTGTTGTGGTTGCTGTTGTTGTCGCAGGGGGCCGGCCACGCCCCCGTTGCGTGCACCAAACTCTTTGACATTGTCATAGTCGGTCTTTTTCTTCTGCTTTTTTATTTTCGCTGCGGTGGAGGTGTGGCAGACAGTGGGCGGCGTCTCTGCTGTTGTCCTTGCCCCAACCCACAGGCCCAGTGGCCCATTTGCTCTCCCCTCCGCCCCTGTCTCCAAGGCGGTGCTCGGGGAGCAGCCTTCATTAAATTTTCGCTAGCTTATAATTCAAACTGTAAGCAGACAGCGCACAAATAAAAGAGAAATACGAGGCGTGGCTTTGGATTAGAGAGAGGGGTAGCCGAGAGAGAGAGAGAGAGAGAGAGGGAGAGAGAGAGGGAGAGAGAGAGGATGTTGTCTGGTGTTTTGTGAATACCTTTATGCTGGCTAATACTTATTTTCTTGATGTCTTTGCGGCATACACGGCGAGAAATTGCAGACAAATGTCGGCCCTTTTATAGATGCATGGGAAAACATGTCCCAGAATGTCATAGAATGCTTGATAGAAGCGTTTTGGATGTCTAATAGAGAGTCTAATAGGTCTAATTGGTATTTTATGTATATTCTTTAAGATATTATTAAACATAAATCAATTTTCAATAATCCTCTCAATTCCTGATTCTCTGTGCACTGTACTTTCGCTTTATGTTCTATTTTCTCACAGTGTAGATGTGCTTTCTTTTCGGTTGAATGGCGGCTGCCGCTATGCCACGCCGCGCCGTGGCCAACCCGTGGCGCAGACGTCACCATCATTTTGTTTGCGTATTTAGATTTTAATTTGCGATAGAAAACTTCTTAATAGGATTCCACTGTCTCGCCACAGTCTCTCCTTCCGCTCTTTCTCTGTGGCAGTCGCTGTTGCTGTCTCTGTCTATCTTTGTGGCACGCACATATATGTATGTATGTATGTATGTGTGTATCCCGGATCCAACACATTAGCAGACATGGAAAATATTGTTTCGACATTCGCATTATGTTGTCAGCTGGATAGCAGGCTCCTCCACTGCCATCTGCCTTCTCCCTCCTTCCTCCTTCCTCCTTTCTCCTACCTTCTGATAGCAGACCGAACTCCTTTGGACACACACACACACACACGTACGTACGTGTATACATTTCCTTCTTCTAATGAAACCTAAATTTCGGGGCAGCAGACACATTTTTGTACCGTATCTGAGAGAGGTCTGTGGACTGGACCCGACCTGGGAGTGTCTGGGAGTGGCCAGGGGAGGAAGAACCCTGGCTGATTGGCTGGGGGAGGGGGGTAACAGGACTCTTAAGGCTTTTAGTCCATCGACGGAGTCTTCTTAATTGTTTGACTTGACTTTCCTTTATGATGGGAGCTCCCTCACCACCACTACCTTTCTTTTGTCCTTGTGGTTGTGCTGTCGGGGTATCTCTCTCCCTGGCTCTTGTGCTTTTTCTTGCCTCTCCCCCTCTCTCGTACCACCTTTTCCATATCTTGCATATTTTTCTCATCTGTTGGATGCGTGGGCAGCTGCCTTGTCTCATGGATGGCTCCGTGGATGCCCCGCTGCTTCTACTGCCGCCGCTGCTGCTGAATTATGTAATAAGCGTAATTGGCTTTGCCTGACGGAAGAAAATGGGTGGAGTGGAGTGGTGGAGGGGCAGAGTGGAGAGAGGAGAGTAGTGGGGGCATGACTGAGGGCCAGATCATTTCAGTTTTAATTTATTGTGACTTTGATAAGCGGCAAATGCTCGTAAATGACATAAATTACCCAAGACAATGCCTCAAGATGAATTAGTAATTTACCCACCATCCACCCACAGCACCACACACACACACACACACACCTTTCCACCTGAATCCAGACCAAAATAAGTAAATTTATGCTGTCTAGACGGCGGGTGGTGGTCGGTAGTCGGTGAAGGGTAGTCTATCGATTCATTAGGTAATTGCCTCAAAGAACACCCAAAATAATCGACTCTGTGCTCGCTCCAATGAGTTGTTGAGGGGATATCAATGGAGGGCACACATTTTGGGGCCTAATGTTGGGTGGCCATCCACCTCCTGTGAAACACAATTAAATATCAGTCAAGTGTCAACACACAGGCGCAGAGCCTGGGAAAGTGCACAACTTGTGGCAGCATTACGACGCATTAAGTATACGCCACGCTGGCCACACAAGCCATCGAAAGTGCACATGAAGGAGCCCATGATAAACGTTTTAAGCCATCGATTCTCTGGGATGTTTTTTATTATATACATATATCCGCTGATATTGCCGTTGCCGTTGCCGTTGCGGTTGCTGTTGCTGTGGCCGATGGTTGATGTTAAGCGAATGGGAAAAAGTGGTAACCACTTTTACCATAAAAATCGCAGGGGATGCCATGCCGCTGACAGGTGCTACATGCACGAAGGAAGCGCATATTCCTCTATTTCAGCTCACATTTATTACAAGGAAGAGCTTATAGCATCCGAGATGGGATGGAAATGCTCTTGAAGCTTGCGTCAAGAGTGTGTATGGTGCATGGAGCAAAAGTAGGAGCTAGCTGGCTGGCAGGCTGGCAGCTGCTTCCGTCACTCGAGTGTATGTACTACGTGTGTCTGTGTGTGTGTGTGTGAGTGAGTGAAAGTATATGCTGGATGAGTGTATCTGCGTGCTCCTATGCTCATCTGTGTGTGTTTTGCAGGAGAGTTGGAAAAATAGCTTTCAGCCATGTGGCCGAGTGCTCCTGAAGTTGGGATTTGATGATGATGATGATGCGGCTGATGAGGATTATCTGGATCCCACTTCAGGGGAAGATTTGCATTCGCCTGGCCAGTGTGTGGCCAGACACTTAAGTGCCTGTGAGTGTGTGTGTGTGTGGTTGCAGCTGCATCAACAGGGTAGTCAACTTTGGAGCGTTCACAGTCTCGACAGACGAACAGTCGTTCGTTGGTACCACAACATAAGGTAGGACATGCCTAATAATGGTCGAGGCATGCGTGAGTGGTCCTTGCCCCATCACTCACCCCACCCCCTACCGCCTCCCTTCCACCTTCGCAGCTGCTGCTCATCTAGCGGTGAAAGTATGTCAAGATTTACGCGCATCGTTAAAAGAACGAACAACGGAGGAACGTGAAAGAAAGTTGTTTGTCTCTGTGACATGTATGTGTGTGTGTATGTATGTATGTATGCGGATGTGCCACACACACGCGAAGTGTTGCCCCGCGCCCTTAAATACAAAAAAAAAAGCTCTTCAGCGCTAACGACACGTCAGTCAAAGTCAACATACACTTCAATTTCTGTTCGGTGGGAGAGGGGAGGGGGCCTAGGTGGTTAGGGGATGAACCAAAATTTAACACTGTCACTTTTTTTTGACAACCCGCACGCACACACGCTCACACAGCACACACACACGCTCGTACACATGGATGGAGACAAATTCGTGTACATGTAAATAAATGCGCTGTCATATGATGGGGAAAAAACCAGTGCAACGGACAACCTAAGAGAACAGAGGAGTGTGGCCAGCGGAGGGTGGGGGCAGAGAGTGTAAAATAGAGAAAGGATGGTAGAGAGGAAACCATAGGAAGGAAGTGGCAACATTGTAACACACTCTATTTTTTTCGTTCTATTCGGCTGCATATTTACTTTTCAACTTTGTCACATGCCAGCCATTTTGATTTGCGACCCCTTTGCCACTCAACCGAGTCCCGCTCCCATTCCTCCTCCACCCCTTAGCACTCTATGCAACCCGCCCGCCCGACCGCCCGACTCTCTCATATATGGCTGCCCCGCCAACTGAAAATGTCGAACAGCAGTTGACAGAATGTTTTATTTAAGCACGCTCTTCAGCTTTCTCCATCACCATTTCATCGCTCTCGCTTTTTGTCTAAACTGCTGCTTGTTGTACCCATTGTCTTTGGGTATTAAGGGACCTCTATAAGCGGCAAGACCCCATACATATATCTCAACTCCTTTCACACGTTTGTGCGTATTCATTTCCAGGGTACTGCAAGCTTCGACACGAATCTTCCAACTTCATTTCTGTTGTTTCCGTTTAGTATTTGCACAGTTCCGCATTGCTGACATGTCTGGCATTCCAAACAGACTAACACAAACACAAAGCACATGCACACAACTACATGTTTGTTGTACATATTGCAACAGCCACGCCCCATTTACAGCCCCACTGGAGCCATGCCCTGAGGTAATTAAAAGTGATTGCAGCAACAGCAGCACCAGCAGCAGCAGCAGCAGCAGAGCTACCAACTGCATCCTGCCTTTAATACATATACTCACAGAATAAAAGCATAAACTCTCATTGTTGTTTGTTTTAAACTATTTTTATTTTTTTGCCACGATTTCTGCATCTTTCGTACCATTACGTACGGCATTACGTATACGCAGCGTGGTGGCATAGAAGAAAGCTCATTTTCTATCTGCTGACATTCATCTGTGCATTGGCTGGTCCCCAAGTGGCCGATGGCTGGCATGTGGCACGTAGTTTCTACAGAGCAAATATTAGGGTTATAAGGTTCGTTGCATGAGCGGACGAGCTGGACCCTCCATCCTCAATCCACAGTCGCAACCTACCTGCAAGAAGCTTCCGGGGTTTCGGCGCTGCCTGTAGAGGGCATAGCATGCCCAGCCTGGCAATTGAACCATCCCCAACGCGGCCAAGCACCAGCCAAAAACTGAGGGGAAGTGGGAAGAGAGCAGTGGGAGAAGGAGGAGGTGAAGGAGCGGAGTCTGCAACCTTACCATGAGCTGAAGCTGGATAGGCCACGTCCTTATATGTGAGAGGCGACATGTCGAGCAGCATGTAGAAGAGGACGGCGGCCATCAGGCCCGGCGTGATGAACATCCAGCAGAGGCGCCAGTACCAGCCCGTCTCGATGCCCATCATGAACTTGATGTCCGCACAGAAGCGATGGACGCCTAAGAGGATACGTGCTTAGAAAGACTCGCATGAGTGGGGAGGGGCAGGAGAAGGGGGACTCACCATAGATCCAGGCAACGGCCACCAGTTCGCCAATGGCCAGGATCAGGGCTGTGAAGGACACGCCATAAAAGTCCACCAAGTTGAGAATGAATTGCCCGCCTGGCGTCATGTAAACGATGCTCACACCAAAACCGACGATGGTCAGGCAGCTGGCCAGAGCCCATGTGGGCGTCGTGCGGGGCCCGAAGTGATCACGAAGGACCCGCAGGATGCAGGTGCCCATGCCCACGGTGCTGCCAATGCCTAGGACAAAGAGCATGAGGAAGAAGAGGACCGCGAACATCTTTAGGTAGTTGTGCTTTAGGGCGCCCAAGGGGCAAGCGGCTCGCGACACCTTACCTGCGGCACATACTCGAACCGGGCAATGGCCTCCGGATACGAGATGAAGGCCAGACCGGCCCCGCCCTTCACAACGCTGCCAATATCCGTGACGCCCGTCTCCTTGGCCAGATTCCCCAATATGCCAAAGGTAATGCAGCCGGCCATGATCGAGGAGCAAGAGTCCATGGTGGTGATGATTATAATGTCCCTGCGAGAGAGAAGAGAGGGGCGGGATTAGGCTATGAATCTGGGACTCATCATGGGCTAACTCACTTGTGGACATTCCTATTAAAGTTGTTGTAGCTGGCATAGGTGATCACGGTCCCGAAGCAGATGGCCAGCGAAAAGAAAACCTGAGTGACGGCCGCATACCACACCAGTGGATCGAGCAGCTGCCGCCACTGTGGCTTGAAGAAGTAAATGATGCCATCCATGGCCCCGGGAAGGGTTACAGCTCTGATCAGGAGCACAAGGAGCACCACATAGGGAAAGACGCCCAGGAAGTAGGCGGCCTTGCCGCTGCTCTTGATGCCACGTATTAGCACTGCTTCAATGATCAGCCAGGACACGGCCAGACATCCGACCAGATCCAAGTTCGGTATGCCCAGACCATTGTCAATGTTTGGCACCTCGTGGAGTATCTCACGTCTGAAGAAAATGCAGGGTTACGAAAGGGTTACCCCGCATCACAGACGAATGCTTCTGGAACTTACTCAAAGTACAGCTGTGCTGGGGACATCTTTCCCGTGGCATTGACGATGCTGCCATCATGGCAGTCACTCCCCCACTTCTCCCAGCACCGACTCCAGGGTAGCTCAGAGCCCATGGAGGCCACCAGAAACCTCAGGGTCAGGGCCATGATGCTCGAATAGTAGGTAATCGAGGCACCCGTGGCCAGCATCTGTCCAACTGCCACGCCCTTGAGCAGGGGCGCCATATCGAAGGCCTTGACCACTCCGCGGCCAGTGAACTGGCCCAAGGCTATCTCCAGATAATACACGGGACGGCCAATCACCAGCAGGGCAATGAGATACGGAATGACGAAGGTGCCGCCGCCGTTCTGGAAGGCAATGTACGGGAACCGCCAGATGTTGCCTAGGCCCACGGACAGGGAGATGCACGAGAAGAGGAACTCCAGGCCATTGTCCCACTGCTCTGGTGGTTTCGTTACCTTCATGGATTTCATCTCCAGTTTCGTTTTGCGTGAACTGTGCGCTTTGAGGTCGCGCGACTAACTGGCTGCAGTCGCGAATACCCCCGAGATCAGTGCGACAATTTGAAACCCACACGCCATATTTTATCCGCTGATTGCCTATCTGGTTCGTGGCAGACCGGGGCTGTAATCTCATCTCGAAAACATCTCGGAATCATTCTTAATTGGCACTAATAAAAGGTGCTAAGTGAGCGGTGCAGAGCCAGATGCCAGCCAGACTGAGATTGAGACAGAGACAAAGACACTTGAGATGGGATCTATTAGAGATATCATGTTCATTGGTCGCGCAGTATGCGGTTCTCCTCATTGCAAGGGCTGGAGCGATTAGCAAATCGTGAAATGCGGAAGCCTGTTACGTGGTGTTTTAAGATTAAAATAATCTAGAGATAGATTAACCACAGATCTATTAACATGTTGTCGGCAGGTTCCACTAGATTTTCCATCAATTTCACTATTTCAACTGTTATTTAAAAAAGTGCAAGGGGAGTTCAAAGTTAATTAATGAATTTGAACCCCAGAGTTCTTATAGTGCACCGCGTACACGCAACCAATCTCATCTCAAAGCAAAAGATATTTCATAAAGTCATCCACAAACATCTACTAGCAAGCGCTCATCAAATTTCGCATTAAGTTGGCAACTCTTTGGGTTTTTACTCTCTCTTCTCTCTCTCTGTCTCTTTCTATCTATCTCTGTAACCACCTCTCTGTCTTTGTCTCTGTCTGCTGTCCTGTCTGTCTGACAGCTCGGAAAGTTTTTAATAATTTTCAAGAGTTTTCTAATTAACATCCCAGCACGAAAGCGACTGCAACTGAAACTGCAGCCTGAAACTGAAGCCAAACAGGAGAACAGAAGCGAGGAGCAGCAAGCAGGAAGCAGGAAACATGCTGCCAGTTACAGGCCAAGCTCCTTAGCTGAACCAAGACGTAGATTGGATGCCAGAGGAATGGGATCCGCCAGAGGATGAGTGGAGCGAAGCAAGCGGATGGCAGATAGTTGGATAAAAGCCAGTGTGCCAGCCAGTTGAGCGTTCCATTTTGGTGACAATTTTAAATGGGTTTTTAACAACTTTTGCAGATTTATGGCAATTAAATGCCTTTGATAGTGCTGATTGCCTCCCCCTAGTGGAGGGCGTGGTCGTTGCATGGCTATGGGTTTAGATGCGGATCGCACTAGCAATGCAATCACTAGTAATTAAGCTGAATGCAAATGGATTCCTCTTTTTTTCCCCCACTACTGATGCGTTTGTGACGGAAGCGCTTTAGTCGGCTACAAACGAAATCGATTTCAGTTCTCTAAATTCCCAATCTGCATTCGGATTTCATGAATTTCCAATTCCATTTCGCTTATCGATTCCCTATGAATACACCTCCGGTATCGAACAATATTGAAACAGAAATTGGAGTAGGCTAAGACCACGTACATATATTTATTGTTGAGTTACAAGTCGTCAATGTGTTCGGAATAGTTGGGTTAGGGCCTGCCACCGCGCTTCTTTTTTGGCTGGGCAGCGGCAGATGTTGACAATCGCGGATCGCATCATCGCTCGTCACAGGTGCCGCTTCTTCAGGTCCATGTTGATTCGGCTTGGAGGTTACCCCGCCCGTTACCAGAACTTCGATTGGTTCTTCTTTAGTGACCGCCCCCAGACTTCTTGCACTTTGGCTTGCGGCGCCGCTTCGAGCTGCTTTTCTTGGACCTCCTGCTTTTGCGTTGCTTGCAAGCAGACTTCTTGCGTCTGCGCTTGCCACAAGCCGACTTCCTGCGCTTACGCTTAGAGCTGCTGCGCTTCATCTTGCGTTTCATGTCGCAGTCGTCCTCGCCCAAGGAGGAGCCAGACGGACCACCTGGCACAGCCGCCGCGCCGTGCTCAGCATCCTGTTCAGTGCAGAGGAAGCTGCTGTGGCCATCCTTAATTGGTCCTCCTGTGCTTTCTGGTCGATAGTCGGGCTGTAAGGACCAAAAGGGTCTGCTGCTGTACTCACTGATGGATTTAGATGCACAAATTACTCACCCTTCTGTAACGGGCTCGGTGCTCTGGGGACATTGACCGCCAACGTTGCGCCGCGACGTTTATTAACTTCTGACCATTGTACATGGATCCGTACCGGCGTTTACAGTCCCGCATGTAATTTAGGAAAGCGGAGGCGGAGGTCAGCCTAGACGAATCTGGGAGGAATCCTTCGGCCTCGCTGCCAGCTAAATCGCCTTCCGACGAGGGCTTTGGAGTGTCCTCTTCGGATTCGATCAACTGCGCGCTCGAATTTACACTACTTTTCGACATTTTGTATCCGAATAAATAAAGGAAATTTTTGAAGCAAAAAAAACTAAGCTACAATCACAAAATCAAATATAATTCACAGAAAACTTTTCTAATTTAAATTTGTAGATGTTACTTGTGTGGATAACAAACTTATACTGAACTGGGGCCTGGCTCAGCTTTCGACCCTGAAAATTTGATTCAACTTAAAACTCAGAGACTCCATTGATGAGGTATTTTTTTCCGTTTCATACGTCAAAGTATTGGATCTGCTCCGCTCTGTTCATGGAGAGAATCTGTCTCCATTAAATGAAGTTTTTACCATTAAAGAGTACCCACAATCCCTTAAGGAGCGATCCCTTGTTTTCCCTTTTTTTTCTCACTTGTTTTTATGTATTTAGACCATAAATTATCGCCCATAAATTGCCATTAGCTGGGAAATGGAGTGGGGAAAGGGGAATGCAGAATGGAGTCCAGGAGTTGGGTTAATTAAAGTGCAGTACAGCACTGGATGCATGTACATACATACATATACATATGTATATCGTGGGGGTATGGAGCGTTCCTCAACTAACTTTAATTGCAGCTGCAAAAGGGCTGTGCTGTGCCCCTGCCACACGCAGATTTTCGAGAGGGCACAAACAATGAGGGCCAGCGAAATGAGGCAAAAACTTTCATGGTGCCACACAAAATGGAACGCCAGTGCACACATACACATGTACATGCATGTATGCACATGTATGTATGTATGTGTGTGTGTGTGTGTGTTTGTGGGAATCAATAGGTGAAGGGTAGAACTTGAAGCTCGTTTGCAGGCCCATTAACAAGCAAAAAAGTGTGCGCGCTGCAATTAGTTTTCCTCTTCTTTTTTGCTCGTGGCTCCTCTTTGCTTTTCCCTCCCTTTGTTTCGCTTCATTCTCTTGTTTCGGGTTTTCCACGTAACAAGTTTACTTTTAAAATTGATTTCAACAGACTTTGTAACAACTTCCGTTTCCGCTTCCACACACACACACGCACACAGCTACACATCCGTGTGGTGTTTGATTGTGTGCGTGTGCGTTCTTTCGACATTTGCCATCCAATCAACTTTTGCACTGCGTATTCGCACTCTCTCACACACACACAGCAAACATATCACGTCATGTCAATAGTGTGTCTCTCTTTCTCTCTCAACCCCCATCCCCCTTGTCCCTGTTTCCACGCCACTCTTTTATCCTAGATTCCCATTTTTAACTACAATTTCATTGGGCTTACATTTAATTTGGAATTAATTTTTAATCATTTTCAATTGAATTAAAACGCGTCGGCCGCGACAGCTCTGACAAAATGAAACTTTTACCCTTCCACCTGCCACGCCACACAAAACCGTGTCCCAACCGTGTCCCAGCCCTGCCCCAAATACTCCTCTGACACTGCCCCAGGGAGAAGGGGGCCCCGTCCCGTCCCGGCGCTTGCGGTTGGCATGTTGTAAATAAATTAACTCCATTCATTATTGAAACGAAAATGCGTTAATATTAATTATAAACTATTCTCCATTCGCATTCTCTCGTTGCAGTTGCGGCGCCCAACCGGAAATTAACTTCTGGGTAAGTGGAAGTTGCAGCAATAATTGCATGGAATGTGTGATGGCTCGACTACGTGGCACCCAGTAATTGGATCCAACTGTAAATTGCACACCAAAAGGGTTTTCGACCAGAAATCACATCGTTTTGCCACCCACCTTTCCACCAACCCACCGCTGTGCTACGCTTAGCGCGTGCCTCAATTATGGGCAAGGCAACATACCACTTGAATGCATCGCGGAGCAGCAACAAAGTTGCACTCCGGCGAAATGTCAAGGGAAGAAGCCCAGGTGGAAACTCGGGCGGAAACTCTGGCCAAGTGTTTAACCCAGTTTGCAATTTTGTGCCCAGCTTCCCAGCTTTCCAGCTGCCTCCACCTCCACCTCCCCCCCTCTCTATGATGCAGCTTTAGTGCCTTCCTTTGTTGCCAGCCATTGTTGTCGATGGCTGGCGCTTGTTTGTTGGCTGTTTGTTGGTTTGTTAGTTGTTTGCTGCTCTTGCACTTGCCGCACGTAATTGTTGCAGTGCCGGTCCGGGTCGGGAGTCGTGAAAAAGTTATTAAAATGAAAAAGGCAAGAGCGAATCGATTATGCTCTATGCAACAACCGTAGCGGCAGGAAAGATTCGCACAATTGCCCCAAACTTCTGCCGCACAAAAAACTTTTTATTTCGGCACACCCGATCCGAACCGATCCGAGAGAAAGGAGATATGGGAAAACTTTAAATTGACGTCGAATGGCAGAACCAAAAACTGCTGCTGCCGCTGCGGTGCTTCTTAGAAAATCCCCGAAACTGAAACCCGAAACAAAAGTGAAAAGTTCGCTGGCGGTGTGCGAGGAAAGTTTTATTTCTTGTGCCTTTCCTGCCTGTTGTTTTTTCCTCTTTTGCCGAGATGATAAGCTAGTCGGCGCCGCTCACTCACTCTATCTGTCACGCACGCTTTTCGATTAAGCGCAGCATCTAAAACAGAGCCCCCAGATCGAGCAAATGGCTTTGTGTCCTGGCTCCTGGACCACATGGCAACAGTGCGACCATAGCAACAACAGTACAACCAAAGCCAGAGCCAGAGCCAGAGCATGTGGCAGCTCCTGTGCCCGTGCCCCAGCCCGTGCCCCTGCCCGTGTCTGTTCTTTTGCCTGTCTCTGTGTGTGTAATGCGAGTTTAACAGCTGAATTGTTGACTGACATTTAAATTTTCCTGCAAAATTTGCATTTCTTTCGGCTTGAACTCCTCGGCCCTCGTTGCTCCTGTCACTTGTCGGGGGCTTTGTGTGTGTGGAATTTATGCAAATAATAAGCATTTCCTTTCGGGTGTCTCCATTACTTGCTTGCCACGTCTAATTTCGACTAACTTTTGAGGGCAACAGCCCCATCCACCACCCACCATTCGCCCCACATGCCCCAAGACCGTGTTCGTGTTTGAGTTGGCAAACAAATTTCAATTGCAAGTTGGAAAATTTTCATTTCTTTGATGTAATTTACTGTGGCACTCGGCCTGCACTTTGGCACCCACCCGGCACTTGGCCACATGTTCTTTCAGAGGTGTTCATGCTCGTGCCCCCTCGTTGTAATTAAATATGAAAAGTATTTCTCGTTGTCAGCCAAATGGCAGGAAACTTGGCTTGAAAATCCATTTGGTTGAGCGGCTTATCTGCAATCCGCTGTTGACAGCGCAGCCAAAAGGAAATGCAACGTTATCCCTCCCCATCGCCCTCCCCCACCACCACCACTTGTGGCTATCACTGTGGTGGCTCTGGCCGAAATGCAATTTGCATGCCAAGAAATAATTTTATAGCTCTGTGATTCCCACTCGCAATTGCGGGCCGGGCCAAAGGGGAATTTCGCATTCATTGAAAATGTCTTTGGCAGCTGGCAAACCGAGCCTCAATTGAAGCTGACAGCAAAGGATTTTCTGCCAACCAATTCCTTTCGTTACCGCCCTCCCGCCAACCCCATACCATCCCCATTCCCTTCAACAAGTGTCGCTTTAATAAGGCTCGACATTTGTGCCGCGTAATGGCGAGTGGTACATCTGGGGGCCAAGCGGCGTAGGTGCAACCTCATTGACAAAGGGAGAGAAATACATACCAAAAGTACACTGAGAGACCATTCGTTGCTAAATCATTTTATTTCATTATAAGTATTATTATTACCCAAGGTCAAAACATATGAAATTCCGAGGAATTTCAAAATTCGGAGGCTGCTGTGAAATGAAATTGAGAGGAACATTTCCATGGAATTTCCCAAATGGAAGCAATTTCATTGTCAACTGAGTTCCAAGAAGAGACACGAGACAAAGAGAACGACTATTAGTAATTTAAGATAATATTTTGTGGCATTCTGTTGGCAATATCATAAAATAAATCTTAAAAGTTCGAACAAATATATTCACAAATTTTACCAGAACTATTTTGTAAGGAAAGAAAATCATAATGTTCTCAGAATTCGGCAACTGTGGTGGGAAGGAGGAGGAAGACAGTCCAGAGATGTAGCTAAGGGAGAAAGAAAAAGAGAGAGAGGGAGAAAGTGTGTGGGTGTCGGTGTCCATGGCCTCTTGTGGCTTTGACAGCCGCCAACTGACACTTGAGGGCGCCGCCCGTTAACGTCGTTTACCATATTTACGCTTTAAACGTTATTTGCTGCCACTGCCACTGCCACCACCGCCACCCCCACTCCCCTCCTGCTGTCAGCTGTGTGCCACTCAAGTTTGATATTGTCAAAAAGTGTGGCAAGCCCAAAGTGTTAAATGCTCTGGCATCAGCAGCAGCAGCAGCAGCAATCCATCCCACAGAAGCAGCTCCTAAATGGGTTATGGATGGAGAGTGTGGAGGATTTTTTGGTGGAGATTTCGTTGGGCTTTGGCTAAGTCCGGAATGCCATACTAAGTGGCTTTTTATCAAATGTACTTACGAGCATGCCACCCAGGACATTGTATATGTATACGTGGATTTGTTGTTTGGCTTTTGTGTCATCCAGGGATTTCGGGGGATGAGAATGGGCATGGGAATGGGTGGAACACTCAGACCGAATGGACGGGGTCAGAGTGCCCGAAATAACAATGATTAAATGTAATTTTGGGGAATTTCCATCCACTCCTTTTGGCCCTGAAAAGCTCTATAGTCTAATTGCAATTTGGATCTGTTTTCGGCCGGCGAAGGAGTAGGGGTTAAGCGGGATGGTTAATGTCTGGGTATGGGTATGGGTCTGGGTCTGAGTCCTTTGATTGTGCTGTAAGCTGGCGGCACGATTCAAGCGTGAAAAGTGCCACGAGAACAGTGACACCCACTCCGACAATATCAACAGTACCAACACCAGCGAGGAACCACCAACAATTTCAACAACACCAACAGGAAGACGACGGCTAAAGTAGTTTAATGCGACTGCGGGATACCCTATAATTATAGAAGTATCTAAATGGACTTCAATAGGTAATTCCACAAAGGATCATTCTCAAAGAGATGTCAGCAGTACTGCAAGGGCAACGAATAGGAAACCTATTTGAATTCTGAATTCTTAGATCTGACAAATCTAAGTACTGTGCGCAATATACCCTTTGTACTCTAGGAATGCGGCATATAAGAACACTCAGCGACAACGACAACGACAACGAAAATGAAGTTGTTTGGAAGTTTGTCTGCCGTTCGCTTCTGTGTACGTCGCCCTTCATGTTTGCTTTCTCTCCAACTTGTCACGAATGAGGAGCCCGGTGCCAGGGATCTGTGTATCTCTCTTTCTCTCTGCTCTGCTCTGCTCTGTTTGCTGCCACCACAATGAGGGCTGTGCGTAGTGGCGTAGTGCGAATGTCGCTGCCGTGGCCTCTGATGTCGCTGCCGTGCACTGTCAACAGCAGCAGCAGCAGCAACACCACCACCAACACCACTTGATTCCAACACAAACAAGGACCCTCCCCGTCACTCCCACGCCTTGCCTTCGCTATATGTCGGACGTAATTACACGCTATGTCTGTTCCATTCAGCCACCAATCCTTCCCCCAGCAGAGCAGGAACCTCCCGCAAAACGCCCCCTCTGGCTGTTTGATGTGCGTGTTTTATTTCGAGTGCCATTTGTTTTAATTAAAATTATTTAAAGCGCTTTCAGCTTCAAGTGCTTCCCCCCACAACGCGACGATTCAGTAATTTTCACGGGGTTTCATGAAATGTGATAAAAGCAATATGATAGACAGGACGAAGTGCATGGACATGCAGTAAACACAATGTTTTTGGCCATTTACATGATGTAGTGGATCGATTTTAATTAAATTAGTTAACATCTCATGGGAATTACGATAAAATATCAGCTACATAAATGAGTTTCATGATATTTCATATTTAAAGTGAAGTGGATTAAAAACAAATAAAATCCTAATGCAAATATGGATAGAGCGTATAGCTAATCCATTAGTACATGAACATTATATAACATTTACTCGCAAACGCAAGGATTTTATATGATGTGAAGGAAACACTTGTGTAGAATGAATATTTACACATTTAAAAACATGGTGTTCGAAATACATGTTTTATTAACACATCTCTAAACTCTCCTGCCAAAAAACAACACAAAATATTTATTGCTGACTCTTTTTCCTGCCGCCTACAGCTGTAGTTTATTGTTCAACCGAATTCACATTTTTGCTGATTTGTTTGCCAATGAATCGTCTTTTTATTTGTATATTTTTTTTGTGGTAAACACACACACACACCCACACACAGAGCTAGAAATCGTATGAGAGAGAGCGGGAGAGAGGCACTTAACAACGGTACGGTTGCTTGGCCATTTTGTTTGTGCTGTTACTGTTGCTGTTGCTCTGTGCGTTTGTTTGTGCACACAAATGAGAAAAACCAACGTGGCCACCATAAAACATATACACGCACACACACACACACACACACAAATAGAAAGAGACAATCGCACTGTCTCGTACTCATGTTTGCACAATAAAATTTCAACAATATACGCGACAGGGTCTCCTCTCCCCGAGTCGGGTCCGGGTCTTTGTACTTGAGTAAATTGGATCTGTGCACAGAACAGAACTTGGCCTGTGCTGAAACAGGGCCGAAATGGGCATGGCCGTGGGTGGGATGTTAAAATTGAATAAATATTTGCCTTAAAGCTTTACGCTTGGTGCGTGGCCCAGGGAGGAGAGTAACCAGACACCCACACAGCTCGGCACCCAACGGTATTTAAAGCAGCCAACCGCAACAGGAGACACCGAGTGGAATGGCAGCTGAAACCGAAACCCGAGGCAAAACAAAAGTCTCAAGCCTTCTCTCTCGAATGGAGAGGTCTTTGAGAAAGTATTTCTAGAGAGAGAGCGCCCAAAAGGCATTGGGGGGCAATGCAAGGATTGAAAAATTCCCCATAAAAGGTTCCATACAATTCTTTTGAATAGGGAAAAAAGGTTGAATGTGGGCCTATTCTTTGTACCGCCTGTGTACAGCTGTCTGGAGACAATGGTGGAGCTATTTTTAGAACTACGATTCCACCTATAAAATCCCAGAATCCGCTTATCACTTCTCCATACTCTGGGGAGCTTTTCAAAATGAGGGTTTTCATATTTCTGGTGGTAATATCCCTGGCAGCCATCTGCCAAGCGGCGGGACGTGGTCCCAGCCACAGTGTGACATGGGGATCACGCTCCTTCCGGGACATGCATCTGCGGCGTGAGATCATCACGGAGAAGTCGTCGTTCTTGAGAGTTGTCACCAGGGATTATGTCTTTAAACAGAGTGTGAGTTGTCCCTCAGTCTTGGCACACAGTCTGGCCAGAGATTAATCGTAACTTGTTTTTTTGAAAAACAGAAACTGGCTCGAACCATTACCCAAATCGTAATCACCGACCAGATCCGCGACGGACAGGGCGGCTATGCCTACTTGCAGGCAGGTGGCCCACAGTCCACCTACGCAATGATCCGCTTTAAGAGTCAGCGGAACAAGGGCTTCAGCTTCATTGTGGATATCTATGGCCTTTAATCGGGCATTCGGCGGATCATTTTAATTATATACGCATTGTAGTTCCACTCCACTCGTATTGTTCTGATTGTTTGTTTATGGATATGGCCTGTGAATATTTATCCAGCATTCATGCGGCCGACGGGTTTGTTTAGTCAGTTGGTGCACATTCATTTTGCATGAGAATGTCTCGTATTTCATGGCAGTTTATCCTACATTTTCCTATGTGTATACAACATTTGAATAAACAATTTGCAAGAGTCAAATGAACTGCAGTTGGAGAGTGATATGTATATGGAGATACATAATGCAGGTTCAGGTTAAAGCAAAGCACTTTAAACAATATAGAGTATATTTTGAGAGTTTCAGTTATTTAATGACCCTTGAACATGAAACTTCAACTTTCAATTGGTGT
Source organism: Drosophila algonquin (assembly GCA_035041765.1). Lineage (NCBI taxonomy): Eukaryota > Metazoa > Arthropoda > Insecta > Diptera > Drosophilidae > Drosophila > Drosophila algonquin. The sequence goes on along the minus strand of JAWNKY010001579.1, from coordinate 1,598,415 downwards.
GTAAATATCAAGGGAATTGCAGAACTGGCACAAGGTCAGGCAGTTTCGTTGAAAAATAGGATACGAAAGGGATAAGGGTTTGTGGAGGGTTCTGATATCGTAATGCCTTGAATCTTTGCCGTCCTAGTTCAGCTTTTCCTGTCTCCGCCTTTCCTGTTGTGTTCCATACGCTTGTCCTCTATATTCCTGTATATTAAACATAAACTTGACACAGAATTGAAAGACTTGCAGCACAGAAATATCCACAATACAGAACTGTTGAACCACAAATTATTAATGCCCTCACAGCCACTATAAAGGCCCCTTCAAAATGTGTTTTGTGGCCAAGGTCGGTGCAGGCCAAACTTTAAAGGTTATAGTCATTTGATTCGATTGGAAAGACTAAGGTTATGGCTTGATGGAGGGGGCTGTGTGGGGGGTCTGGTTATTGCCCGTAATTACACTTCCCATTCAGGTACTAACGAGGCGACTGCAATTTTCGGTTTGCCCCAAATGGGGGGAGGAAAATATTACGAGCAATCCAACAACCAACAACCTACAGTCAGTATGTAACCAGTGCGCTGTGGTGGCAAGTGGCAGGTGTAAGGTGGCAGAGAGGCAATGTGCTTTTGCCATTTAGCAAATGTCAGACACTTAGAGTCGCCTCGCACCCTCACACACGCCTGTCTCCTGTGCTCTATGGCTACCCTCAGTGAGAGTCAAATAAATCCAATCAATGTGTGGCACACAACATCTACATACATATTGTATATATGTATACTGGATACATATATTTTCGTATCCTTATGTGTGGTTCATACATACATATATACTCTTATATATGCAAATTAGCTGGGTTATAAAATGTAATGTATTGAATGGATCCCTGAGCAGGAGCAGCAGCCAGGGAGCAGGAACACGAGCATCCCTGGGCATCCATTGATGCGTGTTGCAATACACGGAGTCCCCTTCGTGTGGGACGTTCTGGGGCAACCATCAATCGTTACGAATTAAAATTTTATTATGCCATATTCCCAAAACGACCGCAACATCCCATAGATGCTCCATTTGCTCGATTCTTTTATGGGGATGGTAAGGCCTTTGAGGTGGAATCTCAAATGTAAATTGCCTGCCCATTTCGCAGGGATCAAACAACAAATATGTGGGTTAACAGGTGCTCAGGATTTGACATTCCCTTATGGTTTCGATGTGTGCAACACGATGTAGAATGCAGTTGTGGCAGCTCTGATTGACGTTCACTTTGCATACAAGAGAAAGAGAGAGCGAGCGAGAGAGAGAGAACTTACAGGAGGTTACGACTTCTCCTGCTGGTGACCTCAGTCAGTGGGAGAGCCTTGGCGTCCTATCAGGGATGCCTCAGCAGGTGGAGCTGCCATTGGGGAGGACCCTGGGGTAGAGCCATACATTATGCAGGTTGTTTGTTATTGTTCGATAAAGTGTAAATTATGGGAAAGTTGCCAGGCATCCGGGTAGCCTAGCCAGTCCCCGTGTCCCTTTTGGGTATCCTTGGCCTTTTGCCACATAATTTCTGATATCTTTGGTGTCTGTCTGCATGCGTATATATATACCATGTGCTTTGCGTTTCGGAATCGAAGACCATTGCTAATTAAACGCAATTTATTTACATGTTTGGGGATGACAGAATGCATGTTTCAGGCTCTGGATCGATTAAGGTGCTGCCATGGGTCATTTGTAAGTGAAATTGATTGGAAATTGCAACTCAATGTCTGTCATAGCATTAACTGAAGAAATTATGAACTTTCTCTCACCTTTTCCTGTTCTTACTTGAGGCTCCACTTGAGGGTCCCGGGCGAGATTTGCATTTGACATTGTCGGCGTCAGATTCGCCTTTGTCATAGCCAGGCCAAGTCCTCCACCCACCCCCTCTCCTCCCCTCCTCGACGTGCCATTCCCTTCCCTTCCTATTTCCTCTTGGCACGCCCCTAATTTTTCTTTCTCACTAAAGCACAAAAGCCCCACGACGCGTCATTTCACAGCCAATTTTGTGCGTTTTTTTATCCTTTTATTGCTGCTGCATTTTCTCCCTGCCACCTCCTCCGTTTTCTTTTCCAGTGCTTTTTCCTGCCATGTCCTTGTCCTCAGTGGCCTTTTGTGCTAGGGTTTCTGCTGTTCTGCTGCTGAAAGTGTGAGAGCAGCCAGCAAACGGACTTCTGGTCTGGCATCTCGGGTATCCAGTCAGAGACTTTTGTTTTTCAATTGCCATTTGCCATATTTGCGGCAATTGTTTTCGTTTTTCTCAGGCAGTAAATGCAGTTGCTTCAAGTGAATCTTGGATGCCACACAGAGGGGCTTATGTGGGATGGATACATTGTACTGGGGATACACACACACACCCACCACAGATACGTCTGTACGTATGTAAGGCACGGCAAATTTCCGGCTTAAGTTTGACTCGTGCCACACGGACTTTAGCTACAGTTATGGCGCCTCTATCATTCAGGGAGGGGAGGGGATGGTATTGGATACGATACGATAGATAGAACCTTGTTATGTGCATTCACTCGTTGCACAAACGCACAGATACAGACACAGGCACAGGCACACTGTTGCAGCAAGCTAGTTTCCTTTCCTTGCTGCCATTTCTTATGCTTATCAAGTGAAGCTTTTCCAACGTGCTAACAAACGAGCAAAAGCAACGTACATACCACACACACACACACACACAGCAGGTCCATGGAATGGGGGTAGGGGCGGACCGTGGAGATGCGTGGAAAGTCAAGGAGTATGCCTGATTGCCCCAAGTTGTTTTTCCGGCATCCAGTTTTCCACTCTGTCGATGCTTAAACGGCTTTGCTTTACGGTGCACTCACCGGATAAGCGTTCGCATCTTTGTCTTTAGCCAAGTTGATGAGCAATGGGGATACATATATGGTATATGGTATTGTATATCGTACAAGTACGAACACTTTGAGCTTTAGTTGGAATATGAGATAGAGAAATATTTACTTACTGAGAATCCATTTGGGGGAGAAGTGAAAAGCATTCATTGACTGGCAATCCATTGTGGGAGATCTCTTCTTTTCTGATTCACTTGATGTTATTTGCCAACAGTTTGGACTTTGTTCCCTTGAACCCCGACGAATTAACTTCATTTTACAGTACAGCGCGTGGGCTCAAGGTGTTTCTGCGTCTACCTCGGCAAATTTAATGGAGCGCCGCTTCATTGTATACCAGAAATTACTAGACATTCAATCGGCGGCGGGCTCATCCATATGGATGAGTGGCTACCACAAAAGAGCAAAACACGTGCGATTTATTCTCTTTCTGAATGGTAAATAGTTGGTATGTATTTAGGAATACGACCTACTGGGATCAGGTAATAAGCCTGCAGGAGAGATTAGTCCCAAAGCCAAGATAATGATTCGATTGTGAGATGAAAGCATATTTGGTATTTGCCATTAGCATAGTTTTATTTATTCCGCAAAAGGGTCGAAAGTCCAGAAATCAAAGCCCACTATGGGCGTCACTATTTGGGGTCGTCGCTAGTTGCATGCACATTGGATTGTCTGATCGATATGCGCATATATTGCTATAATGGACAGGGTATATTCGCGGCCATATTGCGCTGCTTACGAAAGCTTCTGCTTCTGCATGGACTGGGCCTCGGCCTGAGACAGGGGCTGTGAATGGGACTGGGACTGTGTCAGGGACTGGGACTGTGTCAGGGACTGGGTGTGGACAGGAGGAGACCGGACATACGCCTGGATATAGAAATTGCCGAACAGATACATGAAGACGATGCCCTGGAACATGTTCAGATAGAGCAGGCTGTTCGGAACGGAACAGTTGGGCGATAGGAAGCGCACGTAGAAGGAGTAACTGAAGAGCAGCCAGAACTGGGCGAGCTGCGTCAGCGTGATGTATTTCTTCCACCAGATGTTGGCCTTGACGCCGGGATACTGCGAGGACAGGAAGTAGTAAAAGTACATGACCGTGTGCACGAACGTGTTCAGCAGGCCGACGGAGTTGAAGTGGCCCCCGGTGCCGTAGATGCGGGTCACCGCATAGCCAGCGAAGGCCATGCCGGCGTGGTGGTAGACGTGCAAGAATGTGATCTGCTTGTAGCTCTTTCGCAGCACAAAGAACACGGTGTCCAGCAGATCCACCACCTTGTTCACAATGTACGCACTGTGCACCACCCGCTCCAGCTGCCGGTACTTATGGCCGGGCGGGAAGCTCTCCATGCAGCGCAGATTGCAGATTACCTTGATGAATAGGTAGTAGAAGACCTAAACCAAATGGAAAACCATCATTCTACTGATCCCAGACATCAATCAGTCGACGATACTCACGACTCCAAAGTAGAGGCCATTGTAGAACACCTGGCCGAGATTGTAGACCATCAGGACCCGCCTCAGGTCGTATGGCTTCCGGTTCCTCATGTATATCCTTCCCAGCTTGAACACGAACAGCAGGTAGGCCGCCAAAATGATGATTATCGGCCATGGTGAACTGGCCAGTAGGATGGGATTTGGATCTGTGGATTGGTTCGCAAGTGGAGATTAGACCACACAAAGCACAGAGCAAAGATATCGCACCTCCTTGAGGTATATCGAAAATACCGAGCGTCATCGCTATCGTTGATTGTCCGTCGAACGGCACCTGTTGACTGTTCGCAGACACTGAAAGGCATTTGAATCAGCATTTGCGGATTCAATCGAATCAAATAATGTATTATTCAAATCTTTGAACTGCGCTCTCTGTCCTACATTTCAGAGAGAGAGAGAGAGAGAGCTAGAGGGAGTCAGAGAGCTATCCATAGAAAGAGCGAGAGAGAGAGGGAGAGCGAAAGGCTAGAGAACACAGAATAGAACTAGAACTAAAACTAGAACTATAACTAGAACAAGACTTCAAGTTTCAGACTCAAATGGGAATGGAAAACCCAACAGCATGGGCTGTACTTTATTGGTAACTATTCCGCTTTGCTCTTGGCTCTGATGTAGGTCTGATAGTAGAAGTTCCCGAACATGATCATCATCGACGTGGAGATCGCCAGCTGCAGATATTGCTGGGTGCGGGGGAAGGTGCACCCCGGATTCAGGCCCAGCACAAGAGCGGCCTGCAGGAACAGGACGGCGAACTGCAGCAACTGCAGCTTGGTGATGTACTGCTTCCACCAGATCTTGTGCTTCATCTGCGGATTCTCGGCCGCCACAAAGTAGTAGGCATACATCACCACATGCACGAAGGTGTTGAGGAAGCCCATCATCATATACTGGCCTCCAGACCCGTAGATATAGGTGATAGTGGGTGCACCCGCGGCCATCAGGGCGTGGTGGTAGACATGGAGGACGGTGATCTGCTTGTAGCTCTTGCGGAGCACAAAGAACACGGTGTCCGCCATGTCGAGAACCTTGTTGAGCCAGTACGCGTAGACGACCAGGCGCTCGGTGGGCTTTTCCGGATGATCCAGTGGCAGAGGTTTCATGCATCGCAAATCGTAGACTCGCTTGAAGAAGATGGCGTACAAACCCTGAGAGAGGGCATGGAGAGGGGTTAGATTCGTCTGAGCACAGGCCCTGGACTAACCTACATAGCTGAACAGCGCGAAGTTCATCAGGATCTGGGTGAGGTTGTACACCATCATGAGCCGCCGTACATTATACGGCTTCCTGTTGGCCATGAAGACACGGCCCAGTTTGAGTACAAAGATCAGATACACCAGGACGATCGCCAGAGCCGGAAACGGGGTGCTGTACATAATGAAATTCACCGGATCTACAGAGGATGGTTGGGCGTGGATGAGATGCCACTGCGTGGAAATCCGTTATGTTTTTACCCGCTGGTGGGCTCCGGAAAATATCCGAAATACTGCTGAAGTTCATGGTGGAGATGTTAACTGAAGCGGAACACTGTCAAGTACTGGACACAACACATCGAACGGTTCTTCTTATATACCTACACAAATTGGGAGTGGGGTGGGGCCAACGCCTCAACGCACTTCAGAGGACTGATTAAATATTCCCCATAGACTCGGCAACTAGGCTCAACTTAACTCAGCTCAACTCTCAGGCACAGAATAGACACACATTTTCTCGATTTGACTTTCTAATTTTGGAAATTCGAATTTCACATTAGATGGCAGGGAGTAACAGTAGCCTAACCCTCCCTCGGGTCAGGTCGGATAGTCTGCTTTAAATGAGTTTGGAAACTATCCATTTCAGGCCAGAAAAAGATATGCCTAGATCCAAGTATTTTCTAGCTTAGTATCTTATTAGTACCTCAAAGATGGATATTTGTATCTATCTGCTGTATTTCATGAATTACTCTTTGAAAATATACATTAAAAAAATTGATAGTTTATTTCCAGTAGGTTTTTAGCCCTTTTTGATACCTGAAATGCATGTAAATATTTCAGAATCAAACATTTTACTTGCTGATTTTCACTTTCCGTGCGATTTCCGATTTAGTTTGCTTCCTCAAGGCCCGTGATCCATGACTAGCTATGTGCAAGCCATATCCCCTAATTTGTTGAACTAAATCGATTGTGTTCTAATTAGAATTATATGCAAGTCAAATTGATTTTGCAACCTCGCACAACCTTGACTCTTGTAATCAATTTCTCTTCTATCTCTATCCCTATCGCTATCTCTATCTCTGTCTCTGTCTTGTATTTGTTTTGCAGTTAATTTGAAGTTCGTGGAATACGCTTCTTTTTTTTGGCAACTACAGCAATCACCAGACAATGGCGTCAAGGAACAAGCGCAAAAACATCACAAGCGACAATAGACACAAAAGCACAGCCAGGAGCAACTTCTGCTGCAGCTGCCTCTACAGAACAAACACAAAAGTTGGAGGCAGAACCGACTCCGAGTCGAACGAAGGACAACAGCAGCAACAAATCTAATTACGGAACAACAATAAGGTCAAACTTGGATGTTGTACAGGGGATGTTAATGTTGATGTTGCTGTTGATGATGATGATGATGATGATGTTGGTGCTGGTGGTGCGTCCTAACGGAAATGAGGCGCTATATGTCCCACAGTCAGCCACTGCTGCTGGCCAATCCCTCTCGTCGGTGAGCGAGTGAGCGAGTAACAGGCGAAACTCCGATTACAAATTCTCCAGCAATCTGCTGGAATTTAATTAAAGTGCAAAAAAAAAACCAGAACACGAGCTAGCAAAGAGAGTCCGAGAAAAAGAGTCAAAGTAGGGCGATTGCCTAAGAGGCGTGGCGTGGCGGGTGGACCATAAATCCATGCCCCCATCCATGCAGCATGCTGCTCGTCCGCTGCAATTGAGTGGAGCTCCGTCACTGGCCAATTAGTTGCTACGGTTACAGCCAAGGGCGGCTATCATTTGGGCTCCATTGAACGTACTCCCAGTACACCGCTGCCTCACTGATGACTGCGGCCAAAAGACGTGCGGGCAGCAGCAGCAACAGCAGCAACGAGCAGCAATCCCTTCATCAGCAGCAGCAGCAGCAGCCGCAGCATCTGCCACGACAGGATGGGGACCAGCAGGGACAGGGACACCACGAGTACCAGCAGTTGCTGCAGCATCCACACCACCACCACCACCATCAGCACTACGGCATCGGAGGTGGCAGCCACCCACAGCAATACCACCAGAGACAGCATCCACATCAGCAGCATCAGCAGCAGCAGCACAACTCGCATCCACAGCATCAGCATCCTCATCAGCACACGAATCCTCACCAGGCGACACTGCGCGATTGCTCCGTCAAATTGCCGCTGGATATCCTGTGAGTACGAGTAGAGCCAACAAATCATTTAGGGCTCCCCTTGTGGGGCGGCGGGCGACGACTGGGGGGGTTCAATTCGGTTTTTTCCGATAAGGAGTGGAAAACACACAGAACATCGAAAACAAAAAAAAGGTCAAACTGTCCCTCTCAAGGGGAATTGCGGTGCTGAGGAATGGGGCAAAGCGTAGAGGGGTGGTGGGGTGGTGGGTGTTGGTTGCCTCCTGCGTCACGTCTGGATGGTTTAATAAAATTTACATTTTAACAACGCCAAATGAAAATTGCATTAACTTTAACGGGACAACATTTGCTCGATTCGATTTTCATGCTTCTGACGCTTTCCCAAGGAAAAATGAATCAGAATACATATTATAAATATTTGCCCAGAGAGCTTAAGAGGGTGCAAAGAAAAAGAAGGTTAAATCCCCAGAGAGAAAAGGGGACAAATGGGGCGCCTGAAGAGCGCTTAAAACAGAGGAGAAAGGAAAGAAAGAAAGGAGACTTTTGCCAGTTTTGTCAGGATTAGTGGGCACAGAGCCCGCGTTGCCTTTAAAGCTTAACGCTTAGCTTAAAGCCTGCCACAGCCCCAGTCCCAGAAAGCGTGTGACAGCAGCTGCAGCAGAAAGAGGGGGGGAGGGGGAGCTGCGTTTATGCAGATCGCAGTCAAGTGGCAGGCGGCCCAAGCCCTATGGGGCGTGAAACGAGGCCAGTCGCAGCCCCGACGACTGCTGCTTTCCACTGCAGCTGCCATTGCTGCCCCCTCCTACCTCCCTTGTCTGCTTCTACAGCTGCTGCTTCCTTCGAGCGGGGAAAAAACAACGGGGCATGAAGAAATGGCGGACTTAAAGCATGTCGACAGGGCGCCGAGAGGAGGAAAGTGGTGGCCTGACGTGAAATGGGACAGAGAGTGGGGAGAAGTCAAGTTGGTCTCGCTCTGAGGTTGCAATGTGCGCCACAAACGGTGCCGTCGAGTGAAGTGACTCGACTCGACTCGACTCCTTGCGGGCCTGTGGCACAGTGTGTCGTTACTTTTAACGAGGTGTCGCATGCGAAACTCGAACAAGTGGCGATAGAAGGGCGGGGGGGCGAGGTCTTCGAGAGGAAACTGCCTGTTGCCACACACATTGCCTAGCCTTTCCTATCCATGCTCCTCCCTTCTTCCCTTACACCTCTTGTCTATGAAAATGCACTTAGCTGCAGACAGACGCCACTAGCAGCAGCAGCAGCAGCAGCTCCTTCTGTCACCTGCTAATGCCCCTGCACCCTGCTTGCTTTCGGGCTCTCATGCACCGGCTGCGGCATGCTGCAAATGAAGTCATCCATTAGGCAACGTTACGTATACGCCTAGTGCTGCATGTGCCACAGGAGAGCTCCTACTCTTCCTGCCTGCTCCTGCCGCCTGCTGCCTGATGTGTCGGCAGTATGCTGCTCATAATAATGCTGCCAGTGTTTGTTGCGGTCTAAGCGGAAACGTTTATAATGGAATTCGCTTAAGCGCTGCCGGACGTGGACGTGGGCGAGGATGGGAACGTGAACGTGAATGGGGCTGCGGACGAGTGCCAGAACACGGCAAAGTGTCGTCTTGCTAATTTCGCAACGCCAGAAGGAAATGTAGAGAGGTAGAGAGAGAGAGAGAGAGGTAGAGAGAGGAGGGGTTTCGTGTTAGCTATGCCCCAACGTTAATTACTCAGCTGCGATGGAATGGCAATCTAATTACCAGGCGACACAGAGTAGGGTATAGCGATAGGAAGGACTTAGTCTGATGGAAAACTGAATCAAAACTCACTTTCGTTTCACTTACAGATGGCTACCGAAATCGGCGATGCGACCGGCGGGACCTGATGCCTCGCACACGGACTGCATCCTGGTGGTGGGCGTCTCCCGTCCAAAGCTGGCCGTCGTTTTTCTCACGGTTATGCTGATCTCGCTGTTTCTCACCTTCCACGTGCTCTACGACAGCGCCGTGTACAACATCCAAGCCGCTCAGGCTGTTCACGAAAGGCATCGCCTCTCGCTGGCCGCCTCCGCCTCCGCATCAGCCCTCTCCGGATCTTCATCTGCAAGTGGTTCCTCCTCCTCCTCCTCCTTCTCATCGTCATCCAATCATTTGCCTGCTTTCGTGAAGCCAGTGCCCAACGCGAATCAGCTGAGCCACCCCATGGTCTTTCCCTCCAGCCGTGTGCACTTTCCCAAAACCAGTCGCCGTCTGCCGCAGGTGAGTCCCGAATCTCTCGTTTGTGTGTGGCTCGCACTAATTGCTGCCAATGGCATTTGCATTTTCCTGTCTATTTTATTTGATTTCCGCTTCCGGATGGACCCAGGCTCTCATAATTGGTGTGCGAAAATGCGGGACGAGGGCCCTGCTGGAGATGCTCTATCTGCATCCGCGCATCCAGAAGGCCGGCGGCGAGGTGCACTTCTTCGATCGGGACGAGAACTATCTGAAGGGCCTGGAATGGTATCGCAAGAAGATGCCGCACTCTTTCCGCGGCCAAATCACCATCGAGAAGAGTCCCAGCTACTTTGTCTCGCCAGAGGTGAGTGCTCGTCCTTTCACTGGAGTTAATTTTCCCCACAGGATTCCCTTTGATCTCTAATTGCCAATTAGGTGTGCGTGTGTGTGTTGCATTGGATCCGGGCCTAACAATCGTCCGACCGTAATTATTAATTAACTGCCTGCCAGCATTGACCCTTCACCTTTTCCTGGCGCTACTACTCCTCCGCCGCCTCCTCCTCCTTTGCCTCCTCGATGGATGTGCCTGTGTCTGTCCATCCATCTATCAAATTAAAATGAAACGCTCGACCATGTCCCAGCCAATTTCCGTGCCCATGTCGGGGCCCCAGAGCGGAAATTCATTTGGCAAACGGCTTCGTCTAACGCCCAAGTGGAATCGCTCTTTGGCCAACTTTTATTATAGTTTTTGTTGTCCCTGTTTCCGCTGTTGCTGCTGCTGTTGCTGCTGCTGCTGTGCCCGCAGAGTGTCACAAAATTGGGTTTGTCTGATGCAATTTCGCTACGAGCCGGAAGTTGCATGTGTCACTTGCAGAGAGAGAGCACTCCAAGGGGGTGGGACGGGGGAGGCAGGGACCTGCTCTGGCCGGGCAATATTTTATCCAGAGTTCCGTTTCAATTTTCCTTTTAACTGCCGTGTGCGTCCGTCAGTTGATGCACCATTTCAATTTGTTATGCAGCAGCAGCAGCATCAGGTTGCACGTCGCACGTCGCAAGTGCCAAAGAGGAGTGTGCGTTGGATAAATCTTCATTAATGCTGTTATTAATATTTATTGAGAGCGGATGCATCTGCATCTGGGGCCCGTCAGCTAATGCCCTCCTCCCTTTGAAAACTCTGCAGAAAATGTCAAATTAGCGTCCGCTTCTCGTCAGTGGATGCCTCGTTACGTCCCTCCCACGCCATAAATAATATAAGTATTTCCCCGGGGCGTGCTTTGGCCTCAGCCAGAACCAGTTTCCCCCCAGGAGCAGCAGCAGCAGCACGCATTTCCATATGATATTTTCCGTGCGCTTTTCATTTGTGGGTCGCTTCAAATGCATTTTCTCCACATTAAAGATTAAAGGGAATTCAAAATTCCCACCAGAGGAGACTGTAAATGGTTCATCAACGTGAATATTTCTGCAAGTACGACAACAACTTTGGAACTTGTTGCACAGCCCGTGCTGTGGGGGGGTAGTGGGTGGGGTGGTAGGAGGCTTTTATTGAAATTGATTAAGTTTATTTACTCGGCTCGTTTCGCCCATTTGGGAGGCTATTTATACTCAACGTTCAACGTGGCAGATTCAAGGACTTTAAGGGAGGTTGATGGCCTGTTTTTGGGGTTGGGGTTGGGCCTGTTGTTGGGGCATGCCTCTGTGCCTGCCTGGCTGGCTGCCTGCCTGCCTTTCTTTGTACGGCAATATTTTCCAACTTAATTAAATTGTTCACAGCACACTGGCTGCGGAAGTGCAGCAGCAGCACGGCAGCCCAGGACGGCAGTCTTCTACACTGTGCAGCAAATAAAGAGGTGACATTGTAGGCTTTTTATGGGCCTTTAAAAGAATGGCCAGAGAAGGGATTCATTTAGAGGACTTTTAAGTTGTGAAAATAGTTGGCCAAGAAATGGTACCTCCGCTATGTGCTCCAAGGTATCTTTAGGCAAGAAAGAGAGTCCGTTTTAGTTGGCTTCCTCCATCGGATTCATTAATGTCGAACTTCGCTCCCTTATCGTTGCAGGTACCGGAGCGTGTGCGGGCCATGAACGGGAGCATCAAACTGCTGCTGATTGTCCGCGAGCCAGTGACCAGGGCCATCTCGGACTACACCCAGCTGCGAAGCCATGCGGCCACTGCCATCCTCCCGCTGGCCGAACGGGAAAGCTCCGGCAGTGGCGCCTCCGCGGCTGCCGCCCAGCCCCCCAAGATGCCATCACAGTCGCTGCTGTATGCCAAGCTGCAGGCGGCCCATGGCTATGACAATGCCCTGGTCGGTGGCAGTGGGGCAGGTGCCAAGGAGACAAAGACAAAGCTGAGCGCCGCGGGCAGGCGGCAGGCAGGAACTGGAGCTGGCGGAGCGATAACCACGACAACACAATCGCCGATGGCAAGTGCCGCCCAAATGGCAGCCAAGTAAGTGAAATGAACCCAGACTCATTCTCAGTCCCAGACGCAATCCCACACCCAGTCCCACAGTCACACCCTTCTGGGGGCTGCTCGGCATGCAAATGAAATGCAAACTGCAAATGAAAGTTGCCCAAAAAGCGACGACTCTTGTCCTTGGCTCACTTCATCCCTGTCGCTCTGCAGTGGAAAGTTGCTTCTTGTGGCCTCACTTTTTGGCCGAGATAAAGAGCCTGTCAGGGGCAGGCGCAGGGGCGGAGCAGGACTCTGTTTAACTGGCGAAAATGGACTGTAGACCGAAGCATGGCTGCTCATTTGCAGCTGTTGGCGATTCAATTTGCCATTCTTCTCATTTGGTTTGCCAGAGAGAAAAGTTTAAATCGCCAACCCTCCTTACCACTTTGCAGGTCCTTTGAGGAGCTGGCCATATTTCCCAATGGCACCGTTAACGAGGCTTATCGACCGCTCAGCATATCCATGTACCACGTCCATCTGCACCGCTGGCTGGAGGTCTTTCCGCGCGAACAGCTGCTGGTGGTCAACGGAGACCGCCTCATCGAGGATCCAGTATCCCAGCTGAGGCGCATCGAGGCTTTCTTAGGTGAGTAGCCTCACATATCCAGTTGGATTTTATTTGAATGATATTTTCTGCCGCAGGTATTGAGCATCGTGTGAAGAGCGAGCACTTCTACTTCAACGAGACCAAGGGATTCTACTGTCTGCGCTACGACAATGGAGATCGATGCCTGCGCGAAACCAAGGGCCGAAAGCACCCGCATGTAGATCCTGTGGTGGTCTCTAGGCTGCGCAGATTCTTTGCCGAGTACAACCAACGCTTCTACGAGCTGGTGGGCGAGGATCTCGGCTGGCCCGAGGAGTAGGCGCTGAAGAATTCCCCACTGAGAAACATGGACTGAGGGACTCCACCTTTGAGTACAGTGCGAAGTGCATCATCGCCATCCCAACCCAGCTAATAAATCTGCCAGCCAGCGGTCAATCCTTTGAAGCTCTGATGCAGAAATTTTAATTACAGCCAGCAGAAGCCGCATCGGCGCGGTAGCAGGAAAAAAGGAGGCAATGCATGACCAAGTGCTCCCGTTGTATATTTTGCGGAGGTCCCGGGACTGCTATGCAGCCAGCCAGCCAGCCAGCCAGCAGCTCTGACAGTTCAATTATGCGCGCGTATTGAAAAATTGCATTCCCATTTCCCGCAACCCACCAGCTACCATCTCGCCCCGTCTCCCCCATCAGCCCCCCACGCATGCAAATTTGCATTCGCACTAGAGAAAGGAAATGAGAAAAAGAACGAGAACGAGAACGAGAGGGGAAAAAACACTGGAAATATAGTGTACTATACGCATTTCGATGTGCAGCAGGCCATGAAAATGTACTCGTGTGTAGTCCCTCAGAATCACATATCTGAAGCCCATATACATAGCGTCTATATAGCGAAATAAAAGCAATATCTACATACTATACATGATGCTCGAAGGTTACACGTTTTGTACGTCCGTTTATCTGTGTGGATGTGTGCGAGCACCTCTCTCTCTGCCACAAGAGTGTGTGGCGAGTGTGTGTGTGTGTGTGAGTGTCTGAGAGCATAAAAATTAATTAAGCAACTAAATGTGATTTTATAGCATATAAGCATAGACAAATTGAAAATGATTGCAACCGAAAGAGACAGAGAGAGAGAGAGAGAGCGAGAGAGAGAGGGATGTGGTGAGGCAGTCAAGTGGTGGTATAAAGGCCCCACTTTGAGGAAATTAAAAATGTATTTAGACTAACAGTCGGCTGAATTAAATGTGTGCATATGGAAACAACCACAAAACTAAACAAAACATATCATCAATATATCTATATGGAGAACAGTACTATATATAGTATATAACACACTAGATACAGCGTATCCGAGCTAATCCATCAGCGGTGCTCGACGTATACACAATTGAACTAATGCCATTTCTACGTCATGTTACATATCGGTAGCTAAACCAACCATGAAATCGAAACATATCAGCTGCAATCGTCAGCGCAAATATACACAACAAATACACATATATACATACATATATATATATACAGATATATTATTATATACAAACATATCTTAGCCTGTAAGTTGAGCATCAAATTTATTGTAAATGATTTTGATTTTGACCTAGTTTTTAGCGTGCGAGATGTGTCATTGGAATCGTCTTAGACAAACTTTTAGCCGAATACAAACATACATACATATTTCCTTATCCTAGATTAATGATGCACTGCCCAAAGCAAAAGCAAAGGAAAAATGAATAGAGATATCTTTATAGATGAGTAAAGTGCACCCATATAGTGCGTAAGTTTATTACAGATAGTTTTTTAATGCATTTTTAGCCAGATTATTTTGTATTCCTAAAGAGCGAACTCTACCTATAGATAATCCTATAATATACCTACACATACACAAGTACATACTTATCAGCGACTTGGCTAATGTTTAAACATTTCGTATGCATATCAAACTCCACTCAGTGTGAACTACTTAGGATAACACGTTCGATGGTGATCCACTCTCCTTTTATAACCCAGATATACATAAATACTACATACACACATACATATGAATAGAGGTAGCTCCCCCCTTGGTTCGTGTACCAGTTTCTAGGGATCTTCAGCACAGAACTCGACTAGCGCAGCGCTTAATAACAGTACTAAACCAAACAGGAAATAGACTATGAGATGTATAAGCCTTGTTTTTACAGACATTTCCTTATATACGATATGTAAATGTACCCCATGCTGATCTCTCAATGACAAAGGAACCACGAAAGGAATGAAACTAACCAAGCAATATCAATTCAAAGCAAGACTGAAGGTCCTCCGCAGAATGTTTTACCATTATTTGTTTGTTACGAATTATTTACACTCGATTCTGAAAAACCAAGCAAAACCAAACCATATTATAGCAAAGACAACGAACATTTCTAATTTGTTTATATTTTTATACAGAGAAGAGAACATTAACCAGAAACTGAATGGAAATCTCAACCATTTCCATTTTCAAAGTATATTAATTATAGTAAAACAATTATATAGTATATATACATATATATATATCGTAAATACGAGTATAACTTAAGAGCGATTTGTAGTTGCATTTTGTCCTCGAACTTAAACTTGAACTACGCCAATTGCATACCAAATACATATCAGAAGTTTAACTCAACTCTAGATCCTCCATTGATATTGATATATTGATATTATTGATGTATTGTCTACTTAAATTGAACGTGCAAAACTCTAAAACTATAATGTACCTTAAAAATCAACTCTATTTCTTTAACTTTAACTTTAACTCTAACTATAACTCAACTCTTTGCAACTTATCCAAACTTTCAATGTACATATATACAAAAAGTATTACAAACAAAAAAAACAAAAACAAAACTAACAAATTAAAAAAAAAAGAAACACCGATAGGAAAAACAACCAAGATCGTAAATAAATCCTACAAAACAACTGTAAGAAAACCAACAAAAAATCCACATTTTAAGCTATGGAACATTTTACCGCATGCAATAAATAAATGTAACTCAAACAAAACGGAAGCGTTTTTTTTTATGGCAAGATCAGAACAAGTTACAACTTCCCTTGGCATTTTGGTCTCCCATTTTGACAAGTTCTCTATAAAGTGTACACTCTCCTAAAGAACTAGTGGTTGATAGCTTATCGACTGCGTCCATTCGCGTACTTTCTACACTGAAAGTGAAATTCCAGAGTTTCATCTGGTGCCTGAGAACAGTTTTGACATCGATCGACACGTATTATATCGACTAAACAGAAATATTCTGCGCTAGGCTCTCCAGCCTTAGGCAATAAAAACATATAAGCCCAACAAATTAATAAACAAAGAATCAAGGCTACTATTTTCTTGCGCTTTTATGGATCTATTATTATTTGTTTAGCAGAATTCCCCCACCATTCAGCCCCGCCACCCCCTCGACAATCCGTTTTAAGAGCTCGACGTCGACGTCTCCGGATAATTTTCTCGCTCCTCAGATGAGCTCGCACTTGTGTGGTGCTTGAATTGCCAAACGGCCACCACCATAGCATTGAAGGTATACTCTTCGATCATGAGCAGCCACTGGGCGCTCTCTACGCGCGCCACGGACAATTCTACAGGGAAAACAAACAAAAAATTAAGTATACGCCTTCTATCCAGAGGGGGCCATTTCTCTGATTCTTCTACTCACAATTTGCGTGTTGAAGCGCTATGGATGTGTTCTCGGGGCACACGATAGATATATGGGCACCTGTAATCACATGTTGCACGCCGCATGCTCGTGGCTGGTGGGGTTTGGGGCATTCTATGCTGCTGTTGTGTCTTTCGCGCTCGTCGTTTTGCTTTGTTTTTTTTTTAGATGCAGACTTTTTCTAGCACTTGGGCGTCTTGGGCTTCTTGGGCTTCTTGGGCTTAGCAGATTGGGATTTCCCGGCACAGCTTTTCTTGGCCTCGCGCTTGGACTTTTTAGCAACAGCAGACTTGCGGCGCCTGCGCTTGGCACTTGAGGACTTTGAGCGCTTGCTCAGGTCCTTGCCACATAAGGCTTTGCGCTTAGATATGCGGCGTTTCTTCGGCTGCATGCCACATTCATAAGAGGGCTCCAGATCGTAGTCACCTAGCGGTTCTACTGGCACGAACATGGTCGTTGGCTGTAGCGACCAAAGAGAGAGCTGCTGCAGTCGAAGACCGACGGATTTAGGGACACACAGAACTCACCTTACGGTACAGGGCTCGGTGCTCTGGAGACATCTCGCGCCACCGCTTGGCCGCCAGGTTGAGCACGGCTCTTCCCTTGTGTGCGGGCCCAAACCGCAGGTTGGTTGCACGCACGTAATTGCGCTGAGTGCCAGTGGATCGCATCCTATTCGAATCTGGAAAAACCGAGTCATGTGCATCGCATTGCGAGGAGGTCGATGAAGAGTCAGACATTTCAGACATTATTGCAAGACAAGTTATCGAAACAAAAAACTGACACCAAAATCGGAGGACAAACAAAAATTTTGAAAATGTGTACAGATTCGAAAAATATTAAAAAAAAAAATACAAAAAACTTCACAATTTTATTTTGTTGAGCTATAGGTGTGTGTTGTACGGAGAGAAATACTAGAATGAACGGAGCCCCGGGATTCGCGAACGACCTAAACAAATTTGGGAATATTTTCAGACTCAGAGCCTCCCTAGATTGGGTATTTTTGCTCGTTTTTTTTCCTATAGAAGTTTTTGTTATATTTATTTCATTACATAGTCAGCTATGAAATAAACGTCAGTAATGTCAATATGACATTTAACTTTGTCTATGACTGCAATAACGGAGATGGCTTTATGGAAAAGAATGCAGTTAGAGCGGGAGACATAAATGCGTCAGCTTTGCTTTCCAGTAGAGCTGGGAGCAGAGCTGCCGCAGATACATATTGATCGATTACTGTACTTTTCAGATTCAATTTCGCTGGCTTTCTGGTTGTGTATGATGCAAAACATCATCTTTACACAAATAGCGACTAATAACCGGGAGATGTGAGAGAGCTACAAACACTAATTTGTCTTGTCTTGCCTCGCACGCTATCTCTGTCTCTCTTCCTACGCAGCAAAGTTGACATAGTCGGCAGTGTATAAGATCTTAAGTCGTACATATGTACATATGTATATGTATGTACGTACATCTGCAATGAAGCTACGCTCAAGTACAGCCTCGAGCAGAATGTTAATCACACTGTAGTTTGTCATTCTTCAAACGGATATACCCGCTACCTTTACGATTGTTGGGTATGAAAAGCTTTCATTGGCGCAAACAAATCAACAGAGAGAAAGCTCAATCTAAGTCTAAAATCATGCTCGTCGTTTGGCCTGCGATTTAGTTTATATTTTTGCTCGTTTGACTCCGGTTGCTTCACGTTTTCGTGCTCATTTGCGTTTCCAAATCTGTTTATTGTTGCGCTACAATTAATATTAACTGGTTGGATTTGCTTGATGTGCCACAGTAATGATGTGGAAAACCACTGTGAAAATAGTCCGCGCCCAAAGTTCAGCCCATCAGCTGTTTAATGCCAGAGACCTGTCATTGGGTGGGACACTTGGTCAGCAGGTGAGTGGGTTGGCGAGAGAGCGAGTGAGATAGGCCGATAGATGTAGAATGAGAGCGAAAGTTTGTCGAGCTTTCAGAGAGCGTTAATTGTTTACAAACAATGAAGAAAGCTTTTCCATTGGACAGACCCACTTGGAACTGCTGGACAAATCGCCGCCGCGTACCGATGAGAAATGGCATAATGCGATGTCCTTCGGGGATGTGCCAGGACCCAATAGTTGGCGCTTGCTATCTTACTTTTTGCCAGGCGGTAGGACCGAAAATATTCCATTCATTCCGTAATCCTATCAGTGATAATTCCCCCAGGAAAACTGCACAACACAAACCTCATTCAGATGAACCGTCGCCTACGCGAGATGTACGGGGATATCTATAGCTTGCCGGGCTTGATGGGCAAACCAGATGTTGTCTTCACATACAATCCAGAGGACTTTGAGTTGACCTATCGCAACGAGGGTGTTTGGCCCATACGCGTCGGCCTGGAAAGCTTCAGCTACTACCGCAAGGTGAAGCGACCGGATGTGTTTGGTGG
The DNA here is from genome assembly GCA_035041765.1 of Drosophila algonquin. Classification (NCBI taxonomy): domain Eukaryota; kingdom Metazoa; phylum Arthropoda; class Insecta; order Diptera; family Drosophilidae; genus Drosophila; species Drosophila algonquin. The sequence goes on along the minus strand of JAWNKY010001579.1, from coordinate 1,579,422 downwards.
CATTGGTGGCCTAGTCTCAGAGTGAGTCTGTTTGAAGTCCAGTAGACTTGAAGATCACTTTCCTTGTATCCGTTTCCAGACAGGGCAAGGCCTGGGCTGACATCCGCAACAAGGTGAATCCTGTGCTCATGAAGGTCCAGAACGTCCGACAGAATCTGCCGCAGCTGGATCAGATAGCGAAGGAGTTCATAGACAAGTACGAAGAGAATCCCAAAAAGTTTAAGTATCTTCAGTGGTTATGAACTTTCCAGACTGGAGAGCCAGAGAGATCCGGAAACCCACTTGCTCCAGGCCGACTTCCATGATCAGCTGAAGAATTGGGCCTTTGAGTCCATCAGTTTTGTGGCCCTAAACACACGCATGGGTCTGCTCAGCGATCATCCGGATCCCAATGCCGCTCGCCTGGCCGAGCATATGAGCGACTTCTTCAAGTACAGTTTCCAGTACGATGTGCAACCCTCCATCTGGCCCTACTACAAGACGCGGGGATTCAAGCGGTTCCTTAACACCTACGACGACATCACTGAGATCACCACCAACTACATCGAAGCGGCTATTCAACGCTTTGAGATCGATGACGGCCGCAAGAACAAATGCGTCTTGGAACAGTTGTTGGGACTGAACAAGCAGGTGGCCGTAGTAATGGCCATGGACATGCTGATGGCCGGAATCGATACGGTCTGTGGGATGATACACTCTGTAAAGGTTTCTTAATGGCAAAGCTCAAATCATTCCAGACGTCTTCTGCCTTTGTTACGATTCTCTATCACTTGGCGTGCAATCCCTCAAAACAGGCGCAGCTGCGCCGAGAGCTGCTCCGCACTCTGCCCGACTCCAAGGGCTCGCTGACCGACGAGAGCACCAAGAACATGCCTTATCTGCGGGCCTGCATCAAGGAGGGACTACGCATCACGTCAATCACACCTGGAAACTTCCGCATCACAACCAAAGATCTGGTGCTCTCTGGCTACCAGGTGCCCCGAGGCACGGGCGTCCTAATGGGCGTCCTGGAGCTATCCAACAGCGATAAGTACTTTGCCCAGAGTGCGGACTTCATACCCGAGCGTTGGCTCAAGGCAGACATGGCTGGCGATGCCGTGGCCTGTCCAGAAGGCCGAACCCGCAATCCGTTTGTGTACCTGCCCTTTGGCTTTGGACCACGCACCTGCATCGGCAAGCGAATCGCTGAGCTGGAGATAGAGACCCTACTGGTGCGTCTTCTGCGTCGCTACCATGTCAGCTGGCTGCCAAAATCTCCCCTCCGGTACGAAAGCACCATCATCCTGTCGCCCTGCGGCGACATCCGCTTCAAGTTCGTGCCTGACGAAGGTGTTCGTGAATCCTCGTGATATTTTGCCAATGCTCAAGGACAGATTGTCGATTGAGTTCAAAGATTTACTCGCAGTACGATATTCACTAACAATATGGGAATGTAAAAAAGTAAAGAAATGTATATAGGTAGATAGGATGCATCATCGCTTAGCGTCGGTTACGTCCGCGATAGCGTTGGTGGGTATAGTTGTTCTGTCGCTGCTGCTGCTGTTGCTGTTGCTGATGTGGCTGCTTCTGCTGAGAGGGGGCTATCTCGGGTTCAGGCTGATGGGAGGGTGCCTCAGGGTCTACATCTTCCAATTCCACGGTGGGAGTGGAGTGTGCTGATCAAAGACAGGGTTAGTTAGTTAGTTAGGGGATAATCAGGAGCTAACTTACTCCTTACCCAAGACAGATTGAATGCTGTCATTCTTCAGCAGAGCCTGAGTCCCTAGACTGGTATTGAATAAGGTCGGTGATCCTGTAATGGGGAAAATATTCACAGTCATTATATACAGATATATGGAGGATAAGCAACATTTAGGATTGGAGAGAAATTTCTAGGGACAAACCAATTGGACTATAGAATATATCTTCGGAGGAGGTTGCTGGTGTTAGTGTGTCGATTATGGGATAGTTGGATACTTGGGTAGTTAGTGTGGCAGCAACTTCACTGGTCTGTTCGGTTTGGGTATCTGGCTGGGTCTCTTCAAACTTGATCTCCCTTCGATAGACTGTGGATCCGGTTTTGCTGCTGGTCGTGCTGCTGCTGCTGCCGTCATCGTCTGACTCATCGTGGGATTGGGATTGAGGATCAGGTGTGGGATCGGATATGGATTCGTTTTCAGGTTCGGGTTCGGGTTCAGGTTCGGGTTCGTGTTGGGGTTCAAATGGGGCTGCAGCTTCAGTGCCGGCTGTTGGTTTTGAACACATGCACGGAGTAACAGAAGCAGAGACAAAATACTAACGTTAAAATGTTAATTGGGAGCACTCGGTCAACTCGGATTCAACTGAGTTCGAGTGGGAGCGAGTAGGTCGTGAGTTACCTGCAGCTGCCGTGTTGTTGTAGATGCGCATTTTCGTCATGGCAGCACTCATGTGTCCCGGCGAGGACTTCCACTTGTCCTCCTCCAGCCTGGCCCCACCTACTGGAAAAATCATTCATAGACGAACAGAGAGAGAGAGAGAGAGAGAAAGAGAGAGATACGAGGTCAGGGAATCAAGAAGCTAACGGAAATTCAATGCCAAACTCACAAATTATTAAGATAAATTTGGAATTTTCGAATACTGCAAGGCTGCACTGACTGACGGATGGATGGATGGATTGATGGACGATGGATGTGGACAAGATCTACTGGGAGATCCCCCAAGATCTGGCACTAGCAATGACTGATTCGATCTCGGGAGTATATTGTGTATTGGTATCGTTATTGTATTGTATTTCATGACAACGTTTCAAGTTCAGTTTCATCTACGCTTAATCGTTATTCGATACTGGTGTTAACCTAGACTTAGGGGGCTACGCACGAGCGTCTTAATAACAGTTCAATGTCCATTACCAACTTCCGCCGTGGTGTGCTCCTTGCCGTGGCCGCCGTTGCTGGTTGTCGTGGCGCTCAGCTTCCCCTTGTCAGCTGTCATCGGCTTCTCTTTTCTGTCGTTGGGTTCTGCCTTGTGTACACCGTTTTCCACCACCAAAGCTGGGGGCTTTTGTGTGGCCTGGGAAGAATCTAAGTTATAGGAGGATCTTGGCATACTCAATGGGCAATGTAATGTCACACCTGATTGGCAATCTCGTTTGCCTCATCGCTGCTGATCTCTTCACTGGTGTTGGACTCAGAGCTGGTGCCGTCGCTGCTTTCCTCCTCCTCATCGGGATTGGGCACGAAATCAGAGTCGTCTTCCGAGTTCTCCTGGGCGTATTTGGCCAGCATTTGATCGATGGTAAGGTTGTGGTCGGCATCAGCATCAGCATCAGTGTTTGTCTCCTCCTCTCGCGGACGCTTCACAGACGGACTGGTTTGAGTAGTCTGCGGATGGAGATAGCACTTACTGTCTCTAGCCCTTACTCCGGAATGACTAAAGGACTCACCTGCTCGATGTTGCGCACCTGGAAAAGACGACCGCTGTTGGCCCTCTGCACGCCCGGACGGCACATAGCCCGGGAAAACCACTGGGTGAGCTTGTGGGTCAAGCCCTTGCCACTGCCATAGGATACTTCCTGCTGGCGCTGCCGCATCACCTTTAGACCATGCACTCGAATGGCCCGTAACTTGCGGCGTCTGGTCTGAATGAAGTAGACCAAGTCCGAGGGAGAGATGGGGCTGTTGCCGATCATCAATGCGCCCAACGACAGCCACATGCGTGTGAGGCGCAGCATAATGATCAGCAATAGGAACGGGACCCAGGGCAGAGGACGTTGCAGGGGATCAGCAGATTTTTCTGCGAATTATAATTTGGCGAAAAGTTATCAGGGATGTCTACCAGCAGGTGTTATTTCTTACCCTGCGGCAGACTCCACTTGGCCGTGTCCTCGATCGTCCGAAGCGCGCGATCCCCGCGCTCGATCACGAACTGACCCAAGCGCGTGCTGGCAAAGCGTTCGGCCTGCTCCCGCACTCCGTCGTAAAAGCTGCGTGTCCGGCGCAGTTCGCTGACTTCTTCCTCGTCGATATGGTCTTGGGGCTGACCCTTGACTCCCGCCACTGCCTCTGCCTCCTGCGCCATGTTGATGCTGCGACTGTGATTAATAGACATTTCATTTTACTTTTTCATTTGTTCTGATTATATTTTGCAATATATGCATTACATTTTATGGCGCAACAGATTATTACTTTAAGGTTGTTAAGGTATAAATCGGGACCTGAGATCTTTATCGTTCCGCGTGATTACCTGCCGAGCAACCCGAATAATTAATTAATGCACCTGGACTTGGGACAGTTGCCTAGTACCGGGAGCTGTTTAGTCGTCTGTCGGTGGATCTGAAATTGGATCCGCTTATCGCTCCAGATCGGCACATCGCACTTTTCGCTGTTTGATGTCTGGCGAAACTTATATTAGAGCTATATTACTAGTACTTAATGCCTTCCACAGCAATGACTAACGACAAAAAATGACCAAAAGCAACAAAAAGGTACGAAAAAGAATAGAAATCAAAACAAATTAAGTAATATATAATTAGAACATCTGAACTTTGTACGATTCCGTCTGCTTCCAAGCGGAATCGTTAGGAATAGTTCGTATCATCGAATGCGATCGTGGTGTGGGAGGTTATGAGTAGTTCTGATAAGGTTCCGATCATAATGGGGAGACTTTATCATACCATATCATCCCAGGTCTTACATGATCAACTATTTCAATAAACTACATATATCTAAACAATATCCTAAAGTTCTGCTCATATCTTTTGAATTGCACTGATCTTCTTTCCATTATGTGCAATCATTCGTAGTAAGTACATTCTCATTCATTTGCATATGAAAGAAGTCTGGTCTATAAAATACAATTACACAAGCAGCACATTGATTTATTTTATATTTATAGCGCTTATTGCATCGCCCAGAAAGTACGCGAAAGTACAATCAAACAGCAAAAATAATAAAATTATCAAAAATTTGTTTCTTGGGATCAAAGTGTATCGAAATGCAAAAAGCACACACGCTCAGAACACACGTACGTAAGGTCCAGAACTGTGCTGTACAGTGTAACACGATTTCGAAAGATGTGCCCAAGAAGAAGGAGCATGGAAAGGTGGGAGGAGGACGAAGAGATAGAGATCGAAGAACTGAAGCACTGAAGCACTGAAAGTATAAAGTGCAAGTGCAAAAACTAACTGCGACGTTGAACCCGTCCCCGCCTACACACTGATAACGGTAGTTTCCATGCAATGGCGCACGGAGAAACAGCGGACAAAGCGCAGGGCCCGACTAAAGCATGCCTCGACTTACCGGTCTTTTCAATCCTCCTCCCTCGAAGTTCCTTTTGAAACGTATGTTTGTATGTTCTCGCTGCTGTACGATGGAAGAGACTTTCGAACCAGCCGCAAGTCTTCACAAAATGGTTTTTTTTTTTGTAAGTGGAGATGTAATTGATTTACAACACAAGAATCACTTTGTAGAACACTTTCCAAATCTGCATCCAATCTGACGTCTGATGGACAACGAGCGCAGCTTCCATGCGGCTGAAAAACTCCCGAGTGATTGAGCAGCGGTGTTGGGCTGGGAATCGTGTGTGCCGTCACTGGCACTGGCCGAAGCTGGCTAGCCGAGGGTATGTTAACAAATAGGTGGGAGATTGGAATAAGTATGGTTAGTGCGAGTGTGTTTATGCGACCACACGGCGACAATTCATCACCCTATATAAATAACTTGGATCAGCCCATCGGCTTCGGCTGCGTGTTCGGCTCAAGCTAACTCACCTTATCTGTCGGCGGAGAGTGTGATCACAGCTAATAATATTGTAGTGACTCTCTTCGGCCTTCGGCTTGGCCTTCTCAAACTTGGCTTGCAAATCCCGAGAAAGCAAACTCTTCACTACCAAACGTTGTTTTCTGTAAGCATCAAAGCTTAAGCACTTTCTAAGATTAAATTTGCTTGGCTTGCTTCTCTCAAATTTGAATTTGACTGCCTGTTCGACTGCCAACAAGAGACAAGTTCAGATGTAGAACACATGGCATGCCATGTCTCATGTAAAATGTATATGTAATGCAAAGTGCGGAAGTTCCAAAAGCTTTTCTCTCTTTTGTATTTTTGACGCAATGTTCTCTCTTTGCTTCTCTCTGTTTTGCATCTCTCTCTCTCTCTCGGCAGAAAAAATCCCTAACAATTTCCTTTACCATTTGACATCGGGAGAACAATTTCCCTTACCATTCATGGGATATTTAAGAAATCCCATCAGAACATGTCGAGACACTCGGGCCGTTAAAACCAGGCTAAAAACTCTCCACGAATGCGGATGGGGCAACAACGTCGCGGACGCGCCATTCAATGAAAGCAAACGCGTTTCCCCGTTCCGTACGCAGAGTCCTGGCACGAGCTCGGCAGCCCCCGCGCGTACCGTTTATCTTGCGTGTGTGTTTTCAAAAAAGTTGAATCGAGTGCAGTGCAGTGTTTCAGAAGCAAAGTTGGCCAAAACCACAAATGGAAATAGCATTGAAAGCATAACCAAACAGGACCATAGAAAATCAGGGAAGGCAGGAGAAGGAGGGAGAGAGAGAAAAAAGAGGGGCAGGAGCGAATGAAAGCCCCAAATACGATGAGAAACCTGAAGAGCCAGCGAGCAGCGGAGGACGCGACGCCTCTGGCCCCCAAATTTTAATGCATTCGCCTTGGTGACCTCACACACACCACCGCCAAGCACAGTCACACATACACTGGTACACTTCCTCTCCCAGTCAGCGAGCTCTGGCACGGATGTGACAGGATGTGTAAGTGTTGCTTTACCTATTGATAAGCCATCATTTGGCTACAGTGGAGAGGGGGAGGAGAGTGCAGAGGAGCAGCGCTGCAAATGGTACTTGCCACCTGGCCATCGAGGGAGCGGGAATGCCAGGTTTTCGAATGGCGCCAGCCGTGACAGCTGCGGTGTTGTATATTTTTAAGCAGCTCCACATCATAGACCCCACCACACACACACACACAAATACACGTACACAATCCGTTATCCCCCACCCTTTGGGCTCGCAACGTGGCTCCCCTTTGATGCTGCCCCAGTGCTGCTGCTGAGGCGCCACTCCAACTGCTGAGCTGAGCGGTTTCTGTGGCACCACAGCCCAATTTGCCAGTGCTATTTTTATGCGGACCGAGTGCGGCTTTGTCTAAATTAGTTTGCGCATAAATTGTGCTCCCACCCGAGGGGGTTTGAGGATTTCAGACGTTCTTGCTGAGGAATAAAAAGGGTTAATAGAGCTATAGAATGCTTAAACGTACCACAGGGAAAGCTCATCCTCTGTTGCCGGGAGATGAGAGCCAAAGAGAGAGGGAGGGCCATAGTTTTTGGGACTTCAAAGAACTGGCTGCTGGCGAAGATCTGTGAGCTCTTTGAAACACTCGACTTTGATGACCGTAACGTAGATACAAAGACATTTCCAATCTGTCCTCCTTAGGAAGCTGACCTCTTCAGGTGTGTACTTAGATTGCCATTACCCAAGAGACTGGTTTATGGTTTCTCCAGTATTTGGAATATTTTTGCCACACATCTGCTTTATTATTCTGTCAACCCTCGCTATGATTTTGGCGCCTTGTCAGCCAACGGGTTAGCCTAGGACGGATAGCCTCTGACCCCCACTCACACGCACAGGTTCGTTTCTGCGCGGCCATTCGCCTGGCCTCTTGCTGCTGTTCGTCATGGCAGTTATGGCGTCTTTGCATGCCGCTGCGCTTCCGGTTTTCACAGACATAAACACACTCATACATATGTACACTCACACTCATACAAGCAGACATGGCAGAGCACTAGATGGCAGTTGGCATGGCTAAATGAATGGCCAACACACATTGCTTGCTGTGTTTCTGTTCTGTCTAGATGTCGCGTGCTATTTGGCCTGCTATAGTTTTTAATTATCGCTTGGCGCACATTTCACGCTCTCCCGCCCCCCCATTCTAATTTCACCCTTATTAAAGCGGCCATGTGACAAATCAACATCTTGGCTGTGAGAACAGACCACCGAGAGAGACGGAGAGCCAACTGTCGCCATTGGGGGCCCTGTCTCCGTGCCTCCATGTGGCATCGTTTCTGTCTTGTACATTTCTTGATTGGAATGGCAGCCGCCCATCTGCAAATGGCCAGACATTAAATGTTTGTATACCGAACTGCAAAAAGCCATAAATTGAATGGGAAAATGGTCCCCAAAGGCAGCTGGGAATAAAGTTAGGACAGAGTTGGAAAATGAACGTTACGTACGTTTTTTGGCAAGGACACGGGAGAACGCATTTCCAACTGCAGTGACAGTTTCGTTTCCACTTGCTGCAACACTCGTTGTCAGCCCCTGCTGTTGTAATTACTTGACCCCAAAAAGCGCGTGCGGCTCCGCTCCGGCAGAAAGGTAACCCAGTTAATTAAAACGAAAGCTTCGGGGCAGCACATTATTGTAGCCACCCAAGGCCACCCGAGTCCCCGGGCCAACCTCCCCGCACAGCACACACACCACATACAGCGAGTAATCCCTGCTTTACAGTCTCTTACGAGGCATCAGCGTAAGCCTGGTCATCAGTAGTAAAGCGTAACTCCCCTTAATTGCATCGTTAGTCCGACATTTAATGAAAAAGCAGTCTGAAGCGTGCATTTATGGGCTGTCAAATAAGATCTCTCCATCACTGCGCATAGCCATATATTCCTCTACTATCCCTCCCTCTCCAGGCCATGGTCCTGCAATTTTCCTGCATTTTCAATCTTGAAAATTCGCCTGAATAATCCATGCATAATTCAGTGAAGGAGAAGGAGAAGGCTGTAAACAAAAAACAACATCCAAAATCGGCAGCTGGGGAGAAACACAAACAAAATATATGTACAAGTATTTTGCTGATATGTCGAACGGAATATTCATGAATTATTCAAAGTCGCACGCAAATCGAGGGAAAATTATTTAGGCAAAAACCTGATCGGGGGAAAGAATTTCGCATTTCCCTTTAGATGTTTTCTTTGGGGCGTTCATCCGACAGCATCTCGAGACGCGGCGGCCAAGGCATCGACATGTGCTAATTATGAATAGCTGATCCATGTGTTTTAGCCGTGTACACGTCTGGGTCACAGCTGAACAATCGTTTCTTTGTTGGCTAAACACAAGCACGGCAAATACTATGAAATTGTTTATTCTCACCTCGTTGGCATATGCAGAAGTCCTCGTGGAACCAGCAGAACTCAAACTCGAACTCGAAGCAAAACCACGACAAACGATTAGGCATTGGGGCTGTGATAAGGTCGTGCCGACTTGCGTTCCGTTGTGGTTCGTTGCGTGTTGAGTAAACATGATAATCCGAGCCACAACAAACTACAGTGGGACCACGCCAGTAGCTACAGAAGCAGGCCTCCGCCTGGCGGGGGTGCCAGACGACGACAACCAGCATGACGCCAATTTCCAGTTGCTTGGGCGGGGAAATGAGGGTGAAAAGGCAGCCCCCCGCAGTGACGTCACATGGCAAAAGGGCCAATAAGCCAAACAGCAAGCAAGCAACAGACTTGAGGCACACAAAGGGCTTGCAAATTGAGTGAAAGAGTGAAAGAGAGATGCAGGTGGCAGTAGAAAGAGAGGTAAAACACACTTTTCTTTGTCGCTCGGAAATAACATAGCAGAATGGCAACAGGTGACCCCAGAAGGAGAGGAGAGAGACAGCGAGGGACGAGGATTAAATATAGAACGAGAGACTGTGCCAGCAGTGTTTGACACTTGCTGACCCATGTATAAATAATTGATTATTGGCCTCGAGCTTGATTTATTGACTAAAGTTCCCTGATATAAGACACTGTTTGTGTGTGCGCTGTTGTCCTCCGGTCAAATCCATAATTGATGCCCGATGTTGGCTCTCGTATTACGCGATTAGCCCGACCAATTTTCTCAACGGAACGTGCATGATACGGCATTAAAGATATTTTTGCCCTTTGCACGGCGAACCCCCATAAAGGGCATACAATTTCATTATTTTAGCCATAAAAACGCGTTCTACTCGTATCGTATGCACGTGCCCGTCTCTGGAATCATTAGGCCCAAAAAAGGCGTTACTTAGGCACTTGCTAATGGCTACATGGCGTATGTGTGATAATTTTTGAGGACCAGCACGTTTATGGTCTGAAAGTTTTCGAGGACCAAGACAAAAGTTGGCTAATTGCATTGCCAAGAGAGAGCGAGTGGCAAAGGAAAACTTAAAGTGAATTTATTTGATAGAAAGAGGGAAAAGTAAAAGCAAAAGCGAAGGCAGTGTGAGAGGGAGAGAGCTGCAGAAGTAGCGGCTGCCTAGAAGTATGCAACACTTTTAACGAACACAATCAGCTACACTGACTTCCCAACTATTAGGCACAGCACAACTTTTGTTCCAGATTTGTGGAGGAGGAGGAGGGCAGGGAGAGTTGGGAGTGGGGGGACGAAAGACCAACAAAAACTTGATGAAACATATGTGAGGTGTATGGGGAAATTGATGGCTGGCAAATATGCAACACTTAAGTGCTCCTGCGGGTATTATGTGTCGTGCCAGTCATGTCGTGCCCGGGGCCCACCGCCCCCAAACACTCCGAATTATTGTGCTTGTACTTCTTTGTGTGTGGTTATGGGCCACACCTTGCCACAGCGAAGGCGGAGGGGGGAGTGGGGCAGTGTGGTTGCCCAACCATCTGCAGTTTCCAGATCCGGACTCCGGCTTACATTAAATTAATTAAAATTATATGCAAGGGAATCGTTGGGTTGCACAAGTGCCAGGGGCAAAAGGCAGTGTCCTTGGCAGTTGTTTAAACCCAAAGGAGGCCTGCCCATCTTTATGTCTGTCTCCCTCTGGCACAGTGTATGTATGCAATTCATTCCATTTCATTCATTAAAGTAAAAGTGCAGAAATGCTTGCCATAAACTTGCCAACACAAAATAAGAGAAAATACACCAAAAATGCAAAGCTCGTTTTTTGGGCCGCGTAAAGCTTTGCGGCTTAACCCACCTACACACACACACACCCCCACTTATATATAGTGACATATACATTTGCATTTTATGACGCCATCGTAGGGATGCTTTTCCAATTTGTGAGGGATCTGAAGGGAAATAAAACAAGATGCAGCATCAGCGAGCCAGCATCACAGAGCATTAATAATGCAAAAGGGCAATGCCGCCGCCTTGGCCACAGTGGTCGAGGCCCACATAACCACCCACTCAACGACCCACCCACCCGCTCCACTCAATGCCACACACACACACACTGGCATCTACAATGTAGCAAAAACCATGTCCGTGTGCGCCATCGTTAACAATAACAAATGCCAAAGGAGAGCAAAAGTTTCAGTTTGCGAAATGTCGAAAAGGGGAAAGGGGGAGGAAAAGCGCCGGAAAACAGTGGCACAAACAGAGGCAGCAACCGACACCGAAACCGAAGCAGTCTTCTAGGGGCACTGCTACAGTGCAGTTCGCTCGGTTTCAGTCGCCTCACCGCTGCCAGTCGCACGCACAACTCCCTGGAGTCCGTGAAAATATTCAGTAAAAGTTCTATCATATCGCAATTGTTGATAAAGTGCTCAAATGTCGAGGGCTATAAAACTTTATTATTCTTTGACTTAGTGATACTCAAAATGTGGGTTTAATCCGCCATCAGCCAGTGCCAAAGGCATTCCAGAAGTGCATCCTATCACTTATTCATTTGATTAGCCCCGAGTCCGTGCCATGCAACCGCTGCATTCAAGCCTGAAGAAGTCCTCCAAGAAGCAACCAACTTTCGCGCTGTGCCACAGAATAAATAAAATAGTTCCAGTACCAGGTAAAAGCACAAGGGAATAAGTAGAGACACTGAGAGATAGATGCACGTTAAGCGGAGAGAAATCTTCCATTTATTCTCAGCGCTTGAGACGTTCCAACTGTCTGTCAAAATATAGTATAGACCAGAGATGAATGCGTGAATGATGCATAGAAGTTCAGGAAAAGATAGAGATACACTGCCATTGAGGAGGAATCTTAATACTTTTCAACTCAGAGATACTCTCCAGGAAAACCAGATGTTAAGGGGTCTCCCCGTAGCACACAGAGTTCGATTCCAAATCCATTCGTGTCACGCCTTGGCCAGCATCTCTCTCATTGCTCCGACATGTGGAACGTATCATTTGGCTACAAGTAAATTTTATAATTGAGAAAATATCATAAGCAAAATGATGTCATGGGTGGCACACACATAAGTGGAGGGAGGCGACCCAAGCGGCCCCTCCTCTCAGTCAGTCAGTTGGTGTGGCATGTGTGGCCTGTTCGGTTGCTGTTCGATTGCTTATCACCGGTCGGTGGCTCGATTGTTGTTTAATCGATTGCCAAAGTTGCGTGCCAGCTAAAATAACACTTATCCTTCACTCACAGCACGCATCCACTACGTTGACCGTGTCGAGAACCAGGATTCGGAGCAGCACCTCCAGCAACAACCTTCCAGCAGTCGTCTGGCCGCTGCCACGAGTATCGATGCAGGTGCCACGCCGCCACGTCACATCTCGCCGCACGGATCGCCGCAGCTGCAGCAGCGTCTGGGGAAGCATCTGAGCAAGTCCGCCTCGGAGTTGAACGGACACGACTGCCTCAGCAACGAATCGCCGCACATATCGCCAAAGCGGGCCAAGAGCGCCGTCTCCCAGCAGCTGGCGGGGGGTGGAGGCGTGGCCAGTGGCGTGGGCGTGCTGCAGAAGACGCACGGATTCTTCAACAATCTGCGGCATCGTTGGAGCCGCACCAAGAGCAAAGACCGCCTCGGCCGCAAGTCGCCGAGCGACTTCTTCGAGGAGAGCACGGACTATGCGGCGGACTACAGCTCAGAGAGCAGCTCCGTGACGCAGAGTCCTCGTCACAGGGCCACAACTATCGGCGGTTCGCCGCTGGCCCGCGAGTTCCGAGCCACGGCCAAGATGGCACAGGTCATTCAGCGTTTCGGCGGATCCATGGAGGGCCGCATCGACGAGCAGCCGGAAAACGCCAACGGCGCCGCCTGCAGTCCCGTGGAGCTGACCCCGCAACAGCAGCTGGAGGCCCTGCAGGTGAGTGATGGTGGCTGATTCAGATTCTGAATCTGATTCTGGCTTGTTTGCTCTCGCTTTCGATTGGCTTTCTTTTGGTTTCGTTTTTGTGTTTCCAAACTTTGGCACTAACTCGGAAAATCTGCAATTTCCATTTTCGCTTCTTCTACGTCTTGCTCTGCTGCACATCTCTAACCTCTGCAACTGTCATCGATCGTCGATCATCGATCATCGATCGTCGATCGCTTACCGATTACTGATTACCGATTGTCGACTGGCAGGCCGAAGAGCTGCGTCGCAAGCGGGAAGCTCAATTACGTCAATTCGTCTTCTTTCAGCTGCGCGTCCATCTCAAATCCGGCAGCGACCTGGTGGCCATGGACAAGAATGGTGAGCGGACAGAACCCAAGTGACGCTCCTGCCAACATCCCTCAGATAGACCCTCTCCCGTACTGCTCCACACTCGAAGAAATATTTCTGATTTTGAGAAATTATGATTGCATTTCCATGAAACCAGAAACATTTCTGCGAGTGTAGCAGAAACCCCTCTTTATGTTTAATCAAGCACTTGGCACGCTGCACCAGCTGCTGCAACATTAATTTTCCTTTGTCTCTCGCCCTGCGACAGGACTGAGTGATCCTTATGTAAAGTTCAAGGTTGGCGGTCGACTGCTGCACAAGTCGCGCACCATACACCGCGACCTGAATCCCGTGTGGGACGAGGTATTCATTGTTCCCGTCGAGGACCCCTTTCAGCCGATTATCGTGAAGGTGAGACATCAAGAACTTGGCCCAAAAGTTTTACCACAATTTTCACACGGGATGTATATGTATGCTGGCATGATATGTATATACATATATATGATTTCTGGTTACTTAAATAGATATGGCAGGGTTCCATTAAATTGCATTATAGCCAAGAAAATGCTTTCATCAGGGTAGCGTGGCCGAGCGGTCTAAGGCGCTGGTTTAAGGCACCAGTCTCCTCGGAGGCGTGGGTTCGAATCCCACCGCTGCCAGAATAGTAATAATTCTTTTTACTTTAGTTTTCGTTCTATTTTTCTCATTATTTTTCATATTTCATGTATAAATTCCCCATTGACTTGCAGCCGCAGCAAATCAATTCAATTACATCCACAAGTTTCCTGCTTATTTCTTAATAATTTCCTCTCTGATTCAATTTCACTTTCATAATGGAAATTTATGGTCCCTTAGAGAGTTTCAGCCACTGAAAACACCCGAACACCAAATCAATTTGGCACTGCCCTCAAAAATCAGAGGCTCTTTCGTACTAATCGAAATCAATTTCCGCTTTGGCTCTGTATCCCTTCCGACCGGCGTTTAGGTCTTCGACTACGACTGGGGCCTGCAGGACGATTTCATGGGCTCGGCCAAGCTGGATCTCACCCAACTGGAGCTGGGCAAGGCCGAGGACATCCACTTGCAGCTGTGCGACACGAGCGGCCACGGGGAGCGGGCCATGGGCGAGATACTCATCAATTTGACGCTCTGGCCGCGCAGCCAGGAAGACAAGGAAATGGTGAGTGGCACTCATAAATCCCTCTATTCCATTCCATTGTCGAGTGTTCGGAAGCGTTCGACTGGGCCATCAATCAGCCGTTCTCTCGGTGGTTTTCCTTTGCCTTTCAACAAAGCGATTTCCTTGCTACCTTTTGTGGTGGTGGCACTCTTAATTGCCCCACAGGCCCAACTTTGAGTCTCTTCCTCTCTTTTGGAATGTGTGTGTGAAGACGTTTATTTACATATAGGCATTCATATTCGGCTACCCCTACTACCCCCGTTATTTATGACTCAACTCAAACTCAAATTAATAGACCTAGGTCTGGGTCTGGGTTCGGGGTGAGAGGCCCCGGCTAATACAAATATCTATGGAGCTTTATCTCTGCTACTCGACTGAGCCGCGACCGGAACTAAATACCCGAACAGACTAGCTCGAATCTACCCCGTGAGCGTCTCTCCCCCAGCCCCACTCTTCCACTGGCACACTCATCGTGACTGGTGTAGTTTTGAGTGCAAGAGCGGGAGAGCAGAGCGAGCGGCACACAAAGCGCCGATCGCTGCTTCGGCTTAAGCTCAACAAAGCTCCAGTGTGAGCGCTGACAATTGCCATTGCATGTTTTCTGGGGAGGAGGTAATGAAGGCGATGCCAAAGTAAACATATGACAAAGTGGGAAAATACAATGGAAGCGACAAGAACAGACCGAGAGTCGAAGCGTTGATACCCTATACAGATGAGGGGAGGATGGAAGATATAGGTTGTAGTTTTAATTATTTTACAGTGGTCAGAGTTATAAAAGTATCGCATTCTCCAATATTCAGCTCGTAAGCTCTAGTCTTAGTCTAGCCTAGAATACCCTTCAATCTTTTAGGGTATCTGCCTCGCAATCGCCCTGACTTCAGCCCAAGACCTTTGTCACTGCCTTTAGTCAGTGTCTGAGCGTTGAACGCAAAGTTGGGCTTTAAGTTTTCGTTTTTTGTTTTTCGTTTTTGGTTTTCTGTTTTCCCTTTTCGTTTGTCTGTCTGTCTGTTTAGTCTGTGGATTTGTGGGCAATGCTGGGCAACAATTGGCCTGGATGCAAGCGGGCGCCGCGCATGTTGCTCAAGCATGTGAGGCGGCAGCATGAGGAGCTGTGTGAACAACTGGAGCAGGGCTGCGACGAGCTCATGGAGGTGCCTATGTGGTGATGGGAGGGGGAAGGGAGTGGGGATCGGTGTGCCAATTGAAAGCTAATCGGTTGAATTGTTGCAGCACTTTCAGCGCAACTCCAAACTGGCCGAGTCATCGAAGCGTCTCAAGTCTCAGATCTGGAGCTCAGTGGTCACCATTCTGCTGGTGAAGGCCAAAGATCTGCCGCTGGCCGAGGACGGCAGCAAGCTGACCGAAACGCACTTCAGGTTCAGGTGAGTACGGTCCCCTTTTAATATGATGCACCTCCCCTAAGCAGAGTACTTCCCCTCTGACATAGATTGGGCAACGAGAAGTACAAGAGCAAGTCTTCCTGGACGGAGCGCTGGCTGGAACAGTTCGATCTGCACCTGTTCGACGAGGACCAGAACCTGGAGCTGGCTCTCTGGAATCGGAACACCCTCTACGGCAAGGCCGTCATCGACTTAAGTGTGTTCCAGCGCGAGACAACGCACGGGATATGGAAGCCGCTGGAGGATTGCCCCGGCGAAGTGAACCTTATGCTCACCATCAGCGGAACGACCGCCTTGGAGACGATCACTGACCTGAAGGCCTTCAAGGAGGATCCGCGCGAGGCGCAGGTGCTTAGAGATCGTTATCGCTTCCTGCGCTGCCTGCAGAACCTGAGGGATGTGGGTCACCTCACGGTGAAGGTGTTTGGAGCCACGGGCCTGGCTGCAGCGGATATTGGCGGCAAGTCGGATCCCTTTTGCGTCCTCGAGCTGGGAAATGCCCGACTGCAGACCCAGACAGAGTACAAGACTCTTACGCCAAACTGGAACAAGATCTTCACCTTGTAAGAGCAATCATTACTTCATCTTGGTCTTGGTAATTTACTGAATACTCTTTCCCAGTAATGTCAAGGACATTACACAGGTTCTGGAGATCACAGTCTTCGACGAGGATCGCGATCACCGCGTCGAGTTCCTGGGCAAACTCGTCATTCCACTGCTGCGCATCAAGAACGGCGTCAAGCGCTGGTACACTCTGAAGGACAAGAATCTCTGTGTCCGAGCCAAGGGAAACTCCCCCCAAATCCAGCTGGAGCTGACCGTTGTCTGGAGCGAAATCCGAGCCGTTTGCCGCGCCCTCCAGCCAAAAGAGGAGAAGCTCATACAGCAGGAGGCCAAGTTTAAGCGGCAGCTCTTCCTGCGCAACGTCAACCGACTCAAGGAAATCATTATGGACATCCTGGATGCAGCCCGCTATGTGCAGTGAGTGGGAGTGTTCCCATGGAAAGGTGCTCTTCTAAATAGTCTCTTTCTTGTGGTCCAGGAGCTGCTTTGAATGGGAATCTCCTGTGCGTTCCAGCATAGCCTTTGTATTTTGGATTGTGGGCTGTGTCTATGGCGATCTGGAGACAGTTCCTTTGGTTCTACTTCTCATTATACTCAAGTAGGCGGAGGTTTCTTCTAGGGTATAGTAATTCATTTCTTTCTCCCCTCAGAAAGTGGCTGATTCGCATGATCACGGGCACAACAGACCCCTCTGCGGGGCACTATGACTACGAGTACGATGAGGACGACGAAGATGACAAGGAAAAGGAGGAGAAAAAGTCCATCAAGGAGCGACTCCAGGCCATTCAAGAAGTCTCCCAGACCGTACAGAACACCATTGGATATCTGGCCTCCCTGGCTGAGAGCACCATCAAGTTAGGACTTCAATATTTAGCAGTGTGTATCTGTATTAACTCTGATTTCTATATATACTTCAGCACATTCAACTTTTCCGTCCCCGAGTTGACCTGGTTGGCCGTCGTCCTTCTTCTGTGCGCCATTCTGGTGCTTCATTTTGTGCCGCTGCGCTGGCTCCTGCTCTTCTGGGGGCTAATGAAGTTCTCGCGCCGCCTGTTGCGCCCAAACACTATACCCAACAACGAGCTTCTCGATTTCCTATCCCGTGTGCCCGACAACGAGGAGATTGTAAGTAACTGTAGATGATCTCAATTTCCATTAATAACTGATAATAAATCCATGATAGAATCAATATCGAGAGCTGCCACCCTCGGCGCCCACCGATCAGACCCGCAACAATCCAAAGAAAAAGCTCAAGGGCTCATAGTCCATAACCAGCGCTGATGCGGCTATGGCGATGGCGGCGCCGCTGCAGTCCAGCGCGATAATTGGAGGAGGCGGCAGGCAGCAGCTGATGCAGCGCTTCCGGGCCAACACCAGCCAACTGAAGCAGAAGTTTGGCCAGGCCAAGAGCCTCAGTCTGAGCCACGGCGAAAGTAATTAGACACCAAAGCTAGGAAAGTTGGGAGAGTTAGTTAGTTAGTTAGTTAGTTAGTTAAGGAGAGGGCAGCACCAAGACACAAAGTTCCACACTGAGGCAGACATCCCATCCACTAAAAACTAGTGCACTCAATGCAACTAAAACTTGACTCAATTAAGCAGCACAAAGTTCGCTTCACTTATTTTCTTAGCATTATATGAATATGAATATATTTACATGCATATATCGAAAAGCAAACTAAAACTATTTACACAGAATGGTATTGTATATACACAAACAGATAGAAGATATTACAAGTACCTAAGGTAACCCCTAACTCTCTCTCTCTCTATCTCTCTTTAAAAGATATTTGAAAAAAAACACTCAAAATGCTAACAACCAGATTCCTTTTGCGTGAATCCGAATTATTTATTGTGTACTCGTATTTCAATTTGTGATATTTTCCAAGAATTTTGCAACTTAGGCTTACTTACTTATGTGACTTAACCCCTAATCGAGGGAGGATCCTTCCCGCACTCAAATCTCCATCGATTACAAATCCATTTAGAAATCAATTGCACTCGACTCGTTTAAGGATGCTTCTTCTTGATATACCTTTACAAATACCTTTTATATACATATATCGTACATACCTAAACAAGACCTTATTAAATTTATTGTATTTATTTCACTCGAAGCAAATTGTTCAAAACATTTTTTAATATTTATATGAATACCTACCTAATAATAATAATATGTCTAGGATAATCAGCTCGTCAAGGCCCCGCCCCCGCCCCGGCCCAGCCATAAACACGATACTTGTGTAACAATTAAAACTAATTGCAATTATAATCCACTCCGATCGATCGATTTGATACATTTTAGGTAATTAAACTATTTTATACCCCGCAGGAAGAGCAAGAACAAACGTTTTTATATACATACATACAACATACCAAACTCAATTAATTGATTAATTAATTAGCACCTAAGTTAAGTTTGTTATTTTTCAATATATTTACATATGTAAACCTACGACGGCAAAAATAATAAAACATATTTTTGGATTTCGCTCAAAATATAGACAGTTCTTCTTAAACAGTAAAGCCATTTTAAGCACCCCAATGCTTCTTAAACTGTTTGAAAAAGCTTTCGTTCGCTTTGCTCTCTTGATTTCTCCATGTAGTCTCAATAATTTTGACGAATATTTAAACAGTGCCAAGGTTTCGAGCTGTACACACTCAAACTACTAATCATACATATTAATAATATGCCGTATTAATAATATAATAATTATATTTATTCATTCCTTTCGGTAAAGTGGTCAAAAATGAATTTCTTGTTCTTCATCAGGTCATAGACATCCGAGAAATCCCTGTTGCCGAGTCCCTGCGCAAGGAGAGATGTGTAGATCCTGTGGGTCAGCGACCCAATGAATATCGGTGTTTTCGTGTATGTTGCCACTTCTGAGACCAGATCCAGGTCTTTGTTTATGAGCGCTATGGGTACTTTGTTGGCCAGAGCCGTTGGGCTAATGCCGGGGACAGGATTGTAGAACTCCGAAGTCCAACTGCGGCCAGTGGAGGAATTTATAACCTCAGCAAAGACCTTGGCACCGAGGCCCTGGCGCACCGCCAGATTCATGGCCTCGCACACGCCAATCATGGATATGGCCAGCATCATGTTGTTGCACAGCTTGGCGGCCTGTCCCATGCCGTAGACACCGCAGTGGGTGATGCGCTTGCCCATGCACTCCAGCACAGCCTTGACGGCGTTGTACTCGGCCTCGGTACCGCCCACCATGAAGGTGAGTGTGGCCTGCTCGGCGCCGGGAACTCCTCCGGAGACGGGGGCATCGATGAAGCGGGCTCCCTTGGCGCTGATGCGCTTCTGCAGAGTCTTAACAAGCTCCGGGGAAATGGTGGAGGAGTCGATGAAAATGGTGTCCTTGTTGACGCCATCGTCAGTCATCTCCTCATACGATTTGTCCACAATCGCGTTGTTGGGCAGCATCGTGATGACAAAGTCAGAGTTCTTGGCCAGCTCCGAGGTTTTTGCATATACAATGGCACCCTTTGCCTTTAAATAATCGCAGGCTGACTTGGAGATATCGTATACATGAAGTTTGTGGCCAGCTTTAATTAGATTGCTTGCCATGGGAGCACCCATGTATCCAAGCCCCACAAAGCCGATCTTCTTGCTACCACCACGGATGGACATGGCGCGCACAAAAATCAGAGACACCGCGTGAAACGACATCATTAGGAAAATTTAGAAAAACTTTGAAACAGTTCCACTCCAAAGAATCCAATATATAACAGAATCACAAGATGTCTATTGCATAGAACTGGAATTGCACAATATTATAAGCGATCGTCCCACTGTTTATCCCATCAAGCTCTCTCACTCTCGACACTCTCTCTTGCTCTTAACACGTGCTGGCATTCCAGTGCTGCCGGCGAAAGCTTTTATGGTCTGATCGCCTTCCAGATGTTTGGTATAATTTATTTATTGGTGTGAGTTGTTATTCTTTAATTTAAATCTGGGAAGTTCTTATGAACAATATATTGATTCAGCTCCAAACGAATTTCGTTAAGCTCAAAAGAAAAACCTATGCTCATATATGTACCTATCTGAAAAAACATATCACTCTTTTCTTTGACGTTCGTTGGTGGGGGAGCATCCAGACGTGTGACGGGGCTCCCGAGTGGGTGTGTCAACTTGTCCAAACAAGGCCAATGTCTTTAAAACTAGGAGCTTTTATGCTACGCAGTTAGTATTCCCCGGCATTAGCTAGTTCCAACTGTACGGATAGTTCTGCTGAAACTGTTAGCTTTCGCATGAAATGATTTGATTCGGACTACGTTTATGTTCATCTTTATAAGATTTTTTGCTCTGTTTACCTGAAGAGCTTTATCAATGCGAAGAGGCGGTCACCATGTGGAAGCAGTGATAAGGTTTCGTTCGTAAATTGTATTCGCTGGGGTCTTGATGGCAATATAAATTAATCCCAAAGCTGTTTGACGACTCTTATCAGCACTCGGGATTCCACTCGACAGACGACCGCCAGACCAGCCCACAGCCCATAGCACACACGCCACAGGCCCGCGATTACGCAATCGAAGAGAAGTTTTCCATACAATACGATAAACGAATACATCTTTAATATATGTACACATGTACGCGGATATAGTTACAGAAATAGTAATTGCACAGTCGAAATTGGAAATAGGGAAGCCCTAGGACCGCACTGGCTTAGTGCTAAATAAATGCAGGACTGGTTTGTGTTGGATACGGATTCGTCTTGGCTAGCAGTTGGAGTCTCTTAAGTAACTTAAACGGTGAACTTCTCCTTCTTCATTTGGTCGTACACCACGGAGAAGTCCTTGTTTCCCAGACCCTGGGTGCACAGCGAAGTGTAGATCTTGTGGGCCAGCGAACCCAGGGGAATGGGTGTGTTCGTGCTGTTGGCTACTCCAGAGGCCAGACCCAGATCCTTGGTGATCAGAGCGGAGGAGAAACCATCGGCATAGTCCTTGTTGGCAGGGGCCGTGGGGCAAATGCCGGGAACGGGGTTGTAGATCTCAGAGGCCCAGCAGCGGCCAGTGGAGGAGTTGATGATCTCGGCGAACACCGAGGCATCGAGGCCCTGGCGAACGGCCAGATTCATGGCCTCCGACACGCCAATCATGGAGATAGCCAGCATCATGTTGTTGCACAGCTTGGCGGCCTGGCCCATGCCGTAGACACCGCAGTGGGTGATGCGCTTGCCCATGCACTCCAGCACAGCCTTGACGGCGTTGTACTCGGCATCGGTGCCGCCCACCATGAAGGTGAGGGTGGCCTGCTCGGCGCCGGGAACTCCTCCGGAGACGGGGGCATCGATGAAGCGGGCTCCCTTGGCGCTGATGCGCTTCTGCAGAGCCTTCACCAGCTCCGGGGAAATGGTGGAGGAGTCGATGAAGATGGTGTCCTTGTTGACGCCATCGGCAGTCATCTCCTCGTACGATTTGTCTACGATCGCGTTGTTGGGCAGCATCGTGATGACAAAGTCAGAGTTCTTGGCCAGCTCCGAGGTCTTGGCGTAGACGGTGGCTCCCTTGGCCGCCAGTCCGTCGCAGGCTGGCTTCGAGATGTCGAACACATGCAGCTTGTGGCCAGCCTTGATCAGGTTGCTTGCCATGTTGGCACCCATGTTGCCCAGGCCCACGAAGCCGATGTTCTTGCTGCCGCCCTGGGTGGACATGGCACGCAGCAGAGTCTGGCTACAGGCATTGAGCAGGGAAGGGGAGGACACCACACGAAGCGACATGGCTGGAGGAGCAGAGTGAAAATGTTATGTAACCGGTCGAAGCTTCCTCTCGGTAGAATCTCACCCACCTGTAGCACAAGAAATCTGTCTATAAGGTAAAACTAAAACTGCGAACGATCGGACCACCAAAAGCACACTGTTCTGGCCGCCAGCTGCGTCGCCGCCATCGAGTCACGTAATTCAACGTCGCAGCTGCTGGAACTCGACTGGGTTGTCGAATCTTTCGAAAGTTCTCCATCTGAACAGGCGATTCCATGATAAACACGAGCTGTTCAGCACCCGACAACTCTGCTAGATCAAAGCAGGTTCTCTCATATGCTGTCGCGACTCTCTCTCTCTATAAATACTCATCTCTCGTTTGGCAAGCACTTGTATTCCAGTGCTGCCGGCAAAAGCTCTTGGGGATTGCTCTGGTCATGTCGTTCCATTCCATCGCTTTGCTATTTTTGATGTTCTTATGGGTCGACACGTGCCGTTGTTTTGTTTATCAGCCTAGGGGCTATAAAACTTTCCATTTCGTTTACTTTCCTTGACCTTCAACGTTTCGGGGCGTCTGTCTGTGCAGCGCACAAAGTGGGTGTGTCCGCTTGGCACAGTGACTCGAAAACTGTAAGCTTTTTTCTGTTCTGTTGTAATTTATAGCTAAAAGCTTTTTCGGCTGTTCTTGAATTCAGTTTTTGTCTGCCCCGAAACGACCTTTCGTCATCGGTCACTGGAGGGCCACCTTTTGCATTGGTTAAATGACAACTCGGGAATGGAAACGCTTCAATTGCGTGAAATATCGTGCATAACTAAATTCGCACGCAGAGTTTCAAAACTCTTGTTTTATTTTACCCTCTCCCAAAAGAGGTTTTACAGTTTAAGTCGGGGATTTGACTTAGCTCCTCGTGCTTGAAATAGCATTTCACGTAAGGATCCATTTATGCCTTTTCTGCTAATGAAGAAAGTCAACCTCAAAATTTATACCCAAAAGCAACAAATGATTCAGTTCTGGCAGGGTGTCTTGAATTCGTCTTTCATGTAACCCTCTCCTAGAGGGTTTTCGCACTACTCTTTTGCCTTCGGGCATTGCCAATACTCGTACTTGAACAATTTGATGTTTCGCATTTTGTTTTCCTGGGCTATTTTTATCACAGCTCTCGGAGCTTCAATTGGCGAAGATATCATTTTTTTCACCCAAATTGTACAATGGCCATAAGGCTTGCTGTTGTTGTTGTTGTTGCTGATTTTAATGTTGTTGTTTTCACATAAAAATCGACATGCATGAAATTGCAACTGCTCGGCTCTGGCTCTGGCTGCGTTTCGCAAAAATCTCGGCCAATTTGCGGCCCGCCTGTCGTGGCCTGGGATCTTATGCAATCCGGACTTCGCTGTCAGCGCCTGCGTCGTCGTCAGCGCCAACATCGTTATGCTTTATCAAAAGAAAACAGCCCGAAAACCAGACTCGATTTCACCCCAGGAGAACCCTCTTTCGGTAGCGCTGAGGTATGTATGTATGTATGTATGTATGTATGTATGTATGCATGTATGTGGTACATAGATCGGATCTGCCACCGCAGATTATTTCTGTGATTTATCTGGGACAGAGCGTCTGCTCGTGTGGGCTGGAGACGCCGCGGCAGCTGGCCTGGTTATTAAGTGAATTTCAATTTGGGGAGTGGAACGAATTGGGACCGACCGCAACAATGACGCCAAATTGAAATAGGGGACATCATCTCTGGCCAACGCTCCCCCTCACCCCACCCATTACATAAGCGAGTATCAACCGTTCGTTCAGCTTGTCAATTGTCAAAGTGACGGCACAAGGCGATGGCAAACACCTTATCTAACGCCATAAAGTGCAATTCAGCGTATGATTAACACGAATATAAACAACAATGACCCGGTGAGAGTGCGAGTGCGAGTCTCTGTGAAACAATTCGAGAGTACAGTTTACAACTCTAAAAGGCAAAAAGCAACCCGAAAGCACCAGAAGAAGCAGCCAGCCAGCTAACCAGCCACAAGTACTCGTAAGTGAAGCATTAAGGCGCAGAAATTACAAGCATGAAGTGGTGGAGTGTCTTTGGACCCCAGAGATGGGTTTGGCACTGTCCGTCTGTCCATTCATGTTTTGTGTATGTATGTATGTGTGTATGTGTGTACATCAAGTATACGCAGTGGTGTACCAAGCTCATTAGGCAGACATTAAGCATTTCTCCGCACAGTTGTTGTTGCCACTAATTTCCATGTCAAAACACAAACAGATTTCACTCAGAGCCCACAAAAAACAAAAAAAAAACAGCATGCACTTGAAGCCGCTGAAATAATTCAACTTGAAATTGAATTTTATTTGCTCGCAAAAATTGCATTATTAACACACTTTACAGTGCGCTTCGCAACTATAAGACCATTGTAAGGAAATGCCACATGACTAGGTACAATTTAATGGCATGAATAAGCCACAAAACAATCAAAATCAGATCTGATCATTGTTGGGTAACAGATCCAGGGGGGTATTAGATAACTGTACAATTACTAACTTGCATTTATTGCTTTATCGAACACTTTTATCAATTCCTGGGTGATTATCTAAGTCTAGGAGCTGGCTCCAATATTCTTTTGCCTTTGCCTTTCGCTTATAATTCCAACGACTTATAATACCAAAACGCACTGTACCCAGCCACAATGTGGGCTTGTCGGACGGAACGGAAGGTTTCTTGAACCCCGCTGAACTCTCAGCACGCAATTGGCTCGACACTGGCGGCCGTGTCAGGCTGCAGCTATCTGGATGCCACAGCGTAGATCCGTGACTCAGTGAACACTTCGAGGAGGAACGGAACACAATTATTTGCCAACGATTGATTGTGTCATCGTGATCGACTACTGACATTTCCATTCGTTTCAATTTCGCTTCATTTCCGGCCAGCACGTAATTGAAATTACATTAAGCAAAGAAATTTTTGGCAGTGAAACCGTTGGCCGATAATCGCTTTCAAAGAGTTTTAATTATTTCCCTGAATTATCAACGTACCTGACTCTGCCTCTACCTGGCGGCTCTGCCACTGTCCGCTCTCGTTTGGACCTACATTAACATGCCAGCTGAAGAGACCACTCCAAAGCCAAATGAAAATGAGAAAAACTAACCAAAATAATAATAATAAAAGACACCGCGCACCGCACATCACATATCTCATGGAAGGCGCATGGAAAATTGAAATGCAGTCGGAGTCACTGCAGGCCCGTTTTGGGAAAGGAAAGGAAAGTGAAATTATAGCCGCTCCTCCCCGCTGTCTGTTTCAATGGGATTCAATTTGTTTTCGTTCGGTTTCTGAATCGTTTCTAAGGTTCGCGCTCTTCAATACGCCGCATGCATAATTATTATGCATTAATACACATTCACATATGTACATACATACATATACATATATGTACATATGTATATACTCGCACTATCTCTTCACTTAGGCCCCATTTGCCGACACCGTGGCCTATAGTTTCGATCCGCTGCAGTGAAATTGAAAATCATTTTTGAAAGTGGTAAAATTATTCGCTGCCCGACAAAACACACATTCCACATAAGACCGTTTAAAGCAAATGTTTTTTTTGCCGTAATTTTTCTCACTCGTCTTGTTTTTGTTGTTGCTGTTTGGGATTTGTATTTTGTTGTTGTTTTTTTTGGTCAGTATTACAAAATATTAATTGCAGAGTGAAGAGAAAGAAATGCAGATGAAATAATGGATACTCTTTCAATGATGGAAAAATAAAGGAAGGAAGCCAGATGAAGCGAGTTTACAGGGAATAGAACCAGGAGGATATCCTTGTTGAGTACAGGGAATAACAGCCATCTCTCCAATATACCCTCTCCAATATACCCTCTCCAAGACTATTTCCCTTACTCTGTTTGCCATCAGCAGCATCAACATAAAAACCAACAGCTCGAGCGGCAGATAAATGTTTAGCTAACCCAAATCCACACACAAGGAAGGAAACTGCTGGGGCGCACAAAGGCACCAAGAGGCTGCTCTCCTCTGGGTGGAGGAGGGGTAGGAGGAGGGGGTTACTGCACTGACGACAATCCAGTTTAGATTTCGACCACATTTTGACCAATGCACTGCACTGAGATGCCGTCAATGCATCCAATGCAGCGGGAGCAGGAAGCGTTTTATGGCCAAGCACCAGGCAGCACCATCAGGCAGCAGCGGCAGGCATTTTTGGCATCACCCGGAGGCAGCAACAAAAAGTTGTCTTAGTTTCGTGCGCTTAAACTGCATTTGACTCTCTCAATGCGTCGACGCATCGATAAATGTCTCTCTGCATCAGGCTCTTTCTCTGTTCCTCCTGCTTTTGGCCAAATCTCGCCTGGCACTCGAGTGCACTGGATTGCATAATGCCCGATATTTATGTCTTCTTGTCAATGTTGCATCAGCCAGCGCAGCCAGCGCTCCTCCAGCTGCTGCTTAACTGCAATTCCAGTGCCCGCCTCCTGCTGCTCCACACAAGATTCTACCATGAGTAAGGTTAAATTATACAAAAACAGACAGACGCAATTAAGTTAAGATATACTTGGTGCTGTGGGAACACTTTTGGCCAAAGTGAAGCGATTGACTCGAATTTTATGCAAATCTCGTTACTCTTTTCCGCATACGTATGGAAAAACAAGCAGAGAGCCTGGGAAAAGCCATTCATAAGCGAGGCTGAAGGTCGAATGATTGTTGCTGTTTCTGTTTCAGTTTCTGTTATTGCCCCGTTAATGTTACATTTGCCATTTGGCATCGCCTTGGGCGTGTGGGACACACACACACCAGCTGTGAAAAGGTTAACACTAATTGCTCTTTAGCATCGATTCCATTCAATTGATTCCGCCGATTGATTCTCGTGAGGCATTCGAAGTGAAAGTGCTTTGTTCTAGTCTCAGCTCCCCCCAGCCAAAGAAGCTGTCAGCCAGCGGATGTTGGAGCTGGGCTGGTCACGGTTGAATGCTCTCCAGGCTGGGGGTCTGATGGCCAAAGACTTCATCGGACATAACTCAGGCCGAAAAGTGAAAACCTTCCTCATACGTCATCGTTGCCCGCACATAACTCACGCCTACCCGTGGGGCAGGTGAGGCCTTATGACAAGTTGACTGATTGGATTTGTGGTGAAGCTGCCACTGCCGCTCCTGCTCTTGCTCTTGCTCCTTCTCCAACTGCTGCTGCTGCTGCCATGCGAGGCTGTCAATGCACTCTCAATTGCAAATTGCATATTGAAAAAAAGCAAATAAACTACCAGACAGACAGACAGACGGAGAGATTGACAGAGTCGCGTCTTGTTTGGGTTACCTAATGGATAATGGCCCGCCGCCATCGCCACCGCCGATGAATGAATGCTTCGGTCTGTGAGCTGTTATGCTAATTAACTCATTTTCCACGATCCATAAGCGTCTCACTTAGACAATTGTTTGCTTAGCGGAAACTGTGCGCTGCTGGGAATGAGAATATCTTAATTGCCTGATAGAAATGTCTTTAGCAAAGGCCCCTTTTAAGGCCACATTCTTGCAGACCGTCGGAGGGCCAGTCCGCGAATCTTTTGCCAACGACGCGTCTATACACTTAGTTTTGAAATGCTGGCCTTTGACCGTCTCCATTATTAGGCACTGGGGGCAATAGTTTAATAATAGTTTTCAATAAGTTCAAAAACCAACTATAAATATAGTTTGCGGTTTAACTAATTGGCGCGGCACTCAAAATATATGGCTCCTTGTGGATGATCGATAATCGCAAGCAGACTAAAGGCTGTCGTTGGTTTGTCGTCCATTTCAATGGCCTCCGCCGCGGCGACATGTGCCGCAATATGAATACCATGGATTCTGCGGTGTTTAATCAATTTCCACACCAAATCGGTTTACAGACTCGACTTCATTCCAGAGTCTGTTGGTTGTTGGCTCTACCCTACCCTATCAAAAGACACACCAAACAAACAAACAATTCAATTAAACTCATAATGGAATTTGGTGTAACAACGAAATCAACTACAACGACGATGACGACGACCTTGAGCAGTGCAGAGCAGAGCAGAGCGGAGCGGAGCGGAGTGGAGTCTAAAAGCCAATTAAAGCTTGATGCACGGATCATAGCGATATGGCCATATGGCAATGAGTCAGAATTATGGCTGCGAGGGGTGTAACATGAATCATGAGCGCGGATCGGATCGGATCGGTTGCAACTTGCAAGCGGATCAATTTTCCCAGCAAGCAGCACAAAAACTTGTCACAGCAAATTGCAAAACTGGCACACTAAAAGGAACAGAGCACAACTAGTACTAGAAATACTAGTACTAGAAACATGTTGAATGGCGGCGGCCAGACGACATTTATGGCCGATCATTGAGCAGAGCTCAACTGATTTGCATTTATGTGTAGGTACGTTCAGGAGGCAGCCTCAGCCTCAGCCTCTGTTAATATCCATTATCCAGCGCATACCACTGGTGGATCTTGTGAGAGATCGGCGACACGGGCAAGTGGTGCCTGAGCCCGGCCTTTTGTTGGCCCCCAGAGCGGCACCAGACACGGCCAGACCACATATTGGCTTGGCTTGCTACAGTTTGCTGGCCTGGCCAAAAGCTACAGCTACAGCAACAGCAGCAAAAATGTTCGTAAAAGCCACTTTGGCTTTAAGCGTATTGTGGTCGACGCCGACGCAGCAGCTGGCTGCTCTGCCCGCGTCGCAGCTTGAAAGAAACCAACGAACCACTCTTACTTACTTTTGGCCAGAGACGCTTTTCATTTCTTCAGTCTGTTAACGGCATGCCAACGATGCAGACGCGGCGCAGCTCCAGCTCCAGCTCCTATACGGCAAAAACTTAACTCGAACTCGAACTCTAACTGAAACCGAACTTTAACTGTAACTGTAACTTTAACTGTAACTCGAGTGTCCTCTCTGCTAACTGAAAGTGCGTGCACCTCGTGCCTGGATACCATTCCGTGGCAGTGTCCGTGTCCCTCGTCTACCAGCAAAGTGTTTGTTCAAAGTGAAATTCAAGCTGCAGCGAATTTGGATTTGTATTTTATATGGTGCTAATCAAAGAAAATTAAATTAAATTGAATTAAATTAAAGCAATAATTGAGTTTTTGGCAAAGTGAAAGATAAGCCATCGCCAAGCGCTGCCCGCTGACTGCAGGAAGGAGAGCGGTAAGTGGCAGCAGCCGAATTCGGAGCGGGGCGGGGCAGGACGGAGTGGGGCACGTCTAACTGCCAAAAAAGGCAAATAGAAATTTCATTTTTTTTCACTCTCAACACAGAAGCCGCACCGCATGTGTTGGCAATTTTGCTGTTTATTTTTGCATGCTCTAATTATTTGGAAATTTCATTTTGTTTTTGCTCACTTCTCTCGTTAACTGGCATGCAATTTGTTTGCCCAAAGAGTTATGGTCTGCTCTAGCCATCTATCCATCCAGCCATCCAGCCATCCATACATCCATCCATCCATCTAGCCATCCAGCTATCTGTCTGTCCATCCTCTAGATAAAGACGAGACGAGACGAGACAAGTCGAGTCAAGTTTTATGGCCATACTTCCTCATTTACGAGTAGATAAGGTGTGTGAGACCCCTGCCCTGTCCCACTGCGGTCCATGTCTTGAGTGTGTGTGTGTGTGTCTATTCTTTGGGGGCAGAGACAAATGTCTTCGGGGTTTGGGTTCGGGGTTTGCTGCTTTTCCATCTTCCACTTCATTAACCCAATTTTCACCAGGTGAAACTTTTATTTTCGACAAGAAAAGTCTTGTTTATCGGACCCATTTACATACATATGTATGTACATATGTACGATGCTCAAGAGAAGTAGGGACAGGCAGGCATTTCTTTCCATGAGCTCTGGTGCCATCCGATCTTAACGGAACTAATGTCTTCACTTATTCGTGGATGCTTCTACTGCTGTTTGTCATTTGAAGATACTCGTAAAAGCAAACACACAGATAGGGAGAGAGAGAGAGAGAGGGGAAAATAAACATACCTAGAGGTTCACGTTTATTTTTTTACTCTTTTTTTATATAGTTTATTTATGTGTGTATACACATTTTTATATGTGAACTGGTGGCGTTTTCGAAATTAAATACTTTCTAATTACAATAAACGCAGGCGGCGATGCCCGCCGGCCGGCCAATTGGCTGCCCCGCGCGTCCGTCCACAGAGACATCCCCAACTACATGGCCATCATAGCCTTTGGCAGCAAACTGAAATCACGTAGCCGCCTCATCGGCCAATGCCAGTGCCAGTGCCAATAAAAGAGATGCAGAAGTAAAGAGAGAAACAGAGAGAGAGAGAGAGAAAACAAAACTCGCGAAAGTGTCAAGAAAATATAATACCGCTCAGACTCACTTTTTCTTTATTGTCGTGTCTTAATGCGGCGCTTGATGTGTTTATTTGCCATTGCTCCTCCACTCCGCCGTTACACCTCATCGCCATGCCCATCCCCCAACCCCATCGCCTGCTGAAACCAATGAAAGTGAAACGTGCGAATGTCTTCGCGTAGCCGCAGAAGCTTCCACCAAGGTTCAGCACGTGCCAGGCCCCAGGCAGCCTGTGTGTGTGGCCTATCCGTCCATCCGTCCGTCCATCTATCAATCCGTCTGCCTGTCTTTATTTTTCGGTCTTTCAATTACTCAACCGCAAAACGTTCAATTTGTCAAGCCCTGAGCCGCCACTCGGACTGCCTTGGGATTACGACTTTCTCGCTCTGCCTAAACAAAAGACTTAGGACACAAACTTCATTGCTTCACTGCTTCATTGGGTGGCTTTTCGCTTTCTTTCGCTGCTTGCCGCAGTGCGTGGCAGAACTTAATGAGTGGTTTGCCCTAGGAAGGTCATATATTGAATAATATAATAGACTATGGAAAGGGTATACAAGTAGTAGATATAAACAGCAGCCAAATGCCATTTAATTAATGTTTTTTGCTGGAAAACAACTTCACCAACTAGTTCATTGGTTTTCCTATGAAATGTAATGATTTATTAAGCTATAGTTATAGCTATATATACATATATATATAAAGACCAGTTGCAACATAGCTAGAATTCTTAAAGAATGGCATCGTTTGAATGGTAGATTTTGACACGATCTGTGCACCAAATGTGAATAATTACTGCCAATATCGGATCAATGTAGAAACAACAACATAAAATTCAATTTCAGTCCAGGTTTTTATGGCCTGGCCTGGCCTGGCTCGCTGCATCCAAGTCGTGAGCCGTTGCAGTTGCAGTTGCAGTGGGTCTCCTAGATGCAGCAGTTGATTAGTCAGCCCCCCATTTGCTTTTGCTGGGGCTGTTGCTGGCGGTTGCTAGCGTTTTGTTTGCCGCTTTTCTAGACCAGGCCTCCGCCGCCAGAGACCTGAGACTTGAGACCAGACAAGTTAAAGTGTCTTGGCCTACTGCATTTTTTTTCTCACACTCTTGTCTTGGTCACGGATGTGGATTGATTGCTAATGTTCATCTGTGCATATGTATCTCTTGGCTGCGTTTAGACGGCGGTTTATGTGGATGCAATACATACACTCGTTGGATTGCATCACATGTACATGTAGTGGTTGTAGGCAGTAGGTCTGGGGGCCCAGAATGGTGAACCGCCTCGACAAACCAGACCAGATCCGACCCAAGTCACATGGCACTACAAAGGGGGGAGAGGGTATTTCTTCAGCTTCTGTCTTGGGCCAACTTTTGCTTTCTTCAGCGCTCTGCGCCTTTGTTTTGTCAGAGCTTGCTTTATGGTTTTTCATATACTATACCTACTAGTACTCGTATACATATATCTACAGGGTATACATGTGTGCCTATATAGAGTAAGTAGCTCTTTCGAAATTGTCACATTGTTTGGGTCCCCCCCTCGATTATCTCTGGCTCACTGGCTGCCTGTCTCAATGGCTTCACTGGATTGCTGGGACATTTGGAAACAAAAGTTTTGTAATTAGCTGAGCGCATCGCATCTTTTGCGCCATCCGCAATGTCGTTATTGTTGTCATTCGATTCCGTTGAGTGATAAAAATTTAAAACAATTTAAACTGTTTAACGTGTAGCCCCCATTAAGAGCCCCCTCCTCCCCCTTTCCCTCCACAACAACACATCCGGCTGGTGCTTCGCCCCTCCTCCACTCCCTTGCATGCCAAATACTTTCGCTTTCAAATGCCTGGGCATAAATTCTTGAGATTACGCAAGAGTCGGCTCCGAGGTATGCCTTGGTTTGCCGAACAGGTGCTGGGGCTGCCCTCCAACTCTATTTCCAATTCCACATCCACCACCACCTCCTCCTCCACCTCCACCTCCACATCGAAATCGGGTATGGACTCTTACCTCATTTGGAAAGCAGTGAGCGCGAGAAATGAAAGTTTGTTGTTTTTAGTTTTTAGTTTTATTTCCATTTTCATTTCTTTCGTCGCCGTTGGCTGCGTGAAATTTACATTTCGTTTAATAATTTCAAACATTTCTTCTCCTTCTGCTTCGGGGTCGCTGCGGCATAAAATTTGAGGAATTAGCAGAGCCACAAATGGCCATTTTCCTATGTCGTTTTCTGGTGCTCTGACTCTTTCCGGCAGGCCTAACAATCGCTCCAATGCCAGAGGTGACACGCCCCCGAGAGCCAATTTTGAACAAAAAAAACTGCATTTCATTGTCGCTTTCGTTGGATTTCTTTCTTTCTGCCCCCCGACTCGAAGTTCATTGGCTCTGCTCTGGCTCTGGCTCTGCTCTGCATTTTCTGTGGCATAATTTATGCGTCGCCATCAATTTCGATGGCTGTTCATCGTTAGCTGCTGCTGCTGCTCGGGAAACTAATTGGCTCTGAAACTGTATCTGCATCTGTAACTGAGATTTGACTGATCTGATCAGTCAGTATCTGGACCAAACTGTATCTGAGAGATGGCGGCTGATTTGTCTGAGATTTGGCAGAGATACAATCAGTCAATATTTAATGTGCAGCTTGTGCAATTCATTTGGTAGGAGAGACTCGACGCGACTCGACTCGACACAGCCTGAGTCGTGTGTTGGCTTGACATCAATTCGTGGCAGTGCGTTGCAGTTGCGCAAAGATTTCTGTGAAATATTGGCAGTTCGTGGCACTGGTGGCACACCACACTGAGTCACACAATTGAACTGTTCAGGTCACGCACATTCCTCTTGGCTTTTTGCTGGCTGGCCCGCTCTCCGCTGCGCTGTGCTGTGCTCTAATAATTCAGCTGCAGCCTCGGGTCTTAGTATCTCAGAGTTTCACAGATCCGCAGATCCGCAGGCGTTGCCAAAAAGTGAGTGGAGAGTACGAGTGGGTGTGTACTTGTGTGTGCTTTTCTGTGGCCATCGGAGCGTGGCCGTTGCAGCCTCCAACTGCAATTAAAAGCAGCTCTAGAAACAACAACAGCCCAACAGTCCCACTCGCAGATACAAATGTATCTGTTAAATGGCATTGCAACATACGAAGTAATGTAACCCTTCTGTAACTTCCCACCTAGTAGTCCTCCTCAGGCTCTTGACCCTAACATGGAAGATCTATTGCCTCTTTTAATTAACCCCCAACTAATTCCATATTATTTTTTTGCATATTTTGCAGCTACCTCTCAACACTGCTGTTGTTTTTGTTGCTGCTGTTTATGGTGAGTTTACAATGGAATGACCTTCCGGCTCAGTGGGTGTTCACTGTGCAGCATTCAGTGGGTGTGGCCCCGCTCTCAGACAGACTGATAGACAGGCAGACAGTAAGACAGGGCGACAGGCAGCCAGACAGCGACAGCGACAGCGAGTCGGGTAATCCAATTAAATCACACCCAAATGATCAGCAAAGCGATGAAACAATGTCAATGCCAGAGACAGTTGCAGAGAAGGAGTGGGAGTTGGCAGTGGGATTCGAAGCTAATCCCTAGGCACTGAGCACTGATTGAACCCGGACAAGATGCTAACGATCTTAACGAGCGGAGCGGCGGCACTTGTAATCCGCTTAGATCCAGACCTTTTTTTTCGGTGCTAACATCCGGCTGTGGTCTGTGGTCTCTGGTCAGTGATTAAAGCAGCCTGAAATACCATTAATCTGTGGGTTCCCTACCTTCCGAATCCGAACGAAAGTCCGCTTCGATGTATTGCCAGATGTCTGCTGCAAAATGAAAGGGAAATTAACATCTACAGATCGTACTCGTACCCCTTTATGTATCTCCTACCAGAGGGCATTGTCACATTTCACTTTCAATGAAAAGAGCAGCAGCAGCAGCAGCAGCAGCGGCAGCAGCAGCAATGGTTTTCAAGTGCACTGCCCCTGTCTCTTTCTCCGCCCCAACTAGCGTGCTCTCTCTCTGTCGCTCTTTTGCGATTCACTGAGGTGTGACCATGAGCTTTTTGTATCTTTCTTTGTGTATCTTTTTGTGCTGATAACTGGTTTTTGGAGCAGAGTCCGAAATATTGACCGCAAGTGTGTCTAATTTCTATTATTTTTCCTGTCATCTACCCCAACCCACCCCCTCCCGCCCACGGATGCGATGAGGGACTCCGATGCAATGAACTTTCTTCTTTCACTGTGCCACCTGTGTGGACCTGTGCCCCCCGCAACAGACTTGCAGCAGCAGCAGGAGCAGCAGCTTTGCAAGTTCCGTTTTTGTTGCTGTTACGATATTTCGCATCATTTTTTGCAGTCTTTTCTTTTTGCTTTCGTTTAACCCATTTTATGTGGCTGGAACGCGCACAGCTTGGGCCTGGCATCCGTTAAGAGAGCAGCAGCAAAACGGAGTATGTGCGATTAATTCAATGGAAAAGTGAAAACGAAAGTGCTCGGGGATCGGTGATCGGTGGTCGGTGATCAGAGTGGAGCTGCAGTTACTCACTTAAGCCATTGCCGATGGTAGTGGTAGCGGATCGTTGGTCAGGTTTGGTCACTCTGTGGCGACTCACTTTCGTTTTCATACACATACATACATACATACATACATGAGCGAATCTTCGCCCGCCCCTTAGCAATAATACTCCGAGGATAGAGGATAGATAACAGAGAGGATGATGGCGGTGGGGAAGGTGATGATGCAATTAGTACCGGCCCAGACATTTGCCGTCTGCCATATTTTCATATTCCGTATGCAAAATGATTTTGCAATGAGGAAATCTCCATTGATCATGGATCATGGCTACTCAATGAGGCATTGCATTAGGAGGAGTGTTCCCCCCTTCTATCTCTCTCTCTCTCTGGATCGACTGCCGTTTCATTTTAAGTATTGCAATTTCTCGAGTTGACCAAATGAAGACAAGTGCACAATTATGGCTGGCTGGCTGGCAGACCGGCAGTTATGGCCGACCGCTTGCCGACCAGTTGCGCTTACAGTTACACTTGCCACACCGCTGCAGCGACACAGACACAGACACAGCGATAGTCCAAGACCAAGACCATGCCCGCCCCACAGCCAGCAATTATCTGTTGATTTAGTGATCCCAGAGACAGAGCCAGAGCCAACGAAAACGACTAGAAAAGAAACCTTTCACTTGGCCAGCGTTTGAGACGGGCTCATGGCGATTATTCGGTATGCAAATTGATCAGAATTAAGGGTGCCACTGCAGCTGTGCTGTTCCCAACGCCCACTGACCTTGCTCGACTGGTCTAGAGTCTAGCGTCCAGAGTCCACAGTCCCTGCTCCCCTCAGTTGGGTCCAAGTCATGAGAAAAGATCTCATTAAAAATTCATCGAGAGAGAACAGTTGGTTTTTGGTATCGGCACAGCTGAAACCTGCAATTGGTGACCTTTTCTTGGTTAAAACCTCTTGGGTTTTTACAGATACAATCCATGACTTGTAACCTGTTCTTATTGGGAGTTTTTTGTTAATTGCGCGTTCCAGATTCGTAGTGATAAAACAATCAATAATTGACCTTTTGGTAGGGTTCCATTCATTCGGATAGGATTGTTCTTGGTATCTGGAATTGGAGTCTCATCTGATTCACACTTATCTCTCTTTCTCTCTGACTAGGCATATAAGCTATGAAGCGAGGCATGCAACTTACCGCCACTTGGCTGTTGCTGGCCACAGCTGCCAGCGTTGTCCGGTCCCAGGAATCGTCGGCCAAGTGGTCGCGTCAGCTCGAGAATGCTCCCACCTCCGATACGGATTCCCTGGACTGGATCCCACTCGCCCAGCCGCTGGACGGAAGCGGCGGAAAGGATCGTTCCGGCAATGGCCGTGTGCTGACCTACTCGCAGACGTTTCCACCCAGCGCCCGTTTCGGGGACCTGAACAAGCCAGGAGTAGCCCCCGGATCGCAATTCGATTTTTCGTACCAGTTTCCAAGGTACTCGAATGGACAGGGACAGGCCCTGCCCCTGCGACAGGGACCACCGCCATCGCTGAAGACGAGCTCCGGACAGGAGCCCACCTCGCAGTCGTTCTTCAAGTTTGAGATGCCCTTCCACAACAACGAGGCGGGTCAGGCCCAGGCACCGCCCACTCTGCAGACGGGCTACCAGATCCAGCACACCTTTGGAGGCGGTCTTCAGGCCCCATCTTCGCTGTTCAGTCCTCCCTCGCTGTTTGGCCAGCAGCAGGCGCAGCCCTTCGGCTCCGAGTTTCACTCCCTGCCCGAGAAGACCCTCGCACAGACCCTGAACAAGCCACTACGTCAGCAGAACTACATCCAGGACATCCTGCCGCCAAAGTCCCAGGCGAAGCCGACGCAGCCATCTCTGCAGAGCGTGACCCCCCAGGTCTTTCCCCTCGATCCCGAGCCCGAGTCGATCTTTGGGTTGAACAAGGCAGCACCCTCCTCAGCTCCAGCTTCGAGTGGAGGTCAGCAGCAGGAGGTGCAGCTGCTGTACGTGCCCTACGACACCCTGTACAACCAGCAGCGACAGCAGTCGGGCTCCAGGCCGGGTTCTTCCAACTCCAACTTTGAGGTTAACAAGTTCAATGTGAATCCAGGACTTCCTGCCGTGAATCCCTACCAGATCAACCAGTTCTACACCCAGGATCCCAACGTCGGCAGCGACTTCTTCAGTGCAGGCACCACGTCTCGACCAAGCACCACCACCAGCCAGCCGCATAGCATCTTCCAGAGCTTTGGCCAGTCCCAGCCACAGCCACAGGCACAGACGCAGTTCTCCACCGCCAAGCCGAAGCCGAAGGCTCACCAGCCCCCGCTGGCTATGTTCCTGCTGCGCTCCAGCTCCCGGCCATCGCAGTCGGACGTGGTGGCTGCCCTGCGTAGTGCCCACAGCATTTCCGTGATCGATTCCCCAACGAAACAGACCCCGGAGATCTTTGTGGGTCCCGCAGGAATGCCCATTCCCGATGGCTATGTGAAGTTTGATCTTCCGTACCTGTCGCAGCTGACGCAGAACCGCGACCTCAGCGACGTCTCCTTCTTTGTGGCACCCCTCAGCTATCGTACACCGAACGGATTCAACAAGATCCTCCTGCCCGAACCGCATGTAGGTTCCATTGTGGTCAACCGTGCCAAGGACTCCGTTTCGGTGCAGACTCAGGCACCGCCACAGCGTCCGCAGCGTCCTTATGCATCCGTGAGCAGCACGCGCAATCCCTTCGAGACCACAACCCAGGCCCAGGCATCGTTGCAGTCGCAGTCGCAGGGTGCACCTGGTGCACCTGTCCGGGGGAACAAGTTTAGCTACTATTACGTGCAGGACGGTATCCAGGAGGTGAGTTCTCCGAAGATTCCCGCCAAGCAGGAGCGCCACAAGAAGAAGCGACCCCAGAACGTGCAGGTGGAGCATCAGCAGCATCAGCAGCAGCAGCAGCAACAGCAACAGTCCATCTATCGTCCACCCACCAAGACACAGGACCCCTTCGACACGCTCAATCAGATCGGAGGCGATGACTTCTTCAAGTCGCTAACCCACAAGCCCACCACCACCAGCTCCACCTCCACCAGCACAACATCGACCACATCCTCGACGACTTCCACAACGGCGGCGCCCACACAGCCCCTCTTCACGTACAGCACCCGGCCGCAGGTGGAATTCCCCGGCGCCAGTGGCCACCTGTATCCCGAGTACCTGCAGCCCGTCGTCCAGGAGCAGCAGCCCCGTCTGACCACGCGTCCGCCGACGGCCACCACGGTGGAAGAAGAGCATCGCATGAAGCAGTACTTCCGGCAGCAGGATGCCTTCCGCCAGCGTCCGCTCACAACGATTCCGCCCGCCTTCGAGCAGGTTCAGTACACGCCCAGCGTACCCGACTACGAGGTGCCAACGACGCAAAGGGTCAAGAGCAAACATCGCGTGAACGTCTATACGCCCGCAGCGGTGCCGGTGACCACCTCGGATGTGGGCTACCAAGTGGAGCAAGAGCAGGCGCAGGCGCCACTAAACCACAGACCCAGCTTCAACCAAGTGCAGAACGAGATTCTGGATAACAGCAACGTGGATTACGAGCCGAACCCCTACCATGTGCCCTCCGAGCTGCCGCCGTTGACGCCCGACATTCCCGGATTGGTCAATAATCTGCAGGAGAAGGACAAACTCCAGCCAGGGACAACCATCACGCCTCAGAGCGAACCCGAGGCGGAAACGCGACCCACTCGTCGTCCCCTGATGCGCACCCGCAAGCCAGCCGTTTCCAAGGTGGTGACCACCTCATCCGTGTCCTACTCCGAGTCCGAGTCAACCGGGAAGGTGCCACATCGCATCCGTCGACCATACGGCAACCGAGGCACTGCAGCCGGGTCCGCTTCTACCACGGGCAGCGGTGACCAGGGAGAGGACTCTGCGGCAACCCCCACTCGACGACCAACCAGCGCCAGGAATCCTCTCATCCGGAATCCCAATCGCATTCGCTATAGGCCCACCACCGAGGAGCGCCAGTCGCTGAAGGTAAAGACCAGGAAGGGATCGAAGAATGGCCAGCGCGAAGATCAGGATCTGGACTACCAGCGCGACGTGCTCAAGCAAAACTATCCGGTGTTCAAGGGCTCCTCCTCCGTCCCCTCGCGCCGTCCCACCAGCCCCACGGCCATTCCCAGTTCCTACGACTTCCAGGCCACCACCGAGGGACCGGCATCGGAGTCACAGCAGGTGTACACCGTGACGCCCAGCAACAGCATCGACAGTGCCAGCGATCAGGGTTCGGGATTCCCTACCAGCCTGCTGGAGCCCATGCAGATTGCACAGCATTACCAGGAGTTCTCCAAGGACAACTACGGGCCCGGCTACTTCCCCAATCAGGAGGATCTCACACCCACCGAGGCCATTGTGCGCAATGAGGTGAGTCCCATCTTCACCACGCTGGCGACCACAACGCCCTCGACAACCACGACCAGCACCACGACAACCACTGAAGCAGCGCCCACGACCACAACACGCCGATCGCCTTTTGTGCGCCGTAACTATCCCAGGCTGAGGACTACCACCACAACAGAGCCGCCAGTGACCAGCACCACGCCCTCGGAGGAGCGTCCATCCGTAAGAAATTCGACAGTAGATTTATCCAAAGGAATTCTCTATAATTCTGAGCTTTTACTTTCAGATTCGCTCTCGCCTGCCGCCTCGTCGTGTGGTCAAGGTGCGTCAACGTCAGCGTCGCCCAGGGCACCCTGCCTCCTCCACTGCGGCCCCCGAAGAGGAAGTCCAGGAAGCAGCTACCCAGAGGCCAAATCTGCGCAAGCTGAGCCGCTACAATCAAGAGCCCAAAGAAAAGGAAGAGAAGGTAAGTGAGAAATGTTATTCCTTTAGCGCCAAATCTAAGGATGAATCTTCAGCAGACTACCATCACCCAGCGGCGTCGCTATAAGCAGCCATTCCAGCTAGAGGGCCAAGAGACCCAGTGGTCGCCATCCTCGGAGATGGCCAACAGCAACAACAATGTCAATGCCAACAGCTTCAAGCCACTGAATCCCAAATACAAGACAGAGGCGCACAACTTCGAGAACGAGCCAGAGATCGTCACTGTGGGACCCACAGAGCAGCCGGAGACGTATGAGTTCAACGTAGCTGCGGATCTGGGTGGATCGGGATCAGCGGCACAACGCACCACTACCCTGAAGGCGCCCAACCTGAAGTGAGATTTCACTGCCATACCTTTGGATGGCATACAGTTACTTATTCCATTTCGTTACAGACCAGAGAAATCCTTTGCTGAACTGCTCGAGGAGGTGATGGGCAAGGTGCCCGAGGAACTGGCCACAGAGTCACCCAACAGCAGCAGCACCATTGGCAGGCTGAATAGGCGTGGCAAGTGGAAAAAGAGCCGCGTGACTAGTGGATCGGATAATGGCGAAAACTTCGAAACGGCCGAGTCCCAGAATCTGGGACCTCAGCTTTACAATGCCCTGCAGGCGGCCAGCGAGAAGGAGGTGCAGCAGCCGAAGACCACCACCCCGCTGACACCAGCAGCCACCGAGGCTGAGACAGCAGAAGCGATAGTCACCACCACGATTGCCTCGCCCACAACCCCAGAGGAGTATGAGGTGACGACAGCCAGAGCACTCGAGGAGGCAACCATGGCATCGACGCTTCCGATGGAGACGCTGGAGAGTGCCACGCGCCGCATGGATACCGCGGCGGATGTGGATGCTGATGACCTGGAGACACAGCCCAGCATCTTCTCAGAGGTGAAGAAGCAGCTGCACGATCTGTTTGCCATCGAAGAGAGCGAGGACGAGGCGGTGAACGCTGCCCTGGCTGCCGTAGGTAAGCGTCGCCAGGAGTACACGAGCATCAAGCGCAGCACTACTCCAGCCACGTCGACGGACAAAACCACCCTCTCACCAGCGGACGATGAGCTGACAGCCACCTCCACCACAGCAACAGAAGGTGCTTCAGAGGGCAGCAAAGATAACTTCCACAAGGACCTCATGGAGCATGTAGTGTACGCCACATCCACATCGACCAAAGTCACCTCCGAGACGGAGATCTGCTATCGCGGACGCTGCATACGGTCCGAGGATCTGCCCGCCAACCACAAACTGCACTGAGCTAACCACTCCTCCGGCAGAGCACGGTGGACATGGACTCTGCATGTACATAAGGGCAAACGGGATACGGACCGGTACGGGCCAGGGGCCGGGGCCGGGGCGAGTGAGGGTGGACAGGCAGCCGTCACCTTAAGGGGCGGCGCTAGTCAGCACAGCTCCTCATCCTCAGCCCCCCAGAAGCGTATCCAGATGTAATTAACTAGCTTTAAATACAAATATGTTCATAAGGATAACGAGATCGATGGATCGATCGATGGATGGATTCACCCCATGCTCATCGCACTGACTAGGACTGGCCCGAAAGCTGTAGAAATTCTTGGATAAGATGAATATTTACCTAAAGACAATTTGGAAGGATATTATATATTCCTATCAAAGAATTTCTATAAGCATATCCTGCTAATCCTTGCGAGTGTTTTTAAAGGAGTGTTTCCCTGGATATATCGTATTCCCGTTTAGAGAATTTAGCACATAGATCTTAGAGTTAGAGCATAATGTCAGGATAGCACATAGCCAGCATAAGTCTTGTACCATACAACATTGTGTACTAACAAATACAAATACAGATACCAATAAAAAAAAACAACGAAAAATACATCTAAGCGAGACATTTATTAGGATTTGTATATGATCTGTACATAAATATAGTAT
The DNA here is from genome assembly GCA_035041765.1 of Drosophila algonquin. NCBI lineage: Eukaryota > Metazoa > Arthropoda > Insecta > Diptera > Drosophilidae > Drosophila > Drosophila algonquin. Next base: position 1,537,669 of record JAWNKY010001579.1, on the reverse strand, counting down.
GTATATATTGTCATGTGTATAGCTAGTAATACGATGCTAATTGCGATCAATCAATTCCATGGAATGCACTTCTCCTTCAAGGTACAAGAGTTTCACAGTTTACAACCAATCCCCAACTCCGGGTTCGACTCATCTGCGCTTTCAAGCCGCGATGAGCGGCGCGCGATCCCCAGCAACGTCTTCTCCTTCCTCAGCAGATGTAGCCATTGGTGTTCTAGTAGTTTGAGTGTTCCAATCTTGAACTTTGGTCCGACCGAACAGCATAAAGAGCAGGTTGCCCATAAAGTAAACGAAAGCGGTGAAGAAGAAAACGATTCGCCATTGCGCAGGATTCCTCTGAAAGAGAAAGTTTACATGTACACATGTGAAATCTAATGAATTTAAAAGTTCCATCCACTCACCTCATCCCACACTATCAGTCCCACAATCAGCGGCGCCAGAATGCTCATAAAGTTGGCTGCACAGTTCGTTATGCCCATCAGAGTACCTGCAAAGTTGGGCGCCAGATCGATGTGATTGACGTGGAAACCCAAATATGTGGCCGAATTGGTAGCCACTGCCATGGTGAGCAAACCAATGGCCAGACGGACATTGGCCTCGCCTTCGGTGATGTAGCCCAGGCCGATCAGAGCGAGCATGGGCAGCCACATGCCCAGCGTATTAAAGAACTTCCGGGAAAAACCCAGTGGCAGGACTGTGTCACGTCGCTTCATTGCATCCGATAGCCAAATAAACACGCACGTGAGCAATATCATGGCGAAGTAGGGTAGAGCCGACAGCGGGCCGTTGCTCTTGATGTCCATGCCCAGGACGCTCTTCATGAACGTGGGAATCTCTGTGAGCAGCGTCCAGAAGCCCCAGTTGTTGGCACAATGAGCTAGCACGAGCACCAGAAACGGTCCCGAGGTTAGGATGCGTCGCCAAGGCGTTTGCGGACGTGGCGTCACCTCGCGTCCTACATCCGATAGACGGCGTTCCTGGTTAGACGACTCGATGTAGCGACGCTCAGCCGGCGTTATCGTTGGATGCTGGGCCGGAGTGCTTGAGCAGTAGAAGTACCACACACCCGACCACAAAATGCCCACACAGCCAGGAACATAGAAGGTACTGGGCCAGCCCAGTGAGGAAGACGCAATATAGCCGCTTACCGAGAGCATTACCACAGTACCAAACTGCGAGCCCGAGTAAGCATAGCCGACCAGTCGGCCGCGCTCCTCGGTTGGAGCCCATTTCGATAGGAACGTGTGCGTTGAGGGGAAAATGACACCCTGGCAGAGACCCTGAACAGCACGCAGGACGACTACGGTCTTCCAGCCGCCCGTAATGGCGCAAAAAGGCGTCAGCAGGGCAAGGCAGGAACATATAAGTACTCCAAAGAAGAGCATATACTTGGCCCCATAGATGGCCGAGAGATAGCCACCAGGCACCTGGGTGACGACGTAACCCCAAAAGAAACTGCTCAGCAGATAGGACTTGACGCTCTCGTTCCAATCAAACTCCTGCAAATCAAAATAATGGATGATGAACATACATATATTATCAAATGAGCATCTAATGCGTGGCCTACAGGAAAGTCCGGGTTGCTGGCATTGCGATCCGTCATGGCCACAATCGCCACAGAGAGGTTTACGCGCAATGAATAGGCCACGGCCAGGCCAAAGAAGACCAGAATGCATTGCAGATGTCGCACTCCGAATCGCGGCCCTGAAAATATGTGCAACGTAAGAGAAAGCAGATGCAAACAAAGAAACTTCAAACACTTGCCTGTGTTCCCTATTTCCTGGTAGCCAGTCCGGCTGCAGCAAGGGGAGCAGCCGAGCACCATATTGCGGATCCAATTCTAACCACGTAGCCAAGTTAATAGATGCTATGATGGTGATGGTAGAGGGAGGGGGGGAAAAGTGCAGGCGCCTCAATAGCGTCTTATATGTAAATACAACCAGCTGATAACGCAGAATCAGCTGCGCTGCCCAACGAATGTATTCGATATATCTAACAAGTGGCCGATTTTCAATTTCACAGAAAAATCTGTGGTTTCAACGGATGGTCACACTTTGCTTATGTATCGATTATCAACTGTGGGCGCCCAATTTAAACTCGATTCAGTTTTGAAATGAAACAACAATAATTTCGGTACAGTTTGACTTTGTTTCAGCTTCGACTTGAGCTGTTTTATTAAATGGCTTTGAATGTCTTCATTGCTTTTTTCTTTTTTTGCCTTTTTTAGTTCACTTTTCGTGCATCACAAGTTGGTTTTTAGTTTATTCCTAGCTTAAATACTAAACATAACAATTACAAGAGTTTCTTTTAGCAGCAAATAAACCTGTGTTCTAGGTTCGTTCCCTATTTACACTGAACTTTTACTCGTGTTGCAAGTTTAATTGGATTTTAGCTTTAGATTATGTACATTATGGAAAAATACTGCAAACAATAATTTATGCTGCCTTAGAACTAAACAATTATCGTATAATATCGCTAATGGAAGCACGCGATCGTCATTACGGTCTTGTCCCTAACTAATTTACTACGACTAAAAACTATGAAACAACAGCTATGACTCTTTCATGCCACGCCCCTATCATGTGGTGGTTATCCAGATCTAGCGCTTGTTTTGGCCATTCGGCGACAGCGGCACTCCCTGCTCCACATCGTCCACCGTCTGCTCTGGCGAGTCCCACCACTGGACCTCCGTTCGTCCAAAGACCACGAAGAGCAGGTTGCCGATGAAGTAGGCGGCGGCGGCCAGGAAGAACACCAATCGCCATTCATTCACATTTTTCTGTCGGATTAAATGTCAGAGTTAGCAAGGAACATCGAGGAACATCTGCAAAGATCTCACTTACCGGATCTTGGACGATCTGACCGACAACAAGAGGCGCGATGGCGCTCATGATGTTGGCCGCCCCATTCGTGAGGCCCATCAGGGTGCCGGCATAGTTGGGCGACAGATCGATGTGGTTTACCTGGAAGCCCAGGTAGGTGGCAGCGCTAATGCCCACGGTGAGGGTAAGCAGAACCACAGCCAGCAGGTTATCCTCCTTCGGCACGTAGCCCAGGGCGATGAGTGAGCACATGGGTATCCAGTGGCCGATGCTGTTGAAGAACTTGCGGTTGAAGGACAGCGACAATGACTTGTTCCTCTGCAGCACCTTGGAGAGCCAGACGAAGAAGAAGCTGAGCAGCAGCATCACAGTGTAGGGCAGGGAGGAGAGCAGGGCACTCTCCTTGATATCAATGCCGTAGATGTTCTTCATGTAGCTGGGGATCTGGGTGAGCAGGATCCAGAAGCCGAACATGTGGGTGCAGTGCACCACCAACAGCGACAGGAACGGCATCGAGGTGAAGATAGGTAGCCAGGGAGTCGGCGCCAGGTTCTCAGCCGACTGCATCTTGCCATCGCTGCGCGACTCCTCTATGAACTTGAGCTCCTCCGGGGAGATGAATCGGTGCTTCTCCGGCGTGCTGGACGAGAACACGTACCAGAAGACGACCCACACGAATCCGCAGGCTCCGCCCAAGTAGAAGATACTTGGCCAGCCCATGAAGGAGTCGGCAATGAATCCACTCGTAGCCAGCATCACCACCGTTCCGAACTGCGCGCCCGAATAGCAGATGGTGCCAAGCATGCCGCGCTCGTTGGCCGGCGACCACTTGGAGAGCAGGGCATGCGTGGCCGGGTGCACTGCACCCTGGGTAAGGCCCATCGTGAAGCGAACCGCACACAGAGCCATCCAGCCGCCCAGCTTGAGGGATACCGGCGAGACGATGGTCAGGATGGCGGCGGCTGCCAGCCCAGCGAGCAGCAGCGTCTTGGCCCCATACCGCTGGGCAATGTAACCGCCAGGCACCTGGGTGACGATGTAGCCCCAGAAGAAGCTGCTCAGCATGTACGACTTCTGTCCTTCGGTGAACGGATAGTACTGCAGGCGGAAATGGGAGGGTAAGCGAGTGTCTGACTTGGCCGGTGCTCGAAACTTACCTCAGCATCGAATAGGCCAAAATCGTCGTCACCGTCGTCTGGCGTAGCGGTGGATGTGTCATTCTCAGTGGCATTCCCAGACGGCGGCTCGGACATGGCCACCAGAGCCACGCTGAGGTTCACCCGCCAGGCGTAGCACATCGCCAGGCAGAAGAAGCAGAGGATGCATTGAACATGCCTCACGCCGAAGAGTTTCTCTGCAAAAGAAAAGTGTTGGAATAGGGATTAGCTAAAGGTGCACATAGAAGTACATATACCCTGGAATGAAGATGAATGTTTAAGCACATGCGCCTGCGCACAGACACACTCTCCCAATCTTGCACTCTCTCCCGCAACAGGTGAAAACGTGTGTAGCTCTGCTCTTATCAATAGACGCCTCTCTCTCTCGTTTCGCTGCGGTTCTCTTTGCTGCTCCCAAAACTGGTAGCCATGTAAGTATGTGGGGCGCGTTTATTTATAAAACACTTTGACTATGTCAAAATCTTGTTCGTGGACGCACAGACATTCACAGACACGCTCCTTCTCGCTCACACACACGAACACACGCACACACATACACACCCAAGTACACACGCACGCCCACTACGGACAACATTGGCTGCGAATATTGGGAGAAGAGACCTGTGAAGGTGCGAGTGCGAGTCCAAAGCATGCATGTCGTTGTAAGCGTATAAAATGCAACATACGAATAACATGAATCTGCTGTACGGTGCTGTACATGTGGCCCAAAGCGCAATACCCTGCGTATCTCTGCGGCTGCCTTGTCACACTACCTGTTTGAGGCCGAACGGCAGTCGCCCGATCCCCACGTGACCAAGCGAATACCTATGCATGTGTGCCACCGCATCCCAAAGAAAACATGATTTGGTAGTTCATTTAATGCTGGCTTGCGCTACCTTACGCGGATTTTTGTAGGCTATTTTTAAACCCAACTCTTAGCGACCATAAATGGCTTAAACAAACGCTGCAACGCACCGCACCGCTCCGCCCCGCACTACACACATTTTGCAACAGTGCTACAGGCAACCTTGCAACGCGGCCTTACAAGGCGTTTGGGTCTATTGAACTCCAGTTGGAACTCCAGTCCAGTGCAGCCAGATGCCGATTCAGCGCCAGCTTAAAGTCCAAACTAATAATTGCTTGTTCTTCCGAAAAATTTCCCCATTCGATGACGTCCGAAACGTACTTTTGGGTCTGTCCGGTCGAGAACACTCCCGCACATGCTCACTCTTCCTGCTGCCGCTCCCTCATGATTCCCTCTCTCTCTATGCTCTCTCTCTCGCTCTCTCTCTCTCTGATCTGCTCTCTGTTTATGGAACTGAATCAGTTTCTCGTGCCGGACGCGACGATGACTCGTGGACAAGTCGGGTCGTGTGAGGAGCAGCACCACTGAAAACGCTTTATCTGACACGTTTTTGAATTTATTTGCGGAATACTTTCTGCAGGCGGCCAATTTATGGCTAAGATACAGAACTTTTGTCTGGTTTTTCTTTGTCCCCTGAGGAAGGGGACACTAAGGAGAGTGAAATTCGAATTCTCCAGAGAGTTAAATTATCTGCGGCACCCAAAAAAAAAGCGACACCAAATCAATCAACATTTATGAGCTTCTATAAAAAAAAAGAGTTTCTGCTTTGAGTGTTTATTGGATGCCATTAGGGGTATATAGTATAGTCTGGTATATTTTGATTGATTGGCAGTGAGCCCGAGGCTGACTGTACCTAGGCGTCCGTTAGTGGGACAATCGGAGGGCACAACGCAACGGCAATAACAGCAACAAAAAATAACAACAACGAAGTCAAGTGTGCAGTATTGATAACCGACAACAACGGTTTGTACTCCGCTCCGATAAAACTGGAACGCCACAGAGCGTTCCATAGGGGTGTAGTGGGCGTCAGGCAGAGTCGCCTAAGTCGATAAGATAATCACTAGTTACAGCTCTGGGCCCTACTACCCTTCAGTCCCCCCTCCCCTCCCACTTCCCCAATGCCAACACCAACGCCAACGCCAACTGTCGTCGGTTTGTTCTCTCAAAGAGCGTGCAAAGAGCGTGCTCTTTTGAAAACGCTTTACAACTGAACTGTCAACTGAATTGTCTTAGGGATTAGCTTATCAGCTGACTAAAGAGCCACTGCTCGCCCCCCTAACCAGGTCCCCCTGTCTCTTCCCGCCACTCACTATGTAGATCTATTTAAAGTTCGGAATAAAATTAAAAGAAATACTAAATACTGTCGCTCGTTGAGTTTCCCCTCTCTTTTCATTTCTTTTCGTTTCGTTTAAGGTTTTTCATTTCGTTTTTGTTTATTTTTATCACCCGAAAGTGCTAAAATGTGATTCGATTTTGTTTGGCAGCGTAACCAAAAAACAAAAAAAAAGTAAATAATTAATGGGGCAAAATCAGACGTTTTTATAATTTGTATAATTATATTTTAGAGTTGAGCGAAATGAGAGGGAAGTGCTCGGATTCATTGTGCGAAGGATGGCGGCTGCAGTGGATTGCTGCAGTGGAGGTCGTCTATATCTGAGTGTGTATACAATATAAATATAAATATATTCTCGAACTGCATAAATATTTCTGAACTCATGCCAACGCAGGCAACGACGCTTCCAGTCATCTGGGAGACAGACTGCACTCGAGAGATACAAATGTATCTGGAAATGGCAATCCTCAACTTATTTGGAGCGAACACAACAGAGATCAGATCGTGTGGGACTGAGTGCGAGTATCTCCACGTCTGTTAGAGAACTAATTAAGCAATTTCCGGCAACAGGCCACTGTCCGAGCTCAGAACATGCCAGGCGCCGGGCCCCGGGCCCCAGGCCCCAGTCGAGCGACTTATATAAGACACGTGCTTGGAGATCTCAATGGAAATGGGAATGGCGATGGGGTCTGGTCTGGCCTGGATTGCACTTACCATTGGCGTATTTACCTCCTGTTTTCACCATTGTCAGAGCGGTGGTCATGTGTGCGACGCGGGTTGAGAAATACGAGTATTTTTCAAAAAAAGTGAAACCTCAATTGGAACGTTCTCACTGAAATATTTTAGTCGGTTTTCTTTTTTTTTTTTGTGATATTTTACACAACGTGTTCCGGTTCCGTCATGAAGTTGGAATACACATGTGTGCTTTTTTTATTTGAATTTTATTTAGACGCGAGTATACTCTCTCTTTCGGAGGTGTTTCCACGACTGTATAGAACTGAGCACGCGTTGGATCGATCCCTAGGAGGAGGTAGGTATCTTTTGAACGTTCTGGCGAACGGTGCGGATTGCGACTGCTTGAATAACTCACAGCGGTCGATTCTTTTATAAATATGATCGAAACTCTGCCGGACAGCGGGCCAGAGCAGAGACCCGAGCACTCTCTTGGTGGACAGAGAGAGATCGAGATATGTAGTGGCAGGGCAGTGGAGAGCCCAGAGCGTAAGCATGTGTATCTGTATCGCGTGAATTCCATTCCGTTTTCGTGCGGCGCTATCAGTAAAAATGAACACGCTGGCAAGCAACCCACACACACACAGGCACAGACAGGCACACACACACACAACACACACACACAACACACACCTTAATCTCATTCTCTCTGCGATTGGCACTGGTGTTGGTGTGGATTTCTCTCTGGTGGAACCGGCATGCATACATATGGGAGTATGTAAACAACACCAATACATGGGCAGTACAGTGTTCGGTTATCAGTATACTCTTTGCCTGCTACTCCTCTCTCCTCTCCGCAACACCGCACCACTGCACCATTTCATCCACCTCCTGCTCTGCCACTTTCCTCTTGTTGGTTTCTCAGTATTCGATTGTTTCGAGTGTAACACAGCCATCGGGTGCTGTAAAATTAGTCACAGTTCGGTTCGGATGCACTCTCTCTTGCAGTTAGTTGAGATGTTTCTGGTTCATCCCTGTCTCTCTTTCTCTTAGAGATGCAGTTAGATCTGGTATCTACCTGTCTGGTTACCAAGGCTGGGAATGAGCATGAATGAAATAGAATCCTTACTGGAGAGCATCTCAATACACGTAGATGCTGTTTTTATTTCTGATGATAAGGGTAATGAAACCCCAGTCGAGGTCATTGTTTTCACTGATAAGCCTAGATCAACCTCATCTCAATACTCATCGCAACTCTGTTGTTGATCACTCTCCTCTCCGTTGCGACTCTCTGCTCTACAAAATGACATAACAAAGCCTCTAGAGTCTAGACTCCAGACGATCCATTACAATGCAGAGTGTGATCGATGGCGTGCTTGTAGGGGGTTCATTACTCTTACGTAAAAAGCCTACCCCACACCATCACATCACCGTTGATCAATGCAATTTTCATTTCAATGTGACAGATTCTGCTATACCGAAAGCCTCCATTTTATAGTCAAAATAATCCTTAATTATTTTACTTGTTATTGGTTTTCCCTATCTTTCCTTTTGTCGTTCGCCTCTCTCTCTGTCTCTCGCTCTGCCGCTGGTTATCAATTATAATTGGTGAAAATGAAATGTTTTAAACAAATTATTTATGCCTTATCAGTTTTGGGGGGACATTTCAGACTTTGATTCGCGCCTAAGTAAATGAGCCGAGGCACATCCGCCGCCTTCCCACTGACCCCCTTTCGGTCGCTCGGGACGCACTGCGAATTCTCATTCTGATTCCGACAAACACAAAGGTGGGCTGGAGGTGGTGCACAGAGGAGTGGTGCAGTTAGGAGTGGGGCTCCGTCCGGGGGCACTGACGACAGCCGGAGCTTGATAAGGCCCCATCCGATCCCCGATTCCCATTCTGATTCCGTCTTCGATTCCAATACCAAATCAATTTTTGGCACATGGCACACACGTTTGAAGGCACGTTCACGTTCCGTAAATAATGAGTTCTAGCAAATCTCGAGACGTTTCTTATCGATTGCGCGGGCCCCCCACTCGATTAGCCCAGTCCCGTGGCACAATCCAATCCATTCAATAACTGGCTTATCATGCTGGCATCTTCAGCTAAAGAATTAACCATCATCACAAATGGGACATTTCTATAAATGATTCGAGCAACTTTTGGATTTATGATGGGGCTAAATTTAGAGAATATTGTACCATATTCCTGGCGATGGCAATCTAATCAAGCGACACGCCTCCTCTGGATAGATGGATGGATGGATGGATAGATGGATGTGATTGCGAATGGGAATGCGAAACTGTTACACTAACAAGCCTTATCATCTGACAAGTGGCAAACAGTTGAGCGATCTCCCGCCAGTCCGCTTGACGTCAGTGAACTGCTGGAGTGGAGGAGAGCAGCGGCATGAGGGCGGGTCATCTGCCATATGGCGCACCCGTCTCCGATTCAAGCTCACTTTTATTCTAATTAAAATGCATTCCGTTCTTATAAGCCGCATAAACATCAGTCGAGCTGTCTATCAGTCAGATGCGTGTCGTTACGTATACGCCAGGTGTAACCAAACAAAAATGCTCTAAACGGGGCTAATTGTGCTCCGTTCAAGGGTGTAGCTGTCACCCGGTGTAGCTTGGGCAGAGTACGGTTGCGGCTCCTTTGGCCTGCGGTTTTTTCCGCTGTTAATCATGATGTCCCCGGCCGGACATTGTTGGAGGCGTGTTGGCGCCAACAACCTTTTGATACGGTCGGCAAATGTGTGTCTAAGATTTGCATTCGGTTGTACCCTTTCTGGGAGGGTATATCTGTGTGGGAATACTGCCTGTATCTCTGCCCCTCCCCAAGAAATACCAGCACCAATGGTGGTCCAGCTATTCCACCCATACAATCACACGTGCAATTGCTTACTGATTGTCCGCCTGTTCTATTCATCATCCAATAAAAACCAATTGAAAAGAGTATCCGCAGTTCGCTCGCTCTCCGCCGATTGTTGCGCATTCAAATTAGAAAATATATGGAAATTTATATTTGTGCCGTCTGAGCGTTTGGGCAAACGTCTCATTACAGCGCGGAATTGTGTGAATTTCTAAGGCATATTTGAATTACCATCTGGAGGGATAATTGAATTGCGTCCAATCAGCTCCAATTGTTCGCATTGTGCGCATTGTGGATCGATCGAATGGCAATTATCATGGCATCAACACTGGAAACTTTATCGAACTCTGGGAATCGTTGTGGGTGTGTACAGCGCTGTGGGCGTGTCACTTTATTAACACCCCCGATCCGATGATCCGCCTGTGACTGTCTCTGGGTCAGACACTTGGCAAACAGTCAACGAGGAAGATGCGACACGAAAATTGTACATTTTCCGAGTACAATTCGGTTTTAATTGCAGCCTCCAAGAATAGAACGTCTCGATTTGGACAACGTGTGATCATCGCTCACGAAGAGCCATTTCCGCCGGAGGTTATCCCCAGACCTGCACCCGTATCCATCCCGTCGAAAAAGATTGCCTTGAGTCACTCGACAAATCTGCGTGCGCGGGTCGCACTGCGACTGCAGAATCTTATCTAGTGAAAGATTGGGTTGGGTATATCATAAACAAATGGTATATTCCCAAGTACTTTTCATAGGATTGTGTAAGTTTTATCATTGCAGAGGTGTTCTGATTTATCATCCCCCAGCTGTGACATCATTTGGATTCCGAAGCGTTTTCTAGGAAGATCCAAAGATCATATTCGCATATGTACATATGATGGTAGGTATCTTTCCATGACTGGCCAGAAATGGTTAAACCAAAGGGGAGTTCGTTGTGAAATGGTAATTAACTATTCATTATCATATTATATTTAGTTTGATGGAGGAGTGTCGTGGGACACGGGGCGGACGGGCAGACGACGTGAATATAAGTATCATTTTGTGGAAAAACAACAAACAGCATTGAGTATTTGCGTTAACAGTGCGAAATGATTAACGCGATAACCTCCGCTGGGGCACACAGGCCCCAACCGCAAGTGGCAAAGAGAGAAGCAGAGAGAGCGAGAGAGCACAAATCGTTGGTAGAGAGGGAGTGTTATAAGGAGGGGAGCTACAAAGATAGAGAGAGAGAGAACAACAAGGTTCGTGGCGCCGCACTGTGTTAATTTTTGTTGCCATTTTGCAGCTTGACTTTTTTTGCACACAGGCAGGCCCCAACGCAACGCACACAAACATACAGTTATATGACTGAGCTCTCTCTCTCCCTCTCTCTCTCTCTCTCTCTCGCTTGATCTTTGATCACGTTTCCCGCACACGACGGCACCCGAGTCGGGCACTCGGCGCAACGTTCACGTGATAACCATGTGCTCTGGCTGCTTCGCCTTTATTTACGATTGTATGAGTGGCTTGGTGGCTTCGTGGCTTGGTGGAGGCGACTAATGTTCGAGGCAAAAACGAGTCACAAAATGATATTGCTGTTTTTTCTGCGAGTCGAATGCCTGGCCTGCCCTCTCCGATGACGTAAAGCACCCGACCAGCCCATGGAGTGTGGAGAGGGGAGCCGAGCGGAACCGGGTGTAGCTATTTCATCAGTGGAGTAGCTTCCCTTCCTAACCTTAAAACCAACGAAGACAAATCTGTCGACTCACAATTGAGTCGCCCGATAATCACGCATTTCTCTTTCCGACTGCTCCGACTCTGCCACTGAGATTTGGGGAAATTATGATCGGCTGATGAAACAGGGAGTCACACGAAACGGTAACTGTTCTTGCTGATAGCACTGGCCAGAGCTGTTAAAAGTTTTATTGTGATTTGCCCCTGGCGAGTGGTTGATAAGATCTCTGATTTCGTATAAATAACTCTTGCTAAATTGCTTCTTAATGGATTTACTTCATTATCTCGAGCACAGAACATTGAGGGAGAGCTCAATGTGAGGTTTGGGTCGTGGTACCCAGTGCACGTGTCTGGGTAATGGAATCGGCTTACACTCATAAAAATTTCGTTGGCGCGACTCAAACAGAGTCGGATTCTTGTCTGACAAAAACATATACATACATACGTACATTTGTATATATTATCGCTTATATATAGCACTGCCCTTGTTCATATCGCGTGCTTGAAAGAAGAAAAAGCTTTATTCAAATTACGCTTATCAAGTATTTTGCCTCATGTTCCCGGTTCCGCCTTCCCTAGCCTACTGCGCTGGCCGAGTTCGAAGCTATAAAATGTGCACGGCATTCTTTATGGTTAGAGATACGCTTAAAATGGGGATTAAGTGATTGCAGTAATTGATTTGCCAGCCCGGATCAGTGAGTGTGATCCCATTATCTGTGATAGGCGAGATAACTGTCCACTTCACATTCATACAATCTACGATCAACATTTAGAGTAAGAGTAAGTGTAAGATACACTATATCCATTAGTCTTAAAAGGACTAGAGAAGAACTAGAATAACATATACTATATCTATTTGTCTTAAAGGGACCTCAACGGGACCTTAAAGGACCTATACATAAAATAGACATATTGGTAACAGATATAATATTCTCAAAGAAATAAAATGTCAGATGGTATTTGTCGGGGAACATCGACTACTTGAGTTGATAGATTTGAATTGCGCGCGCAGAATGTGACCAATGACATGAAATTCGTGTACAAGTCATGTATGTAATTAGATGTAGAATTCATGTAAAGAGCATGTAATGTATCTTTTCGCATTTTTATCGGTATATTTTGAAACTGGGACGTATTTTTTATATATTTCGGAGGGTCAGAAGGCTAACCATATATCGAGATAGGGATATCTATATATATATATAGTCATATATCAAATGTATGAAAAGATACAAAAATTTCAACCTGTGAAAAATATTAATTAAGTTTTAAAGCAGCTTGGAAAACAAAATTTTTAAATTAATTCAGAAATAGGGTATACAATAGTCGATACACCTTGATTTCCGTGTAAAAAAGGGACATTTTCGTTGCCAATATTATAGATAAAGTCTTTAAAGTTTGCATTTCTTGTAGAAAATGCATTGTTTTACATGATAAAAATATAAGATTACGGCTGATGGTTTTAGTCAGCTAGTAATATTAAACGGAACACTATAATCGAGGAATATGATTTCTGATCATGGTCTGCGACCAATTAACCCATTGTAGACCAGTGGGTGTTAAAATATTCTCAACGGAAATGAAGAAACTTGAACAATTTTAGCGCAGTTTAGGTGACTGATATCGTGGTCCTTTATTTTTTAAATATAAAGAAAGGAGGGATCTACAAAATGATTCAACAAAGAGTGCTACTTTCCTCGGCTGAACTCATGTTCTGATCCTATTCATCTATTCATATAAGGGCGGGCTACGTGGGTGAATTTCGTTCTTTCCTTGGTATATTTACGGTATGTTTAGGTATATTTCAGCGAGTTAGGTGGTATATTTAATCCATAAATACGCGGTCACACAGTTGATGCGAATTAAAAATAAATATTTTATTCAAAAATTCCACCCAACGTAAACTTGAAAGACTTGTCTGAAGACGTAAGTTTGGCATCGCGATCGATTCTGGCTATTGTAAAAGTTCATAAATTTTCAAAACGTGCACACTCCCACAAATATAAATTCTCGAAGAGGCACGTTCAAGACACGAAATCTCGTCGTTGGGCAGAAAGGAAATTTTTATCAATTTATAAATTGAAACCCGTCTGCAGCCAGCCAGCCGCAAATACTCAGGGTACAAAGTTCGTTTCGTGTGCATTAGCCTGCTGTGCCTGTGTATTGTCTGTGTCTCGACTCTCAAACATGAATACGAAAATGCATGAACAAATAATATCGATGGGCCGACGCGTGTATACCCTTACTGTTTCGGCGATCGGTAAAAGTTAATTTAGCAAGTTAATTACATTGAAAATAGTGTTGTAGTGTGTTTGAACTTGAATACTTGAGCTGCCTCGTTGAGATCGAAAGACTATATATGTGCATTATTGGTATTATCGCGATGAAGGTGGCCCTCTATTAGGCCTTACAAAACTATGTTACCTCCCGCAAGGGTATTCAGACTATGCATACACATGATAAACGAATTAAAATGAATATACAAATCTGAATGTGCCTGTTTTACAGTTTCTGTCCAACCGCTTCTTGTGCAAGTCGTTCACACACCGATCTGATCTGATCCCCTCTCACTCCACGGCCATGGCTGCGCACTTCTTTCGCACTGCATTTTACGCAACTGCAGCGAAAAAATCAATAAGTCTGCCGTTCGCTGCCGGCCGGACAGCCGCAACGCTAGCCGTGGGCCTGTCCTTTGGTGGTAAATTGAATGTAGAATGCTGCTCTATGTGAAAATGAAATCATCCAACTCTCGTTTATTTATACATATTTATCTGTCTGTCCCCATCCCGATGCGCCATTCTCCCCTCATGCACAGCACAAAATAGCCGAGGCGCTGGCGCTGTCCCGTACGAGAATGTCTACGCGGACAATTTCTTCAGTGGGTGCGGGGGCGCCGTATCCACCGCCAGCAAGGGTCTGCTGCGACCGATGGCTGAGTACCGGGAGATCCAACGGCCGCTATGTCGCAATTTCTCGAGCTTGAGCACCGGCGGGACGCAGGTGGCACATGTAAGCATTACCATTACATACATATTCCATTATATTTTGCACCTTGTTGGCTTTTAATTGAACTTTAACCTGTAATTGCCTCAATAACCCCACCCCACCAACCGCTTGCCTATGAACGTGCTTCTGTCCTCTAATTGTGTAGGTTCTTTCGTTTTTCTTCTGTTTTGCTTTATTCTCTTCTTTTCATTTTTGAATTTGAATTTGCATGCATGAAATGATTTCCTCTGTACTTTGAACCCTGCATATGATTTCTCTCTCCCTCATTCTGTCTTCCTCTGATTTTTTATACCGATTAGGTGGTATATACATATATATTTTTGAAATATTTTATTGGTATTTTTAATTGCCTGCAATTTGTTGAGGCTCATTTAACGCTTGAAGTAACCAGAAAAGTATTACCATTAGAGAATGCCGATTGATGGCGCCGATACGAAATGGTATGCTGGAAACCGTGTCCTTGGGAGTACTCTTGGAACCAACCTCGCCCAGAAAGCTTCGATCAAACACGCTCAATTGGGGGCAGCCACAACAGTGGCAGCTTTTTCCATGATATACATACACACATCATAATGGCGCTCAATGCCAAGCTTTCGCCCAGAGCAGAGCCCCGAAAGCGTGTGGCACTCTCATGAGTTCCAATGCACACGCTTATTGTACCTAGAACTCAATGGACACAGGAGTATATTGGGTTCCTGACTAAGTATATCCATACCAGAAGACATCTAGCATAGTAGGCCAATTCTTGCGAAGATGCCATTAAAAGACTATCCAATAAACTCCTATATAGAAATAGATACTCGGATCTGCCAGAAATCTACTTTCAGACTGAGAATATTTGGGTATCTTCTAGTCGAGCCACTCTCTACTTAAGCCTTTCCACTACGGCCGCAATGTAATTCAAGCCGACGCCACAAACTGTTCTATCCATATTATGTATACACACACATGGGGGACACACAAGCACGAATAACTATTTTCCATTGGAAGTAAGCTCCGCTGAATTCCACTAAGCTGTCCACGATCGGCCCACTGGATATATCGTGTCTGTTAGTCCGTCGTTGCACCTGTTGCCCTGGGCATCTTTGTTTCCGAAATGGATTTCCTAATTGGAACTACAGTATTGTTTGTATTGGTGGTCGTATTACTTAAGGTCTATCGACGTCTGAAACGTGTGAGTGGCCGTGAACCGAAAGTTCAAGTTCAAAATGTCAAACTAAAGTGAAAGTCTCTCGCTTTGTCCAGCCCAACCCTCCTCCTACTTCGCAATTCTCTGATTATTCGCTGTTTAAATTATGTGGATATTCTTCTTTGCTTGTTCGCTCTTCGTACGGAAAACGGAAACTAGGGCAGCTGGAAATTTTTCCACTAATCTAAATTGCAACTCCTTATCGTTAGATTTGTCAGGCTATCTTCAAGAACAGGTGCTATCAATCGGTTCAGAGGCCTTAGCCACCGGAAAAAAAGAGCTCTGAGTCGAAAACAGCAAAAACCTTCGCTCCCCTTTCATTCAGTATTCAGCATTGAAGGCAAATTGACGCTTGGTTTCGGCAGCTCCAGATACATAACTCGGTAATAATCATTAATACGGAAATGACACGGTGAATGGAGAGCTAATTATCGGGTGCATCAGAAATTACAAGAATCCCCTGATCGATATCATTATTATCAATCAAGTGCAACCTTCGATTCTGAAGTGACTGTTTTTTAGCTACATATATAACCAGACATAACACTCGATGGAATCTGTACCTCATCTAATCTTACCACCACCTAGTAACGGTTGCAGTTTCTAAAATTGTATTTTATATTTCTATATTTTATTCAGAACGTGGTCTTTTTATCACGTGTAAATCAAGGAATAATCAAGGTCAGATTTGCTAGCTTTATCAAATTTTTGCGACATTTGCATGGATATAGGGGCATTACCCAATCCCAATCCCAGCCCATGACCAATCTAATCTCTTGATGATACTCTAACCGATCAGGCCATGGTGTCCACTCCTATATTATATTTCCTATCTAATCGGGCATTGATTGAACCAACAACAGGACCTATCCAACCTATGGTTTAAGAACTAAATACATAGATTACCCCATAACAACCGTTGTCGGTATAGTGTAGACTCCAGAGTCTAGACCTTTGTGCACGCGAAGAGATCATAAAGTACCAAGTGCACATACATATTGTAGAAGCTAAACAAATATAAGTACTAGTGTTGTATGTATCGATGTTTATCTGTGACCTCATCCAATACATTTCCATTTCCTCTACTTGCCGTAATCATTGAATACGATTGAAAAATAATACCCTACAAATCTATTACCATATATACGGTGTGTAATTTTAGAGCGCCATGGCCCCATTGACGAATCGTCGGTACTTATCTTCCCAAGATATTACCAAAAACATGACCCTCTATACTAACAACAAAACGAATATCGAAGTGGATCCCAAGACGTTGGCGTTTAAGAAACCGACTGGCAATCCCCTGGTTCTGATGATGGCCTGGCTGATGGCCAAGCAGAAACATCTAAAGAAATACGCCCAGATTTACACAGAAATGGGCTTCGATGTGATGGTGGTGCACATCACGCCCTGGCAGCTGTTGTGGCCTGTTAAGGGAACTCAGGTTAGAAACTCTATAGCCATTCAACTGCCACCTGTGCCAACTGTCACAATTAGTCACTAAAACATTCGATTGCCCCCATTCAAGGTGGTGGCTGCCGAGACACTCAAGTTTCTCGAGAACAATGCATCGTATGAACCGATCGTCATGCATGGCTTCTCCGTCGGAGCATACCAGATGGGCGAGATTATGCTGCAGATGTCGCGCGATATGGATCGTTATGGCAGTATGCTGGAGCGCTTCGTTTGCCAGATTTGGGACAGTGCAGCCGACATTACCGAGATTCCAGTAGGCGTGCCCAAGTCCATCTTCCCGAAGAACGAACGCATGCAGAGCGCCCTGAGGAACTACACCCTTTACCATATGAAGACATTCCACAACCAGGCCACCATTCACTATATGCGCTCCAGCCAAATGTTCCACTCCACCCTGCTCAAGGCCCCGGCGCTGTTCTTTGTCTCTGACAACGATCCGATCGGCCCACCTTCATCGAATCAAGCTGTCCGCGAGAACTGGGAGAGGGCCAACGTGAAGGTCACATTCAAGCGCTGGGAACGCTCCCAGCACGCGGCCCACTTCATGAAGCATCGGGATGAGTATCTGCAGACCTTGTTCCAGCATCTGGAGAGCTGCGGCGTACTCGAGGCCATTGGCGTACCCAAGCGCGCCAAGTTGTAAGCCTCTGAAGGCTGATGAATCGGTGATATACATTTAAACAGATATTCAACAATCAATGCGATTATGATTTTACTTTAGTTTCTAAGATCTAACGTTTAACAAAAACAAGTGTCCTCTATCCGATGATCTATGTGCGTTTCCCGAGGCAGAATCTTGAAATATATATTTGACTACTATCCCCCCGCGATTCTATCAATACCAGAATGCAAGCGGAATGCGTAGGCTAAGAGATTAATGTCGTATTGTATGAAGCGAGACAAAAAATTCTATTCTCTATATTGTTACCTTTGAGATCGCCGCAGAACGGCTAAATAAAGTAAATAAACAGATAAATTATGCAAACTATAAAAAAAAACGAATATTTCTATCTCACGCTGCGGACAGGATTCGAACCTGTGCGGGTAGAACCCAATGGATTTCAAGTCCATCTCCTTAACCACTCGGACACCGCAGCTCATTTTAAAGCGTGTCAAATGTTCCAATTGATAGGCACCCACCGAAAAGCGCCGCCTGTGAGGAACGTTTGGCAAAAGCGCCAACTTAGAAGCAGCGGAGATAAATCAAACAATACGTGAACTAGTTCTGGATTTGGTTCTAAATACCAGGGCTGACAAGTGAGTTGTTTTTTTTAGCCCATATGTGAAAAATGTACCTTTTTTACACTTACAAATTACTCTTGATATATTTGCGCTACGTTTTAATTATAGGTTAATTCTATTCAATTTTGTATATTTGGCACGCTTAGTCTGTAAGAATTTCCAACAGATAGCGCGTTAGTGCGCCTAGGCCTAAGAGGCAATTCTGGCACGCCATTTTATATCAGCTGCGGTGTCCGAGTGGTTAAGGAGATGGACTTGAAATCCATTGGGTTCTACCCGCACAGGTTCGAATCCTGTCCGCAGCGGCAATCACCAGACGACTTTTTTTGCCACCACATTTGCATTATTTATTAAAATTTTTATTACTTTAAACGAACTCAATCAAATCATTGTGACTTTCAAATGGATTTGGTTTTGTTGTGACTTGTATTCTTTTATGTATTTGTACGTTTGCTACAAAAATAGTTTGCATTTTGATTTATCTTTACAACTATGGTTTATATTTAATAAGAAGAACTTAATACAAAACGTCTGTATTAAAAGAAATTATAACCTAAAATCTATCCACATTCGCCTCTGAACACTGTTCACTGCTTGCCCGGTGGTCGGTAGACGCCCACGACGACAGCGTGATCACGTTCGTATGGCTCCAGCGTGAGCTGTTCCTGTGGCTTCAGTTTGTCCGCCTGCATCTTCTTGACCTCGGCGGCAAATACCGCCTCAGGTTGCGCCGTCGAGTCAATGCAGGATGCCTTAATCGAGATGACAAAGTGTCCTCCGTTCTTAAGGAAGTGCTGTGCGTTTAGGGCCACAATACGGCCCTGATCGGGCTGGGCGACGTCTGCGAATATGGTGTCGACCATGCCTACCAGCATGCGGTATTTGTGAGGATGGCGAGCGTCTTCAATAATGGGTATAATGTTGGTGCGTTTCTTGGCCACATTGATCAGATCGCGACCCGAGCGATGTGAGAACTCCACGGCATAGACAAGACCCTCAGGCCCCACTACATCCGACACATGGGAAACTGTGGTGCCAGAGGCTGCTCCCAGATACAAGACCTTCGAGCCAGGAGGCATGTGAATTTTCTCCACGCCACCCAGAATGGCAGCAGCCAACTTGGAGCGGAAGGGATTCCACACACGGTACTCAATCTTCTCACCGCCGGTCTGTGAAGGAAGCAAGAAAATTGTGTGAAATGCTGGACATAGATGGATCTATAAGGTTCGGTTCTGAGAGATTTTGCCTCAGTTGTGCATTGTTCTAAGCGACCAAAGCGCACCTGAAGCTGCTTCACGTGTACCTGAAGTGCACACAGCTCCCGGTGAACGCAATGGACGCTCATGACCACATAATGCCATGTTCTGTACCCCTGCACAACATCATCATCAGCTGAACTCTAGTTTACAGGAAGTGGGATGTGAAAACGAACCTCGACAGAAATGCGCTTCTCTCCGTATACTTCAGATCCAGGTACAAAGTTGCGGGTGACCAGAGCATCTTCCTTGCCGCGTGCAATGAAGACTCCTTCGTGGCGATGTGGCTCGATTGTGACTGTTTTGCCACCCTTGAAACCGCCGGCTCCGCCTCCACGGCTGCCTCCTCGCCCGCCACGACCGCGATCGCCACCGCCGCGTCCACCAAAGCCTCCGCGACCACGGCCGCCACCTCTATCACCACCGCCGCGTCCACCGAAGCCTCCGCGACCACCGCCACCTCCGCGTCCACCAAAGCCGCCGCCACCGCGATCACCACCGCCGCGCCCACGGAATCCTCCGCCACCTCGTCCCTCGCCGCCACCACCGCGTCCACGGAAACCTCCGCCTCCTCCTCTGCCTTCACCGCCACCGCGTGGACTGAAACCTGCAGGAAAACACAAGCACAATTCATTTCATCAATATGCACACTCATTAGGAGGTTAAGTTCCATGTTTTTTTTAGTTTCAGGGATTGTCTCCATTGGTTCATTGCAGTTTCCGTTTTCCTCACCTGGTTTTCCCATTTTTAAATGCTGTAGTTTAACTTTTTAATACAACTTAAGCGAAAATTGAACCTCTGAGAAACACGCGGCCAGCAAAACGCACAAGAAAGAAAACACGTGCACGTGTGCAGTGTGAAATACGGTCTGACTGAAATAAACGAACTTAACCCCCTTTAACCCCCTGTATTTCAACAGGTTATGAACTTGAGTTAAACAGCGACAAATTATTCCGTTTGTGAAGATCCAACCATTCTTTATACTTAAAAAACAAATGACCACATTATCTTTCAACTAAACTGCGCTAAAATTCTTAAAAACTCCTCAAACTTAAAAGTAAATCATACTTAAATAAGTAGTAGAAATTGACGAACAAACGCCATATTTTATTTCAAATCATATGTCTATTGAGGGTAAAACAATATTGCCACCCTTTCGACGGTACGGTCGCACTTTTAAAAAGGCTGCCATATAAAGATATGGCAGTGCGCGCTCAAACATTAAATATATAAATTTAAATACAAGATTTAAATGAATATCCGTTATGATTTGGTTGCTAATTATCTAACCTCACTCTGTGGTTACTATGCCGATTTCCTCCAACCCTTTCCATGCAAAACACAATCCAAGTAGTCCTTGACAATGACCCAGCGCCTTGGAGATCTAGTGTTTTTTAATAAAACAACTTCAATCGATATGAAAATTCTCGTACCTTTAATTCAATCCAAGTTGTGGAGCGTTCCTGTTCAGAGAAAAAATTACTCAATCGAATAAAAAAATATATTTTTTTGGCTTTGTGTTACATTTTCATACCTTTTGTATCATTATGGCTTTCCGTTCGGTGGTCACAATGGAGAAGCCGCTGCAGCATATCTCGCTGACGGACTGGCATGCTCGCGTTAGCCAGTTGCGGAATATTGCAGACGCACGTCGATCGGACGCCTACGTCTTACGCCACGCATCGCGTTCGTTGCGTAATGAGACAAGGATCGAAGGCGACTGGGCTAACTATGAGACCAATGAGGCCCTTACTGACCGGTGAGTAGGGGGTTGTAGTTCTTCGGGCTAAGTTTTTCTTTGACTGCTGGCTCGGTTTCAGTATATCCGAACTGAATCGTTGGCGCGATGTAATAGCGAAGACGTTTGAGCGTATCGAGCGCGAGATTGACATGCTCCAGGAGGAGAAAAATGCAACCGAACGCGAGCTGGAGGCTTTGACGGGTCCCATATCGGTCATTGCCGAGTGCCTGACAATGCGTGACGGCCGTCTCGGCTCTGAGATGACCTACGATGAAGCCGACACGGAGATCAAGAACGAGCTGGCCATTTTGGAGAACAATCAACGCTTGCTGGCCGACCGCTGCCAGAAGGCATGGGAGAAGCTGACGCGCCTGGAGGAGGTGCGCTTCAAGATCGGCATGGAGATCGACAACAAAGTGGAGGCAGTCGAGCTGGACAATTCACAATTGGCTTTGGACCGCAACGCCGCCAACATATCTTACAAGCCGGATCCCACCAGGAATCCAACGAAGTGAGTAATCCATCAATCGTACGTTTTTTTTTGAAGCACTGTGGGATGGTGATTCTTTGTAGCTCTTGTTCCTACGAGACCTGGTTGGAGCATGTGAAGAACATGAAGCAGCTGGCGGAGAACGAGCTGGCCGACACCTATGCCATTCGCGAGGCTTTGTTCGTGTGCCGTGAGAAGGCCCGCAACATGCTCCAGTCGCAGCAGGAGCGAGCTGAGCACACCATTCGCAAGCGCATCTTCGAGACCCAGAAAGCACGCAACGAACTCGAGTGGCAGAAGTTGAAAATGAAGGACGAAATGGAGCTGGCGGTGTGTGAGATTAAGACGCTGGAGCAGGCGCTGCGTGACAAGTCCGACGGACTGAAGTTGGCCGAAACACGGCTGGAGAATCGTGCCCAACGCTCGGGCATGGAGCTGTGCATGGACCAGGCTCACGATATGCTCTGTGTGGAGGTGGAGAAGCTCCGTGAGATCCGGCGACGTCTGATTTCCAAGATTGACGAAAGCAAGTCCAATTACAACCTTATGGAGGAGCATGCCCAGAAGATCGATGTGGATCTGGAGAATAAGCAACATTCCTTAATGACTGACATACGGGCCCTCGACTTGCGTCAACGTCTCAAGGGTGGCGAGTTTGGCCTGAAGATGGCCAATCCGAGTGCTCAGACTGAAAGGAATATCGTGCTCACACGCATGGAGGATGAGATTCCAAAGACATAAAATGTTAAGCTAATAACCGCCGTTTTTAAGTTTTCTGTTTCTCAGTTTGATTCTTTATTTACTTGTCCAAATTTATGTGAATTAATAAAATATTTGTCTGCGCATTTCATCTCTTTTCTTGTGAAAAGCCAAAGTTCAGCTGCCCCAGCAATGGCTTGAAGTCTATACTCCAAGCCACACGGCTGGTAAGGTCGGTGGGTTCCCTTGGGAAGTGCACGCCCTGGCGCACGAACATATCCCACTTGACAAACTCGCCTGGAACTACTGCTTCGCTGGGGCCGGTGCTAACTATGGACTTGGGATTGTTGCTCTTATCCAAATGCCAGTCCACCCAAAGGGCAATTCCATTGCAGACACCCGATCTGGAATAAGAATATTGTTTGTTTTTTTTTGTTTAAAGTTTAACAATGTACAGTTAAACTGTAAGGGTGAAATTACATATCAACTAATTAAACTAAAGGGCCAATGCCAATACTCAGACCCGGTGGGGCTGATTATCGGCTCAGTAGCCGATAAGATCTCACCAACAGCCAAATTTAGGTAAGAGAAGAGCCGGTAGCCGAACAATTCCCAATTAAAGCTATTTAAATTAAATGAAGTTATTGATTAAGATAATTTTGACCTAAGAACTAGTATCAAAGGAAAACAGATGGAACGAGGGGGAACGTTGTGAGCCGCGGCAAAGGCCGCGGATCTACCTTATACCCGGTACTCAGTCAGTATATACATATGTACAAACATGTATGAGCTTGCGATTTATGCAATTTCTTATATGTTCGCAAAAGGGACAAATTAAAAAAATGGGCAAAAAATAATATTTCAAAAAATGAAGTACATTTTTGGAATATTATACAACTACATATGTATTTGAGACGTACAAGTGTTTAGGACAGAGAGAGAGAGAGGGAGCGGGCATGAGTCAGCGCTTGGCAGGCGTTGCGTAGCCACTGAAATTTAATTTGTTTCTTCTGGCCATAATATTGATCCCACCTGATCCAGATTCGGCAATCTGGTAGATATGGTAATTTTCCATGATTCTACGTTTTTGGTTTTCAATTATCTTAAAAATTGTGGATTCCACAGATTTTCGTCCTTTGTGGGGGCGAAAGGGGGCGTGGCAAAATTTTGAAACAAACTCGTGCTGGTTTGATATCACAGGAGCTTGGATAGAAAGTTTGGTTGCTCTAGCTCTTATAGTCTCTGAGAACTAGGCGTCAAAAAATACGAATGGGCAAAGCAGATGGGGTCGCGTGTGAGAGAGAGCGAGAGGGAACGATGACTTTCGAAATTGTTTTCTTCATTATAGCTATAATAATGATCCGATCTGATCCAGATTCAACATTCTGATAGAAATGGTCATTCTCTATGATTCTGCGTTTTTAGTTTTCTCGTATCTTTAAAATTGTGTATGCCACAGGCTTTTGTCCTTTGTGGGGGCGGAAAGGGGCGGGACGAAATTTTGAAATACACTTTGAGTAGTGTGATAACACAGGAGACCGAATGCAAAACTTGGTTACTCTAGCTTTAATAGTCTATGAGATATAGGCGCAAATGAAGACGGACGGACAGACGGACGGACGGACGGACGGACGGACGGACGGACGGACAGACAGACATGGCTATATCGACTCGGCTATTGATGCTGATCAAGAATATATATACTTTATGGGGTCGGAAACGCTTCCTTCTGGGCGTTACACACAACCGTTATCCCCACAAATCTAATATACCCTTTTACTCTTCGAGTACCGGGTATAAAAATAGGGTATAGTTACGGCAAAGGCCACGGAAAGATTCGTAGTCCGAGTAGTTAGAAAGACAGAGTTGGAGATGAAGAGGAGAGTAATGCCTAGTCGGGCGGAAAGGAACAGCAATACTAATAAGGCTGGTGAGGGCAGTCGATTCGACCTCACCAGAGAGAAGCTTATGGAGGAAGAGAACTCCTTGGCAGGTTCTACGGGATTTAAGAGAGTGGAGGTTAATTAAGCGCAACCTACTTTCGTAAGAAGGAAGATGGATCGAAGGGTCCCAGTTGAGTCCCCGGAGGGCAAAGATGAGGAACTGTTTTTGTACTGATTCGAGCATATCCTGAAATTTTTGGTAGTGAGGAGACCAGACACAAGAACCATATTCCAAGATAGGCCGGACCAGAGAAACATACATAAGTTTTGTAGTATACGGGTCGGTAAATTCCTTAGACCATCTTTTGACAAATCCAAGGACTCCTTTGGCTTTGTTAGAGATAGTAGAGATATGAGAGTTGAAACCTAGATTAGGTACAAAGGTAATGCCCAAGTCGTTAACTTTGAAGAGGCGTTGAAGGATAATGTTATTGATAGAGTAGTCGAAAAGGTATGGCTTATTGCGGTGAAAGGTCATTATATTGCATTTAGAAATGTTAAGAGGTAGAATGTTGATTAGGCACCAGTTGTTAAGGGCATCAAGATCTGATTGCAAAGATAGTGGGGACAAGGGGTCACTGTGGGAAATACATAGCTTAACGTCATCAGCATACATTAGGACACGGGAATGAGATAACATTTGTGGAAGATCGTTAATAAATACGTTAAATAGCAAGGGACCCAGATGGCTACCTTGAGGAACCCCCGATGAGACAAAAACATGTTTAGAGAGAGAGGAGTTAAAGCAGACACGTTGAGAACGGTTACAAAGGTAGGAATTAGTCCAATATAGAAGCTTAGTCGGAAACCCTAGAAGAGACAGTTTATGAATAAGTAGATTATGATCGACGGAGTCGAAGGCTTTACTAAAGTCAGTATAAACGACATCAGTTTGACACTGTTTAGCAAATCCCGAAGTTACGAAGGTGGAAAATTCAAGGAGATTAGTAGAAACTGAGCGAAGTTTAATGAATCCATGCTGTGATTCAGAGAATACAGAACTACAAAAATGTTGCAGCTGAGAAGTGAAGAAGAGTTTAGGAAAGGCAGATAAATTGGAAATACAGCGGTAGTTAGAGACATCAGATTTAGATCCCTTTTTATGAAAGGGTTCTATATAGGATTCTTTCCAGACGGTGGGAAAGTCACCAGCTTTGAGAGACAAGTTGAAAAGTTATAGGAGAGGCACACAAAGAGATTCTGCACAAAGTTTTAGAACAGCACTCGGAACCGAGTCTGGTCCAGTGGAGAACGAAAACTTGCACGATTTTAAATTTGTTAGGAGACCATCATAGTCGATAAAGGGGGAAGGATACAGTTAGAACTATTTAAAGGGATAGGATAAGAGTAACTACTACTAAAGTCGTTCGATGAGGCCAGGATAGAGGGAAAGTTAATAGACGGGACAGAGTAGCAACTTTGGAAAAAGGAATCTCAGCAATTGCTGATCTCAGCAATATCACAATCCCTATCAGCATAACTACCATTTAAGTGCAAAGAAGAAGGAAATCGGGAAGATTTACGTTTAGAATTAACAAACCTGAAGAATTGTTTAGGGTCGCGTTGAAAGTTAAGCTTGCATTGGGTCAAGTATCTGTTGTAGCACAATGTATTGAATAAGGAAAATTTCGATTTTGCAATTGAGTACTTCGAAAAGTCTGATTGCAAACCGGATTCTTTAAACTTCTTGTACATACGGGATTTTAAATTCTTCAGATTTTATATAGATTATGCGCTGATTATAACCAACAATTCCAATAGTTAAGACTTACTGCGTTAGCTCTATGCTTCCCTCGAGCTGGTGATCGACACTGAAGTTGGCAAAGTCAACGCTGAGAACCTGCTGGGGCTCGGCTAGGGCGCGACTAGGATACTCCCACAACGGTTGCGCCTCCACCAAGGAAACTGCCTGTTCAGCGGATCTCTGTAATCATTGAATTTCGTAAACTTTCTCTTAAGGGTCATCAAAATCCTTTACTTACCTCGACCATTTCATCAAAGAGGCGCAGATCGAACCCCTCGCAGCTCCCAACAGGAGAACGAATCTTGTGCAAATCCAAGAACTCGACGGGCAGGGCAAATATTCTCGCCTCACATGGCGAAATCTCCACTTTCTCCGGTAGTTTATCCCTTAGTTTCATCAGCAACGTGCCAAAGTAAAAGTTATCCCACGGTAGTATAGCATTGAGGAAGTAGGGTTCAGCAAAGACATGGGTCAGTGCGACCAATTCAGTGTCCTCCAGTTGCTCAACGTTCTCCACATACTTAACATTCTTCAATTCGTTGTGCTGCACAATTGAATCGATCAGGCGGCGCGAGAATCTATGTGGCTCATGGAGCTGAACCGAGGCTGCTCCGAGGGCCGCGCTAGCCAGACCAAGTAGACAGCCATTTCCTAGGACCAAGACGTTCGATTGCGCGGGCACTATGGTGTCCTCCAGATATCGCAGGTAACGTTTGTTGCGTATGGCCTGATTTAGCTGGCCGATTCGGTTGCGGGCGTAGGTCATGTGCAGATCGCAGGAACAGGTATGCCGACGCACGGATTTGGCGGGCGCCTCCAGCAGAGCATCAAACCAGAGCGAGTACTCATCGTGGTTGCAGCTCAAGTAAAAGGCCTGACCAGCACCCAACTGCGGCGGTTTGGGCACGTAATAGATGGCCTGCATCCAGTGATCCCTCCAGGGGACTACATTGGCCACAGGTAGGCGTTCTTCCTTGCTGGCAGACAACTCTTTGAGCTCCGGATGGGCCCAGTACGGAGCACAACTGAGCAGGATTTCCCCTTCATCGTCCAGTTGTATGTCCCACCAGTAGAATATCAGCTCCGCGGCACCCGGCTGACTCGCCTGCAGCTGCACCAGATTCTCTCTCTGCTTCTCTATATTCTCTTTGCGCTGGAAATCGAACTGGAAGATCTCGATGGGCTCTGTCAGCAGGCGGAAGGTGCCGGGCGGCAACTGCGAGAGCTGAACATCATGAAGAGCAGCCTCTCCTTTGCAGCTCTTCAGCTGCTCTGGCGGTCGGAGCAAGGCTTCACCGTCCAGATTTGGGAGAATCTTTAGGCTGTTCCATTGGGAGGCCAGCGGGGACTGAGCTACCTGGGCGTAGCACCTGGCGCGGGCCGGTATGCACAGGGCGTCGTCAGTGAGCAGCTCGGCGTGGGCATGATTGTATATGCTGATGGCACCCTCGCCAATCAGCTCCGTGTCCAGCAGCTCGGCCACCAGGAGATTCGCCCGCTGTGGCATGTCCAAGTCTGCACCAATTTTGATGTCTGTTGAGCGTTTCCGAATCAGATGCACCTTGTCGGCGACTCCATTGTCAGAGAAAATCTTGGCAGCACAATTTGCCATGGGCAGAAAGGCTTCGCAGGCCGTAACGGAGTCCGCTCCAGCTTTTAAGGCCATCATTGACAGTATGCCAGTCCCGGTGCCAATGTCCAGAACATGTACTTCCCTTCCTGCGGCACGCATTCCTTTGATGGTTTTCTTTAGAGCCGCGAAATACTTTTGATTTCTCTCCCAGTCGTGCAGCATGTCGCCGAATCCGGCATTGGCCACTTCCTGATGGTAATCGTAGTCGTCCTCGCGCTCCTGCCAGGTGTTCTCACCCGTTATGGGGTTCATCACGTGGGCAAAGCAAGACATCGAACGGACTGGCAAAAAATGTGTTTTGAACAAATATTTTAACATTTGTTAACAGTCGGCGGGCAACAGCTGTTCTCTCAGCGATGCCACCTTCGTAAAAAATCAAGCTATGTGGTAGCACTGACGATGCAGAATATCGATACTAGTGCAAAAAGGCGGCATGAATTCAATGGAAGTCGAGTTTTAAAATTTTATTGTGAAGATGATATTTTCTTAATACTATTATGTGCGTAAATTACTCTTAGTACATCTAAGTTATCTTAAAAGTCCTGGTCAAGCCGCCGCTTAACTCCTGCCATCAGTTTGACACGATGACGCAGTTGAAGGTGTCTCAGGCCGCAGTTTCGTGCAATTGGAGTCTCGTCGTCCCATGTCCTATCCAAAAGTGAAGTGATTGCCAGACACCTGTTGGCGCTGTTTTTTGTGGCGGTTGGCGCTCTGGAAGCAGTGTGTCGATTGGGTTCACACCAAATATTAAACACGTAATCCAGAAGAGAAATGCCTAGTACAAATAGGACTAGACAAGCGGGATTTACTGGCAAATACGGCAAAGAAATATCCATTGCGTGTTGTAGACTTGACGGGCTTCCTGATTCGAATGATGTTCGGATTCTCCACGCAACGACTATATATACAGCACAGGTAGTTTTCATTTTAGCTTTTTCATGGTGGTGGATATATCAATTACCTGTCTATACATATGTACCTGCAGGGGGGTAAAA
The DNA here is from genome assembly GCA_035041765.1 of Drosophila algonquin. Taxonomy (NCBI): domain Eukaryota; kingdom Metazoa; phylum Arthropoda; class Insecta; order Diptera; family Drosophilidae; genus Drosophila; species Drosophila algonquin. The sequence continues at coordinate 1,508,815 of JAWNKY010001579.1, read as the reverse complement.
GGGACCACATTTGCTTGGTAAACAAGGCCATAAAGTGTTAATCTGTTTGTTTTTGATCGATTGGAGGACTACCCTTACCTAAAGTTGTGTTACCTCAGTATTTGTGCAAGTGATCAATTTATAATGTGCTGTGTATCGAACTACGTAGATATGAGAATACACATATCTCGTCCAGACCACTTAGAAACAACCTCATAAAGTTCCACTTTATTTTCAGTTGAGTTCGTACAGTGCGGACTCTTCCCAGCGAATCGAAAACATTGGCTCAATATGATGGGAGCTATCCTATGCCACTGTGCTCCTTCAGTACCATCGGATGTTCTCCGCTAAACAACACAAATTATAATAATACACGATTCTATCGGTCCACTTAAAAGGCGCCAGATACGAATCCATTGGGCTTCATCATTGGGCTTGCCACCGAAACGAGCACTTTATTTTAGTTAGTGGATTAAGCAAAAGGGATTCAGTTGAGCTTCTATACTGGCGGACAGGGCACACGGTGATGACTCATTCGTTAATTCAAATATATTTCGGATATGCACTGGCCATAGGCATAACTTCGAATCGATTCGTAGGCTCAACCTTCAAGCAGACATTTTCCTCGAGATGTTATGCACTGGTCGTGAATATCGCTACCCTCGTGCTAACTCCACCACTTCTTTGGGTGACACGCGATGGTTTTCAGGAAAAGGGCTCCTTTCCCAAGCTTATTATGATTACCTTCCATGTGCGATACCTGGTCGCGTATGCGGTCATATTATATACGGTATTGTCGCGCGGTTTTCGAGACAGAGCCCTTAAGGAGGTGCAGCACCTGCTCATCAAGTTATTGCGCGAGGAGAAGCGCAATGGAAGGCGGAGGCTCAGACGATCCCTTGTGGTGCCCCTCTACCTGAAGTTCTTCATGGCGACTTGCATGTGCACGACTGTTTCCGTATTCCATTTTTACACTGGCGCGGAAATGAATTGGAGGACAATCGGTAGAATTATATTTCTGAGTAATGTCTTCAACATCCTGGAAGTCGTCCCCATGTGCTACTTTTTGGCACTGTGGCACATTGCCCGTGGCTATGATTATGTCAACCAACGGCTGGACGTTATCATGGCATCCACACCCGTGGATTTGGAGGAACTTCGAAACATTTGGTCGCTTCATGCTGCACTGACCAGAACAGCGGTTAGGGTCAACAAGATATATGGCCCTCAGATGCTAGCAAATCGCTTCGATAACTTTGTTTTCGGTGTAATCAATGCCTACTGGGGAACGTTTTTCACCTTCGACGTCAATACGAGTATTTTCTGGGTAGTCTTTGGTTCTGTTACGTATTGTATCCGCTGCGTCGACTCCTATTTAATCGACCATATCAGCGAATTGGCCATGCACTACCAGAGCTCACCAAAGCATGCCTGGAGCGAGAAATGCTGGCCGAAAGAGGTATGCCCACTGCAATTAGCTGGAATTGATCGCACTTATTAATTGAGAATTGTTTACCGCAGATCAACTCCTATGTGACCTATGTTAGCAGCCCCAAGCTACAGCTTTGCACATGTGGACTCTATCAAGAGAATCGAAGTCTATGGTTCGAAACGATTAGTAGCATTTTGTATTACTATATAATGCTCCTACAGTTTCATCTGGTGACGAGGAATTAATCGACAGGGGGCTCCCACAATTGCTTGAAATCATCCTATATTTTCAGAGAATTTTTGAAAATATATTGTAATAATTGGAAATTATGGATATGCATTTGTTTACCTTTCTATTGCTGGTGGATACCACGGTTACGGTCCAAAGGGGTTCCACATTTTCTGCGTAAACATAGCCATAAAGTGTTAATCTGTTTCTTTTGATCGATTGAAGGACTACCCTTACCTATCGTTGTGTTACCTCAGTCTTTGTGCAAGTAATCAATTTATAATGTGCTTTGTATCGGAATCTTGAAATCGTGTAAAACATTATTAGCTAATTGTTCCGGCATAACGCCTACATACGAATAAAAGAAATTGTAGCCATTCAGTTGCATGAGGAGGACCAAAGAGAACAGTTCATTCTGGACAGGACAATGAGGAGACTTTTGCTGCTGGATATCTTTCAATGGTTCGCCGTTCTGATTGGCTTGACCTCTTATAGGCTGGTCGGCGATAGATTTATTCAAACCCGGATAGCCAGGGCTTACACCTTGATCCTTAACGTCATCACAGTGACAATGCTGCCTGTGTCTCTTGTGGCGGCGGCAAACTATATTTCCGTGGATATCTGGCTACCGAAATTTATGTGGATCACTCCTTACGTCCTTTACGCGGTGAACTACGTTGTCGTCGTTCAAACTCTGATCTCGCGCTGTCATCGGGACAGCATACTGATGGAGCTACACCACTTGGTGGCTAAACTGAACCGTGAGATGTTTCGAGCCGGAAAGCAGATGAACTCGAAGCTTCGAAGGCTGTTCTATATAAAGACCTTGACTATGTCGTATCTGAGTCTGTCGTACGTTTTGGGAACCTTCCTGTTGTCCAGCGAATTCACTTTTCCCATGATGCTTGCCTCCATTCTAATCAACAATGGCTACAATATCCTGATTGCGACAACACATTTCTACTTCGTGTCCTTATGGCAAGTTTCGCGAGGATTTGATTTCGTGAACCAGCAAGTGGAGGAGCTCATATCCACACGAACGCCGCTTACGTCTGGGTTCACAGAGGAGCTGCGTAGTCTATGGTCTCTTCATGCCAGTCTCAGCCAGACAGCGCACAAGATAAACAGGATCTACGGTCGCCAGATGTTGGCCTCGCGCTTCGACTATATTATTTTCACTGTCATCAATGGCTACATTGGCATGATCTACACGAACAGTGAACCTACGCCTTTCTTTACAAAATGCTATGGAGGTCTTGTCTATTGGATACGGACAGTGGACTTTTTTATGACCGACTATATAAGCGATTTGGTGACTGAGTACCAGAGCAAGCCGAAGGACACAGTTATCGAGGGGATCATGTCGAAGGAGGTACTTCAAAGACATACCTTTTGACTAAGGCGACCCCAACTTCTAAAGTTCCACTTTATTTTCAGTTGAGTTCGTATGTGATCTACCAAAACAGCATGAATCTCAATTTGAAGGTGTGCGGACTCTTCCCAGCGAATCGAAAACATTGGCTCAATATGATGGGAGCTATCCTATGCCACTGTGTAATGCTCCTTCAGTACCATCTGATGTTCTCCGCTAAACAACACAAATTATAATAATACACGATTCTATCGGTCCACTTATTGATTAATTTCATCGAAAAGGCGCCAGATACGAATCCAATGGGCTTCATCGTTGGGCTTGCCACCGAAACGAGCACTTTATTTTAGTTAGTGGACTAAGCAAAAGGGATTCAGTTGAGCTTCTATACTGGCGGACAGAGCACACGGTGATGGCTCATTCGTTAATTCAAATATATTTCGGATATGCACTGGCCATAGGCATAACTTCGAATCGATTCGTAGGCTCAACCTTCAAGCAGACATTTTTCTCGAGATGTTATGCACTGGTCGTGAATATCGCTACCCTCGTGCTAACTCCACCACTTCTTTGGGAGACAAGCGATGGTTTTCAGGAAGAGCACTCCGTTCCCAAGCTTATTATGATTACCTTCCATGTGCGATACCTGGTCGCGTATGCGGTCATATTATATACGGTATTGTCGCGCGGTTTTCGGGACAGAGCCCTTAAGGAGGTGCAGCACCTGCTCATCAAATTACTGCGCGAGGAGAAGCGCAATGGAAGGCGGAGGCTCAGACGATCCCTTGTGGTGCCCCTCTACCTGAAGTTCTTCATGGCGACTTGCATGTGCACGACTGTTTCCGTATTCTATTTTCATGCTGGCGCGGAAATGAATTGGAGGACAATCGGTAGAATTATATTTCTGAGTAATGTCTTCAACATCCTGGAAGTCGTCCCCATGTGCTACTTTTTGGCACTGTGGCACATTGCCAGTGGCTATGATTATGTCAACCAACGGCTGGACGTTATCATGGCATCCACACCCGTTGATTTGGAGGAACTTCGAAACATTTGGTCGCTTCATGCTGCACTGACCAGAACAGCGGTTAGGGTCAACAAGATATATGGCCCTCAGATGCTAGCAAATCGCTTCGATAACTTTGTTTTCGGTGTAATCAATGCCTACTGGGGAACGTTTTTCACCTTCGACGTCAATACGAGTATTTTCTGGGTAGTCTTTGGTTCTGTTACGTATTGTATCCGCTGCGTCGACTCCTATTTAATCGACCATATCAGCGAATTGGCCATGCACTACCAGAGCTCACCAAAGCATGCCTGGAGCGAGAAATGCTGGCCGAAAGAGGTATGCCCACTGCAATTAGCTGGAATTGATCGCACTTATTAATTGAGAATTGTTTACCGCAGATCAACTCCTATGTGACCTATGTTAGCAGCCCCAAGCTACAGCTTTGGACATGTGGACTCTATCAAGAGAATCGAAGTCTATGGTTCGAAACGATTAGTAGCATTTTGTATTACTATATAATGCTCCTACAGTTTCATCTGGTGACGAGGAATTAATCGACAGGAGGCTGCCACAATTGCTTGAAATCATCCTATATTTTCAGAGAATTTTTGAAAATATATTGTAATAATTGGAAATTATGGATATGCATTTGTTTACCTTTCTATTGCTGGTGGATACCACGATTACCTGCCTGCAGCGGTCTAAAAGGGTTTGGTCAACATTTGCTTCGTAAACATCGTAATCTGTTTGTTTTGATCGACAACCCTTACTTGAAAAAGACTGTAAAGTTGTGAAATTCACTTTTTAATGTGCTGCGTTTCGGAACATTGGATTCTGCAATCTGCAATTAACGAATTGTTCCGTCATAAGACATACTACTTCTGTTGCACGAGGAGGCCCAAAGAGAACTGTTCTGGACAGGATAATGCGGAGACTTTTGCTGCTGGATATCTTTCAATGGTTCGCCGTTCTGATTGGTTTACCCTCTTATAGGCTGATCGATGATAGACTTATTCAAACGCGACTAACTCGAGTGTACACGTTGATCGTCAATGTCATCACGGTGACAATGCTGCCTGTGGCTCTGGGTGCGCCTAACTTTGTTGGTGGACTCCGTTGTCATCGTCCAAACTCTGATCTTGCGCTGTCATCGATACAGAATACTGATGGAGCTACACCATTTGATGACTAAGCTGAACCGCGAGATGTTTCGAGCAGAAGAGCGGATGACCCTGACTTTGTCGTATCTGTGTCTGTCGTATGTTTTGGAATCCTTCCTGTTTTCCGGCGAATACACATATCTTATCCAGACCACTTAGATACTACCTCCTAAAGATCCACTCTATTTACAGCTAAGTTCGTATGTGATCTACCAAAACAGCATGAGTTTTAATTTGAAGGTTTGAGGTCTCCTTGCGAATCGAAAGCACTGGTATTTCTCCTGCAGTACCATCTGATGATGTCCGAAAATGTAGAAAAGCAATACAATACAATCCAATCAGCAATAAATACATTTGGGTTTTACCTTTAATTTGTGAAATTCACTTTTTAATGTGCTTCGTGCTTCGGCTTTTAAGATAAATATAATTAGCTAATTGCTCCGACATATTACACATAACTGGAGGAAAGTGCAGCCATTCAGTTGCACGAGGAGGCCCATAGAGAACAGTTCATTCTGGATAGGACAATGCAGAGACTTTTGCTGCTGGATATCTTCCAATGGTTCGCCCTTATCATTGGTCTGACATCTTATAGGCTGGTCGATGATAGACTTGTTCAGACCCGGATAGCCAGGGCTTACACCCTGATCCTTAACGTCATCACAGTGACAATGCTGCCTGTGGCTGTTTTTGGTACGGTAAACTCAATTTCGATACAAGTTTGGATGCCGAAGCTAATTTGGATTAGTCCCTACGCCCTTCATGTGGTAAAATATGTTGTTACCGTCCACACACTGATCTCGCGTCGTCATCGCGATGGCATACAGATGGAGCTACACCATTTGAGTGTGAAGGTAAACCGTGAAATGGGCCGAGCCGGAAAGCTGATGAGCTGGAGGTTACGGAAGCTGTTCTATTTAAAGACCATGGCCTCGTGGTGTTTGTGCCTGTGCTATGCTCAGGAAACCTTTCTCTACTATGACGTCTCCTCTCTTTCGATTTTTCTCGGCTTGATTCTAATTAATATTGGCTACAACATCCTGATTGCCGCAACACACTTCTACTTTGTGTCCTTCTGGCAAATTGCTATAGGATATGATTTCGTGAACCAGCAGCTGGAGGAGCTCATCACCACACGCACGCCGCATACATCTGGCTACAGGGAGGAGCTACGAAGTCTTTGGTCTCTTCATGCCAGTCTCAGCCAGACAGCGCACAAGATAAACAGGATCTACGGTCGCCAGATGTTGGCCTCCCGCTTCGACTATATTGTAACTGCTGTGAGCGATACCTACTTTGAAGTTCTTCTCTCGCTTAGTGAACCGATGCCATTACTCTCTAAATGCTTTGGCATTATTTTTTATTCCATTCGGACAATGGACTTTTTTATGACCGACTATATATGCGATTTGGTGGCTCAGTACCAGAGCATGCCGAAGCACACCGCTAGCGAGGGGATCATGTCGAAGGAGGTACTTCAAATAGCTGATCCAGACCTCCTGGAAACAACGTACTAAAGTTCTACTTTATTTACAGCTAAGTTCATATGTGATCTACCAAAACAGCATGAATCTTAACTTGAAGGTTTGCGGTCTCTTCCCAGCGAATCGAAAACAGTGGCTAAGCATGATGGGAGGCGTCATAGGCCACACTGTACTGCTCCTGCAGTACCATCTGACGGTGTTCGGAAAAGCAGAAAAGCAATTCAAATCACTTTAGTTTAGTATATTATCAGAGCAAAATAAAGTCTGTTGAACAACCTGCAATATTCCACCCTATATATAGGTAGTTCTTGGCCAAGCTACTGTTGTTTTAACGTATTCTTATGCTCATGTTTCAACTGCTTGAGCCCAGCATTTGAGCAACAGCCATCCGGGCATCCAGAGCAAAATGTAGAGCGCTGCAGGAGCCAATAATTTCCAAATGAATGCGTTCAGCAAATAAATTCTGCTTTGACAGCACTCGGAGATGAATTTAAAACGAAATCACGTTCTGCTGTTGCACACATACTTTTTGGCGTATGCACATCTGCTCTACGTACCCGTACGTGATGAAAGTTGTGTCATAAACACGGACACCCCTTCCCCACCCCACCCAACCCAACCCCTTTCCGCCCTCTCGCACCCGTACACAACTTAGTTGAGCTGCTGCTGTTGCTGTTGCTGGAGCTGCCAGGGTGAGCTTCGGGGCATACTCGTAAATAAAATGAAATAGAATAAATCAAAACATAATTTTTGCAATAAATTTGGTTTTTACAAAAACGCTGAATGCAAATCTAATTCCTTTCGCCCGGCGAAACGTGTATCGAACTTTCGCACAACGCTGCTTCTCTGCTGTCTATACAATTTATAGTCGAGTTATGCAATTTCTCTTTGCAATCGGTTTACAAAATAATCAGATTTTCATTGAATAAACAGCTTAAACGATTGTATGTGGATTAGAGTCGACGTGAAACTGTTGACCCAATTTCATTTTCTTCGAGTTTTCAATTTAAAACAGAAAAGGATAATAATAAAATAATGAACCACCCGTTTATAAGTCGTCAATTTCTTAAAGCAAATCCGTTCGGTGGAGATGTTAACATGATTTGAATTGGCATCGAGACACGTCAACACAATTATGTTGGATAACAAGGGGCAAGATTTATTATGCGAGCGCAGTTTCTGTTTCCCGAATCGAGCAACAAACATGCACGTAACGGATGCGGTTGCTGCTCATTCTGCTGCTCTGTCGCGACGGGTTGGGCAGGGTGTAGGCGGGCGTGTCCCCGCCGCCGCTCCGACAACTGACAAAATCATCGCCATAACTCACGTGTTGCCAGCAACAGAAACAATCGAACAGGGACAGGGGCAGGGGCAGAGTGAGTGGCAGTGCAGTGGCAGTGGCAATTCAATTGAAGCAGATTTGCTCAAAATGCAAATTACGCAATGATTTACATTCCGATTGACATATTTTAGGCGCACATTTTGCACTTCATTCGCATCCCCCGGGCCGCGCAGTCGGTGCCGCCCTTTCCGTGTTGCCAAAAGAATCTTTGATTTGCCATTGTCAATCCGAGCAGGCGTATTGGGAGGCATAGTATTAGAAAATTGTTTGATTTGGAGACAAATCATTTCAATCGCTTATGAATCCGATTGAGTATCCCGTGCACAGCCATCAAATTGGTTCAAATAACTGAGATGAGATGTACAAGAATTTTCAGCAACTGTATCGGAAGTTCTTTGTGACTAGACAGTTCCTCACAGAACTTGAAGAGAACTCTTCTTCAATGGAACTCTTATATATGGTAGATATCCCAGCCGTGTCATTACTCACACAACTGCCGGACACATAACCTGACCTGGCCATCATTACTCTGGCTTTTCCATGGCCAAGCCTCGGACATCATAAAATTGCTGAAAGGACATAAACACGTTATTATATTATACTTTTGAATGCCCAAGTCACCAGTCACCAGCCACCAGCCACCAGTCGCCAGGGTTCAGTCCGCAGCCAATGCCTTGCATACGAGCCACTTGAAAGGCGGCCAAAGAATGCACAGGGCATTGTGCAACGGAGAGGCGACACAGCACAATGGACGCCACCACGTCGTGAACATCAATGCCAGAGCCGCGACATTGAATGGCTAGTGGCAGACACAAGACCAGACCCAGTCCCAGTCCCAGCTACAGCTACAGGCTGGCCATCAATGCGGCTTTGAGTCAACGTGAACAGGGAAAGAATCTTCTGCTATTCAGCTTTTCTTGCCATCTCCATTTCGTTCTCTCTCTCGCTCTCTATCACTTGGGCACTCTCTCTCTCTGCCGCTCTTTGTCTGTCTCTCTCTTCCTCTGTGCCGGAGGACATCAATTGGAAAAACAACAATATGAAGGCCACATCTTCGAGATGTGTGCGACCAAGGGACGTGTATGGCAACCAAAAGTCAGCTCAGCTCAAGCACAGCTCCTCTCAAGATGGCTGCCCAAACTTTTTAATGATGCCGCAAAGTCGTTGCAACCGAGTTCAATGCACATTTATGGCCTCAGAGGCACACTCCAGAATGAAAGAGGCACGAGTGGATAGGGAAACCGGGGCAGAGATGCTGCAGGGATTCACTTGTCGTTCAGCAAAGTGAAAGTTCACTAAATTTGACACCCACTCGGAGGTGGAATTTCTCAGATACTTTAAAGTATACAAATAACACAACAGCATGTTTGGAGTCACAGGAATGGCTTAAAGGTGTTTATTAATGATAAATAATAATTTGAGTAGGCGTTAACAGAGCTGTTTATCCGTAGAAGCCGCCGCCGCCGGCCGATGAGGCTGCCGATGCCGATGCAGAGGCACCGCCATAGCCACCGCCGCGTGGATAGTAGCCGCCACCGAAGGGATATCCTCCGCCGTAGCCACCATAGCCGCCAGGATAACCGCCTCCGAATCCTCCGTAGCCACCATAACCAGGATAGCCACCGTAGCCGAACTGAGGAGCCGGCACCGCCTCCAGGACACTGAGGAGCGCGAAGATTACAACAACGAACACGATGACTGCTTTCATTTTGCTTCTTTAGCTTCGATCTCTACGTTTGATACTGTCGCTGGCTCCGAGCCGTACGGCCTATTATATAAACGGATTTGTGGTTCAACAACCCGCTTGGCTGGTTCTGGACACAAACAGAGAGATTCGCCGAGAGGCGACAGGTGTGTGAGAGCTGGCCAAAAGCGAAAACAAAAATATGATTTGGCAAACTCCGCGTGAGCGTGATCAATCCCTCTGGGGACTGGGGACTGGGGATTGGGGACTGGGATTGGACCCGTTTGTGGTCTAACCTTTACGCGAGCAGGGGCAAAGCAGAAACTCACGCGTTTTTATTGTGGGATTTTGGGAATCACTCGGGCAGTTCGCGTTTATTAGCATAAAATGAAATACAGATACAGATATATGTACATACGATATATTTATTATCTGTTATAATTGTGTGTATAAAATTTCATCTGGGTTTGTTTTTCGGCTATCACATTCGCTTAGTCACACACACACTTTGTATCGTATTTATTATACATTATGCTAATCGGGCCGGTCATTAATGGGGTTTCTATTCGAATCGCTCTTGGCATCTATCTGATGTTTCGATTCGGACAGCGACATCCCTCGAAATTAATTGTCTAGCCCGGACAATGGTATTGTTATGCGAAAATATTTTATGTTTACGTGTTTTCTGTTATTTGTTTACCTAATATTCCTATATTATTTATGAGTGGCGGATTTAATGATGAGGTTTCCACGGCGAGGGTATTTTCTGTTTCATCTACTTGAAGATTTCATCTGTCAATCATTTATACTTCAAATTGTCGTCTTTCTTCTGCCGCTCGCTCCACTTTCTGAAAACCACTTTTCGAAGTAGGTTTTTAGTGGGATTCACACAAGATACAATTAGAATTGAAATCATTAATAAATATACTTGATTTGTAGCATCTTAAATGCCATTAACACCTTCGATTGTATACAAACATAGTTTACTTTTGATAGAACGATCTGATTCATATTCAAAATATTTGTCGCAAAGCCAATAACCTGACCTTGGTATACTCCTATTCTGTTTATATTCTATTCCGATTCGACATCTTCGAAAGTTTGAAGATGTTTTGATAATGGAGAATTGCTTTGGCTGGAAATGCTCATTCCTATAGAGAAACCCGTTTCCTATTGTAAGATCAACTTACCTTTTTAGACGTTGTGAAATCGGTTGAGTCATAATATAGAACAAGAATAAACACGTCTTAAACCTATGAATTTGTGGCAGATCATGGAGAGATAATAGGCGTATGATCTCTTTTGGGCTATCACATATCTATGTTTTCTATTGTTCGTTCCACAATCTGCTATCGATAAAGTAGCTCAAATGGAATATTCCTAATGTTTCTATATAATAATATAGTTTCCTACTTGATTCTCCACTCAAAAATCCTGTCAGTTTGACTTTAGAATAACAAAATTCTACGTAAATAAGCACAAGGATGATGGATAGTCAAAAAATGAATAAGAATCCCCGGACGGTAATCAGTCACTATGACACCATAACATCACGTTGCACTAAAGTCATCAGAGGAGTGTGGAACTTAGTCTGCAGTGGCAGCTATCCCATGGACGCATTGATCCGATATCGTGGCAAGCTGGTGGCGGAGGGCGAGCCCTATGCGGTATTTCAATCGGAGATCGACGGCGACGACTTCCTTGCTGTCTTTCGGATTAATGAGATTTCTTTCTGTAAGAGCCTCCGGATGAGCACAATGAACGAAGTCGAATGCACTTTGCGCAACGGTGGCAGAGAACTCATCAAAATAGGGCACAGTCATGTGGTGTGTGTCAACTATGCATTCCGATTGGTGGACGAGCTGGTCGAACATTGTACCAGAGCCAAGGTGGCCACAAACAGATTTGCGGCCCTGTACTACGGCAATGTCGAGGTTGTTTTGAATAAACTCAAATCGGGCTGTGGACTGGCGCTTAGCTCAAATATTCTGGTTCTAATTGTTTCGGCCATCTTTCTGTTTGTTGTAGTTTTGCATTGGCGCTAAGAATGAAATAAATTTCCCCCTTTCTTAAATGCCCCATGAAATATATCCATCAAATTGTGACATATTTTGACAGTACTCAAACCTAAAGACGCTGTCAGTACACAAATCTTTTCCTGTGTCGGCATGCAACTTAAGACGCTGTCAGTGAGATCGAGATCTCCTCTTACTTCGTCTCTGGCCCTGTGTCAACGATCGCATCGCATCGCATTTCCCTTTCATCTGACAATGTTGCCCTTGTCATGTGTGCCACATTTGTGAGCGGGGGTGGGGCGGGGGGAGACCCTTACCATTGGATGCGTGTAGAAGCATCTGTGTGGAGCCCTCATTCATTAGTCTCCTTATAAATAATTGCTTTTTAACAGAGGCAAAAATTATCACCTAATTATAGAGCACGACACAGGAGGAGATTCCAACGCGTGGCATTGTAGGGAAATTATGTTTATACATATGTTGACATTGGAATTATAATATTAGGAAGGTAACAAATGGATGAGCTTACTTTTAATATCGCCAACAATATGCGCTGAAAGATGCATAAAGATATTAGAGCCAATAGGCTAAGATCTACCACTGTTTAATCAGCTCCACCCAATGAGAGTTTCTTTGAAATACTACCTCGATTTATGTACATCAACTGTCCAGCTCCTTGCTATTCCGAACTGCTCCTCCAGGTGAGTGCAATATGCAATGACTGCCATGTTTTTGAGGCTGAACAGACATTCAGATAGCATAGCTCTCCACTCATTCCTCACATAAGGACCTAGTTTGCTCTGGCATTTCCGTTTGCCATTTGATTTGACAGGACGCTACTCTTCTCTCTCTGTGTGTGTGTGGGCTCCTGCCGTCTTTCTGTGTGTGTGTTGGTCCATAAATTTGTATTTCTCTTTTGTGGAGAGGAGCACTTCTGCAACATGTTCGCCTGTCAGCAAATGTCGTCCTTCTCGGCAACAATTTGCCACATCGCAGAAGGACAAAACGCATTTTTCCATCGGGTCCCGTTCCAGGCATTTCAGCATTTCAACTCTTCCTGCTCCTCAAACATTATTGCAATTTGGTAAATATTGTAAAAATGCTTTACGCTCTGAGTGCTATGCCCCCCATCGCCCCAGCGCCCCATCGCCCCATTGCTTTATGCAAATTAGTAGCCAGGAACGATTCCACATTCCGAATGTTAATTTGCATTTTCCACTGTTGTTCACCGCTCACGGCGCTTGTTGGGCTCTGTCATGTTTGGCCTGCGGATAAAAGGGGAATTTTTATTTGCATTTAAATATATTACATACTTGTTAACCTTTTCCATCTAGCAGCACAATGGATGGGGATGGGGGATGGGCATCTCCCACTGGCTGCCGAGGATGGATGGAATCTCCCACCAGTTCCTGCCTCTAGTGGACGTCCTTGTGTGTTTTCCTTCCATGACTTTTGGGAATGCGTTCGGTTTGAGTTTTTCCTTGGATCCTTGAGCCACACAATGCAATGCACACACATTTTATACTATTTTATTGTATTTCTACTGCCAATCTGTCCTTTTTTAATTGCGTTGAAAGACCGAGCTGGCCGCAATCTTAATCTACTTTGATTGCGGCTACGCCTTTGCAAAAGTCTGTGGCTTTTCCACAAAGTTTTCCCGCCCTGTATGTGTGTGTGGTGTGTTGTGTGTGTGTGTGTGTCTGTGGGTGTGGGTGTGTGGTAGCTCTGTTGCTTCTTGTCTGCTTATTTGTTTTGACTTTAATTAAGTTTTATTATATGAATTAACACATGCGGGTGAAAAATGACAAACTTACACACATACGAACATAACCCTTGAGTTGGTCTTGGTTTTGAGTGTGTGTGTGTGTGTGTCTGCGTGTCTGCGTGTGTCTGTGGGTATACATTTTTAATTAAATCATATTACTAAGTAAATAATTAAATAAGCCATGTCATTTTCATACGCCACTGACAGTTTAATAAATGGAAAACTTTTGCATATTGAGTAGGAGCAAATTGCCTGTAGCTCAACAGGATGATGAATTCCATCTAAAGTGCACAAAGGATGGATGGGGGGTTTCGAGTCGAGTCCAAATGTAGCCTTGAAAGAGGCAGGATATCTGTGCATATTAAAGGCAAGTGCTTTAAACAAAGTTCGTGTGATTTGTAAACAAAAGCCGATTCAATATTGATGAAAGATAAGATTGAGTTTGGACATACATACATACATATGTACATATAATTGCTTAATATTTAATTCAAAAGTGGTCTCTAATTGCCAGAATTAAGGAATTAAGGAATTAGGGGCTCAAACGAAATAACATAAACCTTCTATTGATTTATAAAATTAAACTCATTTAATGAAAGAATTGCCCAATTAAAACATCCACGAAATTTCTCTTAGAATCTGTTATATATTTTTTAGTTCTCTTCGGTATGTCACATCGCATTTAGTATCGCATAAATATAAATATTAGTCAGGTAGGTAAATATGTTGTTTTTTTAATACATTTATAAACATTAATACAATTTAGCTAATTGAAATACCACTCACACATGTGTGAGTGCACGTAGTAACCTCATGGGGCCCATTAAAGGATTGCCATAGCCATCGCCATCGCCATCGCCATGGTGGGCATCGTCGTTGGCATCGTCGTTGTCGTCATCAAAGCGGCGGATAAGCATTCTTGGCATAGTTGGCTGCCACACAATAGTTGGTGGCCCCAAAGAACGAGCACATGCCATTGCCGTTCGAAGGATTCGTCCCGAATCCCGCGTAGCAGTTCGTGTAGTTCTGGCAGGAGCGCAGCTCCAGCGGGGCAAAGTTTAGGGCGTATGCCCCGGGCGGTGGTGGCGGCGGTGGGTGGCTCAAATTCGCATATTTGTGCATACTGTTGCCGAGGGGCGCTGGCACCAGTTGGGATGCGGTGTCCAGCAGTGGCCGGGCGCCCACGCTTCGTTCGTTGCGCCGGAATTTGGCTCGACGATTCTGAAACCAGACCTAGAAGCAGGTGTTCAAAGTTTTATTAGTAGAGCTTTTGAATGACCACCAGTCATCGCTATCGCTATCCATATGGTTAACAATTAAGTGAGACACCCAACTTTTCTCTTTGGAGTTATCACTTAAAGTTGCCTTATCTTCGGCTTCTCTCACCTGCACTCGGGCCTCGCTTAGGTGCACCTTGGTGGCCAGCTCCTCGCGCACAAACGCATCCGGATAGTGGGTTCTCTCGAACACCTTCTCCAGGGCCGTCAGCTGGGCGGAGCTGAAGGTGGTGCGATTCCTTCGCGGTTTCCTCGAGTGTCCCGTCGAGAGATTGCTGGTGCAACCACTGGGGCCACCGCCACCGGCACCGCCACCGCCTGCAATGGAAGGGAGGGGGCAATCAAGAAGCCATTAAATGGAGAATTTTCTGTTTTAGCTTCGGGCTTTGGCTGGAGGTGAATGCAAAATCCGTCCAACGGGCGGCTCGTAAATAATCGATAAGTGCCAACGGATATCAATTAATTTGGCAGCCCCAGCTAAGAAATTTCGTTACTTTTATGGGTTGTCGAGAACACATAAAATTTTGCATTCCGTTTGATCCTTTGGACTGGGGACTAGCGACTAGGGTCGGGGTTGGGCCTTGGGGATAGAGAAAGATGTGGGGGGGTCATAAACAAATGGCATGAACCATAAAATATCTTTTGACGACATCGGCGGACAGCTGTATACTAATTTCCACGTTGGTCCCGGTCCCCGGCACGACAATCCAACAAACAAGAGCTAACAAATTTACGATCTATTAATTAAAGTGAAATTGTGACATTAAGCGGTCGTAAGCGAGCTCTCTAGCTACCGTTAATTGATTTTCCATAGAAATTGTGGGGGATTTCTTTTGGAAATCGTTTTAAGAAATATTATTTCTCGCTTTCTTTTGAAAATTTCTATTCTGGTTATAATTGGGGAAGGCGCCGCCACACGATACAAGCGTCTGGCATGACTTTTCACAGAAATGGTTAATATTCCTCAAAGGAATAATTATTTGGCATTACGAAAACTTAGCAGATAATAGAGAGCTATTCATCTGATATATTCAGGTGTGATAGGCGATTATGATATATCATAATTCGAGTTTTCAGACTATAATTCTTAAGAGATCCCTAGGATCTATACACTCCCTTAAAATCGGTCTCCTGCGGGGCGCCGATTTCCCCAGACTCTGATCTCTCAGCCAGTCAGGTCTTGTTCTTGCTTCAGGGTGGCCCACCGCCATGACTGTCCCCAGCAGCATCCGAAGTACTGCTCCTACCCACGCCATTTGTCTCAATTTGTCAGCAAAGCTGTCCACAAAGTTGGGAATACATCGTAGATCAGCTGGGAGTGCTCCAGTGAACCAAACCAAATAAGAGAAAACAATCCAGAGATGAATGCACTGAAGCAGCAACTCCCCATGTCTCCGGGGAGTGTGAGCGATGGGAGGAAGATCTTTAATTTGAATTGCCAACGAGCGATAAAAAACAGTTGCAGCTTAATAAAAAACCAACAAATCGAAAGGGAAACCTCAATCAGATTTCACTGGGAGATGTGTAGAGAGACTATGCAGAGAGAGAGTGAGAGGGGTACGTACTGAACTACGGATGAGAACGGCATGTTAAAATCCAATGGAGCGACGAAAATAAACGCCGAGCAAACGGAACAGAACAGAAGCTGGGTGCGTGCTCCGTCTGGGAATGGTTACATCGGTAAATCGGGAGGGGAGGGGACTGCCGTTTTATATGCTCCACTTGGAAATTATAGTCGTGGCCGCTGCCGTTGATTCGGGAAGGGGCGAGGAGGGAAGAGAGCCTACCCGTACGGAGATCCGTCCTCGCATCGCTTCAAAGGCATGCGGCCACTGAGGGAATATCATGTCAGCTTTGATTACGTTTTGTCATGTTGACAATGTTGAAGTGTTGTCGGCTCGGAAATGTTTCCTCTGCCACAAAAAACAGAAAAAAAGAAAGAGAACACCAACCATGGAGTGGGGCGAAAGAAAGGAACAAGTTTATGAGAGCTGGTTACAAATTGAAAGAGCCATGGCATAGGTTTTCATAGCATAACAGGCAGCAATACGTTGACAGTTTTGATTGTGGGTTGCATGGAGGTGTACGAGTGCATATGGTGCACGCAACCGCAACGCAACGCAACGTAACTGAAAAAGTGCATGAAGATGACATTGCGGCATAAATGAGCAAATGTCGCCCACATCTGCCACCTAATTGTCATCCATGAGTGGTCCGCACGCACTCACGCACGGCGCACCCACCACACATTCAAGTAGCACAAAGTATCTATGTGTGTACAAAGATATTTGTATGTACGGGTACGAGTACGAGTATGTGGCTATGATTATGCACTGGTGTGGTTAATGTCATAAAGTCACAGCTTCTTAGCTCGTTTCGCAAATGAATTTATCATTTATGATAGGCAGCCGAGCACTCGCGATAAGCCTCACAAATTACCTGCGAATATCTAACTGGATTTCTGTGGTAAAAGGCATTCCTTGGCACATATACATATACATACATAGTATGTATAGATGATAGATAGCATTAGCAAATTGTAACTAAAGGCATTCACTTAAAGTTTAACGAAAATAACTATTAATTGCCTTAAAGTATTGCCTTTAATGTAGTTTGTGGGTTTGTTAGGAAATTCTTTCAGATCTCTTAACCATTTTCTTTTCAACTCACCATAATTGTTACCCATTTCCATGGATAGCTTGCCCTTGGCATAGGCCTCATGCTTCAGTTCTATGAGATTATCCACCGAGAACCGATGCATTTTGTCCAGATCCCTGGCAGTGCCATCGCGATCGTGTAGTTTGTCCTCGGCATCGAGATTGTGCGACGGATGCGATGTGTAGGACTCGCCGGCGGCTGTTAGGGGATGTGTTCCCGTCGGGCCACCATAGTAGAAATTGCTGGCATTGCCGACGGGCAGAGAGTGCAACTGTGACTGATAGTTCAACATGGCTAAGAGATCGATTCTCGGTTCGGGGAGATGCCAACTTTCACTTTTCAATCAATTTGTAGAAACACTCTCGACCAAGATATTGGGGAGTCGAATTGAATTCTTCATTTGTCAGAGCCAATTGAACGATGATTGAATTAATTTCCTTTATTTGCGCTCGCCAAGATTGGGGGCATGGGCGTCCTGCGCGAACTTGGTAATTGGATTAGCACACAACACATAAACGAGTTAATTACGATAATTGTCGCGACGATACTAAACCGTGCCAAAGTCGTGTGCCCACTGAAATTAGCCTCAAAATTGAAAATTGAAAGAGTGTGCGCTCGCCTTGCCTGGCCTCGCTCAACGGACCAACGATCCAACGATCCGACGATCCAACAACGATCCCAAGATCTTCAGAATACGAAACATATGTCTGCGAGATCTTTGCTCTCGTTCTGACTGCGCCTAATTATAGCCTCGGATCTACCATTGGCCGATCTATCTTGTCTCTTGCTCTCTCCCATTGCGTGTCCGACATTTTGGGGGCGTTGCCGGTGCCTCGGTGGTGCATAACATGTATGTATGTAGTATCTAGAAAATTGTTTGAAATACGAGGTGAAAAGTAGCAACAAGTTTTGGGCATTTAAGTAGCAATAAATACCAATTAGCCGGAGGGACAACTGTGTCCACACAGTTCCCGTTCCCGTTCCATTGTCCTGGCTGTCAACACAGGCACCGGCCGGCCATGTGTTGTGGCGTTGCTCCAGTTTCGGTTTCGGTTACGGTCTCGGCTGCGATGCGCAGGATGTGCATCTGAAGTAGTTTGTGCAACATCAGGGCATAAATCTTGGCACGCACAATGTTTGTCATCTTTCCAGAGCTAATTTCCATAACCACAACATGTTGTTAATTTTGCCCCACAATGTGCCAGAGGCGAGTGGAAGGATCCCATCATCATGATGACAGTCGGAAGGAGGATGCAACTGCTTAGCTAAGTGCATGTCTCTCTGGATCCTTGGGAGTGTTCGGCTGTGTTTGTCTTTACCTCGAAAGGTGTCTCCAGCGGGATTTGTGTTTCTGCCAATCAATATGTTTGCCTCTGATTATCGATAGCCATGTTTGTTCGATATATGTACATACATGTGTATATATGCACGTTGGCTTTACATTTCGACACAGGACGCCTCTGAAATGTCATGATTTCTATCGGTTTTCCTAACTATCCCGTCACGAAAACTTTATGACTTAAATCAACCATTTTCTTGACATACAACCCACATCAAGGCTTTCTTTTAGACCTGCTCGTAACACAAACCCAGGGTCCTGCTCATTAGGCGACCAGGCGTAAGCTCGCTATTAATATTCTAATATTGTTGGCATCCTCATCTCCCGCTTTAGTTGGGCTTTAGTTGCAGAAAATGCTGACATCCATTTTCCCCTCCAAATTGAGCTGTCAGAAAAGTTTATCCAAACTACTTGACACTTCGCTGCCGGTTTTCGGCTATGTTCCTCACCTGCTGCAGGAGCAGGAGCCGGAGCAGGACTCAGCCTCGTCCGGTTCGTTTCTACTAAATTATCTCACGTTTTCGTGTGCGAAAAGTTTTTGAGGAATGTTGCGGCGTGTATTTTTAATAAAACTTCAAAGTTTCCTCTACTCACTATGCCTTACTGTATCCCGCAAATGTTTTCCTTCCCTGGCTCAATTTACCCTCGCTTTCGGGTGGGCTCCTTCCTGCTTTGCACTGCTCTCTGCCACTTTATTCTTTCGCTTTTCGCTGGGAATTCTTTGTCACGAAGCATTTCTCGCGTGGGGCACGGGTGTTCTGCGGGTATTATCCATGTAATATGGTTACCCGGGAAGGGAAAACTTTGTGCCGCGGAAATTCTTCTGGCAAGTCTGAATTTGAGGAGACAGTTTTAATGTTGTCAGATAGCGGGAAAGTAACTAAACTTGTCAGGCTCTCAGGAGGGACCAGGATGATGTCGCTCAGGTAATGTCGATTATTATGTGATAAATGTGTGTGTCATAGATGTGCGCTATGGTATGCACCTGATTGAACCATTGGAACTGGAATAAATATTGCTTACATCAGCTGTATGTACATACGTACTCTATTCATGGGAATCGCTAAGCCAGATCGACAGCTCTCCTAGTTTCCAGCGCACATTTAACAATTTCAATTTCCTTTGAGCAGCTCAGAGTGGTGGAGATTTGCCGCAGTTCCTTTGAAGTTCATGTTGTTTGTCGAGAAAATGAATTTCACTTGACGGCGATTATGTGGCAAGCGTTTAAAATGTTGTTGTTCTTGTTGCTTGCTGCTCCCTTCGCGAAAGTTTTGTAAAACATTTCCGATGTATTTCAGAATATTACCAAACCGAACCGAACGTCGAACCGGAACCGCAGAACCAGCCATTGGCGTAGCAGGAGCTACAGCAACGTCATGCATCCCAGTCCCAGTCCCAGTCCCAGTCCCTGTCCCTCGTCTGTGTCAAGGGTGTCGTCTAAGCCCAAAATGCCAGACACGAATGGCATACGCTCTCTGACAGTATCCGAGAGGGGGCTGGGGCTGAGGCAGGGGCAGGGGAGTTGCTTCGAAAAGAGCTACGAGGGGTGCAAAAGTTTTGCCTAAATCACTTAACAGAAAACAAGTGTTGGCATGCGCCCTGCTCCGTCGGACTTCCTGCCCCTCTGGAGCAGTCGCTCTCTTTGAGGCTCAGACTCGTCTCTCTCTCTCCGCCTTTCCGCCCAGCAGAAATATCACAAAAGTTGCAGTATGAAAACTTTTGTGGTACCCATTAGTGAGTCGGACGTGTAGCGGGTCTTGTTAGAATGGAGAAAATCGACTGAAGATACTGATGTAATGGTAAAGTATTCAAAGTATCTTTAGAGTTTCCCCTATCTGAATCAGATAATTATATTCGATATTGAAATAAGTTCACATTTTACGGGGTATCAATGAAATATGACTTTAGTTCCTAGATTTTCTTGTAAAGTCTTGGAATGTATGTTGGTATCAGGTAGCACAACAGTTGACGTCAAATTAAATATAATAACAAGAACGAACCGGAAGCATCAGGCAGGCGTAACTTTTTCCTGATTTGCCACGCCTTCTACACATTCGCCCCTCTCCACGCCCAATTTTTCGGGCCATTGCGTAAACAGAAAATCAATTACTGGGTGCATATACGAAAAGAAGACGGTTGGCAGTCACCCAGGCGTTGGGAAGGCCCAAAGAGCAACAGTGAAATGTTATGAGAATGGTTTGGACTATGGTGTTACCTAGTAGCAAGTACTAGTCGGATTATGATCCATATTCTTTGACCTCATTAGACCTCATAGAATTATAATCTGGGGATTGATTTCTACTTGTGATAGGTTCTTGTGATTTCTGTTTTTGGGAAATAGCTGGTTATACGAGTGGAAAAATACTTATCTGAGGATTACACAGATGGAGTTCTGGCCTCTCAACTGAAGCTGAAAATAGCATATGGCTAATGAATGTGTTTGCCCTTTACAAACTTTTCACCAAACTTGTCACTCTCAGGCTGCCACTCGTTCATTTAGGGAATATGCCACGGGTACGGGTGAGGGTAAGGGGAAGCGTAAGGGTATAGGAAAGTAAAGGGAGATTTACATTAATTACGGCACGCAAAAGCTTCTTGACTTTTAATATGACATAGGCCTGGTAACGTACACTCCTTCCCCCTTCCCCTTGCCCCTCCCCTTCCCTAGTTTCGGATTCGTTCTATCGGCCAACATATAAAACGCATGAATATTTCATACCCCCCACAGTAGCTAGCCAGTGGCATTTGGTGGCAGGGGGAAAGGCCATGTTTTAAAAGCCATGTTGAGAGAGTTTTATGCTCCTCCAGGCCGCACTCCCGGTCAGATGTCCATTCAGACACTTACACAAAGACAGACATAGAGGGATATGCATGCCGGGGCACGGAGGAGGAGGTTGGGTCAGTTCTTGGACTTTTCGGCCGACTGGCATCAATTTTTCAAAGCTTTGAGGCATTTTCGATTTTTACTTCTTGTTTTCCTTCTAAATGGTTTGCATAATTCATGCATTTTTTATGCCAAACATTGGAACTTTTTCTGGTCTGTAGTCCACACTTCAATCACTTCTGGGTCTCTGCATTGAATATTTATCCAGCAGAGATTGGAACAGATTACGGGCTCCAGAATGGTTTGCCGCCCAACTATTCGTCGGCTTAATGCATTTTAATTAGTATTTTCGGTGTGGGCATCTAACACATTGCGTTCAACCTAATGGATGCTTCCCTGTTCGCTCATCAGTGAGTTCATACATTTGTACGGCGAATTGTAATTTACGTTGCCATGTTGCATGCAGCAGGACAGAGAAAGGGGAGGGATCAAAAAACCAACCGCAGAACACGAAAAATACCACAAAATGCGGTTACCACACCAAAAACCCCATTCTGCGTCAAATCCATACGTGCCCACCCTTTCAGTCTGAATTTATGGAAAAATAGCTTGCAACCAAAATTGGATTGCTTCGTAGGGCTCTAATTGGATGGGAACGAATAGGATCTAAGGTCTAAGGTAGAGCGGTAAAAAGGATTGCCGTAATTAACACCATTGCAGTTGGCTGCCGAAATATGTGCCAAAATGAGCTGGCCATCGCCAGTCCTTTATGATGTTTACTCCACGCGTACGAAGCAACTATAACCGTCAACAAATTTGAATAATTTCTTGCGCATCACTTTCGACAATTGGTTCGTGAGTAATGACATTTCGTTGATTGAACATTTTCAATCGAGCACTCCACTGTATTGTATTATCGCTGTACAGTCGTACAGTCGTACAGTAGTACTGTTGTCGCGGAGCAGTGAGCGGAACAGTCAGCGCCATTTAAATTTCACTCACGATTTTACCCGGATGAGCACTGCACTGTGCAGTGCTTCCAAGCAAACAAGCAAGCAAGAAAGAAATTACGCGAATTGAAAATCAACGGATGCGAAACGGATGTACGGGTACTCAGAGCCAGGACAGAACGAAACGGGCTCCTCATCCTTATGTATGTATCCTCCTCCGCATCCGCATCCGTCTTCTGCAGCTGTCAGTTGGTAGGAAAAACTGTCATTGCAATCAGATGCAATTAGAGCTTCCAGTGCCTTATCACAAGGACAGAAGAGACGGCACGGAGTTCGGCAAACGGCATCGAATGGAAATTGAAAACAAAAAAAGCGAAAGTGAATCTCTCCCTCTCTCTCGCTCTGCTCCCATTAGTGGATGTCATTGTTGTCCTTGCCAAACATGTCAACTGTAAGGCCTCCTATCATGCCGTTGTATTCCATTCGATTTGGGCCAAGTTTTGGGTGGAGGAGTGTCGCAACAATTGCTGGAATTGACATTACCCTAATGGTAAAGATCACCTGTAAAAATGGATACGAGAAGCTCTCAGATATGTATTCTTTGTCGAGTCTTAAAGAAGAAAGTAAAGGCAAAGAGAGGTTTTTGGAAGAAGTCAATCCATAGTTTAACTTCAGTCTTCAAAGAGTCTCCTCAACTATTGGTCTGCTCTCATTGAAACATCAATGAATACTCTGGTACTTAAAGAGCATCCCATGAAAATATGAATGGAATTGTACTTATCTTTTCATACTGGACTCCGTCCTATCCTGTCTCACGCCTGAGTTGCACTTCAGAACTGCATTGAAGCTGCAGCCGTCACATTAATAAATCGCAATCTTCAGCGGTTGTGGCGGACAGAGGCAGACATGCTCATTATTTTAAAATTCACTCCCAGCTGCGCCAAGAATGAATCCGTCCGTCCATACATGTACTCGCACAATAACCGACTCTGATGCAGGCCCAAAAATTAATGAGTGGGGGTCCTCCTATGGCCTGAAGTTTCACAGCGAGTGAAAGAGATAAATCAAGGAAAAAGTTTTTGCTGCGATCCTTGGGATACCTCGTATTTCATGCGAGGATTCCATGGATTCCTTGGCGAAAAGCCACACGACGATGGATTAGACCAGGTCGAGATGAAATACGGTCCAGAAGCGTGAGCAGATTTCGGGGCGCACAGCTTTATGGGCGACCATATAAAAGGTGTGTTGTTCTTCCGCCCCTCCCCCCAAGGTATATATTCTTGTTTCTTTTTATGGCCCTTCGTACCACCGTCCTGCACGGAATGTCCATGCGCCCGAGTGTCGTTGGGCTGGCCGAAGTGAGCGTTAGATGGCGCCAGGTGTGTGTACATTAAAAGCCATAAAAAATTCATAGAATGCAGTTCACACGCCAAAAAAGCCAAAAAGACCGCAACATATCCACAAATAAGTACGATTACTATACGAGAAAAACATCCAGCCAGCAGAGTGTACCCAAAACATAAATTTGAAAGTCCATAAAGAGTGTTTACGAGACCCGAACACATGTGAGAACATCTGCATATAAGCGCGAAACCCATCGGACCCATACTTACCTTACAAAGGACCTCATTGCAGATTAAGAACTAACCTTTAGCCTATTATTAAAACCCTTATGTGTCCTTTCTTTAGTTCTAAGAGTTCTTCGAGATAGATAAACTGAAAGCTTTTAAATTTGGGGGTTGTGGTAGGATGATAAACTATATGAAAACTAAATATTTACAAGTTTAATTCTGATTTTCAATTTATTTCGTCTCGAGGCAAGCGAAATGTCATCTTATGGCTCACGTACGCGACATTCGCCAATTTCTGCGAAATTGCACACAAATTATATCAATCTCGCAGCGTAATCATTGAAAAGTTATCAATTTTCCCCAAGAACCAAGAGCCATGACCCAGCCAGGCCACAGATTCAGTTTCCAGACAGAACAGACAGATCCGATCCAAGTCGCATTCGCATTCGCAGAGATGCTGCTGTAAAAATGTAAGAAAATCAAATATTTATGATTCCGAGTATGTTTGAGCACAATTTCGCTGCTGTTGTAAGCTGTTGAGGAGCCTGCGGCAAAAGTAAACTACAAAAATTTTCCTTTTTCGGCTGCATTTCCGTTTGCCTTGGCATTTGGATTTATGAGCGTGGCGTTTGAAAATTCAATTTAATTTTCATTTTTTTCGTGCCTCCGCTGTTGCTGCTGCCACTGCTGCCACTGCTGCTGCTGCTGTCTCTGCTGCTGTGGGATTTCCTATGAATTTTTGAGCCTCTCCTCCTTTGCATATTTTGTAAGTTATGGTTAGCCGAGAATTGTGTTAGCTGTGGCAGCATACAGATTTTTCTGAGCCGCGAAAATGTTATTTTTTTATATTTTGTATCTGCACAAGAGACCACATCTGAGCAGTCCTTAGATGTGGATTTTATAGCCTCAAAGCGGAAGGAAGGATCTTTAATAGGGTGCTAACTTCTTTGTGTTTTAGTAGTATCTTAATCGAATAAAACCTACTTGAAAAATCAGTACAAATACCAGCGGGTATGTACAATGTACTTCAATTGCCTCAGCCATCTTCTGTGCATGCAATATGGCAATTTGATTCTTGTTCAATCGATAAACTCCATTGATGCTAAGAATGTTTCATTGTTAACCTAACCATCCTTCCCACTTCCATTCCCATTTCCGTTCCCATTCCCAATCCCAATCCCAATCCCACCAAGTGTTTCCTCTCAGATGCTGTTAGTTTTAGCTGTCGAGAGTTTCGAGAGGAGTAACGGCAGCAGCAGCAGCAGCAACTGGCAATGCATTATGCTAAAATGTCTCTAGTTCCATCCGTTTCTCCATCTATCTGACTCTCCGTCTGTCTGTCCGTCTGTCTGTCTGTCCGTCTGTCTGCCTGGGATGTCTGTCCCTATGTTGGCAATGCATATTGTGCCCTGGCTGTCGGGAGACGGATTAAATTGCGACTTATGCTAAGCGGATGGGGATGCGAGGGCAAATTGAATGGAAGCTCGTTTATTTTGCTCGTCTTGCGGCAGAGCATTGCTGCTGTCACTGGATTTGTCACTGTCGTTCGAAGCGTTCCAAGTCGTGTCGAAGTTTCCAGGCTTATAAATGCCTGGCAATTGGCGATACAAAGGAATGCCGGCCAGCCAATTTCCATTACCCACAGCTGCGAGCACGATATCCCTCCCTCGGGCAGTGCATGAAACGGCTATTATCGGTTTTGCTTGGCCACAATTACACATGCCGCTGGTACAAGCACCCCTTCAGGTCCAACCGAGAAGTGGACACTTCACTGGACCTTTCCCTGTCCGGCACTCTGTCCGGCACTCAGCGAGCTCTCTCTTTATTCATTTTGATTTTAGCCAGGTTTAATTGTTCTGCAATTCCCATTGAATCAATAGAATGGAATGGGTTATAAGAGAGTTTGCCATGGACATAGCGCGGCCGCGTTCCATCTTAAAGAGACCCAAAACATAGAATTCCAGAGGATTTCGTGCCAGCTGCAATTGAAAGCTCTCAAACTGCAAAGGAAAAAGAACACTTCACTGTGGATTTCACATGAAGACAAAAACCCAAACCCACCGAGGTCTTCAAGCGTTCATCCAGTTCCTCGCAAAATAGCGTTCGCTCTTCGAGTATTTTCATCATCTGTGGATTGCAGTCCAGGATAATAAATCCAATGTAGATGGTGTAAAAGTTGTCCGCATAGAAGAAGGTGGTGGAGAGGACGATCAGCAGCATTCCCCAATTGGAGGCGGCCAGTCCGGCGGAGTTGTACTTGATCGTGCAGAAGGCGAAGTAAATGGTGCCCATGGTGGAGAGGTAGTAGACGATGGTCATGCTGAAGCTCTGTATCTGGAATACCTGCGACATGCTGTCGACCAGCTCCTGCAGCTTGGACTGTGTCCTCGCTAGCCCATCCAGCCGATCGGACAGGGCGCAGCATTTGGTAACAAACACGCCGCCCCGACGGTTGCTGCTGCCACAGAGGGTCCGGGTCTCCCTTAGCAGTTCACGGAGCTCCCGCTTGATCGTTGTATACTGGGCATTGACTTGCAGCATGACTAGGCAATACTGGGCCACGATCATATTGAATGTGGTCGTGAACATGTACCAGACCATCAGCTTGACGGCCAGGGCCGAACTGAATTTCTGGCGAAGCGCGTTAAGATCCAATACCATATGAAGAGTGTCTGACAGGAAGGCGAATATGAACTTCAAAATCAGCCCCCGACGACTGAGAGTTATCTCTCCAGGCCTTTCTTGGGACGCACGGAATAATCGGTTCCAGATGCTCAGGATGTCGCCACGGTGTCGCCAGCGACTGACCAACGTGAACAGAACCGCCAAATGCCGCACCGCAGTCACTAGCAGAAACACGTACTCGTGCAGGTTTTTGGCCGTGCTAAACAAAAAGATTAGTGCATCGCCGTGAAGGAGCTGGTGCGTCAGCAGACCGATCAGACAGATATTTTGCAGCACCGCCTGGATCGTGGCCCTGCGGGTGATCATCGCTCGGCCTGTTCGCGAGTCCACTTCGAAGTTAACAACTCCCACGAGTCTACCATAGAGGTAGACAAAGCGCTGAATCATCCAGGCTATGTCAGCCATATCGCACAACTAACGCGTGCTCGCTGGTGGAGTGACAGTTGTGGCGGTCTGGCAGGCAATCCAATCAATATGATATGACCTATGGGAGCAGGGCAGTCTAATGAGCGCACAATAAATTGCTTCAGGGGGGACTCAAATGGTTTATTCAATAATTCTGCATATCGTATTGTATAAGGAGTACAGAGTTGATTAGTAATGAATTACCCACGTCAAATGAAGATGAACGATCCAACTGAAATAAGCCAAAACAGTGTAGATTTAATGGATTGCGAGCCAGGCTCAGCTCGAAGCTATCGAACTGAAAGCAAATGACAGTCAGGGCAGGACTAATGGCTTAAGGGAGGACTTACGGCTGACTCCAGTCGCTCATCCAGACCCCACGGCAAGAGGTTTCGCTGCTCAAGAAGCCTGTGCATCTCCTGGTGTGCATCCAGCAGGTGGAAAATATTGTAACTATTTAACACGAAATCGGCGTAGTAAAACACTAAGAAAGTGACAGCCGCCAGCACTGCAAGCAGCGACCAGCCATGTATCATGTCATTGTACTTGTAAATGCTAAACAATAAGTAGACATTTCCCACGGAGGTCAGGTAGTAGGTGATGCACAGGCATAGGACCTGCACTTCGAAGATTCTCGACATGCGCTCGACCAGCGCCTGCAACTCGGATTGGGTCTGGGCGATTTCATCCAATCGGTCGGCCAGGAAACAGCATTTTGTGATAAAGACCCCGTTTTGGCGCTTTCGCTTGGGTCCAAGGGCTTGGGCCTCGTCGAGCACCTCTCGAAGCTGCCGGTTGAGCAGTTTGTAGTGGCTGCGCGCGTTCCCCAGGGCAAAGTAATACTGCGTAATAACTACATTGATGACGGCGGTCACGGTCATTACACCCCAGATGCCAAGGAGCAAAGAGAAGTCTAGCTGATGCCACATTATCAAAATGGCAATCAGAAACTGCATACTCTCGGCCACAGCGGCCACAAAGCATTTGGAGACAAAGCCACGGCGACAGTGCCGCATCACCGCTGTGTTCTTCAGAAACAGGCGGCGAAAAGAGCTGATTAGTCGGATGTATTGGCCACGATGATACCAGCGAACGCCTATGGCCGCCAATGCACAAGAGATGCGCAAGCCAGCGACGATCATGAATATATGTTCATGCAGCGCATTGGCGTTTTCCAATAAGTCAGAAACACGCCGCATTCGCCAAACCTGGTTGGCCAAGATGGATATCAAGCACAAGTTTGCAAATGCAGAATAGATGGTGGTTCTTGTTGTGATCCGCGTTCTACCCGTCCTTAAATCGATCTCAAAGTTGATCGTACCGGTTGCGCGTCCATACAGGTAGCTCAAGCGCACACACCATTTGACCAGGTCAGGCATTGTGAAGCACTAAAGAGTAACTGGTCTTACGCGGAGTTTAATGAGCTGATGTTTGCCTGTGATGCATTAGGGAAAGTGATGAAAGCAGACTATCTAGAATCGGTCAATTTGCTGAATGAGTTTAGGCTTCGGTGTATCCATAAGCAGTACGAATAGGTGGGGAAATAGGAGAAACCTAACTGGGTGTATAATAACGATTGTGTGGTTCTGATTATTATCTGATAGGTGACCCATTTAAAGTATACCTTCTTCGGTATTTGTCATCTTATTCCCCTCTTCAGAAATGTGACCCAGACATTCAGTTCTAGTTCATAAACAAACAAATTCGTAACAGCATATTATTTCATTGAAAAACTATTTTTCCCTAGTTTCCATTATACTTCCCCCCATTGGCTCTTTCTCAACCGCAGATGGATTGTGATGACCTGACCTACCCCCTGGGCGAATGTCTGTGGAAAGTGTTAAACATCTTGTGCAGCATTCTTGTTTGCAGTTAGATTCCGTAGTTCATTCCATAGTAGCTTGACAAACATGGCCCTGTTTCGAGAGGACAAAGATGTCAGCGACGACGAGGATGAGGCTGAGGATGAGGAGGATGCTGCTGATGTTGCACCAGCGAAATTCTATGCCCGTAGAATGTTTGCTCAACACTTATTTTTAGTGAAAAGCCCGCAGAAGCAGCAGTATGGCAGTATAGTAGGGGGTTTGGGGGTGTATAGGTACAACCCTCTGAAAAGCATACATAACTGAAACTGAAACTTCGACGTGCCCTCGTCACTTCCCGTTCTGAAGTGCATATTAAACACGGCGTGAGAAAGCGAAAGGAAGCCCCTCAGGTCGCCATCTGTGGCTGATGTCAGCGATGTCTCAAGAGTTTTGCCAAAGTGCCAAAGGCCATCCAACCAAAAATGCAAGTGTTGCTCAGCTCTGCTCAGCTTTAAATATCACCGAAAACGTGCGCCAACTGTGTCTTTAATTTCAATTTATTATGACCACATCACCAGGCTGGGAAATGCGAATGAATTTTTATAGTTTTGCATTTGTCATGCTGTCAAATGGCAGGATGGCAGGATGGGAAAAAAATGTGACAACTGCAACAACAACGCAATTTCGCGCATGGCGAGTGTCAAAAATGTTGTGAATTTAGGCTACAAATCAAATTCAAAAACCCAAACACGCTAGCATCTCACAATGGCGACCGCCATGCAAAAACAGGAAACGAATCCAATTCAAAATGGTTTCTGATTGCATGGAAATCCAATGCGGCACTCAACCAAAAAGTGTTGCATACTTGCGGGCTGCTCCAGCCATTGCATGACATGGGAAAATGCAGAGGAGAGAGGTCCTCCTCGCTGAGGACCTAATGAGAGTTTATGCACACAAATTGATTGAGGACTGTTCCGTTATTATAACAGGAAAAATTGGAACATGTTTGGAGTCAGATGATGGATAGATACGATTTTTATTCTGCAACCCGGCTACCATTGCAGCATTCATCAAACATTCTAATTTCAATAAGTCTACAGTTCTGACATTTTCCTAGAAAGTTTCTAGTTTCTTCTTGACATTCATCAAACTTTGCTCCTACTCGAGTCTATGACATTCGTTTAAAGCTGTCGAAGTCATCTCGAAAGTTGTACAATGTACACACATACATGCATACATATTCCCTGCAAGGCAAGTGCAGACGCCATTAATTAATATAAATGATGACAGTTTCTAATGTTTGTCCTCGCGCTGGTGCTCCAAACTACCTCCTCCTAATCACCATCAGCCGCTACTACATTCACATCCACACATTTACATCAGGGTCTTTGGGTGGTAAAGGAACATGTCGCGCTCGTGTGTGTGTGTGTGTGTGTGAAGGAACATGTCGCGTTTGTTGGATGTCATTAAAAAAAATGAAGCAAAAGTGCCTCTTACATTACAACCCATAATTTTCGCATATTAGTCGGCAGTAAGCAGTCGAGTAGAGGGGACTGGCGTAGACTATGTGCGGGAATCATATGCACTTGACATGCAATTGCGTGCCGAGGGTCCCCTCCCCTCCCCTTACCAAGAGAAAGACGAAGGACGACCGAGAACCAAGAAGGAAGAACGTTGGCAAATTCGCCTGGCTGAAAATTAAAACATTATTCATAAGCAGACGTCGACATCGACATCAGGGGGGAGGACTACTACGATGGCGGGAACCAAGGATACCCACTAATGGCATGCTACCCGAATCCCCTGTCTAGGTGGATGCAGTGGAGAGACCTTCGCCTCCGTCTCCATCTCCATCTCCGTCTGGTCGTTGCTTTTAGTGCTATTCAGGCACTAACGAGTCCAAAGCTTTGGTAACTGTAAACTTTACGTGTCCTCAGCTTAGTCCCCCTCCCGCTTCTGGCTCCCTGTGTGGGTTCGAGTGGCTTCGACATCTTGAGTGGCTCTGAATGTAATCAAGAGCGATATCAAAGTCTCCCGTGTGAGTTTCTAATGAACTGGCGTGCCAGAGGTTCTTAGTTCTTTGCCTCTGGTCCAATTTATTGAGCTATAAAGGTGTCAAAATGTCTACTCTTCTCACCTTCCAGGCATATTCGTTCATTGTGAATAATTAAGAAGACGTTTGCGTGTGGCTATCCCTTCTGCCACCGGGCATCCCCCCTCGGCATTGCCATAAAAAAATCTCATTAGGCCAAATGTGTATCATAATGACTTTCCATTTGCCTTTGCCACCGTCCCTCTTCACTTCTTCTCTGAGATGGTCCTTCTCTTTTTTTCGTTTGCAATGTTTGAATTGGGTTTGGTAATTCATTAGGGCCAGGTAAATGAATGAATATGGGAATGGGAATGGGTATAGGAATGGAAATGGAAATGGGTATGGGGATAGATTTCGTTAGTTAATCATTGACTGGAGAGCAGAGTTGTTGCTTGGGAGACTATTAAAGAGTTTACTTTTGGTTTGGTTTTAGGATAGCTTTCTTTGATGTACATGTACTGGAATGGAGTTTCGGAGTTGTTGCTACTCCTAAAAAGTCCTTTAAATCTATGTACAGCGCATTGAGATTTTCAGTATCAAAAAACTATTTGTGTATTCTCGTATTTTGCGCAATTTTATATGCATTAGCTGTTACTGTTACTTCATCATCATTAGCCGACACACCACACCCTACACCCTACACCATATACCCTACCACGAGCATTTCCCCTGGGGGCGTGTCTGCTTTAATTACATGCTAATTATCCAAAAATGACTCGACAGAATCCAGCAGAATGAATTGCACTTCTTGTTGTATAATTTTTGTGGAACTCTAATCTCTCTCCCTCTCTGTGTGTGTGTGCGCCTGATTAATTTCCCTTTAAAAAGCCCCACAAACCTCTCTTCGTTTTCTCTTTTGAAACCTAGGCAACTGATTCAGGACCATATGTTCTGTGGGAAAAGCAAAGCAAAAGCAGTCAGCGGTAAGCAAAATTCACAGCCAAAAGTGGCATCAAGTTGTGGTTAGCCTGGGGCTCGAGTTGTCCTCGAGCCAGTTCTTGGCCGGACATGGCTTCTGTTCGATTTGCGATGCTTTTGTGGTCGGTCAGTGCGAAGGATGTGGCCCTGTGGACCCTTTTCAGGAATCGTGTGAAATATGCGGCGCACTCGGACCACCACACTTTCTATTCCTTGTCCTTGTCCTTGTCCTCATGGAAACTTTTGTTGTTTGTTGGTCAAATTGTCGTAAATTAGTTTTAACACCTGACTGAGTGGCTTTCGAGTATCTATGTGTGTATGTGTATATGTGTGGGCGGATGTCTGCCTGGGTGTGCATGTATGTATGTGTGTGTGGGTGTTTTTCGATTCGCATTCTCTCAACAAGTTTCCGGGCCACTTTGTCTATCAGTCTTTCCTGGGGATTGGAACCCTTTTGTCGTTCGGGACCCATTGTGTACGTACGAGTTCTGACCTTTCTATCTGGCTTGTGGTTGTGTGAAATTAATGTAATCGGCTTTGTTTAGCCATAAACTATGTGTGGACATGGATTTTCAATTAAATTGAATGCGGCAAATGTCGAAAACTCTGCTGGCCATTGACTTGAGTGGAAGGTGTTGCAAAGAGCCAATGCCTAGAGGCTTGCGTTCCACTCAAGTGTTTCGACATGGGTTTTGGTCTTTTCGAAAGTCTCTTACTTCCTTCCTTCCCCTCCTTCCCTTCCGCCATGTGCCATATTTTATATTCACATTGAAATTCCATCATTTTGAGGCGCTGCTTTTCGATTATTCGCTCTCTGCCTCATCATTAATTACAATGTACTTTCGGGGCTGACTTTCCCATTGACTGACTTGCCTTCGCACCCTCTTTCGCATTGCTTTTTGATTTGAGTTCGTCGGGTGCTCTTGCGGCCGCCATTTTCCTGGCATTCATTCATGCACACAGCCATACACATACACACACACACATGTGTGTGCATTTTTCATTTCCGCCTTGTCGTTGCGGCATTTCCGTTCATTTTTCACATATTTTTACGCCGGCGAGACGGTGACTCCACACTCGTGTCTGTATCTGTGTCTGTGTGTCTGTGCGCTTGGGAAAATGAAAACTTGCCTTTTTTTTGGTGGCTTGCAATTCATTTTTCATGTCACCAGCTCCTTTAGAGTCCTCTCTCGCTGGGCTTTGCTTTAAAGCTTTCGGTAATCCTTTCAGAAATTACATTTCCTCCTTACCCTGCTTTTCTCTGACTAAACAACATTGTCAATACACTCGGAACAATGGCGTTGGAGCGTTCATTTTAAGCGCTCCACCTGAACGCCTCACACCAGACGAAAAGCTTGTGCCAAATATCCCAGAGCGGGGCAGCAGCGGAGGCGAGCGGACAAGTCATAAACCACTCAGTGGCCAACTGAAAATACCACAAATATTTGCCGCTAACCAACTTGCCAGCAAATCTCTCGCAACTCCAACTCCCACCTTGCTCTCAGAGTCCGTCCGATCTCTCTACATCTCACGTTCGTTTAGTTTTGCTGGTTTTATGTGCTTTACTCTTTCGCCTTTTGATATATGGCCATTGCAGGCTCCGCTTTTCCACGTTTCCACCTTTCCAAATTGCCTTTTTTTTTTCAAGGTTTCGGCCAGAGGAGGGTATGGGTTTGTGTGTGTGTGTGTGTAAAACCGAAAGTGCTGCCATTTATTTTATTGCCATCTCAAGAGCTGGAACTCCTCGCAGAGACTTGCTTCTGGCTCCAGCTGTCCCATCACCTCCTCCTCCTCCTCTCACAAACCCTTCCATCCCGAACCGCTTCGAGTCTCGACAGCCACGGCAATGAGTAAAAACTTTGAAAGCTGCCATAAAATAAACTGAGACCAAAACCCAACGATGCACCAAAAAAAAAGTACGAGCATAAACGAGGAGAAAAGAAAAGTGACCCAAATGTTGTATTTTTACAGTATTTGGATTTGTGGAGAGTTTCGTGTGTTTTTATGATGGGATTTTAACGAAATTTGCTTGTCTGGCGTACCGATTGAGTACCGATTCCCCTGCCCACCAGCACGAGCACTACTGGCCTGGACGGGCAGCAGGTGATGGCCCTGGAATTGCACTGGTCTAGGGTTCGCTCTGATGGGTTTCTGTGTCAACGGGTTTAGCGTAATGGGAAGCTTATTAGAGGCAATCTTCTGCAGTTGTCAGCTCGTTTTCCTGGCTAAGGCGATTGTCCGTAGGTCATCGAGTGTTTGATTGGCAGCGGTAGATTTGTGCGATTTCAATTGGAAGTGCGGTTCAGTGTCGAATCTTTAGAGAATATTCTCAATAGTTATCAGATCCCAAACTGATTTCTAGTCTCTGAATATACTAATACCTATTATAATACTCTTTAGAGTCGTTTCCCCTCCCTGATGGTTGGTTTTCAATCGGTAATATCCTCCAATACGACCCCGATTTCCTCTCCCAATCATACGCCCTCAACACAATATTCGACCCCCTCTTTGATGCACTTTACTAACTATTTCCTTTAGGGCGCAACTTTTGTGATGTGACATTCGAGAGGAGACCAAAAAAATAGATGATGTGCTCTTTCGGGCTAATGAATTTGTTTCAAACTTTGCCCCAAAAATGTAAAAGTTCTGCCCCAGAGCTTTCCCCACTCTAGGTATGTATATGTATCCCATATAAATATTGCTTATACACCGACCGACCAACACACACACACACGCACCACCTCAACCATAATACAGAATGAATAAAAAAGGAGAAACAATTTTACGGTTTTTGTGGCCAAGTTGGTTTTGAAAGTGAGTTTTGTGCCGGCTCATGGGATCATTGTTTTACGGGGGGAAGTGTAGGGGAAGAAGTGCTTAACAATTTAGAAGGCCCTAATTGACAGCATTAGGATTCAGGAAAATTGACAGGCCCCCGAGTCGACAAGGCTCATAAGTATGCTTTAAAATGTTCTCGGTTAGTTTTTTCTTTCTTCTTCCGTTCTCTGGCTTCAGCTCAAACATTTACAAATATTTTATGAGCACTTAACTCGGGGCACTCTCACACACACGCAACTTAGGTGGGGGCGGGGGGGGGCATATGAGGAGACACGCAATAAAAAGTCAACAACTGCTTGACGGGAGTGTGGTGGCAGGATGATGGGACGCAGCTCCTATTCGTGGGAGCCTTTGTGAAGACAAAACTTGTTCGTGCTCTGCTCCTGGGTGATTCTTCTCCTGATGATGCTTCTGACGATGCTTCTGCTGATGGTGATGTCGATGATGACGATGCAGCATGACATGTTTGCCAAGTACTAAATGAAATCAATTTAATAAGCTGTCAATAATGTACAGAAGCATGAGGGAAAGGAGAAATGCGTTAAGTGAACGCGTATACATGCAGACAGTTCACTGAGAGATCCACTCAATTGCAAGGGAAATGCTTCAAATAAACGGAGTGCCAATAATACGTCGTTAGTGGGATGAATATAAGTAGAGGAGAAAATGTACGAAGAGGTGCAAACTGTAGTTCCATTATCCATTATGTACTTGTTATTAAAGTTGAATAGTTCAGTTGTTGATAAGTAAAAGATATTAGATAGATATTTGAGAGAGAGTATATACATTTGTTTGGTAAAGATTTGGTAGCCTTGGATACTTCTCAGAAGCCATCAAAAGTTGTTCTCTTTCGAGAGGGAATCATCATGCAGGAAATCGCCGTGTTCAAAACAGACCACAGGCACCTCCTTCGTTGTTGTTGTTGTTGAGTTCACAGAAGGTTATGCGTCAATTATTCTGCTTTATGTCTCACTTGCAGATAACCGTATACATATTCCCTGTGTATAGCCCTACCGAAGCTATTAATAGAACTGTCAAGCGTGTTTATGACATGCCACAACTTTTGCTCCCACGATTAATTTCAGGGCACAGCGAACCACATTCCTCCTCCATCTGTATCTCATCCAAACGAGTGTGTTGGCTTTAAGCTGAGCTTTAAAAATTGAGACACAAATTCAGAGAAAGAAATACCAAAGGAGAGAGAGGGAAAGAAGAGTGGCACGTCTGGGGGAAGGTAACAGGCAACAGTTTATGGGCGAAAGTGTGTATATTTTCATGGCAACGTACGATATTATTTCTTATCTTGGGACAAACGTGATGTTCAACCAATGGTCGATTTCCCCCAACACTCTTTCTCTCTTCGCTTCCTCTCTTGCTCCTTTCTCACTCTATTTTGCTGCCTTTCGTCCTCACTTTGTTTCTCTTTCTCTAGGCAGCCTTGTTGCGATTTCCATAACTATAAATATCGATTACCTTTGCTGCCAGGCATCGCCCTAGAGTGCTTAAAGTTGCCACACAGACATACCGAAACATAGACTGATTCCACACATATACATACATACATACTTGTATCCACACGCAGAGACACTCACACATACAGCACCTCAATGGGCTACAACTTGAGGCTGTCATTGTTTTCTTCCTCCTTCTGTGGCTTCGTTCGTTTCTTCTGCCTCTTTGGCTTCTTCCCCTTCTCTATTTACATCTCTGTCTCCGGCACTTTCTTCCCCTTTCTCCAGCCTCGTCTTCGTCTCGTATCTTTGACGGTTTTATGTTTTAGCTATTGCTATTTCTCCTTTGCTCTGCTTACACTTTTACCTGCCTTATTTTTCTCTTTGACAAATAAATTGACATGCCACATTGCGATAGCGACGAATAGGATACACACGGATACACACGCACACATTGGGTGGCACACTAACACAAGCAGAACTTCACACACACACATTATCGTATGTGGAGAAAGGCATTTTCGGGTTGAAAGGTAAATGCGTTGATGTTTGCATACCCTTTTGGAAAGAAACTGGCAACGATCTCTGGTGAGAAAATGTAGAGCTCGACCTCTAGTACAAGTATCTTGTATTAAGTAAAAGATAAGTAAAAGATTTCATAGCGATCCCCAGATCTCCTGTCACTTAGAACTTCTTCAACCTTTCCATAGGTTCAGAAACATATAGATACAAGTATACCCTACCTTTGGTTAGGGTATCGGAAACTGCAAAGAAGAGCAACAATATCGAAACTTGTATCGACATTGAGACAGTTTAGAGGCGACATTTGAAGGTTGCTCTGGCAATGATGGTGCGTGGGTCCTGCCATCCGGAATCCGCCTCGGATACGCACCTCTCCCATCCCCCCTCCGACCGTGCACACCTGGCTTTCGGCTCTGCCCTCTCTTCCTCTACCACATTCCAACGGTGCTCTCTCTTCCGCAACGAAAACAATGAAATGTCAGGCACGTACGAAAGGAATTCGTTTACTTCGACTGTTTTCCTTCCTTTTCCTCTCACTCATTCTCTCTTTATCTCTCCTTTTACCTCGCTCTATTCCACTCTCTCTCTCTCTCTCTCTCTCTCTCTCTTACTCTGAGGGATTTTTTTCTGAGTCGACTAGCTTGGCGAATTTGACGTGCAACGTGAATGTCGACGGCATGAAAGAAAATAAATATGCCACAATATGTTAACGACAAGTCTGCCCTGGCCCCTGGCCCCCTGGCTTGCCTACCCACGCATACACCTCTCTCTGTGTGTGGCAACACCCCGCTACCGCTCACATTAGCACTTTGAGGGGGTGGGGCTAGGGCTAGGTGAACTACGTGCCATGCTATACTTTTGACGCTCACTGTAAATAAATATTATTTAAGCGACACTAAAAAATTGTATTCGATTATTCACCAAATGCTAAGATAAATGAATGCCCCAGGGGGGCCGGTCCTGTCCACAGTGGGAGTGGGTGTAGTGGGAGCTTACCACGAATTATGTGCAATAAATGGAATGTGGCAGCATAAATCATTATAGCAGATACATACAGTAGCTTCTGTCTGTCTCTGCAGATGGGTGTGGTGTGGTTGTGGCTCCTCATTCCCTTTTTGTGGTTCTTTTTGTCGTCGCCGAAAAGTATGCAATCATTTTTCAATAAGCTCTATTAGCTTGTCAGCCAACAGATGACACTTGCGTAGGCGCTTGTAATGAACATTTGTGCGTATCTGTGTGTTTTGAGCGTATTCATGTGTGGGTGGCAGATCAACCAATATCCATTGCTATTAGCTGCAAAAAACAGCGAATATTGTGTACAGTATGGCAAGGCCTGCGGGTGTTTTTCTGTGTAATCGTAATATGACCATTGGATTGCTATTGGAACACGCTTTTTTGGTGGGCCGTTCTGGCATTGCCTTCTCATATTGAGAGCTTAGGCAGTAAGTAAGCAAATATGTAGTCAAAGTAGGAGTTTGGAAGAAGTAGAATGTTCTCTTACCCTCTTTCTGTTACCGTTAAGAACAAATTTTTGATATTTTGCTTCAATCTTCTGGAAGAAATATCAAAATTATATAGAAATTCCAGAGCTTTCCCAACGAAAACGTTTCTATGAACAACTCCACATAGTTTTCCATCAAGTTTTCGCTATGACAAATTGCAATCTCCTATCGTCCGTGTCTGTGTGTTTACTGGAGCGCCGAATGCAGTTGCCAATTGCCCAAAAACCACTGGCACTAATAAGTTTGGTGATAAACTCGGACTCCACAACCTGTAGGCCTTTGAGCGAACCAAGAACCGACCATAATTACAAGTTAATGGTGTCCACATGTAAGCTGTATCGTGTATCCTATATCCAGTACGGTCCTGGTCCTAGTCCCTTCGCTCCTGGTAATAACTTTATTAATTACGCCTCCGGACTCCAAGTGGGACACTCGGAAAGGAAAGTAACGGAAAGGAAATGCCTTGAAGGTCTCCAGTCTGGGCAACAGCTGGTCAGCTCTGGGGTTTTTGTGTGCCTTATTAATTTATTCCATTTCCCCCTTTTACGACCTCTCCAAGTGAATTAGTTGCTGGAAGTCCTTTAAGCACTTTTCCTGCCTGCTTTATTTGCATTTCAGATCCTCCACGGAAATTTAAAGTGTATTTTTTTTACCCAGCCTTTAACGTTTCTGTTACGTGTTTTGTGTAGCTTTTTCAACATGAAAATCCCTCAAAAATCAATGGAATGCGTATGCTCTGCTCAGGAATTACTTGATGGAAGTATGCCCTATCGCATAAAATGTGTTTATTCTCGGTACTCGAATGCCTAGCGAGTTGGTTTAGCTTTGTTTTATATACATATATATACCTGCTTTATATATATTTTATATAGCTATACATTTTTAAATCAAGTTTTCTTTGCCAAACATTTTTAGTGCATTTTTTAGAATTTAGGCTAATTGTATTCCTTTGATTTCAGGTTCGGTTGCAGGCAATCTATTACCAATTACGATTGGCCATGAAACTGTGGGTCAAGTGCTATCTATTTCGAACCGATGCTGATATAACCTTCTCTGCGGCAATGTTTAATTTTGGAGCATAATTTATGGCCGTTGGCGTTTGTGTTTGCCAACAGTTTACAATCGGAAATTATTTAATATGTAAATACAATTACGGGCAATGTATTAAATTCCTCATGTTTGTTTCATTGTTAGAGGATTCATGAGCTGCATTAATGTTTTTTCCCTCTGCTTTAATTGAAGTGCAATCAGGCAAGTTCATGAATGAAAAATTAGGCAACGTTTTAAAGGGACCCGCATTAAAGATGAGCGGAAAATGTATCAAGTTTTGTTGACACACGTTTCTGAGCGGCACTGAAAGGAGTCCTTAGATAGAAATCAGTAAATGTGTCGGCATAAATCATTGACAACTCCACTTCTGAGCCGCGGCGCCTCACCAAATACCACTGACTGTTGCTTAAGCTCTGGCTCTGGTCCTCGGAGACCGCCTCGCTGACTCGCTAAGCGCCTCCCAGATGGTTCACATATGGCAACTATTTGGCCGCAAATTGGTATAAATGATGGTGGATTAAGCCAAATGCTCACCATAAATAAGAATTCCAAATGTAGAGGGAATGGTTAATGAAGGCAGAAGAACCTAGCCGATTGGGACGATACTCTATTAGAAATATTCGAAAATTCGACAGGTTTACGTCCAAACGAGATAGGAACGTTTGTAAGTATTGAAGGTTAATATTAGGATATTAACACCTCTTACATTTCGAAAGATACATCTTTTGATTATCCTTAAGCCATTATACCCTTTTTCAACTAGAGTATTCGTAAACCCAAGGCAAAAAATTCCCTCGAGGAAGGCCGCCAATGCGGACGAAACCAACACGCAGAAAAGTAGGCGATGATTTTTATTAATTGATAAGCATTTGCAACAAGTTGGTACATACATACATGCACACACACACACACACAAGCATATAGTCGCACATACTGTACACACACACACTTGCACAGTAGTATACATTCACAATCGCACACTCAGACGAGCATACAGTCACACAGACGGACAGTCAAGCAATGTGTATTCAAGTCAGACACTGCACACAGAGTCCGTCTCCCTGAATACGTTTCATATTTGAGGTAGGATTTATCATATCAGATCATCTTGCGATAAGCCCCATCTGGACTTTGAGAAAAAACTAGAACATAAACGTAAAAGAGAACGAAATTGGGGGGGGAAGAAAAGAAAGCAGAAAGCAATTGGTGGAAAATAGAAAAGGATTCATAGAAAAACTACATCAAAGGAAACAGAGCTCATGGTTCTAAATACACAGTTGGACCAGTTTCTAGACGAATGGCAACTTCAAGCGATTTCCCTCTTTAAGGAATATTTGAAGGAATCCATTAATTGATGGTCTACGGTTAAAGCTTGGGCAGACCTAAAACGAAGATAATTAATAATATTTGCCAACTAATTATTAGGAAAATTTTCCACTTCAACTTATTTGAGGAACCAATAAAGAATGGAATGGGGGGTAAACTGGCAAAGAATATTTTACAGCAAAAAAGTGCATTCTTGAAACTTCTTCTATACGGAAAAAAAATACAAATATTTATTCCTCTTCCGCTTCCTGTTTCTTCAAAGTTTTCATTATTTTTTTTTTCTTTGAGTCGTGTGCCTCTGCATAAAGTTTGCGCTTTTCATGGTAGGGGTAGGGGTAGGGGGGGAGAGAGGGCTGGTTAGAGCCAAGAAAAATGTGCACTTGTCAGCAAAAGAAAAGTGCAAAAGCACGAAAGAAAAGAAAGAACATCATGGCAAGGCAAGGGAACGAGACGGGGACTTTTGCTGGACCCAAACCAAACAAAAATGCAGTCGAAATCATTAAAAAAATGGCAGCGTAATTGATAAAAGAAATGCGGGTGGGATGGTGGGCGGAAGGGAGGGAGGTGGGCGGTGTGTGTACGCAAAAAGAAAAGAATGCGAAGAAGTTTGAGGTTGAGAAGCCTCAAGTTTATTGCAATGAC
This sequence comes from Drosophila algonquin, assembly GCA_035041765.1. Classification (NCBI taxonomy): domain Eukaryota; kingdom Metazoa; phylum Arthropoda; class Insecta; order Diptera; family Drosophilidae; genus Drosophila; species Drosophila algonquin. The sequence continues at coordinate 1,467,490 of JAWNKY010001579.1, read as the reverse complement.
ATCGTTAAAAGTCTACCAAGTACGAGTACACTTCTTGCTCGCTCTCTCTTGGTTCCGTTAGCCCCTCTTTGGTCTGCCTTCTCCCTGAAAGACTTCCCTTTCTTTCTGACAGACTCTCCCCCTCTCTTGTTCAAGTGACTATTCAGATGCCGAATTAGTGGCCACAAATTGGCCCGACTCTCGAGCATTTCCAAAGAGCCAAGGGCTGTGGCGGGAGAGGGGGCAAAGATTCATTGCAGCAGATGGAAGATTAAGGAATGTGTGGTTAACTGTTAGAAATCTTTTTGCACACCCAAAAAATCATCCCCTTACCATTTAACAGCCGTTGGGAAAACTTCTTGTAAAATGCAAATGAGGGAAATATTTTGCTGCTCTTCGTCTGCAGCCATTTGAGTTATTTGAACCAACTAAAATGCCATTCTGTGTGTATTTCCCTGGGAAACAAAGGGCAGCCAGAGCCAGGGGCAGCCCGAAAGGAGAACTGACCTCCCGCCCCCCGCCGCCAAGAGTCTCCTTCAACCTCTTCCACGGTACTTAAACCAAACTAACAAAAAGTTCGCTTTATTTTTCCCTTCTATTTGACTTGGCTTCTCTCATTCTCTGAGCGAAAGAGAGAACTATAAAGAATAGAAGGGGTTGGGGTTGGGGCAGAGCGTAAATTGGGGGAGATCCTCCGTTGCATAAGGCATTTGCATAAGTTGCTGTTAACCTTTTCCAACCCACTTGCGCCCTTTCCGTTCAGAGTGAAATTGTTATACCCGCTACTTGAAGAATAGTGGGGTATATGGGGTATTCGCGTCGACTACCAGATCTGAATATCTTGAGCCTGAGAACCAGAGGTACCTTCTAGTCATGATTTCCACAAGAGTTTGGCTCCTTTTTGTTTTCTCATTTCGTGGTGGAAAAGACCAGCAGCGTCAGTGGAATATGAAATGAAATAAAATAAAATAAATGGATAACTTTTTGGTGGAAAAATATTTAGTTTTAAACTTGGCGGCGGCATCCATGCCACACCAATAAACTAACCAAACTAATGTTGAAAGATACGGCTGATATTTGAACATTTCAAATTTCCCCAAAGAGCGAGAGAGACAAAATAAATCAATACAATTTTCGTTGCCTTTTCGCCTTTTTGGGTGTCCTGCCCTCGGGGGGAAAAACAATCAAAATCAATTGAGGAAATATACTTTTTTCCTGTGGTTGTATCGTATATATTATTGCCGGCAGCAAGACACTGCCACGCCCATCATTACCGAAGCGTATGTCTAGGAGGGAGGGGAAAAAGTTAAAGCCCAAATTGAAATTTTTGTGCCGATGGTGGAGATGGGAGAAACTTGAGGGAAACTTTATAGAGTTATTCTTTAAAATAAATTTAAAGATTTAGATAGTAAGATAGTGGATAGTAGCCGCGGTCTCAGGTCAATCAATTGTGATTTTCCAAAGAAAAAAATATAGATATATGTATGTACATATGTATATATAGAAGAGTCAGTCATCTTTTTAGCATCATATCTACCACACAATCTTAGTTGTTCCATAAACCGAATCATACAACTTTTGTCTTAATTAAACATATAATAATAGCTTAAATTGTGTGGTGCTTGAGGGGACTGCGGGGGACACTTTGACAAGAAAAGACAGTGGCGAGTGCGGATGGAAAAGTTTTGTGCTTTCCCGTTGATAAAACAGAATTTCCCCCATGGACTTGTGCTGTCCACGCCATGTCAATGCCAAGCTCAAGTAGTCGTCCCCTTCCAAAAAGGGTGAACAATAATAAAACAATAGGTCTGGAGAGAGCCGACACATATGTACATACATACATACATCTTTATGTTTGTGTGTGTTTGTGTGTATAGAGAGCAAAAACTTTTGGTTATTTTTATGTGTTCACATTATTTTTTTTTTGCTGCTGTTTGCACTTTATTACATTTTGACAAACGGAAAAGAAGTTTTCCTTCCTGCCAACACTTTTCCTACTTCCGCTCTGCACTGAAACATGAATATCCCTTTGAAGGAGGGCGGGGGGAGAGGGGCGAATGGCCAGCAGTTGATTGTTGTCTGGGCAAAATGATGTTGTTCTTTGGAAGTGAAAACAACAAGTGCCAAGATCATAAAGTAAACCAAAGAACTTTACTCTAGCGACCCCCAGATGAGCAGTACATTTGTAGCACCCCAAACGAGTCCATAAAGTTTCACAGTCTGTGGCCGTCCCATCATCCCATCAGCCCTTCATCCCATCGTACTGTTCCGTTCCGGTTTGAGTTTAATTTTCTGGCTTATTTTCGTGCTCATTTTTCAGGAAGAAATCAATAACCGAATTTATTATTCAACAGCAAACAAGAAACTCAAAATCAACTCGAGCTCCTCGCCCAGGACCCTCTCAAGGCCGCCGTTTGGGCCAAGGTTGCCGCAAATTAAAATTATAAAAAGAAATCATGTACAAGTAAAGGAATATACTCGTACTTGTATACAAAAATTCATACTTGAGCAGCACTCGAGGATGGCTGTTTGTGTGCTTGTGGTGTTGTGTATTGGGTGAGTGCTCGGGGTCGGCCTCAAAGTCACGCGATTGTGCCTCAAAGCCAGCAGAGGAGTGCCTCGACTCGGCTGACTTTTCGAGTGCGTTTTCCATTTAATTACTGTTTTCTGACTGCTGCCCAGTCGTCCCTCTCTCTCTCTCTCTCTCTGTTAGTGTATTTGCAACTGGCTGGAATGAATGTGACATAATGGGCTTGTTAGAGTCCCACTGTCTATTGATTGGTAACCAATTTGAATCGTTTATTCAGTTAGTCGTATTTAAGGGTCTACTTGGTCTGTTGGAACTGAATTTTGCTCATTTTGAGACCCATAAATGATTCCCGGTAAATGAGATTTTCAGTTTGAGAGACTCCTGATGAGATGTGCCTCTAATTAACTTTGAACTGAGCTTCCTTCTGTGCCCAGAGTAAGGTCCCTGATCCGCTTACCTCAGGACATATGGGCAAACAAAGGATGGAGTCTGGGAACACTTAAATGCTGTCCGGCACTGAAGTCAGTTATTATGAGGCTGGGGAACCGTAATATCCAAACACATTCTTCCTGCTTCGCTGAGCCCCCACTCTGGTTCAACTCCTTGAGCTGGTGCCACGAATAGTTTGGCCCTTCTCCCGTTTTGCATATTTTGTCATTTTATTTTTTGGTGAATATGTATATGTATTTTTCTTCGTGGCACAGAGGCACAAGGCAGAGCCAAAGAGAGCGAGAGACAGACAGAGAGAAAGAGAGAGCGAGCGAGCGAGCGAAAAGGAGCGAGGGCTTCGAGTCATGTGTGGCAGACATGCATAATTCAAAACGTGGCTGGGAAAATGTTTGCCCTACCCTGGCGTATGTGTGTGTGTGTGTGTGTGTTAGCCACTTTTTATGTTGGTAATTCGACTATGGGGACATGTCTGAGTGTCCCCGCGTCCTCGTGTCTCTGTCTGTGTGTGTGTGTGTGTGTGTTGTGTGCTAACGCAATTTTCGTATGAAAGCTGGCCAAAAAAGAGAGGAACGAGAGGAACCACCGCCAGTGCCACCGCCACAGCCACCGCTGCCGCCACCGCCACCGCCTTCGCCTTCTGTTTGACATATTTTTCACACAACGTCTGCTTGTTAAATTGTTGGCGGCAATTTTGAGGTTAGCGTGACAAACACAAGCACACTAGCGCGCACGCATGCACAGACATGCATGCACATGTACCGTTGCTTGCAAGGACATGTGGCAGTGCAACCGACTTGATGTTTGTCAAGTTCTTCGGGGCGATACGAGTATGCGACTATAGTGGCCCCCCCATGCCCCACCCCCCCGTGGTTCAGCAGTCACAGTTTGCTGCTCTTTCGCTTCTCGTCTTTCACACATTTCCACTTTGCTGTGGCTGTGGCCAGAGAAATGATAATATCCTCATAGAGGATGTCCATTGCCATGTAATCAGATGAAGCATATACGCTTGTTTGATAGGACATTAATGGAATTGGATTTATTTAGCCCTAAGAAAGAGAGGAACAAATTGAATTTGGAACGTGTACAAGATCCAAATGGTTCAAGGGAATCGGGGAAAACCATTTCAACAGAATGAACAAAATGGCAAACTGAAAAATGAAAAATCTATGAGCAGATTGGATGGGATATTTCCTCTGCCTCGACATGCATAATAAACAGGGTTTAGTCATCTATATTGTAGCCGATATACCCTCTCTGAGGGCAAGTGAAAATTGAAATTAAACCCTTTTCCCTCCCTTTGCCTGCTGCTGCCCTGCGTTCATCTCAACCAGTTTTTAATGGACTTTTACCTACGTCTGACAGTGTTTGTAAATATGCAAAGTTCGTTTTTATCTTTTGCACATTTCTTTCTGACGTTTTCCATACTGTGGCACGCGAACGGAGAGTGGGAGAGTGGGAGCCAGGCAGAGAGACGGAGAACTGAATTGAGAATCGCTTGCATGTTTAGCACTTGACGGCTTAATGGCGAACAATTTGGGTTAAGACAAAAGGCAACGCCCCTTGCCAACTGCCGTCTGGGCCTGCCCTGGAGTAAGGGAAGAGGCGCGGGAGGAGCAGGTCACTGGGAGAGCTTAAATAAGGACATTTCAATTATTGTAAGAGGCTTTAAGTGAGGCCTTAATGCCTCAGCAAGTTATGGAAATTTCAATTCAAAATTAAAGCTGCGGCAAATGCATGCCGTAATCGGCTTCCTGCAAGCGGAATGCATTCGAAAAGATGGCAATCTTATTTATTTGCTCGCCTCGAAGGAGAATTGTTTTAACTGAAACCGTAATTCGCAACATAAATAACTTGCCCCAGGCTCTGGACAACAGTTGAAGCGTCGACAGAAGGGACAGGACCAGACAGGATTCGGACACGACTCAGTGTTGTTCAGTATCCGCTGTCCACTCAACCAATAGCTAGGAGGCAAACAAAACCGACAGGGCTTATGGGCGAGGGGGGCGCTGTGTGGGGAGGGCGGCCTCGGGTGGGGCTTAACAAACATGCAGCTGCCAACAATTTATTGGCTGGACAATGACAACGACAAGGTCCGAGCAGGACAATTATCATGGCAAACATTCATCCAGCAAAATGAGGGACTGGCGGTTGTGGAAGGGAAGTGCCAAAGGAATGCTTAAGCCACTCATTCGAACACATTTTTATTTGTTGGAATAACGTTCCATTCCCATATGTTTGAGATCGGCTTATACGATTTCCACATCGAGCTGCATTAAGCTCTAAAATGGAGGCTGAATTGTGTTTCTCAATAAAAAGCCTTTTAAAGTATAACGAAAATACCATTACAATATTTTCTTTTTTATCTCTCTATTTTTTATCTTTAACTATAACATTATGTGCTACCTATATAGAAGTGAATTGGAATTTAATTTGAGTAATCTGCCCAAGCAAATGGCTGTAATATGAAATTAATATTGTGTAAGCTTGGCTTTGGGTTTTAGCAAATAAATTCCCGATTTAGTTTTATCTCATCTGTAGCTATACATTTCATGGATATTCTTTTCCTTTAGTTCGTAGTTCATTGACATTTCGCCCACCAGCTGAGGAGCTGCTTGATTTCCACCTTCTCTCGAGCTGAATCTCAGCTATGCTATTCCTTCAATTGGGGCTGGGCTTCTCTTTTTCCCTGCCGCGAGCAAAGTTTTTGCCGAGACATTTTCCCGGCAAGGATTTTCCGTTAAAGTTGAAACATTTGATAGAGAGAGAGAGAGAGAGAAGAGAGAGGGAGAGCACTTCTGTTGCAGTCTTGGAGTTGCAAAGTGCATTAGACACAATGTAATCGATATGTAAGGAAACTGCTTTAAAATTTCAATCAAGAAATGTGTTTGAGCTATCGTTTCATTTTTGGGGTCGTTCGGGGGTCGTTCTTTAGATATTTGTTTATCCAACGTTAAGTTTACATTAATGCGACTTATCAGTTTCCCCAAATTGAAATGTTTGCACTTGACTGATTCTGTACGCTCGCGCTTCCTTCCTGTTTTGTTTGCTCTGTCTCCTTTCTTGTCGGTGTACATATGTGTATGTGTGTATGTATGTGTGCATATGCCTATCGAATTTACTTACTTACTTATTTAGGTAGCAAGGCTAATGGCATGCGAGGGTATTCGTGGGCGTGCACGTATCTCTATAGCTGTTTTAATGCCAGGTTAGGTAAACACTTGCGAAATGAATTAACTTTAAGCCGCAAAATTTGTGCTCTTGTGTGTGTGCTCGTGTGTTCTTGTGTGTGTGTGTGTGCATACATAAATGCTTGTAATTGTTTATTTACATAACTTGACATACGATTAAAGACGCTTTTGATTAACGACGCGAGAGACGAGACGGCAGGCACTTGAAAATGAAATTGCAAACATTAAATCGTTGACAGTCGTAGAAGATGGCAAACATTCGAGAATGAATCGAGGGAAATCAAAATAGTTATAAAATCATTTATATTTTAATTAATCGTAATATATTTCGAGTGGAGTTGATGTGGAGTTTCTATCTGCATTATCGATTTAAAATTAAATAACTGCCAGCAAACAAATCTTTTTTCGATTTCAATTAATGTGAAACGTTTTGGGAATAACATAAAATTTGCCTGCTTCATCCATATTCAGTCTGCCTGAGGCATTTCTGAAAGGGATTTACGCGCAAAAAAAGCCAAAAAGTCAAGGCAGATAAGGAAAGAAGGAACCAAAGAGAAAGAGAAAGTGAAAGCGGGAGAGAAAGTGTATAGAGAGCTGGGAGTTAGGGCAAAGCCGCCGTAAGCCATAATTTAATATATTGACACAAAGCTTTGTCGTAAGACGTGTCTTTGCACCATCATAATCCCCAATATTGTATATTGACAGCTGTCAAAGGAGCCCCACCATTTCCCGTCTCCTCCCCTCCACTTCCCTCCCCTCCCAGCAGATATTCTCGTACGCAAAAAAAAGTCCAGAAGAAAACTGGAAAGGAAAAAGTAAGTTTTTGGCTTAATGCGCAACTATGCGGAAAATATTTGCTCTTAGTTGGAGGTCACCATGGGAAAATGTAGCGCCAGAGCGCAGAGATGGAAATGTACGAGTACATTTGGAGGAGTTGGAGGGCCTAAGCCCTGGAACATAGTTATACGCACACAAATTTACTAGGTGTGTGGGGCTTATGGAATTGAATAATCAATATTTTGGGGGCTATTTCAGTGGTGAAAGGTAAAAAACACACATTTTTTCCATTGGTTCTTTTTATTCAGATCCCAGAGATGTTATACCTATGGATATGTGTGTTGTTGAGATCCTGGCTTAATACTCGTGCTCCCGGGATCTGTTTACCAGTTCCAGGGCTGTGGACAGCAGCAGCGTGGCATCCTGGTATACCTCCGAGTCTCGGGAGTCCGTCATCGAGCTGGGTGGATTTACCTCCGGGTTTCGTGGGCTCATCTCCGGCACAGGTTGGTGATCCGGTCTTCTGTTCTCTTTGGGTTTCTGGCAGTAGTCCAGAGTGTCCATATCCAAGGATCGGTGTGTTCCGGTCGTTGGGTTGGAGTGGTTTTTCGCGCCCTGCAGGGATGTGGCTGAGACAAACCATTCCAAGTTGCTCAGGGATTGCGAAGTTTGGATCGGACTGATCATATCCGCCAGGGAATCGGAGTCAACCAGAATGCTTCCCGAGACGGAGGGGCCAGCCTCCAAGGAAGTGGATCGAGCCAAATGCTTTGGGGACACCGTCTGTGCCGTGAGCTCCTTGACGCGATCCGCATATCGGAGGGTGTTCAGTGTGTGCTCCACGCTGCGCAGACCCGGCGAGATCGTCGCTATCATGCAGGTCTTCACCTTCTTGCCGATGAACGAGTCGCGCAGCACCTGGGTGAGCTTGCAGCCGCGGAATGGAATGTGGGTCGCCTGGCGGCCCAGAGCCCTGATGCACTCCTTCAGCACTAGCAGGGACTTGTTGATCTCGGCGCCTTCCAGGCGTGTCGTTCGATCCGCACTGGAGTTGTCCGCCCCCCGCTCGTTCCCGGCCAGATCGATCAGCGAGAGCTTTCCATGGAGACGGTTCGTCTTGGCGGATCGCAGAACAATCTGGAAAATGGCATGGGAGCGAGAGGACTTGGCGTTGGCCGAGGTGTGGCCTGAGGTCCGGCCACAGTTGCCCTGCTCCAGGAGTGCCAGGACATCGGCGGTACTGCGCACTGGCTTCTCGGTGAGACCCACGACCTGGACCTGCTGGTGGGCATCCTCGAGGACGCGCAGCTGCGCTCTGCCCGGCATCAACAGGTCATAGATCCGCGATCCGTAGATCTCGAAAAAACTGCAGGTCACCTTCAGTCCCAGGTTGGCATTCGCCGGCTCCGCCAGAGTGCTGAAGACATCGGTGGCCGACATCGCATAGATGCCGTCCATCACGTTCTGCTGCTTTCCCGTGAACTCTCCCCCCATTGTGTGGGTCTTGCCGCTCCCCGTCTGGCCGTAGGCGAAGCACGTGGCCATCCCGCCCTCGAATATGTGCCGGACCAGGGGACGGGCCGTATAACTGTAGACGGTGGCGTTCGAGCAGGCCTCATCGAAGGTGTAGTCGAAGCGGAAGTTATGGTTCTCAAGGAACCGCACAAGGTTCACGTGTCGGCGCGGCGAGTGCGCCACCAGCATGTCCGCTCGGGGCATGGTGATCACGTCCAGCTCACGCTCGGCCAGCTCCTTCCGGTTGAGGGGGCGCTTCCGCACACACACCACAATGCCGTGCCTCTTCAGAGGTCCCGGGAAGCCCAAGTCCTCCAGCGGTCGGCTCTCCATCTGCATTCGATAGAAGCGAATCATCCTGGCAGTGTCCCAGTTGGCGTCGCCCTGATCAGATCCACCCCGAACGTCCTTCTGCTGATGCCGCTCCTGCCGGCTGTGCGACCGCTGCCTGGGCGTGGCACTGCCCACCTTCAGGCGCCGCAATGAGGACGGTGCACTGCCAGCCGGCAGACGTTGCATCAGAGTGTTCAACATTCTGTTTGCGCTCAGTGTGGAGGCCCTGGGTGGAATGGACGCCATTCCCGCCCCGCCGTTCCCTCTTCGCTGTACCGCAAAGATGTCCGGATTCATTTCGATGATCTGGGGCAGTGTAACCTCCTTGCCCCGCGTGCAATCGCCCTCGGGCCACTCGACGGTCACCGAATTATTGACCCCGCCATCCAGCTTGATGATGCTCGCCAGATGCACCCGTCCATCCGTGCGGCGTACCAGCACCTTCTGCGATATCGAGAGCAGATCCATGTAGCCGCCGACGAGCCACCCAATGAGATGATTTGACTTTGCCTTTGCTTTTGGCTTGATTTGGATGTCTACAACAAAATTTTTGCGACTGCGAATTTGACCAAAACTATGGAACACTTAAATTTTTAGGAATGGAGGTGATTCGAATATAATATTTAAAAACGGCTACGACAAACATTTCGAACGAGTATTGATTAAGGGAAAATGGTATCTAAGGTTGATTAAATTCGATTATAGCTCTCAGAGTTTGGCATACTCCGCCTTCACCTTTAATAATCCATCTATTTGGATTCCCCCACGGAACGACAGAAACCGCATAGCTCTGTTCAATTGACCGAAGTCTCAAGGCTGATTAGGACATTCTATAACTTAAGACCTGGTAAGACAACAGGAATAACATACAAATGTACATATGTTAGACAGGAAATATGGTAAGAGCAGAAATACCGAGATTGTTTTAGCTATTTGTTCAATTTGAGGGCAAACAAGACAACTGGCAGCCACAATAACCAAATCAACAAAGCGCCACCACTACTGCCATTTGTCGGTGGTGTTTGTCCAGGGTGGTGAGGGGGTGGGGGGTGGCTTTTGCCATGTTCAACACGAAATGAAATGAAGTATTCTTTTAGGCACACACACACATACATATAGTGTACTGCGCTAGTGATAGAAAGGGAACAAGATACAGATACGTTTGCATAAGCCGAGACGTGTGTAACGTACCAAATTGTTATTTATTTTTTGAAGTGCTTGCACATCGCTCTCCCTGCTTCCCCCTCTCTCTCTCTCACTCTCTCTATCTCTCTCTCTTATTTTGGGGAAGGTGTAGCTGTGGCACAAAGCATGCGAGTACTCGTATCTGTTACTGCCTGTGTGCGTAGCGCACAGATACGTGCAACTTGTTTCAGTCTCCACTGGCATCTTGTTTGCTATTTGGCGTCACATTTTGGCAAATTTACCGTGTAATTATCAGGCAAAAACGAGCGAAGAACGAGCCTGCGAGGCAAGAGGCTTTAAGCCGGAGCTCCATCCAAAAATGCAACAAGAAGTGGGCAAATAAGGTACGAATACGAATACTCGTAGTACCTGTGGTCTGGCTGCCGCCTGATATGCAAATTTTCATCGGTTTTCCATGTCCGACTGACTGCACCACGGGCCAGTTCTATTTGGCCTCCACCATGGCCTGGCCTGGCCTGGCCTGGCATATTTGTTTAGCCAGCGACGGCCCCTCCGTGCCAGACAGTTGTGGAATTTCATTTCCATTTTTAGCTAACAATTTTGGACTTGCATCTGCCGCACGTAAGCTCCATATTTGCACCGTGTCCGCCTAAACTGAAAATGCAAAACGAACTAATAAAGCAATTGTGGAGCGGGGGAATATTTGCTGGATTTTACAAAAAATGAAATTTCAAATAAATCTGGACTGAATTGCATTTCCATTTAAAGGGCAGGGCACGAGCGTTCTTATAACGCATAATGTGACACATTATAATTGCTGTTGGCATATTATTCTAACCACACGATATATAATCAGGGGGCTTAAACTAAAATTGGACTTTAATTTCATTCATGAATGAACTATTTAATATCTGTTTCTCCTTTTAGCCATTGTAGACCTCTATCTAAGAACCTCTTTTTGTTAAGTAATCAATACAGTTTTAGTCCATTAAATCCATTAGCAACTAAAGAAGTAAAAACTATAAAATGTCAGAGCAGAGCTATGGCTGAGTGCATTTAATTGAATAAAATAGTTGGCCATCAGAATGGCTTAAATGGTGTTTTGGTGACATAATCAATGTGAGAAATTTTGACATTTCCACTAATCCCCTTAGCCTTTTGTCATTTTCATTTAATTATGCCGCCAGAAATCGGAAAAGCTAAAAACTAAATGAATTGCATAAATAATTTATTAAATAACAATCGCACTGTGGATTAATTTAGGAATATGTTCGCTCCATCACAATTTTGTTTCGTGTAATATTCATTGTATGGCTCTCTCTCTGGGGCATTTGTGAATTCATTTGTAATAATTTTAGAACAGCATCTGAAAGTTGCGAACGAAGTGGCGCTGGAACCAATTTTCCTGGGGCTTTGGACGCAGATCGTTCCAAAAGTAGTACACAATCTCGTTCAGAAATTGATTGACTTTCTCCAGTGTTGTGTCCAACAAGCCGCTTTCATTTTCCACACCGATCATTTGCATGAGGATGGAAACAAATACAATCACAACGGCGGCCTTCAGTAAAATATTTCGTATCATTTTTGGAAGACTCTATCGAATGAACTGTCTGAACAGGAACTGAAGCCACTGGAACTGATGATAGTTTCTATGATAGTTTGATTCAGATTAAAAACAGATCTTGATGGAGTTGATTGAACCCTGCCCTGAAATATGATGGGGTGGTGGGGTGGGGGACTTGATGTGTCCTCTAGTGGTTGCTCCATTTCCTCAATTTCGATTGGGGAGCACTTCAACTAAAGTACAATACCATATCGAGACGAAGAATGGATAAACTAGTGTGTGTAGTATAGTGGAGAAACGAGAAACAATAAGAAAGCAATCCGGCTTTCCGTCAGCCGTCAGCCATTCAGCCAGGACCTGCACAAAACCGCTCAGCACCATGCCCCCTGCTTGAAGTGATTTCCGTTGTACGAGTCATCAGACCAGTCGGAGCTCGGAGCGTTGGTGCATTCAATGGAGTGCACTCTCCGCAAAGGAACACTTGAACTGCAGAAAGAAAAGACGCACAATACACAATACAATGCAGATGTCGAGGGGCTTTGTTTGAATATTGAGTCCTGCTATAACCAAGGCTTTATATGCCCCATTTCACTGAATAATAAAAAAGAATAAAAAACCAAATTGCTGTTGTTCTGTTCTGTTCTGATTTATTTTAAACTCATGAAACTGATGTGCGGAGAAGCCTTCAAAGCTGGAAAGTGTGTTGCGGATGGTAGCTGCAATGAAAGAAAGTTAGATTTTCGTGGGGCTCCAATAGGAGGGAAGGAAGGTCTTACATGTCCTCGCTGGCCTGGCACAAGGAATCCACGAGACGTGTCAGCGGTAGATCTCCCACGCAGATCTTATAGACCGTTGAGAATAGCGGAAATCTGTGGAAAAATGTATATGAAGCCAACCGGAAAATGCCAGGAAAATCCGCTCGAACGCACTTATCCACCAGTCCTTTTTTCTTGAGTAAAATGTGAACCAATTCGGCAGTGACTGGACCCAGGGGCTCATGACCTGATATGAGTATGTGCTCCAGTTCGCTGAGGGGCTTCCCGGTTTTCACAAAGGCCTCGGCCAGTTTCCGATTGCGATTGGCTTAAAAGAGCAACACTTAATTGGGAACTATGGATGTGTGTGAAGAAACCGCTTACCGTAACAGCTGGTGACCAAATCGGATATGCCACATGCCTCGAAGAAGGTGCCCATGCGGCAGCCCGGATAAAAGACATCCACGAATTGCAGCATCTCCATGAAACCCCTACGAATGATGCCCGACTTGGTGTTCTCGTTCAGTTCCATGCCATCGGAGCAGCCGGCAGCAAAGGCAATGATGTTCTAGCTTCTAGGTTAAAACTCAGAGCCTCAATTTGAGGAAGCACAGATACTTACCCTTAGAGTGGAACAGATCTCCACGCAGTCGGCATCTTCGGTGACCACCACTCGGAACGTGGGCGACTTGAAGATGTCCCGGAGCACGCGGAAGTACTTCTGATCTCGGCAGCCGACAGTACCTTCGGCAAAGTTATCATTGGCCAGCTCGTGGGCCAAATTGCAGCCCACCATGACGGAGCAGGAAACCTTCAGCTGGCGCATGATGATCTGAGAGATCAGTATGATCTGTCCATCGTCTCCCCGCTCGAATCCCTTGATCAGGGAGACGGCATGGGATGTGGGCTTCACCTTGCCCAACAGGGTTTTGCAGCAGCTGCTGACAAAGGTGGGGGGTATGGCAAATATCAGGATGTCGGCATCCCTGGCAGCAGTCACAATGTCATCAATAGCCACCTGAAAATCAGTGCTAGACTAGACCACACGAAGACTCCAATGGATCAATTCTCTTACAATATTTGGTGGCAGCTCAAAGTCCGGCATGTACTTCACATTGATGTGGGTTGTGTTGATGATTTCGGTAAGCTTTCGCCCGTCGACTATTTCCTCGTACACATACATGTAGACCTTCGGATCCATTGTGTTCGACATAGCGGCCACATTCCTGCCGACATTCCGGGCTATGGTCGTGGCCCAATTGCCAGATCCAATGATGCAGACCGATATCTTGTCGGCCATCTTACAGTCTGGAAAGTGTATTAATCTGAGAGGTTTAGTTATTGAGTTGATTCTAAAGTCTAAGGCATCTATGATGCGGTAGAAAGCAATATGCTGCCTTGTTGTATAGCAGTTGTCCTCCCATTCAAGGATCGTATGCAGATTTAAGTACAACTTTAACAGCCTTGGAAACCCATGGGGAGGCAAGCGTAAACTTTGTTGACCTTAAAAGTGAATGCATAAATATATTTATGGATAAACGAGAGCAAATATGAAGGCATACATCTACATGGTGTGCACATATTGATTGAGTGCTGGGAAAACAATTCATCAGTGAAGCGGTCGTATGGCGAAAAAATTACGTATACGTCACGTTCACCAAACTGTTCGGGCAAATAATTAACTGTGGCAACTGTTTCAGCCACCATCTCCCTCCGGCACTACCCGAGTCCGAGCCACTGCGGCCAGTTCGTTGGCCCATCCGGATCCATGTGGATTCATGGGTTCATTCATGTTTGCGGCGAAATGTATATCGAGCTGATGCCGGAAAATGTTCATAATTCTCGTATTTATTTTTTAATTACGCTGGCGTTGAGAAAGTCTCTGCAAGAAGAGTGGAGGAGTGGAGTGGGGACTGAGAGAAATATGAATAAAATATCAAATTGCCAGCGTCAAAATGCAAAAGGGCGAAAGGGCGAAAGCCAAAGTGAAATTTTCAACGAAATCAATGTGCAAGAAAGTAAACACTTGGAAATTGTGTGCGACGCTCAGTCGGCAGTCGGCAGTCTGGTAACCGTAGTTTATGGTCCTGCCACCCAGTCCAATCCCAAATACTACGAGTACGAGTACGAGTCCCACCCAATCCAATCCAAGCCCACCCAGCGCCATCCACTCGACTATGAAATCAAAATGGATGATGGCCAAAATGAAAATGGAATTTTTAATGAGCTGCCGCCGAGGCAAAGGCCAAACGAGGTCCCAGGCTCAAAACAATGGCGAGGAGACAAAACAATGGAAATTCGTCCCTGGCTGCGAATGGAGTGGACCAAGGTTGCTGCAGTCAAGTGGGCCGTCGCAATGGAAATGCCCGCCAACACTTTAAAGAGCACAATCCGAGGGGTTCACAGATTTTGTTGGGTCGTTGGGTCGTTGGCTGTGTTTCTCTTTCAGTAAAGGAGGGACTAACTATTTCATGATCGGAAATTCTATGTTCTAATACTGGTAGTACTATTTGCTTGGGAATACCTTCAAAGCAATTTAAATCACTCCTTTCAAATCCAGACAAAAGTATATACACACAGTTGTAGTATTAAATCATACATTCAATCACTGGACAGACTTACAAAATGCCGCCCAAGGAAGAACCCAAGTCGAAGCAGGAAGCAGAACCTAAATACTTCAGCTGTACACAGGTGAGCGGCTCTTTGATAAGACATTGGAGACTTCGAAACTTTATCAGACTCGCGTTGCAGCTAGTTGTGGCCGTGTCCGTGTCATTGTGCTCGTTCTGCACGGGTTTCTGTGGCGCTTACACCTCTCCGGCCCTGCCCTCCATGCAGGGCAAAGATGGCAAGTTCTCGGTGACACCGCAGGAGGAGTCCTGGGTGGGTGGCCTCATGCCACTGGCCTGCATGGTGGGCGGCATTCTCGGCGGCCTACTGATCATGTATATTGGCAGGAAGTGGACAATTATGATCACGGCTCCCCCATTCATTATCGGCTGGCTGATGATCGGCTTTGCCACAGCTATCGGCATGGTGCTGGCTGGTCGCGTCTTCTCCGGTCTGGCCGTCGGCCTGGCCACCATGGTCCTGCCCGTCTACCTGGGCGAGACGTTGCACCCAAAGGTGCGCGGGACCCTGGGACTTATGCCAACACTGCTGGGCAATGGCGGCCTGTTGACCTGCTACGCCTTCGGTGCCTTCCTCAACTGGTACTTGCTGGCCTTCGCCGGGGCCATTTTGTGTATTCCCTTCATCATCCTGATGCTGTTCGTGCCGGAGACACCGCGCTACCTTTTGTCGCGCGGCAAAACCGAGAAGGCCAAAGAGTCGCTCGCCTGGCTGCGTCGCAAGGACGCGGACGTCGACGGAGAGATGAAGGAGCTGGCCAGCACCCAGGGCGAGGCGGAAAATGCCAAGAGCACGTATGGGGACATGTTCAAGAAGCGCAACCGCAAGCCCATTCTCATATCACTCGGCCTGATGCTGTTCCAGCAGCTGAGCGGCATCAATGTGGTGATCTTCTACACCCAGCAGATCTTTCTGGACGCCGGCTCCACCATCGAGCCAGCCATTGCCACGGTCATTGTGGGCGTGGTCAACTTTGTGGCCACTCTAATAGCCACAGCTGTCATCGATCGAGTTGGACGCAAGGTGATATCTGATATCCGTGATTTGCTCTAATCTTTCTGTCGTTATCTAGGTCCTGCTGTACATCTCCTGCACGACAATGATTATTACACAGTTCACGCTGGCCGTCTACTTTTATGGCAAGGACAACGACTGGGATCTCTCGAGTGTGGGATGGCTGCCACTGGTGGCCGCCGGCTTCTTTGTGCTGGGCTTCTCCCTGGGCTTCGGACCCATTCCCTGGCTAATGATGGGCGAGATAATGCCGGCCAGTGTCCGCGCTCCGGCTGCCTCAGTGGCCACCGCTTTTAATTGGCTCTGCACTTTCATAGTCACCAAAACGTTTGTGGACATGATCAGTGAGTTGTTTTTGTCGATTATAAGTTTGGTCAGTCAATTTGTATTGATGTATGATGTGTTCTCTCCCTTAGCTCTGATCCATAGCTACGGGGCCTTTTCCGTATATGGTGGGTGCTGCGTTGTAGCCATGGTATTTGTCATCATCTTTGTGCCCGAAACCAAGGGCAAGTCCCTGGAGCAAATCGAGGCAGAGCTCACTGGAGGGCAGGAATAGACTCCAAAAGTTAATTTCATACATACATACATACATACATTCCGAAATATTTCCCATTCAGCATTTATTTCAGTTTTTATTATTTCATTCCCGCTGGAGTTGTCTGCCTTTCTTTTTTTGTGTGCTGCCAAATAAATTAAACTAAATTTTGGCAGTTGTCTGCCATCGTCTCTGGGATACGCACATAAAGTTTTTACCATGAGTTTTTATGCCTTTCCAGTTTCTGCACCTTACGACGGCAGCGGCGGCGGCGGCGGCTCCACCTTCCTGCCTCTTTTATGTGGCAGTTACTCATACGATTTTGTGGCTACAAAGTTGAGGCGTAAATAAAATTATTCCATATTTTTGCTAGCTGTAAACGTGATTCCAAGTGTGGGAATTGTGCAAGTGTCTGTGCGGAATGGTAGCTAAACTTTGTCTTAGCCAATGTTTTCACTCTCACTTTGCTTCAACTTGAAAATAACTTCCTTTTCCTCAAGATAACCCAATTAGCTGGAAGTGGAGCAAACTGTATGGCTCTATTTGTACAATAAAATCGAAGGATATACATATGTACGTATGTAGGGATTATCAAGGAAGAATACTGCAACGCTGCGACTTCAACTTTCACCACATAGTCGGGGCAAACATTTTCTTTGAAGATGACCATATTTCAGGACTCATGTCTAAATATTTCCACTAAAATGAAGTAAAACCACCTCGTCGCTTCCTATTCTGGAGAGATACTCGTAGAAGGAGAGTTCTTTGGGCTTTCCTCGCTGCTTTAAAAGGCATTAAATTACGCGCAAAGCAAAGTTTCGGCCGAAAGTTTGAGCCGGAGGAGTTGGCCGGATTCAAGTGGAAATCAGATACAGATGCGGATACAAAGCGAATACTTCAGAGAGTGGAAATGACGAAGCCTTGGCTATGTACTACTTTTGGCCGGTTGCGTGCGATGGCAGAAAGTTGGTCGAGGAGGGAGGCAGGTGGATATGCGGCCAACTATGCAAAACTGGGAGTAGCACCGGCTCGTCATGGCATTGATGGGTTGGGGTTCGGATTGGATCTTGGGGCTTCGTTTGGGCCCCTGGCCTGAATGAAATCGAGATAAACTACTCACAATATTTACTTTTAATTGGAGAAGTTCAAAGAATAAACAAATATCAAGGGAGCGAAACAGAAAGAGAAACGAGATGCGGCACTAAAAAAGTTTTGTTTTCTCTGCTTTCAGTCTGCTCCCCGCTCCCCCCTATTGATTGGGAATACTCTTTGGAGAAAATTAAGTAGATTTCTAGCAACTTTAGTCTCCACGGTTCGTGTTCATTAAGCTGTTTAAATATGGACCAGAGTCGAATTAATATTCCGACAACATTTGCCGCATTCCCCCGTCTGAGGGGAAAGTTGAAAGCAGATAGGCCAGGGTCAAGGATCGGGGCAGTGGGTGTGAAAGGCAGGGTCCCTGCAGTTCGCTTTTAATGTTCTCTTTGGTTGCTCTCTCTCTCTTCTCTCTCTCCCCGTTTTTTTAATGTTGGCCTAAATGGTAATTAAAATATGCCCAGATGGTGTCTGCCCTTCGTCCGACTGTCTATCTGTCCGTTTGGCTCTCCGTCTGCTGGGGCCAAATGAGTGGGCGAGTCGGGACTCTCGAGGTCAATTGCAATCAGAGAGTTCGCTCTGCCTCACTTTGCCTCCCCCGCACTTTGTGGCGGGTAGCGAGAGCGGTCAAAGTGCGAAAAGGTCATCTTCAATTGCTACTTTTTCTGCTCATCCTCCTTCTTCTCATCCACAGTGACCGCCTTGGCTTTTGCGCTATGAGAGAGTGAGAAATGGAGTGTGAGACAGTAACAGACAGACAGACAGAGACAGAGAAGTATCGTAGCCACAAAGAACTTAAATTGGTTTGGCTCTGGTTACTCCTCAGATTGTTCTGCGGTCACAGAGAGTCCTCCATATCTCAGTCTCTTAAGATAGTTTCCAATTTTACTCCTTTTTCATTTGCAACTTTCCTCTCTCCCTCTCTCTGTTTCTGTTTGTCTCTATCTGGGTTCCCCTTAAAATTTAAAGCATTTTCCAAGCTTCTCCAGAAAATTCTCGCCACTTGTTCCATTTTATCATTTCAAGGACTCAACCGCCATTTTTTAGTCATAATTTTTGCATAACGCAACTGGAAAATTCTGCTCTCGGTTGGGACGGGAGTTGGATTTCAGAACCCAGGTGGGGGACCAGGAAAACTGTGTCAACACAGCCATTTGGGTACCGAAAACTCACCTCCAGTCCCCACTCTCAATCCCGCTCATCCTTTCCTGTCTTTCCAGCCTTTCCTGTCTCCTTCTTTCCTGCTTCTCTGTGTGTCTCCTTTTTTTCCGCAACGTTGATGGTGACATAAATAGCTCCCGCTTGGTTGATGGCTGGGCTCCACACTCCACCGTAAACGGTGGAAATATACAGGTAAGAGCCGCTTGGGCTGGCTCATAAATGTAAACTTTTTCGGCTAGTTACATGTAATTATGCCATTTTGCAGGCAGAAAAGATGAGAGACGAGAGGCACTGCTCCCTCCCTCTCCGCTGATGCCTTTTCAGTTGATTGCCAATTTAAGCGGTTCGCAATTTCAGCCTTGACGCACGCCGTATGTACGTAGCTCCCTGATTAGTGGGCGTGGCCGTGTCTGTCTAATTTGTGTATCAGTGCAAAAGGAGGATTCCTCAAAGCGGATTTCATAGCCGCGACACTAGAAACGAATGGATGTGTGCGTTGACGGCGGAATACTCATACGCGGAGAGGGGCGAATGTCGGGCTTTGCTCGTATACTTATTTATTTTTGTCGCTCTCCGACATCGTCTGACGTCTGGCATGTGTGTGTGTGTGTGTGTGTGTGTGAGCCATCCCTGGCCCATAATTCAAATTCGAATACGTGCCGTGCATATGGCCGTAGAGCGGAACCGCGTGGAAATGGTTTGGCGACAGTGTCTGCCGTTAATCTTCGGCCTGAGCCAGGGAAAACGTCAATATAGCATAAGAGTATAAATATGCCAGTAAAAATTCTTTAAAGTATGCACAACCAAGAAAAAATTGGTAGGCTAAGGAATATATTACCGAGATTGAAAGGATCAGAACGTAAAGATTTCCATTTACTAATATTCCTTATTATTTATTTATTATTATTGAGCTGTGCCTCTTTTGCTGTGGAGGATGTCTTTTATCCACCTACTGTTTGCAGGGACTGTTTTCATAACGAACACATTGCACGGCTCGAACAGCTCCATTTGCATATTCAGCTAAGCAAATGTTAATCAATCAAAGCCGCAGACAACTCTTTAACCGCCCTCTAAATTGTTCAATTCGCTAAATGTTTGAATGGGCGAACATACTCGTATTACTGCAATATATACATTTTTTGGCATTGAAAAAATCAGCAAAGGCACACTGAAGATCAGCATGTGTACATAGGCGGGAGAGAAAGACAAATGAACAGCACAAAGAGAGAGTGAAAAGCAGCAGCTCTTTTTCTCTTTATACAAGGTACCCCAAATCCTAGAGGACAAGAGCATGCTTGATTCATGGTGGTGTATGTAGCAGGGGCATGCCCTAAAACTATCAATATGATCGTATGTGTGTGGAAACAACTTTATAGCCATTAATTATCATAATATGACAACAAAATATGCCATGATGTGTCGGCAGTCTTGTTGTTATTCCAATTTTGGAGTAGTGGGTATCTTGTAGTCGGATACCGTGACTGTCGCACTCTCACTTGTTAGCTCTTTGCTTTACCTTTCCTCTTTTGCACCCCCACACCCCACGTGCATGCGTTTGCATGTTTGCTTAGTTCCCATGAAGTCAGTTGTTAAATTGTTGGTGGCGCTTTTGAGGTTTGCTTTCCCTCCTACCTCCGCCCCTTTGCCAACCCATCACCCCCCTTCAGTAAGGTGAGTTCCATTTTGATTCCCTGTACTCGTGTAATATTTTGGGTGCATTGAATTCGGCAAAAACCTCAAACAAGATGTACAAAAGGAAAGCTTAAATAGAGAGAAATAAAGAGAACTCCGAGGTAGCTAAAAGGCGGCATCCACTCTCCAAAATAGAGCGTTCCCCTAGTAAAGGGGGTATCGTATAGTCGTATGTTAGGTCTACTATACCATTTTCAGGTGGCAGTGCAGGGGGCACTGTGGTTGTGTGAGAGGTTTCGGCTCCATTCTCCATTTGTGCGCTTTTTTTCCGCTGGTTTTTTCATTTGTTTTTGCTCTAACAAATAGACTTTAAATATTTTGGGCACTAAATTTATCTATGCCATCGTGTGGGCGTTCGCACATTCACAGTCATGTGGCACGTGTACACGTGGTCCACGACAGATAAGATTTATGCCGAACGGCGGTAGGGACTCCCAGGAATAATGCAAATATTTTGCATGAGAATTGTGTTGCTTTTCGAAAGCTACCCAGACGAGAATATCCTTATAGCTCTATCACATTAGGTTTTGATGACTGCTGATATTAGTCGAAGAACTGAGACAGCCAAATTGTAGCACTCGATCATTTCTGGAAGGCCAATATCTATCACTACATGCTTTTCCCTCAAGGCCAAGTCTGTTTTTGCAGGCTGGATCTATATTTCAGGTCGGTGCTCGGGCAAAACAATAGGCAGGCCTTTGTTTTTCAAATTTTTGGGAAAAGTAAATACAAATTTCAACATCAAGCAGGCACTGACATGCGTTTGTGTTGGGAGCTCAACCGAAAGGGAGCTCCAAAAAAAAAATAAGAAATTTTCTTTTGGAAAGTGAGTATTAGTCGGATGGTATTAGTGGCGAATCATTAAAACTATATATTTTCTCTACTCCTATCTGCTGCTATCTGTAGCCCTCTCAACATCCCCCCATGACCAACTGGTGGATCCTTTTAACGATAGAAACAGTGAGTATCAATGAAGACGTTTTAGTACCGAGTATAAAGTTGTTTGAAACCCCACAACGCTTACAGGAATCTCCCTTTGGCTTCCGTGATTTGTTTTGCAGTACACTGGAATTCAAAATTCATAGGTTAACGACTGGGCTTGCCGCGCCCGCCGCGCCGCATGCGCGAAGGCTGTGGTGTCAGTACCTTATTTTCCAATTCCCCTATGAATACATCATTCTCCTGGAGCAATGCCAGCATAATATCTGCACAATGACGGCAAAAGGGGAACCGTGTCCGCGGGGGCGCTTTACGAGAACTAGTGTGAGCATCACTGGCAGGCATCACTATCGGAGAGAGCGGCATCAGCGTGCCAATAAGCGAGAGAGAACATCACCTCCCCCGACGCACAACGGCAAGACACCAGAGAGCAAAAGCGATCGGCAGCAGAGATCGGCAGCAGAGATCGGTAGCAGAGATCGGCAGCAGAGAACTGCAGCAAAAATTCGAACTACGATGAATACTCACACTCTTATCTGATCGCATTTGTATATGTATGTCTGTAGCGGCGAGTGTAGTAGTAGTATGTATAGACGTGTAGGCAATTCCATGCTTGTCGACGACCTTTGGATATCATGCACTCCCGTACATCCATAACCCATCACTTAGCAATCAATATAAAGGAACAGCACACGCGAATAAAATATTAAAAAAGTGTTTACAATTTTGATGGGGAATTAATAGGGAGAGGTGTCCTAAGTAGGCATCAGGCAGCACATATTAAAGCCATTGATTAGTGCCGCTGCAGGGCATTGTATTGATTTGTATTGATAAATGCAACCCACAGATGTAATCAACAGAGGTTTTCAATTTAAGATATCGTTTGAAAAGCAGAAGCCTGTGAGAACATTCATTTGTTTTCTGGGAATAATCTAAGCAAGAATCCATCTCAAATCGCAATTCTGTGTAATGTTGTCAGTATCTACTTTCTCTGTAATGACTTACTAATTTGATATATTTATGCATATAATTTAAGCATTCCCTTGAAAACTACAAAATACAATTTCGAGAAGGCGATTTCCCTGAATTTGATTCAACTTTTTGCATATTTCACAACAACAAAATAAACAACAAAAATGTGTATAAAACTTCAGCAATTTTAACTTCTTTGGCGAAGCGTGGTTTTCTTTTTCTTTTTTTTTTTGTGTTAGTTATATATGAGTGGGAATTTATAACGAAAAGTTTTACATTTTGCAAATCATTTTTAACACCTGCGGCAGGGTTAAAGTTCAGCCAGCGGAAAAAACTTTGCAAATTAGGAGCCCTGCAGTAGCTCCACCTTAGTTTCTTTCTCTGGCTTTCTCTGCTCCTTGGCCCCCATTTAAGATATTTATATTTCGCTCAACGCAGAATTCATTTAAAATGAGTTAAACTGTTAATGGTGCATTGATGGAGAACGAAGCAGGGTTGGTCGAAAAAATATTCCAGGCATGACTCGTAAATTTGTAAGCTGTCGTAGGAGTAGGAGCAGGAACAGGAGCAGGAGTAGGAGCAGGAGCAGGGCGAAGCAAAAGAGATGAACGATAACCCTGCCGGACAATGCGTATCCATGCGCCCACACACTCTCACACACAGGCACATGTCGGGGTCACCAGGCAAATCAGCTAAACGGCCACGATGCTGACCATAAGCAAACGGTAAAGATTTACGACCAACTAATCGACGCAGGCAATCCCATAAATCTAACAACAGTTCGAATGTCAAATGGCCAAAAGGCCAAAAGGCCAACGAGGTGAACCCAAAGCCGAAACTGATACCTAAACTGAGATCTCTGCCAAAAAGGCAAATTAAAGTTCAGACCCAATAAATGTTAATCGGTTGCTCTTTGTCTTATCCTCCCCGAATGCTTTTCTCTTTTCTCCTACTTTTGTTGTGCTCCTTAAGCGTCTGTTTCTATATACTTTTACTTACGATTTCACCAGTGAAAATTTTGAAATTATTGTGAATATTTGTTTGTTAGAAGAAGAGGAAAATGTACATCTATTTATATGGAAATACCTCTGTATGTAGATTTGAAAATGTTTCAGTATTCATGATCGTAAATCTATAAATTGGAAATACCACATGAATAGCTCTTTCTACTGTGTGGACGTGTGTGTGTCAGAGATCTGTCCATCGGGCACTTTTCATATGCATTTTCACAGTCATAAAACTGTTTTTATTCAGCAAACAAAACTGTCCCTTGGGTTTGCATGAGTAATTAACTTTTTTAAAGTCCAATCTAGGAAAGAGAGAAGTAATTCTCCCGTGTTTGCTCCTCCACTTTCGTTGTTCTGGGCAGGTGCCAATGATGGCAAAATGTTGTTGAATTTATGGCCAATAAATTAAAAAACTTTTACACCGCTCAACAAAAGTCAAAAGGGGAGGGGGCGGTGGCTGTACAAGTACGAGTATCTGTGTGTGGGCTCCCGCTTCCCCCACCCCAATGTTTGCCCAACATTAATTGAAAATGGTTGACTCGAACAAGTGTTCCGCAGCATATCAAAGGCAATTACAGATGCCGTTAACAGCAGCCAAATGGCAGAGCAGAGAACACGAAAAGCCAGAGAGACATCTCTTTGCTTATCTCATTATTTAGTTAATTATATGTTTAGCTTGTGTGCCGGCAATTACAACTCAGATTTCATTGTTGGCCAAAAACCATTTTGCGGCCTAGTCGGTTGCCATCAAAGCTGATGCTGATGCTGATGCTCATGGTGATGATGTCCGTGAAGGGGCAGATACAAGTTTGCCACATTGCCTTTGGCCCCACCGCAAACTTCTAATTAATTTGAAAGGAAACATTGGAGACGCCTTGTTCTGTGGCTACTGCCACACACACCCACTCACGTACGAGCTCGTCGTCCATGAAAAGGGTCCTGCAGTAGACACACGACATATGTACATATGCAAAGGCCCTAGGGTCCCCCCACCCCCGCAAGTAACCTCATTAGAAGGCAAACCATTAAATGGACCATGGAAAAGCCCCTACTTTTCACTACACTTTACCAACAAAATAAAGACGAAAACGAAGCTGTTTATAAATTATGCAAAGCTGACGCTAAATGTCATCCCTAACCGCCTCCACCCTTGTGCCCTTCGTAAAGAAAAAAACCTCCTCGAAAACTGTCAAAACTATCTTGGCCAGCCGAAAGTTTTGGCCCGTTTTTAAGCCAACTTTACTCTTAACACATTTAATTAAGTAGCGGAAAAAAGAAGAAATTTTGTAGCCCGAAGAGCCGAACACAATGCATTAAAACTGAGCAGAGAGAGTGAATTTGTTGGCCATGCAACTTTTGTTTTGGCCAATCCATTTCCGTTTGGTTACATCATTGCAATGGCTTATAGCACGCCCAACCCCCGCCCCTCTCCCCTGTACAGAAATGTTTGCAAATCAGCTTGTGATTTGCCAAAAAGCCTCCTCTCCTCGCACACAGCTGGAAAGCAGAAAAACAGAGGGAAAAAATTCCAAAAACTTTCTTCTTCGCTTTTTGAGCTCCGGCGAAATGTTTGTACAGTTTTGTTGGCAAAGTTTTTAATAAGCTTAATTTAGAATAATTCTTTTTTGGTAAATTTGATTTTTATTTTAAGGGTATTGCAGTGTATACATTATATTTTGAAAGTGAAGTCGGTATTAAAAGTTTAAGCTGCGGATGAGCTTGAGAATGTGGAATTTATGAGTCCGGAATTGTAAAGTTTTCACTGTAGCAAACCTGCACAGAACATGCCTAGTGCCCATGTATCTATGGACCACATGTAAGGCAATGTCCAAAGTAGTGTATATAAGTCTGTAAGTCGAAGTAGAAGTCTGAAAGAAGTTGGTCTTGTCAGCAGTTTTCTGTTTTCGCAGCTTTCCACATTTAATTTTGACTGCCGCTGCATCAGATTTCTGTACTCTTCAGCAAATTTCAACCAGTTCGTTGTTGGTCGGTCAGTGGAGAAGTTTCCACCAGTTTTTTTAGTCTCTTGGGGGAAAATATTACAGATTTAAGTCAAGAACAAAACTGACATCTTACCTGCTGGCCAGCAACGAGCTTCATTATAATTATTCCATGGGAAACATGTCGAGCGGGAGAGAGCTGACATGACAGCCGCACACTAAACCAAATTCGTTGTAGGAGAAAACCACAAGGATCCCGCCCAACAGTTGTCCAGCTCACAAAAGGGAGTGGGGGGCATCAGCATAAGTAATTAACCGAGTGACAAAGAGCCTGGGGCACAGACACGGGGCCTGGGCAGGGCCATGGCAGTACGAGTATCATTCAGTATCAAGGCGACGACAGCGTCTCGTCATTAGCGGCCAAAAATGCTGCATTTAGTTGTACGCTTGATGAATATGGTTAATTTCGTTTGTACATACATACATATATTCTGAGAAATTCGGAATATGTATGTATTTGTCCCACGGCGACGATGACAGGACCTGACCAGGGCACATTTTTCGTTTGTCCTCTAATTGCATATCTGAGGAGGCTGATGATGCTATGCTGTTGATGATGATGATGATGATGGGGCAGCAATACAATTACCAAAGTCTCCTGCTGTGTCTGTGATTGTGTAGGGGCTCTGTTTTGATGTCCTGGCCAGAGAATCATTTGGCATACATACGTATAGAATGCCAAGTTTTAGTGTCTAATTAAAAGCAACAGCAACTGGTCTTTTAATTTATGCCTGTTCAGGGACAAGCCACTGAGAAATGAAAGAAGGAAATCCCCCCCTTGGAGCGTACTCACATTTGGCTTTTCTGTTCAGCATTTACATGTTTGTCTGTACTGAAAAGTTTTCAGCATAAATCGTAGCCAAAGCTCGTAATTCCCATCTGTGGCAGAGGTGGAACTGTAGGTATGCTTATGGGGCAGACAGCATATACAAATATACATACATATGCTTTGATAAAGTCATTCCTTAAAAAAAAAATACAAATTTAAGACTGCAGATGGTTCAATGCCTAAAGGACTTATAGCATACCATTCGAGTGGTAGCTTGGGTACATATGTATTTCCCTGAGTAAGTCATACATTTTGTAAATCCAAATAGGCCTAGATAGACTTTCAAACTCCACCATTCAGTCAGTCAGTAGCTCCAGCTCAACGAGACGGGATGTTCAAACTTATTTAAAGAACAAAAATAAATTCTTTGTACGTTTTTGTAACTATTTTTTGAGAGCTAAATTCAAAGTGCAGCAAAATGGCAGATCCAGATTTTCGGGATGCCGACACCGTACCGCCACCCATTGGCGGGGAAAACAATCTTAACATGAACAATGAGCGTTTAGATTGCGAGAACCTTGGTAAGGAAGGACAGGGATACCGGCAATACCATTAGCTAATATCATTCATCTTCTAAATAGATGAAATGACTGAGCGAATGGTGAATCCCGATAGGCCGGCATTTCCCACAGTTCTCCTTCGCTTCTTTGGAAATATATTTGGTAAGCATGGAGGAAACACCCCTAGTATTCTCTGAGGTACAATATTTAATGATTTTATTTCTTTATCAACTTCAAGTTGATTGCTTTAGAGCCATATTCGCCTAAAAGAAAGCCTGGATCATGCTGTGAAAGAAATATTTGGCAGATACATTTTCCAAGCTAATAAATCTGTTTATTTATAAATTGTTGTATAGTTTTTTGGACAAACTTTTAGTGGCAAACGATCCCACCTAAACGGGGAAGTAGGAGCATGAGCAGGGCGAAGCAAAAGAGATAAAAGATGCACATGTCGGGGTCAACAGGCAAATCAGCTAAACCATAAGCAAGCGCTAAGAATATGGCTTCAGAGCCAATTTCGCCCAGAAGAAACCCTGGATCATGCTGTGAAAGATATATTTGGCAGATACATTTTCCAAGCTAAGAAACCTGTTTATTTATAAATTGTTGTATAGTTTTTTGGACAAACTTTTAGTGGCAAACGATCTCACCTAAACGGGGAAGTAGGAGCATGAGCAGGGCGAAGCAAAAGAGATAAAAGATGCACATGTCGGGGTCAACAGGCAAATCAGCTAAACCATAAGCAGACGGTAAGAATATGGCTTCAGAGCCAATTTCGCCTAGAAGAAACCCTGGATCATGCTGTGAAAGATATATTTGGCAGATACATTTTCCAAGCTAAGAAACCTGTTTATTTATAATTTGTTGTATAGTTTTTTGGACAAATTTTTAGTGGCAAACGATCTCATTTTGGCGGGGTGGATTGCAATGACAACTCGTCTTATCCATCGATTTGAGAAGGTCTGATATCTCGTGCAGGAACTTCTCCAGATTCTCGGGCTTCTTGAAGATATTACTGTCCACGGTGAGGCTTCTGTCCTTCAGCACCTTCCAGCGACGCATGCTAGCAATGACATCGCCACAGAAGTCCTTCTTATGCCTTTCGAGAAACTTCGCTTTCTCCTGCATGGCCTTGAGGAGTTTCTCTGCGAAACGAAAAGGGGGTACAATTCAGAAATATAATAATGCTGCCGCGATTCGACTCACTTCCGGCTTGGTTCATGTGATACTTTTTAGCACGCGCCTCCCTCTGGGACTTGTCGTACGTCTCTAGGATCGCGTACATTCGTCGGTCCATGTCCTTGCTCATGTCCAACGTATCGGCACATTGGGGCGGACAGAAACTCTGGATGTTGGGACCAGCATACGGAACTGCTGTCTGGTGTTTGTTCTTCCTAAAGTGATCCCGCTGCTTCTGAGCATCAGCGCTCCGTCTGGCCATGGAC
This sequence comes from Drosophila algonquin, assembly GCA_035041765.1. Lineage (NCBI taxonomy): Eukaryota > Metazoa > Arthropoda > Insecta > Diptera > Drosophilidae > Drosophila > Drosophila algonquin. The sequence goes on along the minus strand of JAWNKY010001579.1, from coordinate 1,439,430 downwards.
GATCGCACCGAGTCGTTGTGGAAGCGAAAGTTGAGACTTGCCAGAAGCTTCTCCACTCGCGACAAGCATCTGCGCACGGAGACGGGGAACAGAGACAATTTCGCAGGAGATCTTCATACAAGATCCCATACTCACGTTGTGTTCTTCAGCGAGTAGACGCCGGGTATCGAGTAGGTGCGCAGCAAATGGTGCAGCTTGAAGGCCACACAGTTGAGCAGCTCCTCGGCCGCACAGATCTGCAGTTGCCGCAGGCTGCGCATATCGTGGACCGTGTGACGGATCCACCAGCCACGGAACAAAGCCTGTATCTTGGTGGCCGCTCGGCTGTAGTGCATCTCGATCCGATCCTGCAGAATCTTCTCCACGGTCTTCAAGTAGTTCTTGCGCACTGAGTAGCCCCGCCACCACCGCTGAATGGTGATGGCCGCCTTGGTGCGGTTTCTCAGCTTTTTCCGGTAGTAGAAGCCTCGCCAGTGCCGCTGGATGGTCCGTGCAGACTTGAATTGTTTGTAGTCCAGCAACAGCATCGCGGTCCTACGGGCGATTTCAAGGAAGTGTGTGATAGAGCGCTATCACAAATTCAAGACTCTCCTTACCGCGACAGCGTCGGCAGTAGCTGTGAACCCACTATGGTATCCTCCGATATAAGCTCGGTGTTTATGTCTTCGACCCTTGAATGGAAATAGATATAGTTGATTCAAATGACCGATCGATCGATGGATCCACTTGGATGTGCTTACGAGCTACTCGAGTGGGGCATTCCCGCCATCTGTCTTCCCGAGAGTCCATACCTTGGATTGTCACATAAATAGATGGAAATAGATACATATATGTATATGACCGATCGATCGATCCACTTGGGATGTGCTTACTTGCTACTCGTGCGCTGCGTTCTCGGCGCCCGGCTTCGCTTGCCGCCATGCCTTGGTCCATCGTCCCAGAACATTTTTGTAAGTTTTTCTTTTAGTTGTTTGCTAATGTGTACCTGTGTATATTTGTGTGTGTATGACTAAATTTAGACGTTGACTGTCTGACATGGTTAGCTTGACAGACATCACAAAGCCTGTTAAGAGATTCGGCCCTTTTTTCATAGAGATTGGCCATGATTTATGAACACGAACGACTATTTTCATATAAATCTTGGCCACCATTGTGCGGTGGCTTCATTTAGGGGCCGCTGGGCCGGCATTTTTCTCTGTATCAACATATTTCCACGCTTATCGCGTCGGAACAACAAAAATTTACGACCCCTCTTACAAACCCTCTTGGAATCTAATAAATGTCCCCCACTAGTCCCGCTCTAAAGCTGCATTTAATTGAATTGTATGGGGCTCTACGATGATGCTCTACATTTCAGGCGAATCAATATGACCCATATTTCCAGCCACATTTCTAAAGCCCGGTCGAGATGCCCTTGACTGCATCATTTTCGGCTCTAATTGTGTTCTAATGCTGACAAATGGGTAAAAGGCAACCGAACGAGAGGCAGTGGCGGCGGCAGTAGCAGCGGCAGTGGCAGAGGCCTGGCCCGAGGTCAAGTTGCCATAAATTTTCCAACATTTTGCTGGCAAACCGAAAACGCCATTAGGAGGTGGCCCGAGAGCTGCTTTAAATGAAAATCAATATACCCTACATAATGGCGGGACATTTTCTGTTTGGGCACGAGGCAGGCATGGCATACATACCCTGCTCATTATGTGCCACAAATGAACCACACACACAGAAGCACACAGAGGCACACAAATGGGCTGACGCCACACACACACAAACAAACGGACGGAAATGAAACGGAAATTCTCATTTATGGCGCCCTTGACGCCATTTCCAGTTACCCACTATCTATCTATTGGCCCTGACAAGTTGGCACTGCTTGCTGATTTCTGATTCAGATTGGGATTCCGCATCCTGATTGCAGCACGAGCGACTGCGGCTGCGGCTGCCAAGAGATTTATGGTTTGCTCCTTCATGATGCTGCTTGCTGACCCAGTAACTGATATCCAAGGATGTGTGCCCCCCACACACAGAGCATAGCATCTACTATAATTGCAGTGACATTACCCCAGTCGCAGAGGTTTTCCAGCCCATCGATTGGGACAAAACTTTGCAGACTCGAGCACTCCGCCACAAAGGTTGTCCTGTGGTTAGGGTCCTTAAAGGTTTAGCTGTAAATTAGTTTTTCCACCTGACCGAAATCGAGGCCATGCCACGGGGACAACTTGTTGTTTGATCCCTAATTCAATCCGCTGCCAGCATGGAAACGGATACCTCGCTTGGGTTTAATTGTGGACCAATCAGACGAGATGTCTAGACGGAACGAAACGAGACCAAAGGGGAGCCTGCGTCAGCTCTTTAGTTGTAGGGAGGGTAGGGAAGGAAGCCTTGTACACGCTTGTGTAAATATTGAAGGGTTCTCCCTCCTGAGTTTATGACACATGAGGAGTAGGGTTAGCGGTTCCACCGCTTCCCAAATCGAAATTGGAAAAGTACTAGCCCGTAACGAAGCAATGTCCATATATCAAATAGGGACACAACTCAAAACCCAAACTCTCGTCCACGAGAGATCATCCCGCAAAGAGTTTACGAGCCAGCACCCAGACCCAAAAATGCAAACCATAAAATTGGTCTGCCTGTCAGGGGCCTGTTCTGGAGGACAATGCCAGGTGGAGGCAGCCTTTGGTCGACTTCAGCTGGAGAGACTGACTCCAAAGCCTGTATATCATGACGAAAAAGCCAAGAAAAACTCCACCGTTGTTGTTTCAGGCATTTAATATAAATTCAATACAGTATAGCGAATATAGTCTCTTTCTCCTTCCAAGTCTCAATTGCACTCGCCTTTCCACTTTCACGCCTTCACCCAGACCCCAGGGGCTGGGTAAACAGGAGTTATCCTGGCCAAACTTTCTGTATGAGTTTCGTTCCCTTCTCACTCTACCTGATACAAATTTATGACCGTCCAAAGGGTAATCAACAACGTGAACAACAGCCGGGAAAGAAGAACCGCCGAAGAAACACAAGCTTTTCGGGGTGGATTTGTTAACTTGGTTAACTGGCAATATTCCCTGGCAGCATGTGTAACAGGTCCGGTGAGAACATTGGTAACAGCATGAGAAAAAAGCCAACTACACGTAAGAACTGCGAACAACTTTTGACTGCAATAAAGCACCGGAGAGAAGGGATATCAGGTGGACAATATGGGGGTAAATGGGAGGGACACTAACGAAGTTGGAATGCTCTACAGAGATTTGGCCCTAGTTTCACTCCGAATGGTTCTTCATAGCTTCTATTTAATTGTTCCCTGGAGGAAGCATCTTTGGTTATATTTCTTCGATTATAAATTAAGCTGCAAGTTGTGTATTATGACGTACGCTTAAAGGGTTGGGGAAACTCGCATTGATTTGCAGGTTGTCCAGGAGCGATAGAAGTTTGCTCTGCTGGCTCTTGAGGATGATTTCCATCGTTGTGATGCACGGAGTTGGCATACATCGAGAGCTGCATCTCCGTGAGCGTAAGATGAACCCCCTACATACTACACGCTGTACCCGGTAGTCCTTTGCAATGGTCCTTTCAGCAGCATGTCCAGTCCTTCCAGCTCATCCCCGAATCATTCATGTGAATGATTTGCTAGTGGAAGTGTGCTACAAGAAGAACATTTTGGGGAAACTCCAAAAATATTTAACTTTCATAACAATTACTTGAAATTTCATTAGGAATTGCTTACAAATTGTTAACCAAGCCGTGAACTCGCTTCGGAAAATTCTTGTAAACTTTAAAGTGTCATCCCTGATGATGATGATGCCCCACCGCAAGCAGCTGTAGACACTTTCCTCTCTCTCCCTCTCCCTCTCTCTTTCTCTCTCTGGCTCATTCTCTTTGTCACCAAGTATATGTAAAATTTTCCCCAGATGCTGGGAAGTGCAACTAATTCCATGAAGAAGCAGCAGCAGCAGGACGACGAAGACAGGGCCCAAGCCAAATCAGTTTCGCTCTAAACTTTTGCAGAACTTGCCACACACATACACATACACACAGAGATCTCTCATTTGGAAAACTTTAAAATTAGTTAAGTTGGAGCCCAGATATCCAATAATGCAGCCCCGAAAATGCGAACAAACAAATTTATCTGCGAGAGGAGAGACAGAGACCAAAGACGGAGACCAGAGGCAGAGACCCTCTCCTTGCTTACATTTGAATGGATTGGTTTGGCTGGGGTTCGGTTTGGGTTTTGGTTTGGGTTTGGGTTTGGGTTTCGTATATTTGCATCAACTTTCGCCTGCCTGGGTGCACTTTGATGTGGCCTCAGATTTGAGGCAAACTCGTACTAACACTCGCACTCGCAGTCTCGAGTCGAGCAACAAACTTGATCAGAAACTTTCAATCAAATTAGCCCCGATGCATGCCACGACGCAGTGCGCACGCACATGCATGCTTTTCGCCAAGAAATGGAATGAGAAAATCCTGTTAGAGTTTTCATCTGGGTAATGGATGTTAATTATTTTTAGTTGGTCTAATGAGGAAGCCCAGAGATACTCTCGGCCCCACTCCCCCCATTGTCTCCTTAAGTTGCTCTGCGGGAAAGTGAAAGTACAGGGGGAAGAGTCTTACTGAAATTTCGTGCGGAGCAGCTGGGAAAGAAGTTAAAAGGACAATTTACCGTCTCCTTGGGCTTCTCATTCGCCTTCTGCTTGTGCTTCCACTTCTGATGCTGATGCTGCTTCTGGCTCTGCACTTTGCCTTGGGAATGCATGAAAGGGAAAAGCACAAAAACATTTCACGTTTCCAACTTTGTTGGTGTTTTCCTAGTTTTCTTTTCTTTGCGAGCTTTCCCTCTTCTCTTGTGGGTTTTGGGGTTTAAGCCATGGCAAAGCACTGCACGGCCAACGAAATTTAAGGAGATGCCGTTGGTTTGCGAATGGGTTCGTGATTGGGGCAGGGACTGGGCGGGGGCTGGGGTTCGGGGTTCGGGGCGTTAAGGGTTGAAATTGGGGCTGCCTGGTGGCATGGTTTCAACTTGAAGCAAAACACTTAAGTTTTAACCCAAATTGTTGCCAACAAAGCGGTTTGTCTAACATTCTTTTTGAGAAAATTTTGCGAAAAAGTGTTTTCCAACATGAGAGTAGACCACACACACACACACACAAACGAACATATGTATGTACATATATGGCTGGATGGATGTGTGCATAAAGAAAGCTGTGAACATCTAAAGAGTAAACAAGGCATCCAAAGAGCTAAGGGGCAGTCCTGGATCTGCCCCAAAGCCAAGTAACAATAAACGTTTGGCAGAGCAGAGCCAGTGGCGTTTTGGTCCTTAAAAGCGTTTGATATCAAGACAGAAAGGAGTTCTTAGGTGGGATTTAGGCTAAACTTCAGCTTCAGTTAAGCCAAGCAAAGATGTAGGTTAAGAGAGAGAGAGAGAGAGAGATCCTTGGGCCATAATTCATAATTCTTGGAAAAGAAAAGTTGGGAAATAAAAGATTGAGCAATAGAGAGAGCAAAATAGTGCTTAAAAACTAGACAATCGTTTGGATGGGCGACATATGCAAAAGGCCACTCACATGTTGGACCAACTAATATTGCCCACTCATCACACCCAACCCCCAACCAACACCAACCCCAACCAGCACCCCCACTTAGATGCCCGCGGCAGCTACTGGCTGTGTGTTAGCCATGTCTGGCCTGCCTGCCAGCGACATGTTGACCTTAAAAAACTTGACGTGTTCAAATGTTGCAAAACAACTCGAGGGCTTTCGACTTGAGCACTTTTTCTGTTCACTGTTCGCCGTTCGCCGCTTGCCGCTTGCCGTTCGCTATTCGGTTCGCTTTGCTTTTGATGATGAGGATGGTAAATACATACAAACATATATGGCAACATCATCTATGGGTGTATGCACCTCTCTATTCCTCTTTAAATCTGTGCTGTGTGTGTGTGTGTGTTCCGACAATCTGTTTGACGCACATGAAGTGCCGCACTTGAAATATGCTTTTTTTTTCTTTTTGCCTTTGGCCAAAGAAAATGCAAGCGGGTAAAATTGGGGGTGTTGTGGCGGGACAGGCGGGACAGGGACGAGGGTGGTGTGGCAAATGGGTTTTGACAAGAGTCACTTATGCATTGCTACTATGCAATATGCAAGCCCCTTTGCCCCATTTGCCCCTCCTGTGCGGTTTTTGTTGCAACTAAAATTGAGCTTAAGAGGGGGGCGAACACATGGTTTTGTGCGTGTGTGTGTGGAATCAATATCACCTGCCATTGATAGAAAATTGTAACCAGTTTCAATTATCAGTTACCAATTAGCTCAAAAAGATATAGAAAATCATCTGGTTTCCAAAACTAATCTACTCTCCCATTCAACTTTTGATTAGATCAATCTGCAGCCAATTGATAACGCTGGCTCCCTTGGGGTTCCCACGGAAACACAGCACAAATTACGAAAAAACCGAAACCAAATCCCCATAGAGCTGGCAAGTTTAGAGCCAGCTTCTGGGGCGAGACTGGGGGCGGGGAGGGAGATAACCCGATCCTTAGACCAAGCCATTTAGTATGCGAACCTTTTTCGTGCTTAAATTTCACAAATAGACGGCGCACAAAAGCCATTCGGCACTCCAGGGACATTGCTATAAATATTAAAGCAAAGTGAGCCAAAGACTACGCTGCAAGAGAATATTTAATAGATATATTTTGATATAAATTTAAGACCGTCTATTCCCTGGACAAGTCGGCTCAAGGGCTCACGCGGCGTGTACGTAATGCGGCCATTAATATTTAGTCCACGTTAAAGAGTTCCTCCAAAAGCGAGACTTTAAAGAAAGGTCTCTCAATCGTCCCCATGGTCGCAGTCATTTGTCAGTGGGTTAAAGTTTGCACTCGGGAAAAGTGGAGCAGAGCAGAGCCAAGCAGAGCAGAGCAGAGCGAGTCCAATGCTCTGTTAATTAGCATTTTACCGCAATCAAACGGGGTTCACCACTCTCTTCTCTCTCTTCTAGCCCTGTTGCCCGGGCTGGCAAATGGCAAATTGGAATGTAAAATGCGATAGATGTGGCTCTGCTGTGCTGTGCCTTGGCCATCTCTGGAGGAATTAGACTTCCTTGGGTAATGTGCTTTTCAATTGCCGCTAATCATGAAATATTTAAGCCTATCCTGGGTGGAAATCTCTCTGGAATTGTTATATTTCAGCCAGTAATGAAATACTAAGAAATCATAAGAAATGAGCAGAGGCTTAGGAGAGGTTTGTGGAGGAGTTTTCTGGGTTCCATTGGGGATTCGTAAGGATTTCGAAACTAAAAGAAAATGCGTAGTTTTTTTGTAGTTACCTCTGCCATTTGTTTCTTTTCAAAGTTATTTGTGATTGCAAATGGGCTCTAACAATTACTGCAACCACTAAATATCAATCTTGCCTTCTAACCTGCCTCGACTATTAGGAGGGGAATTAGCATAACAAACACTTGGTAGCCTCCACACCCGCTCTTCCCTGTCTTCCCCGTCTTCGGTATCTGCCGCCTCTCCCATTCTTCGCCTTCTGCTGCATAGTTTTTCACACCTTTTGCTCACTATTAGAAGTTTCTTTCCCCTTTCCCTTTGTAGTTACACAACGACATTCGGGTCAAATGCGTATAAATTTTAAGGCAAAACATTCTTTGTGGCACACATGCAGCAACATTCCCCAACAGACGGAAAGAGACCGAGACATAGAGAGAGAGAGAGAGAGAGAGAGAGTGGTGCTGGAGGAGCTTTTTTCCTTTGGCTGAAAATCAAAGGCAAGTGGAAATTGAGATCCAGAATGGGAAACGCTTAAAAGCAATTACAAATTCCGGTTGTGTCATTCTCGGCTCTGTCGAAGCGGAAGTCATTATCGTGCCAAACAAAACCTAATAGAGATGGGGTGGGGTGGGGTGGTGCAGGGGGTATCCCTCTGGCAAACCGCAGTAACAACAACTGTAACACACCATTACATACATTTGCGACAGCCTGGGCGTGATTCCGGGTCTGATGGCGGGACTGGGCCTGGGCCTGGGTATTGCTGGCTTTGACTACACACACGGCTACTGGGTTTGTCCTCATTATCGAGTTAATTATGTGTGTGTGACCGTCTTTATCTGGCAGTGTTTGAGCGTGTGTGGTTGTATCTGTGTGTGTGTGTGTGCGAATGTGACCAAAGGTAATTACAGAAATGCTTCCATTGTTGGCCAACTCGGATAGCTTTTGCCATCCGATTTTGGGTTCTCTCCTCCTTAGATCTGCTCTTTGTGTGTGTGTGCGCCCCACCACAACCCACCCGACCCCGCCCCGCTCCGCCCCGTTCATTCCCTATACCATTCCCACATTTCTGCAGAGTTCCCTTGAGTTTTGCACCTTCCGCTTCGATTGTAATTAATTTGCAAGGCGACTGCCCTAACGATGTGGTTCGTGGTCTATTTAAAGTGATGAATAGCTCAAGACACGGAGTAAATCTCACTCGTACTCTCTCTCTCTCTCTCTCTCTGCTATTCTCTGTGAGGCTGTTCTAGGTAGGATCTCCTCTCCGGTTCTCGGAGATGGCGAGAATATGTTAACCCATCATTTACACGAAATAATCAAGATTTTGTCCATCTCAGTATCATACCCGCCCCATCTGCCCATCTTCCCATCTCCCCATCTCTCCGCCTGTCCGCCTGTCGCTCATGGGTGCGACGGAGCCGAAGACCCAACTCAATGATTCTGATCCTGAAGGTTAATTACATTTATCCAAAACGCAACTGAACCCGCAGGACATTGACTTAATTTCCCTAGCGTTTGTTTTTCCCTCTGCCCCTGCCCTTGCCTTCCCGCTTCCTTTTTTTTATTTCTGTTTGGTTTTTAATTTTTTTGTTTTAAATGCTGGCAAGAAAATGAAGAAAAAAATTCAACAGAAAAAGTCGAGAGCAAAGTGCTGGCAGCAATTTTCTCTATCTCTCGACTCGACTCGACTCTCTCTTTATTCTTTTTCTTTGGTTTTTATTTTCGTGATGCTCGTTGAAGCGCCTAAATGGTAATTAAAAATTGTTGCATTGCCGCTCGAATGCGTCAGCTATTTATGTAGTTTGGGGTGGGGAGGCGGCTTTCTGGTTATCCACAGCGTTTAAGGTTCAGTGGATTAAATGTATGTGTTTTATGGAAATTTTGGGGATTAATTTTGAGAGGATTTTCTTTTCTTTTACTTTACCGATTAAAACCCATTTTCAGTGGTTTTACTGCTAATCGCTGATTAACTAACATCTATTTATAGTTTCTCTTTATCTCTTATCGTCATTTCAGCTTTCTTTAAGCTCATTCGCCTAGATTTAGCTGATTAACTATCATCTATTTAGCTTCGCTCTTTATCTCTTATCGTCATTTCAGATTTCTTTAAGCTAGTTCTCCTTGCCTCTCCAAGTGCCAAACCCAGTCTGACTCTCTCTAACCCAGGCCCTTGCAACTAAAACACTTTATTCTCAACTCCAAAGAAATCTACAATACAATTTCGTAAAATCCAAGGGGTATATGTACATACATATGTATTTGTGGATACCGCTCACGTGCCACCTTCCACTAGCCCTGGACGGGTACGGGGTACGGGTACGGCTCCGAGTCTTGGTCCAAATTGCCAAATCGAATGCATTGCCAAAATAAATTCTGATTTGACAGCCAGTACGAGTACTCGACTCCGCTCCGGCAAAAGTTGGTAACTTTTTTTCTTCTGTAAGGTGTCAGCACGTTCCGAGTGATTTTGGGATGCAGCTTCAGAGTCTCGCGCGAGCTGAAGGGAAATGGGAAAGCCTTTCTCTTTTGTATGCCAGAGTCGGATAATCCGCCAGCCAGTTGTACAGTGGTACAGCTGTACAGCTGTTGATGTTGCAGTGTCGTAAATGTGTCCCGTACCCTAATCCTAATGCACGCAATGGTGGTCGCCACCGCATCGGAGGGTTATGAAACCATATGGCACAGAGTTATGCAAATGTATATAAGTATGTGTGTGCTCTTTTTCCACTCGTTTTAGCCATTCAGCCATTGCCATTGCCAGCTTAAATATATAATTTAGTTACGTCAGAGATTACACACACACACACACACACCCACTGAGGAGTGCAGGAGTGCAGGAGTGTAAAAGAGACAGCTAAACATCAAGCATTCATCATTCATTGAAAAGGAAACGGCATCAGAATAATGACAAGGAAGGCATTTATGTGGCTTTCTTTGAATTGAAGCCTGTTGGTGCCTTCCTTTGACTTGGCTCGCATCCTGAAATGCTTCACATTTGCCGGCTAAGAGAGCTCCTCAAAGGCAGAAAGCAATAGAAAGCCAGAGAGCGAGAGGGCGGGAGAGGGGCGAGAGGGAGATTACCGAGGAAAAAAGGGGATTCATTCACTAATTATGTTGATGAATATGAATGTAATTAGCATGAAAAATGATGTGTGGCAGAGGAAGATCTCATTGAGCAAAGCGCTTACCACATATGAGTACAATTAGCCCAGAACTTCAGGCTTCCCATGACACAATAAGCTACTTTACACGGAGTGTCATCTCCTGTCCTCTCCCCCCTCTCTGTCGTGCCGTATCTGAATGGCCACAACAAGCAAACACAAATCGTATCCGGCGGATCTGGGTGTCATGTCGAAGGCGGAAGACCCCGAAACGTACAAAGTTCAGAGTTGCAGGAGAGCGCGGATTCCGTACTCGAACCGAAACGGATGTTTGTGGAAACCGATTAGGGGGCAGGGGGGGCGGTAAACCTCAAGGCAAGCAGTGCACTTCACCCCACCTCCCCCCACCCACAGACAAGACACGAAACATGCCACCACAACTGAAAGTATGCAACAAAATGGCAACTTTTTACAGATACTTTTTATTTACTCGTCGTAGTTCTTGGGCGCCGCACAGCCATAATTTTGTCAATAATATTTGTTTGTTTTGGCCATAAATGCAAGCTTCTTTTTATTAGTAGTTCTCCTGTTTCCCTTTATTTCGGCGTGTCAATGTCAGGCCCGGAGTGGTGGTGGCCTCCCCGACCGATATTGATATACGAGCCGGAGTCATGCAATGCGGCAAATGATAAACAGCAACGCCTCCAATAACAGTTACAATTGGGAAAGGTGAGGCAGGTGGGCGAACTGGGGGGTGGCAATGAGCGGCCCCCGAATGAGGTAAGAGTTTGTATAAATAGAAAAACCGAATGAAATTAATGCGGTACATGCAATTGAAAGTGAATAAAGGCAAGAAGAAAGTTTGACAGCTTGAAGTAATGATAAAGGAAAGGTGTACAGAGCTCGAGGGTTTCTATTCTATACGAAATGGTAGTGAAGATATGTATATACCATAATCAATGAGTGGTATGCCACCTTTAGTGATTCGTAGAATTCCTATGACAAAGACAGAAACAGCTGATTTCCAACCAGAATAGAAACAAGATAGAAAGACATCTGTTTGGGTATTGCCTAGCTGAAAACATAGGAATGGAGCAGCGTCCAGTCCACAACGAACGGTTCGAGGGAGCAGAACAGTCCTCCACTTCGATGGCCAGCAATGAAAGTCTCACAGATCTTAAAGGTAAAGTCCTCAACTGGCATGGTTTCCACTACAAACTTGATTTCAACTCCAATATCTGTAGCATCCGATGAGGAAGAGGCCCACAACAGCATGGTGATGATCATTGCCACCTTGACCTGGTTCCTGCTCAGCATTATAAGTGAGCCCTGGCGAAATGAGATGCTTCCCTGACTACATTTCCTTCTGCTTCTGCTTCTGCTTTTGCAGCTCTGTTCATTTACTGCTGCAACTATTGGCAGGTGCTCCGGTCGAGGCCGCGTCGCCACCAGAGAGAGTCCGAGGCTGAACTCCAGCAGAGCACTCTGCTCTCATTGGATAACTAGCAGTGCCAAATTAGAAACCATAGACGATGATTAGAGGAGCCACTGGCGAGGGATGATTAGATGATTACGAGACGCAAAAGAGAAAAACCCCAACAAAGGGAGCGAGCAGAAGTGCAACAGCTGGCAGCGATCATCTTTTGGGCCCGGCTACGCCTTGACTCCGGCCATATGGCAGCCGTGTGCAGCAGCTTCCATTTCCATTTTCCATTTCCTTTTCCGTTAAGTTAATTCCACACGACAGCAGCAAAAACAGAGAAGAAAAAACCCAACCAAAAAAAGAGCAAATTTTCCATGTGTTGCTATTTCCCCTCTTTTTGTTTGTGTCTCCGCCTCCTTTTCGCTCTTCGCTCTTTACTTTTTAGTTTACAATTTCTCTCAGTTTTTCATTTCGTCCTTTGGCTTCCTTGTTGCTCCGAAATATATTTCACTTCTTCACTTTTCCCCTGCAACCTGTCCATGGGGGGACCTGAGATATTTGCTGGAAGAGTTTTCATTTCTTTTGCTGGAAAAGTGAAAAGCATCTTTTATGCAAATTTACCAGGTGGAGCCAGGAAGCCAGGAAGCAGGGGCTGGCAGACAGGCGTGGCAGGCCGGAGCAGCTAACATGACTTCCGCTCTTTAACTGGCTTAATGCTCCTAAAGGCAAAGGCAAAAGCAAAAAAAGCAACAGCCAAAAGAGTTCACATAAAAAGTATGTTCTCTGTGCAAAAAAAGGTAAAAATTATTTGATTAAAGCCGAGTACAAAGCGAAGCAAAGTTAAAGGAAAACAGATACCGTTGCAAGAGATATATCATAGAAGGAGTCAATGCCAGGAGACTGGAGGATTGCCAGGAGTGGGGAGTAACGGCATCAAAGTAAAGGAATTTACATACGAAAATAGACACATTTGTTGTCTTTTGCTTCTCTTCCCCTTCATCTGTATATTCCCTTTGGTTTTAGATAAGAGATCTATATTGAAAGCAATCTGAAAAATTGGAAAATGAAGACTGCAGCTTACACACAAAGCCATCTCTTAGATAGACTCTTTAGTTTCATTTTTAAATACTGTTTATCTGGTTGCTCAACTTTTTCTGGTTGGAACTGGAACGAAGCTTCATAAGCCTCTTGAGCGCCTTCCATAACAACAAACTTTAAATGTAATCCTCCGTATCCCATTGACGGTGGTACACTTCATTACCATTCCCCCCCCTCCCCGCCTGCACAGGCCCTCCCTCCATCTTTGTGAACCTCTAAAATTTCATCAAACCAAATCGATTTGATGAAGGCCTTTGGTAACCCTTTATCACAAGGCCAGAGGTGACTTCCCGGCGGAACTCTTGAGAAAAGTTTTCGCTGGCACCAAATCAAATGCCGATTATCGCATAGTTAGTTGCACTCTCAAAGGGAATGGGGGCCGCCAAAGGACTCTGTAGCAGTGGCAGGCAAAATGTTGGCACGGATCGGGGACTGACACCAAATGGGGCCTTAAGTCCCCCCCCCTGAAATTCTCTTGTGGGTGGAACCCACGACTGTTCTCTCATTATCGGCGTGTTTGTTTTATGAAGGTCGTTTCCAACAGCCCGCACAAAAGGATTTGGGGCACGCACGCACAGACATCGTCATTGTCGTCACCATTCAGTCGACTCCCGACTGTAGCTGCCCCCGCTCCGCCACCATCCCCCACCATTTAAGACAGCTTCGAAGCCATTTTGGCATTGTTATCTAGCTGGTGCTTCTCCTTTTGCCTGCTCTTGGCCTACTCCTCCATCCGTCTCGCACTTTTCCAGCTTCTGTTGACACTTTTCGTTATTGTTGACTGGTCCATCTCAATGATATCTTTGATAAATCTCAGCTTTTGCTTTTCCAAGCAACCAAAAATTTGTCTCAACTTGGCCAAGTGCTAATAGGAGCCAGCCCAGCCGAGCCCAGCCCAGTGGGAGGAGTGTGGATGAGTGGCAGAGAGCCGCTCAAGTTCCTCATAATTGCTTATGACGAGCAGTCAGAGGAAATCTGTTTCCGAGGGAGTGCGGGGGGTGGGGCTTGGGTGAGTCTGGCTCTACGCATTAAATTATTTCTCATTATTGACAGTTTATCAAATTGATTTAACAAACCTCATGGCTGTCTCTGTCGCTCCTCCTCCCACGTTTCAGGCAGCCTTAAGTGTCTTCGTGATAAATGTTATCGTTGTTTGCTGGCCTCCATCCTTTCCTACAACTTTCGCTCTCTCTCTCTCTCCAACTCAGAAGAAGAACTAAGCTTTAATGTGCTTTTCCTGCTCTTCCTTATGCTGTGTTTATGTGTGCTATGTGTGTGTATGCGGAATTTATGTAATGCCCAAAGTTGAAGCATACTTTTCGGCTGTTTGCTTAATGTTGCTACTGCCGCTGCCGCTGCCACTGCCGCTGCTGCTGCTTCTGTTCCCACTCTGGCAACATTTTTAGTTAATTTTAGTTTGTTTGCACAGCAAAGTGTGCTCAAACCGGCTGAATGTTTTATTAATTTAAACAAGAAAACAGAACTTTTACTCTTTATATATTTCATCATGAAATAGTAATTCGGGTCAAATGATGCAAGAACAAACATATGTGCTTCTTATGTACATGAATACATACATATATAGAGTTTTCAGTTTTCATCTAGGGAAATTTCTGGGGTCAGAAAAGTAAATGACAAAATGGGAACAGTTTTTCGATGAAAAGTTGCACGACTTTGATTAGGAAACTGTGAGACTGTACCTACGCAAATATCATTGTACAAATTGTGATAAATCCCAAACTAAATTTTCAATTCGATTTCATATTCAAATCAAAGATTTCTCATCTCAATGGCATTGTTAACTCAAACGGAGCACTGGCAAGGCGATTAATCTGCTAGGAATTATCAATCATATCGGAACTCGTTCCCTTTGTTGCCGGGCAAAAGGCAATTGCCGGCGCTGCCATGGCAATTGTTCTCATTTCCCCCATTGATAGAGCCAAGAAATATGAAATAATAATGCAAACGGAATCGATGTCTTGACAAGAGAGACTCCGCCTCAGACCTAGACCATGGCCCTTGGCCCTCTTACATCCTACTGTGACTACAGGATACTCGTGCCTCAGAGGAGGATGCGAAGATTCAAATGGAATTGCCAGTGGGAGGCAGGAGCTGAGCCAAGAAGTGAACCGAACGGCAAACAACAATCGAGAGGCGGCAGAGCGGAAAGCTCTTTCTGTAAGCAGAAATAATCCGATATTCATTTCCCTGTTCCCTGTTCCCTGTTCCATTCCCACCATTTCCATTTCCATTCCCATTGAAAGTTGTTTGTTGTACTGAGTATCTTATGCGCATATTGTATATTCGAATACATGTTTTGTTGTTCTGTTGTTTTGTTGTTCTGCTGTAATTAAGCCTTCTTTGTCCTGCTGGTGGAGTGCATATTAAACATCGCCCCGGGTATTTGGTTGCGTCTCAAGTGGGACTCGTATAAGGACTGCATCCCGTTGTTTCCCATTCAGGAATGTCACGTCCTTGGTGCATAGAGACGCCCTCGAAGAAAGGACAGGTATGGAGTGCAGCTAGGATCTGAGATGTTCTTATACAAAATTCTTTGTTTGTTTTCCAATCAGCATTATCACAAAATATTTCACTTTAGTCGGCCACTGTTTTGGTCACTTAATTGCTGGCCGCTTTTTCAATCATAATTTATTCACAATTTCCATCTATTTCCGTTCGACACGAAGGAACATTTCTATTTTCTCTGTTGACTTTTGAATAATTTAGCTACGAAGCAGACGGACGACAAATACATTTGTCCGTGAGTACACATTTTTGAAACTGTCATTGCCAAAATGGTTAATTAAATATTTACTTGGCAAAAACTGTAGTAAAACGTTGATTAATTATTTAAAATCTTGTGTCAGAAGTCAGACTTGGCCCCGGTCCGAGTCTGGGTTGGGTTCTGACAGAACGTTTACCATAAATGGAATCATATCCAAATATTTCGCAACTGTTGACTCTGCTATTGCTGCTGTTTGCTGCTTTTTGTTGCTGTTTGCTGCTGACTGCAAACTTTCTAAAGTTTTTCCACCCACTCAGGCCAGCAGCTCCTGGGGTTTCCTTTCGTGCCCCCCACACCCACTGTGTGATTTTTCGACATGCCGACACTTGTTTTTCGGAGCAACTCAACGAAGAGAGGTCTAAGTGATTTAGGCTAAAGTTTTCCACCGGAAATGTAGCGAGGAAAACTTTTGTTGTTGCGCATAATCGTCTGCCGGAAGTTGATCAAAACGGGCAAAAGGGAGGCAGAAGAAGAACTACTACTCTCGGCTCTGCGATAAGTGCATTATGAAACAATCAATAAATTTACTTGGGCGATTACTTGGCTGAACACCGAGGCCCAGCCAGGCACTTTGTCCCCTATCAGAGTCCATGTTCATACATACATATACATATGTATATGTGGTACTTATGCTGAGGATTATGTGACGACAATGATGGCTACCTGTGTGTGTGTGGCACGTGGCTGTGCTGAGGCAGTCATAATTCATTTGCATAACATTAACGGGCCTGCGGATGCCAGAGCATGAGCCGCATGCCAGGCGTCTAAGCCAAGTTTAAATAATTTATTTATGCCAACGAATTAACCGTAAACAGTTAGACGGAGACAGCTGCAGGACTTCCATGAAACTGGGGACTAGGATAAGGTTTACCAGGAGAGCACATCAGCAGCAATGCTGCTCTATTGAGAGACTGAAGATAAGATACTCTACATTCAGATTCTTTTTACAGATTCATCGATTAGCTTTTAACTTCAGATAATTTCATTTTTTCACATGTTTATTTTGCAGAAATCCTTGACATAGTTCCAATTCATTTGATCGCTTACTTCTTCAGCAAGGTGGAGACCACAGCGGGGCCGGCGGCATAGGTGGTGACGGGCGCAGCGTAGGCCGAATAGACCGAGGGCGCACCCAGGTACGCGGAGGAGTAGACTGAGGGAGCGGAGTAGGCGGAGTAGGCACGGGGATAGGCGGCGGAGTAGGTGGTCACAGGAGCGGCGTAGGCCACAGCTGGGGCTGCGGCGTAGGTCAGGGCCGGGGCAGCGGCATAGGTGGCCACATGAGCCTGGGCGGCGGCGATGAAGAGAGCCAAGCAGATGAGGAACTACACAGCACAAAAAGACCAATGCAAGATGTTAAAGATCCCCTGGATATATCTCGGAACAGGCCCCAATGTAAGGTTGACTCACCTTCATGTTGATTATTGTTTTGGTTTTGTGTCTGACGATCGTTCTCGAGAGATTGGAGCAAGTGCGTTGACTGATGCTGCTCCCCAGAAAGGCCACAGCTTTTATACCCAATCGTAGATCGATTTTTGAGAGAACAAGTTCTGCAATATGCGGATGTGGATGTCAGTATGGAATTGGTAGCTAATCCGAGAGTGCCATATCGAATGGATTAGCATTGTTCGCCGCGGTACAAGCAGCTCAATGAATGTTCGTTTGTCTATTTTCGAACAGATAACAGACAAGAGCCTGACAAGGGTCTACTGGCGGACTGGCTGACTGGCGGACGGATGGACAGCCAGTAATGAGATCTTGATTGTTTGTGTGGGTCAGGTCTGGTGACAAGCCAAAAATGCCCCGTAAAGAGCTTTGTTAATGGCGGTAAACGAAAGTGGCAGCAAAGCGGAATCACACAAATATAATTACACTCGAACGGAAAGCGTAAGTGGCAGCAAATCATTGTTATTTACGTCATCAGAAATGTGGTTACAATTGAATCATTTGGCATTGACAGTGAACATTTCCAGAAAAAAATGTCAAGGCACAGAAAAGAGGTTTTCCAAATCCTTCCAGCTGGCTCTCGCTGAAAACGGATGCTGATATGAGACTCTGATGAACCTAGGGCCTGCACCCAGAGATCACCCACCATAATAATGGATCTACATCTACCTACAAGGAACACACAAATTATACATTCAATTTGTGTTTACAACGAAATGTGTCAAAGTCCCTCTGGGGAGCAGACGCACACACCCATCCACTCATCATATTCCCATGTTCATGTCGGCAGAGCCACAGGACTCTCTCTCTCTCTCTCTGGTGTCCTGCTCAAATTACCCATCTACTAGCCGCTTTGTAACTGTCAGAGAACGTAACGAACCGAACCAAAACAAAACAAAAAAAAATGTTAAATATACGCGAAAAGAACAAGAACAAGAGTGTGTGCCGCCTGGGGTGGCCGTGGGGGGTGGGAGTTGGGGGTTGGGGCGAAGGCTCATTAATATCAATTTATGAGCTGAGACACGAAATTAGTCTGTGACAAGTTTCACCGCAGGATGTGGACACAACAAACATATATCCATCCAACCATTTAACCCACCCACCCACACAGACAGACGAGACACGAAACACATACACACATGCCTCCCATACACATATGTTACGAGTTGCAAGTTCAGTTTTGACTTCGTCTGGGGGTTTACGTTAATTAATTCCAAAAGTGTGTTGCGTGTCCTGCCAAAAGGACAAATATGCGTACACGAACTCATGTCCTGCGGCGAAATGGTCTCTGCTTGCCCTTCACACAAATTATGAAAAATATTTCCAACTAAATCTGGACACAACCTCAGAGAGAGTTTTTCCAGAACTTCAGATGTACTTCAAAGAGTTAAATAATTGCACAAATTTCAGCTGCTTTGTTACACATTTTTTTGTTCAAAAAATGTTCTTTATTTTCCAGTTGGTTTTCTGCTCACATTTTTTTTTTAAACTTGTATTTGCCTTACCTTAAGGGGCAGGGGTACATTAACACAAATATAAACGCAAATAAATATCCTTCTTTCTTACAAATCAAGGGTTAATTTTACTCAAACTAGTTGGAGGATTATGAAAATATATATACTACATATACATATATTCAAGTATACTCGTATTTCTGGAGTCCAAAATTCTTAGCTTCTAAATCTAAACCAAAGTTTAATTTCATTCGTTTAATTTGTATTATTTTTTAAGTTTTCCAATTTAAAATTCGAGTCACAATTCAATTTGATTTTGTCATTGAAGAAGCACTTTGCATGTTGAGGGGGGTTGGGGGGGATATATAGAAAGATCTTACGGATAAAGCGGTAGATAAAGTTCAAGATTTCAAAATTGTTTTCGGGGCGGGGCAGGTGGTGGTTGTAGTGGAGGACACATTGAACTTTAGTTTGTTTTTTTTTGCGCGCACATACAGGATCGATCATGCATACGAACATACATGTACATATATATATCATATTCATATTCTATATAGACTTGATAAACAGATTTTTATAAAATTTCATTTCACATTTAACAAAATATGATGATTCGATGCACATACACAATTACATATCATATTACCATATACATATGTATATGTATCTGTATATATATTCTAGTTTGCGCCTATGTATTTCCAGATACCTTTTATGTGGTTTCCTCCACTGTTGTTCTTGTGCTATTTATGTATTATGTTTATGTAGAGATATGCCATTAAATTCTGTAATTTTATTATAATATATATTTAGGTATAATCAGGGGGGATAGTCTTTTCGTAGATTCGCAATGTGACTAACTAAGTTCAATTGAGTTTAGGCTACGTTTTAGTGGCTAGTTTAAGTATTAGCTGACCTGATTCTTAGCATAATTACACAGATACGTATATACACACTTACATATCTACCTCTGATTGCGCTATACTCGACTCGTACTATCTCTTAGTTGAAGTTTAAACTAGTTTTTTGTTGGGGTTTCTCAAGCATAGCTCTTTTTTTTGTTCACTGAAGTATTTGCGCACAAAGATCGTTCGGGCCTAATCCCACATTTGGTGAAGGAAGTTGGGGGCATCAAACATTCATTTATATGGTACAGAAGTAAATTATACATATATACTCGTATGTAAATGCTAAACACTGCTATATCCAGTATATATGTGTATATATATATATAGTTTAACCTATAACTATCTAGAGTTCTTTCTTATATGTGTGGTTTTTGCTGCTTGAAGTCGGAAAGTCTTGTAAGAGTTTTATTCGATTCGCTTTTCAAGAAGAGATTTCTTATTTATTTTTTAATTAAAGTGAAATTCACCCCAGCGGCAGCTTTATTTCTATAATACAGATTTTTGGGTTGCAGTTACCATCATTCCTCCACCTCAACCTTCAGCTCCTTCTGCTGTTCCTTCTGCTGCTCCTTCTGCTGCTCCTGCTCCTTCTCCTACTCCTCTTAGACGATGGTGGTGCGCTCGGCGCCCAGCGCTGTGGTGGTGCACGTACTGCTCCCGCCTATGCAGACTATCTGACATTTGATGTCCTCTTTGGGTAACTCTCAGGAGCTCACCGTCTCGTAGTTCCCCCCGCCGGCCAGCAGCAGTGGCGACTGCACACACACTGCCGGTGCCGCACCGCCGCCCAGCGTGGTGTAGGCGGTCTGGGAGCGGGGCGACGTCAGCAGCGATTGGGCGGCACCGATGGTGATGTTGCCGCTGGTCACCGAGCTGGTCAGCGCCGCCGAGATGCCGCTCGTGTGGAGGCTGCCCGGATGGGGCAGCGTGTTGCAGGCACCCACGCCACTGCCGCCGCCACCGCTGCTGTTGGTCTGCAGCGAGCCGTTGGACTGGCCGCCCAGCAGGGGCATGGTGCAGGTGGTCGTGGAGCCGTAGGGCGAGGTGGGAGAGGTGCGCGTCTCGTACGCCGGCAGGTGATAGCTGGTGGCACCCACTCCACCGGGCATGCCGCCACCACCACCACCACCGACTCCCCGACCCGGGATACGGGTGTAGATATTGGGCGGGGTGCGGGTGGAGAGCAGCGGGGGTGGAGCGGTGTAGACGGGACGCTGGGCGGCCGGGGCACGTTGCGGGGTGTTGTACAGGCTGAAGGCCGGGTTCGTTGTTAGCGACAGTTCACCGTACTGCGGGAGAGATAGAGATACAAAGAGGGAAGAAGGGAGAGGGAAGAGAACGAAAGTTGATACATTGTTGAGTAATTTTTAAACACAAGAACAAAATGTTGTTGCTGAATAATTAAAAAATAAAACTTTGATAGTAGCCTCGTTTTGCGCACTTCCTGAATACATTTATGGGGGGCAAAAATTCTGATCGAAAAGTTTCGAAAGTGACCCACAAACACCAACAACTTCTAATGAGCTTGTTAGGCATTCGAGAGAGAGAGAGGGAGAGAGAGGGAGAGAGAGAGCATGAGAGTTGGGGAAAACAACAGGGAAAAACAAGTAACACTGAACAAAAGCCAAACATTTTTCAACTTTTGCTGGCGACTGGACACACAAAAAACATTTGCCTCATCAAAATTTGATGGTTTCCCCACCCCTCCACCTTTCTCCCTTTCTCTACTTGCCTTAAAAGCCAAACAATGATACAAACATTTCAGAGAACTGCAGTGGATTCGGGATGCCAGAGAGGTGGTGTGGTGTGGTGTGGTGGGTGTGGTGGTTGTTAGTGGTGGAGGCGGAAAAACAAAGAAACTAATTTTGTGTAATTTACTTCGGCTAATTGGAAACATGAATGACAAATCAAGGATTGTGCCAGGACGAAGCTTTATATACCCTGCAGAGTTTCAAAACAAAGGGTTTGGATGATGATAATATTAGATATACAAAAGCTTCAATGGAAGAATAACTGTTACTAATAATAATACCATGGTCTTCTCTAGCATCCTCTACATTGTTTTTACTCCTCTTCTCCATATTATTCAAGTACTTATCCTGTCAGGTGTTTAGGTTTTCGCTTTGGCTTTTGGTTCTCCTGCTTAGATTGCTCCTCCCTCTTGACTGTTGGCCCTAAATCAATTCGTTCACGTGTCTATAATGCGTAATAATACGTTTCCATTCCATTAAGGAAAGTTGGGAAAAGTCCTTTGTTTGTTAAAGACAATAAAGGTCTTTGGACAAAGTATTAATACAGACAGTATTTCGTTTGATTTTTTCATAAAGCGTGGGGCAGATTCCTGAAAAACCTTTATTTTCAACTTTTTTAGATGCCTTTTTGTTTGAAATTTTTTAGATTTTGATGCCAATCGATCGGAAATTCGATTCTGGCCCCGTTAGAGGCGAAGGAGGGGGTCGGACATGCCCAAAAATGCCATTATGGTACGCAATTTTAATTCCATATTTATTTTCCATGGTCGCCGCGAAGTATGCTGCATTTTTTTCAACAAAATGCCATGTTCATGTCGTTATGTAGTTGCTGTGTCATTGTGGCTGCTTAACTACATATTGTAATACACGTGACACCAACTTAAGCAAAGTTCTTTCTTTTCACAGATACATCTCTAGAACTAACTCAATTCAGATATTCCAGCTACCTTCTAACCCTTTCAGGATGCCCCATGAAGGGATGATTTCCCCTCGAACTCTTGCTCCTTGCACCATATGCAAACCAGAATGGGAGTGAACGAGGGAATAGGGGAATCCCTGAACAATTGAATCCGATTTGAATTCTCACCTGCTTCCCGAAGGTGGGCGACAGCGAGGGCGGCGGCGGCGAGGCAGTGTTAATGCGCGTCGGTGCTGTAAACAAAATTCGCTGCGATTCCATATTCAATCGGTCGAAGGCCTTCTCCTCCTGGTGGAACTCATCCTCGCTGTTCGCCTCCTGCGGCACCACATCCGGATTTTTGTCCTCCAGGCTGGAATGACTCCCCATATTGCGGGACAGCGGCTCAGCGCTGCCCTTGTCCGCCTCGGTGGTGGTGGCATCCGCCCCATTGCCGTGCCGGCGACCCCGCTTGCTGCGGAATTTGATAAAGATCACCACACAAATGGCGACCAGAATCAACGTGGCGATGACGCCAACTAAGGCTCCCAGAAGCGGTGTCAATTGCACCAGCACCGCCGTCGACGAGGCTGCGGCATGGGCAGGAAAAACGGAAAACAGAAAACAGATACGGTGAAATTGTGAAAAATTGAATGAGAAAAAGCGCGCACGCTGAAAAAACAATGCAACAGCAGGCGGCAGGCGACAGCCGACCGACACTAACCTGTTCGTAACAATGGCGCCGATAGCGTCCTGCCCCTCAACCGATGAGCCACCTTGCTGGGCCCCTGCGCATTCACTGCCGTCACTCGGATGACAAACACGGAGTCGCTGGGCAAGCGCTTCACCGTGAACTCCGGGTACTTGTACGAGGCATTGTAGAGTATCTGGCGATTGAGTTCGTCGTAGATCTGCACATGGAAGTGCTGCGGTATGCCACCATCGTAGCCGGGTATGCACTGGATTTGCAGGGAGTTGGCAGTGGCATTGTATGCCGTACAGTTCTTTACCGGTTCGGGTAGGTCTACGAGAGAGAAAGAGACAAAGGAAAGTGTTAGTTTTGATTAAGATATCTTCCGAATAAGACGATGCTGATTTCTAAGCCAAGTTAGTGCCAAAATATTCTCCTGAAGAATGAGGATTCCCTCCTAATAAAAATAGGTCTATAATAAAGGTAAACCTGCACAAGATAGTCCTTTAAAGGAAGCTTCAAAAAACATTTTACCACAGCCAACCGTTCACTGAGAGCGAAATGGAACCCTGACCCCCAGGTCGACAATTTCCCTGAATGGAAATTCATGTTTTCCCTTCGGGCTGCGCTGCCGCAAAAACCGAAATGCTCCCTAGTTTTCAGGCCATGGTCAGCGGTGGTTTTATAAATAAATGATGTGCGCTGGCAATTTATTGCATTTGATTATCAGATTATCGCCAAGCGCAGATTGCAGTTTGCTGCAACGGTGCAGCAATAGTGCAACACACAGGCTGCAGCAGCAGCCGCCAAATGGGAAGCAAACATGCAGATGGCGTTGGTAAACATGGCTTTTATTGCTGTCAGGGACATCCACATGAACGGACACCGCACCGACAGTCCGTGGATGCTGCAACGCGCGAGACGACATTGCAACGCGTTAAATTGCCACACGGCCGTGCCATGCCGTGCCATACCGTGCCGTGACGTGGATGAGTAGTCTGTGGGCCAAAATGTAAATAAAAAGCCCAGATTCACTCACCTCACAAGTGAGGGGCTACGTGCTACGTGCAACAATTATCTACTGACCAGAGAACGAGGCATGCCCCACAACCCGAATTGAGTAAACATGTTGGCTGTTGCGTTGGCATTTCGTTATGTGCCCCTCGATTGAAATTTAATTAAATTTTGTTCTTCTTTCTGATACCCTCCGATTGATGCAAAAGGAAATTATGTTCTATCGATAAAGATATTTGATTTCTAACGGTTTCCCGAGTCCCTTCAGATCTCAATCAAAGTCGCTCTTCAGCAGTTGGCTGACTGTTCTTTCAGATATGTAGCTACCAGTCGCAGGATAGGTTTTCCAGGGTATCAAAAGTTTCAGCCCCCAGGGCTACACCACACTGCCTTGCCTTTCCTTTCCGGTTTTTCCTTTATCTTTCCACTGCTTTTCACTACGAACTGCTGCACGAGGGGGGCGGGAGGGGAGGGGTGTGGCAGGTAACTCACCTGCCGGCTGGATGTGGTACCAGCAGGGCTGGCTGTGGCCCATCGGGCTGCTGGCCACGCAGGAAATGGCGCCGAAGCTCTCGTAGCTCTCCACGTGGTAGCTGTACACGTTGTTCAGCGGGGGCGCCGTCGTTGTGGTGGGCATGGTCATGGCCTGGCGATGATGCTGCTGCTTGTGCAGTGCGGCCAGCCGCTTGCGCTCCACCATTTGAATGGTGGACGAGCCAGAGTTGGATGCGTGGTGGCCAGGGCTGTGGGAGTCGCTGCCGCCGCCAGGGCCACTCGGCGACTGGCCCTGCTGCAGCTGGGGCAGCTGTTTCCGCTGGGGCTGTTTGTTCTCCACATGGTTCTTGTGCACCATGTTGGAGTAGACCATTTGCGTGTAGGGCGCCTCCTCGCCATAGTCCTGATAGCCGTCCATCTCGTGCCCCTCCGCCGGATAGTCCTCGTCCTCGAAGCGTACGGCCGACATGTCCACGATGCTGGCCGTGCGTCCGTGCCGGCCATGGAGCAGTCCTCGTTGCAGTCCGTGTGTGTGCTTCCTCTTGCTGCGCTGATAATATCCGCCCAGGTCCGAGCCAGAGCCGGGGACGAGGCCGGGGCCAGGACCGGAGCCGGAAGCCGACTTCAGCGACAGCAGGACCGGTCCGACCTGCGGCAGCTCGATGAGACTCTCCAGCGAATTGTTGAAGTGCCACTTGTAATTTAGATTATCGAGTGGATTCGCGTCCACCTCGCAGGTGATATTGATTGTTTGCTTGAGTGCGGCACGTATAATCGTCGAGTCCGACTTGCAGACGGGTGGATCTATAGGGTGCAGGGAGAGAGAGAGAAGGAGAGTGGAGAAACAGAAGTAGAGATTGAAGTCAAGTTGAGTCAAGGAGTTAGGTTAGAGTGAGACGTGGAGCGAGTGGCAGAGTGGCAGAGTGGCAGAGTGGCAGTGTGGTACTTACACTTCACATCCAAGTAAACCTCGTTGCTGGACACGCTGCCCTGGAGGTTGCTGGCCCGACAGAAGTACTGCCCGTGCGAGGACTTTGAGATGCCCTGCAGCACCAGCGTCTGATTGGAGATGATTATGCCGCGCGACGAGTGCAGTTGCTTGTCCTGTGGGGGGAGAGGGGAAAACCGAGAACAAAGGAGTTAAAGTTAATGTTGTGGGATGTGCATTTTGTATGCTCGATACTCAATTAACTTTACAGAATTGATTCTACGCGATTCCATGTACTTTATTCAATTTACGATATTGGATTTACGATATTGGATTTACAACATTCGGTCTACGATATTCAATTTCACTTAATCGTGTTCAATTTCGAATTTTCTTTTATTTCCATTTGTTTTT
Source organism: Drosophila algonquin (assembly GCA_035041765.1). Lineage (NCBI taxonomy): Eukaryota > Metazoa > Arthropoda > Insecta > Diptera > Drosophilidae > Drosophila > Drosophila algonquin. The sequence goes on along the minus strand of JAWNKY010001579.1, from coordinate 1,413,772 downwards.
CGGCGATTGAAGAAATTTACGATATTCATTTACCTTTACGATGTCCATTCTAGGATATACGATTTACGATATGGAATTTACGATATGGATATTCGATGTTTGGTTTACGCTGCATGTTCCCACTTTATTTACCAATTTTTCCCTTTTTCCACTTATCTTTCCTTGTCTTATTTACGATATTCAATTATGGATCTTGTACTCACACTGTGATACCACTCCACACGCGTTATCGCCGGATTAGCCTTCACATCGCATTCCAAATAGACATCCGATCCCTTGAGCAGATTATTCGGATCCAGAGGAGCTCCCAGATTCAGGGTGACGATGGGTGCATCTGTAAATGTTTCAGAAATGAGCATACAAAGTACCCTCTATGGTCTATAGAAGAACTCCACGTACGTGTCACATTCAGTATGCGGGAGTCCTTGAGGTACAGGCCCGTATTGCCATTGCCCAGCGTGGTCATCACCGTGGTGTGTCCCTCCTGGAGCTGCTGCGACGTGATGCCCGCACCCAGGGAGATGGAGCAGACCACCTGTCGTTCGTTGTCCTCCGGTACGGGTATCAGCATTAGCTCGGATATGGTCGTATTCCCATCAGCAGAGGTCTAGGAGGGGAGTTGCATATCATTTCGAGGAATACCTGAGCGATGATGATGACTTACAGATTGTGTGGCTCCTTTTAGGATTTGTCCAGCCTTCGACCAGATGATGTGCGGCGGCGGACGAGCTCCGATGGCAGTGCAGGTTACATGGGTCCGAGTGCCAGCCACCATTGCATGATTCAGACCCTGCAGCAGCAGATTGAGTGGCGGAACTAACCAGGTAAGGGAAGGTTTTTAAAGTTAGAAACGGTTTCCAGATGATTCTATTAGTTTTATGCTACCCCTGGGCGATTGGTCTGCCATCAGGCGAGTGATTAAGTTTACGATATTCAGTTATTACCCCACAAGGACATCACAGAGCCCACAAAATGCATATTCATATCCAAGGCTTTTCATTTCCGCCACAGCTACGTACACTCATACATATACATATGTATGTGTGTATGCGCAGGCGACCTTTATGGAAATGTTCATTATTTATGACACACATTTTATTATGCCCATCATTGGCCGCAACCGCCATGGGACCCACAATACGATTATCATGCGAGATCTCTCGCTGTGGCCCGCAGAACCATAAATGTGCCAGTCCGTGCGATGTGCGACGTGCGAGGTGCGCGTCCTTGTGAGGCAATGACAAAACTTTAATTACATTAATTTCCATGCGAAATGTCACGCCCACTAGTCCCAACCAGGCCCGTGCTCTGAACTGTCCTTGAACTGTTTTGTACTGTTTCGTCCTGTTATTTGGCAACCCCCAGATGGAAATATATTTAAAGAGTACACAACTTACGATTCAAGTCGAGGATTACTTTCTTCGAGAGGGCCGGCACCACATGCCCATTGGTGGCCTGGCAGGTGTACATCTGTAAGGAAAATTAATGATTTATACAGACATTATTGCAATGATTGCCAATTAGTACTAACAATATTCAATAAAACGGACTAAGAGATGATAAATCAACCTGCTTAACATTTAATTCTAATTAGTGCAACATGACTCCTCGCAACGACTAATCACTTATGCCCCCAAGCAGCTCTCTCTCGCTCTCTTTCTCTCTCTTTGGCCAGACACAGCCAGTAATCGAAACCAAAAACACACACAAGAGTTCAAACGGTTTGGCAAATGTACAACCAAATTCCATATCATAAGTTCTCCAGCTCCAGCTACAAGTATTTTCTGGATATTAGTGGTTTGGACTGTTGCTAAGAGTAACTCGATACTCTTTGGGCCCATACAAACATACATTTCGGACATTTTATTGGAAATTGTAACGTTGTCGAGCCATCAAAATATTTGCATAACTTTTGGGGGTATGAAGTCTCGTTTTTCGATTGGAAAATTAGGTCATAAATTTCTATTTGGTTACACAATATACTCGTATGTATGTATCTTTGGGGCGCAGAGATAGTGCGGGATGGGACACGAATTGAGGCAGGTAGGGGGTCGAGAGCACAGTGGGTCATCAAAGAGTCTCCCTAGGTGTTTATTAGTCCCGAACGAACCGTTCTGTTGTCTATTTTCCATTTTAATCGATTGAAACTCAATCGAAAGCAATCAAATTTGATGGTTAATAGTTGATTTATGATATTTTTATGCAGTGTTTTCTTCAAAGGGTTCTAGAATGATTTCATTACCAATTGAGGTTATTTTGTCTAGAAGTTTCAGTATACTCGTGGAATGCATGACTGTACTCGTATTTAAATGCACAAAACTGGTTTATTTTGTGGCAATCAATCAGTTTCAATCAATATTCCAAGAATGTTCTCAACATTCATGCATTTTTTTTAATGGTTTTTTTAACACATTCGAATTTGTCATCTTCATAATCTTCCCACTTATACTTATGACTTGCAGTATTCTCCTCATGATATTCCTATAAATCCTCTCTCTACCTCTTCACAGCGTTCATTCATCCGCCATCTCTAGGTCCAGGTTTAGGCCAATAACTTTTGGTATTACATGACCAGCATTCAAGTGATTCCAATCCATGGCCCACCACTAGAACCAACAGTGGCACAAAAGACTTGGCAGGCCTACAATTTGTTGAACCCACTGGATGGCTGGGGGCTGGAGCAGAAGGGCAGCCACATCTGAATGGCGGGATTAGTGCGGCGCAACAATAATGTTCATTACATGGACCCCGAGGGAAATCCGCTTAGAATCAACACAGAACAGAGCACAGAGAGAGAGTGAGAGCGAGAGAGAGAGAGAGAGCAACCACAAGCCACCCAGGGAATGCAGGCAGTTGCATTTGATTTCTATTAGCCATTGTGCGGTCGTGGCGGTCCCGCTGGCCACACGGACCGCTGTCATTAATGGGGGCCGCGCTACTCATTGTGGCACACCGAAAATAAATGGCTAGCAGCGCTCAGGGAGCACCAGGAAGAGAGGGGAGAGAGTATTGTGTTCCCCGAAAATGAAGGCTTTGTTCCATTCAGAGCGAGAGCCGTAAATATGGCTTACGATATTCGGAGTAGGCCGCCAGCCAGCAACAACAAAGGCCCGTCGACCCGGAGAGGTCACTTACCGTCAATAGATCCTTCCGCTGGATGTTCTTCAGGCGCAGGACATTGCGCACCGAGCCGTCGGGCAGCACCTGAAAGGAGTCGTCGACGAGGGCGTGTTCGCGCCACCAGGAGACCCTCGGCGGTGGCACTCCACCACTGGACAGGCACGTCAGGTCGATGCTATCGCCCTCGAGATAGGGTCCCGCTGTCTGGTCCCGTATATCAGCCCCGTGATGATCCAGTATCGTTAGCTGCGTGGGCGGCACTACAATGGGGAAGATCTTAGTTAGTTTGGCAGCTCTTGAGGGAGGGAGGGGGAGGAGGGGGAGGAGGAGTACCCACCTAGCACCGTCACATTGATGCGCCAATTGCGTGTGGGTGACTTGTGGAAGTCCACGCGGCACTTGTAGAGACCCGCATCCACAGTCTGGATATTCTTGATGCGCAAGGCCGGTGGATTTGTGTCGTAGTGGAAGTGGGCCTTCTTGTTGAACACCGTGTCGTCTGCCCAGGGTATGGCCTGATGCAGGGGTCGGCCACGGGCATCAAAGCTGGAAAATTAAGGAAAAGCATAATTTAAACAACTGGAAAACTAAGGAGAATCTTGGAGTTAAGATAGAACCAAAGAGAAACAACAAGAAATATTGATTGAAAGGGAATTGAGTAAGGATATGAGCAAAGATCTATGAAGAGAGCTTCCAGTATCACAGATAGAAGACCCAAGAAGGGCCAAACCCCACTAAATTCCAGCATAAATTTCTTTGTTAACATTTGCTTAACCTTTTTACAGAACTCCACCCTCAAATAAACCTTCTATCGCTCTGCTCAGACAATTAATTGAACATAAAATTGAGTTCCATAATAAAAGAAGGGCTCTGACACGTTTTACACAAAAAACAAAAACACACCTTGCGATGGCCAAAATTGGTTTTGGCCCATTGGTTCATTGATTTTATTGTTCAAACAATTGAGCAGACAGCCGGACAGACGGACAGCGAGGGAAATGTGTGTCAAATCCAGGGTATCCACTAAAAATAGAATACTTAATTAGCTTTCGCCTTGGCAAGCCAACAACAGCAACTACATACACATTTCTCCAGATACCAGATACCAGATACTGCACTGAATGGCAGCCGAGAGGCAACTTTGTTTTTATTGTTATGGCCAGGCCAAGCGCATTTTTTCTCGGTTTTGTTTTATGGCCGGCCGTCCGTCTGTGTTCTATGCATTTTGACAAAGTGCCGCATTAAATGTCAACGGAGGCCCAAAGGCTCGCCCTCTCCCCTCTCCCTCTGCCCACTAAATCGTTAAATGCATTTACAGAACTTTTGATTTCCATTTGGCTTTCGTTATTTTTCTCTGACTTTTTTTAGAATTTTTAAATGGTCACATTTAAATTGGTTTTCATTCTCTTTTTTTATAGATTTTTGTACACCCATTACTGGCAGCGAACATGGGGTATATTGGCTTTGCAATAGGCAGATCCCACCCTCTGCCTGAGAGTCCTTTGCTAGGAAAGGAAAAGCCAGTCCCTTCATCATAGAATATATATATTTTCCAGTGTGAAAACTTAACTTTTCCATCACATTTCTAAAACTACAAAGAGGATATCCTATAGTCGGAATACCCATTATTTTGTTCAGCATTTTTGTTGACCATTTTCCGAGTGAAATTAAGTGGGAGACGAGACTCTTGTTTCTGGTCTGATTTAAAACCTTTGAGTGAAAACAGCGAAATTATTTTGCCTTTTTTCCCCAGATAGTAGGTACGGCATGGGCGTTAATTCTACAGAAGTGCGCTTTTCCATTTTCATTTTCATTTTATAGTTCAATTAATTAATTGATCAATTTAGCGCTTGTTCTGTTTCGCCTTGCGGCATAAGCGGATTCCCAGTTTTATTTATACGCATGTATACTTTTTATTTCACTTTGTTTTCCATGAGAATTAAATGCCGTTGTTGTCGTTTTTTTTTGGTTTTTTTTTCGCCTTTACGTAGCTTTAAAATGGCCGCAAGGCATAAAAGTTTTGGGTGATAAAAATCCACATGGAAGCATTTTAAATTCTCTCTTAAATTTTTGAGAAAAATCTGTTCTACTGCAAACCAGAACATTTAGATTGATGTTGAAGGGAATCCAGTTTAAGTTCAGCTGTGAAAACTTTACACGATTATCGGCTTGCTTGCCCCACAGATTATCTCACATTTTGAATAGATCAGATCACGGGGTCCCCCATTTCGGGGCTCTCGGGATGATTTATCATTGGAGGCCACAAAAAAACATTGGGAAATGCACTCGAAGAGCCAAAGCCCAAAACCAACAATGGAGGAGCACAGGAGTAAGTGGCACAAGATGGATGGGATATTTGTTAATGGATTTTAAAGATAATTAAATTATGTTCGAAGAAGTGGAACGGAGAGAGAGCGACAGAGAAAAGTATACCTTGCTGGAAGAGGAGGGGACAGGGCACAAGACAAGAGGTTATCCCATGGGTTATCCATGGCAATTGGAAAACAAATTTCTCATGCAATTAATCTCTCGACCTTTTGCCGAGCGTTTTTGGCCATATTGAAATTTCCAGCACGCAAAGAGAACCACAACAGAAGAAGCAGCAACAGAAAGAGAAGAAAATTTATGAAGTGTAGAAAAAGCAAATTAAAATTGATGGAAAACAATAAAGAAATGCGGGCGGGCGGCTGGAAAGTACACAATCCAAGAGGCAGCATGGAGATATCTGCATAAACCCCAACTTTATGTCGTCATAAAAGCTGACTACCGCTGCCACTGCCTCCCACACACTCTTGCCCCGCCCCCCACTTGCCTCTCACGTTCGAGTGGCTTTGGTAATTGCAATCGCCGCCAGCGAGGTCACACTGTGGACCACATGAATGCACATCCTCTCCAGCGTGCGCATTGACACTTTGACTTGACATCCATCGATTTTTTGGGTATATAAGTACGTAGATACCCTATGCAGATGGGGTATTACCTATTTGATCAGGAATGATTATGACTATATATAGGCCTTCTTCGTCTTGCCTTCCGTGTTTTACGATTTATTCAACGAAAAAGAGAAATGAATTTAATGGAAAATAAAATGTAAAAAAAATGTAAAAAAGAAAAATCAATTTCTGGTCTATTGCGCCTTTGTCTGCTGCTCTTTCCTCCTTGAGCCTCTCCCTTGTTGGCATTTCCCCAGAAAATGGCAAGGCGAACGCACAACAAAAAAATAATAAAAAGTGAGTTGCCAACGAGCGACCTTTGAACCGAATTGCTGTGCTGCCAATCAGTCCGCCAGCCAGTCAGTCAGTCAGTGGCTGGCTATATTTAATGTAACCTATCTACCAATTCTGTCTGCCTCCTTCGCTCCCCTCCAACCTCTCACTTGTGCACCCTATATCGTCTCGCTCACATGTTCACCTTCCCCATCATTCACCTTTCACCCCCCCTTTCAATCCCCCCTCAACCCCCACCAACCTTGTGACATTTCCTGGCCCACTGACTTACAAAATGCGAGTATTTTTCAACGCTTTTTCGTTTCTTTTCCCTGATGATGAGCTTGTTAAAAATTGTTTAGAGACCCGGTTAAGAGGGGCACGAGTATAGAGAGTCTCTACTGTAAACCCACCCACCCATCTCCCCCACCCCCCATCGATGCACGTAGGTTCTGCTGTATAAATAATGTTTATATCGTCAAATTCAACATAAATGCCTCACGTTAATAGAATTTATAATGAGACGAGGAGTCTTCCCTACCCTTCCCTCCCCCCACCAGCTAGGGGTGTCTGTGTGTGTGACTGAAGAGAGCCTCAATTCATAATTGGCTGAAATTCCCATTGGAATCGAAACCGTATTCCTTCTGGGTCTTTGGCTAATGCCAAGAAATTCAAAATATATACCTACATATATGTATCTATGGGAATTATTAGGTGAAATTCGTTTAGCTGACACTTTAGCGGGGTGTTACTGTGAAATAATCTCCAGGGAGAGCCAAGAGAAGGTGTTTTAAATCCTTGAAATTCAGTTAGGAAGTGGGTTTAAGGCATATTTTAAAAGAGATTTCAGCGGCAGAGAGACAAGACGGGAGGGGGGAGTTTAGAGCTTATTTAAAGCCCATTCCAAGGCGAATGTATAATTATGGGAGTACTAGGAAGCCTCTAGGGAAAGCCTTCGAGATTGCTTTGAATCTACTTAGATCTTAAATCTTGTACTTACGTATAGATGGGCTTCACATTGCCCTGACGATACCAGATGACCAATTGGACCTTGTCGGCAATCATTGTCCCTGGCAACAGATCGCAGGGCAGCGCCACCTCCGAGCCCACGGCAGTCAGTACCTCCGATAGGGGTCCTGCAAGAGATAGGAAAATAAAGTATATAGTTATTAACAAACACATAAATGTAAACACATATCTATGTATATAATTGCATAATTTCTTTGGCTTCATGGATGTGTTGTTTTCATCGTGTTGTTGTTGTTGTTTTCGGGGTGGTGGCGGGACAAACGCTTTTGTGGTTTCACTTAATTGAAATATGTGAACTCTGACCTGACCCTGGCATTCTGTACGCGCCCTATCTTGCTCTGTGTGTGTGTGTACCTTTTGTGTACTGACAAAACTATAAATTGACTGACAGCTTGATTTCCCTTTGATGATAAGAGGCGCCCAGTCGTCGCTGAAAGGGTTTTCGGGAGACGACAGCAGTCAGACCAGACCCATTGTGCGGATTCCAACATGGAGACATCATCATCCACATCGTAGACTTCGTCGTAGCAGCAACAGCAGTGTCACCGCACAGCGAGTGGCGCCTCCACAGCCATCAAAATCGATGCCACGGCATGGCATGGCGCTGTGCGTGCCTCTCAGCCCAACGGCCAGAGGGAAAGGGGCATGGAGATGGGGACTGGAGCTTCAATTAGTTGTGCAGCTCCCCCCCACTGGAGATGGGCGCGTGACACGTCCAACGCTGACTGCTCATCCAACATTTTCTGGGTGTTGTCTCCGTTTGGTGGGTGTCGTGGTGGAACGATTGGTATGTATATTTGGTATTATCAAAAGGCATTGTAATTATACAAATTATATTTTCCATATTTCCATATTGCAACACAAACAACAACAGGGCGTTGTCGTACGTGCCTATATGTGGCATGCCCCCCCACCCTCCCCACCATCCAATGAACGTTTACGTTGAATGAATGCCTTTCCAAAATATTAATCAATATTTATCTAGATTAGGTTCATCCCCCTGACCCCCCTGCTGCTCCCCACCTCAACGACTCTTTCCCGCTCTTGCGGAACCTTCTTCTCCGCTCTTTTCGCAACGAAATTCAATTATTTTAATGCATTTCTATGCCATTAATGGGGGAAATTTTTAATGATTGACGGGCGGGAAATTAGTATGCGTTTTGGTGGATATGTGGCATGTGGCATCTGGAAAATTGAAGATATAGGAAACGGTGGTATTTTAAGCTAATTAATGTAAATTAAATGATGGACTGAATGGCAGAAAAGAGGAGGAGAGAAAAGAGGACAGAATGGGTTAAAAATGGAATGAGAAATTTAATGAAATAGAAATGGAATGAAAGCGAATTGAATATGAATACAATGAGAATATTGAGAATGCAATGAAATGGGGAAGAATATAAGAATGGAATGGAAAAATGATACAATACTAAACAAAACAGAAGTATAAAGACAAAGGAATTCAATGGAAATGAAACAGGAATACAAAAGAAGGAATGAATATCGAAAGAACAGAACTATTATGCGTAGAGAATGAAATGGAAATGGGCAAGAAGCATTATTCAAAGAGGTCTAGAAAATGAATGTTTATCATTAATTTTCTATATCTAATTTGGTTACAAGTCAGATCCGATAGAATGCCCGTGGAAGGAGAGCCTCGACATGTGTGCCGTGCCTGTAATTGGACATGGTATTGGATTAACCATAAATATTCCATAAGCGGTTTCTCGCTCACTAAATTACAAGAATTTCTTAATGAGAAACCATTCCCAATCCCAATCCCATTCCCGTCCCGTCCCGTTGCCGAAATGTCGATCATTCCTGCCACTCACTCCTCGCTTCCTCGTTCGTTAGCATTTCCGGATTTCCGAGCCATAAGTAACATTTGCCATTAGGCAATCGCAATCCTCCTCCAGCGATATGCATAAACACACTTAAACAAATTAAGGGCTCTTGGCCCCGCGAGAGAGAGAGGGGAGAGAGGGGGCTTTGAGAGGCGCCACAGAAATAAAATAGAAAACCCCAAACCGACTCGGAGCGAAGCAATTGGTAATCGGATGAATGATATAATTCATTGAGGGCCTCCAAATGCAATTTGTTATGGCACCCAAATGAAAATGAAAATGGAAATGGAATTTGTATTTGGATTTGGGTCAACAGATCAAAGCGATTAGGCGACGAACAACGAAATGAGTTACAGATACAAATGGACGGGGGCATGCCCCACTCCACTCCACTCTGTATACTTATAGAGAAAGAGTTCAATTACTAATTGCAATCATCCGAACAAATGTTCACAGACGCCCCACCAAATGACGCTGAACTTTTGCAATCGATTCTCTGATTCTCTGATCTATTTCGATCTGTTTCGATTTTTGTTCTCTGTGGGTGGGGGCGGGGGCGGGAGGGCCTCTCCAAGAGATTTATTGTCACACGCTCCGAATTGGATGGATTGATATTGATTGAATGATCGCCGCCGCCAGAGATTGGATGGAGAAGTGCATTTAAGTGTCGTTCTGATTTCTATTTTTATTGGCGGCGAAATATTTTGACAAATTTCGTTGGATCTGTTGGCTGACTGATGGACATTTGGCTGCTAATGGTGCATGCAACAAATTTCCCGGCTCATGTATTCTATAATTAAGCGGAACATCGCATTTGAGGCAAGCGACCGCCTGGCTGGCAAGATAAAAACACAACGAAGCAACGAAGCAAGATGTTCGTTCCGTGGCCCCGATGTTGTCGCCTCATAATTGTGCCACTTAATGTGGGCGTCAACATGATATGACCAAGTTGTTTGCTTGTCTCTCTCTCCCTTTCTAAAGCCACACAGCGAGAGAGAGAGAGAGAGAGAGAGAGAGAGAGAGAGAGAGAGAGAGATAGAGGCTCCTGGGGCTGGCGACTCAATTTATGAACTGAACAAAAAATTCATTCAAGTTCGTGGAATATTGGAATCATATGTCATATGTATGCCCCATGTTCGGAGTGCATCCGATATTCTTGGAAATTCTCTATAAAATATTCAATCTTTGATGTTGTTGTTGAGGGAGTTATGTCTGCATATGTACATATGTTCACCCTTTTTTTTGTTTCTCCCAGCTTAAATCCCAAAAAAAAAAATTTAATTTTGAGACAATTCGAGGGAATAAAAGTGAATTAGGAGTGGGTTAAGAGTAGAAATTATAGGATTCAAAGGAAATTGGGTATACTCACAGGGTATACTTCGGTTTTAAGAGTGTTTCGGAGTAGATCTAAACACCGTTTCAGCTACGATTCATATGATATTCGGAGTAAATCGTGTAAATATTTATTGTTACTTAAATATGTAGAAACATGAAAATATTTTGATTTATTTCGGAGTAAATTCGGAATAAATTAGCAGTAAATTCAGAGAAGATTCGGAGTAAATTCGGAGTAAATTTGCAGTTAATTCGTAGCAGATTCGGAGTAAATTCAAAGTAACTTTCAATGTATTTGCCTGTATATTTACTCAATCCACAACGGAAATGCATTTAAAATGCACTTTCCTTAAGAATACGAATCCCCCACCAAATTCCATTGCACTTTCTCCGCCAACCCCGCACCCACATTAAGCCCGCAGTTGCATGCCCCCAGGGGGCACACAACCCTTCGGGTGAGCTCATTTAGAACATTTGTGAAAACAAACAAAACAAGTCCAAGTGGCCGTCTGGCCCAAACAATTATCCAGTCCATCCGTCATCCGTGCATTTGCATCCATCGATCTCTTTCCGAAGTTATTGATTTATTTATTTGTTTTGCCTGCAACTGTGAAAATATTTTGACAATCGCCTCAAGTGATGCCTAAGCTGCACGTCGATGAGGTAATTATTCAGATCATTTGTTGTTCGACGCTGCAGGGGCACGCTCTTTGGGAGAAAGCACTCCGAATGGCGAGCACAGCGTGTTGCATCGTTGAAGCTTTTTTCGTGGCGCCAAACAATGGAACAACAAAACAACAAAACTTGCCCATACATCAGTAAATAAATCAAATCCGAAATGTTTATGCTTTCTTTCCAACAGCAGGGCCGGCGGGGGTGCTGCGGCAGAACTACTCGTACACCAATATCTATAAATGGAATGAAATGCGGCGGGTGTGTATGTCAATTCTTTACAAAAGGCAGAGCAGACGGCGGAGATGGCGGGAAGACTCTGGCCAACACCTGAGCGATGGGCGAGCGACAGCAGCGAACGACAATCCGGCTAACAATTGACGACGACAAATTGCCAATGACTCAAATGACGCCATCAGCAACAGTAGCAACAAACAATATCCACAAACAGTAGCTACAAAAAGTCCAACAACAGCAATAGCAACAGCAACAGCAACGGCAATTGTCGTAAAATGTTTTTTCTTAGATATTGGATACCCTTTTGGGGAAGGGTATTACCAGTTTGAAGCAGGGCTTTAATTTATCTGGCTATAACCTTATAGAGATCTTTTAATTTTCCATATAATATATGGACTACTATAAGCGTCAAGATCGATCTATTTTTTATAAGAAAAGGCTTCCGAAAAAAATGCCATTTAATATTATAAATATCAATTTCTCCTTTCGGAGTTATTTCGAAGTGAATTGGGAATAATCTCCGAAAATGCTGACTAATTTCGTCGTGAATTGGGAATAATTACCGAAAATTCTGCGTAATTTCGGAGTGAATTGATAATAATTACGGAAAATTCTGGGTAATTTCAGAGTACCCGATATTATATCAAAATGTAATCACTATATCCCATAGCAAATCCCAAAGCAACTCTCCAGCTACAAAGGGTATTCAAAGCTTCGACTCCCTAAGCATTTATTTCCCTTTGTGTCGTTTCTTTTTGTGTGTTCCCTTTATTTCTATATTTTCAAATAACAACAGCAACAAAGTCACTCCCTCGCTCTCCCTTCACCCCGACGACGCTTGACGCTTGTCTCTTGGTCTCTGGGTCTCCTCCCCCTCCCTCTCCCTCTCCACCTCCCTCTCCCTCTTTCTATGTGCACGTGACCAATGACAATTTGCGAGCTACTGTCCATTTATGACCCGACTCAAGTATGGCCAGAGCCACGCCCCCTTCCCACCGTCCTCTGTTTTGGTCAAGTCAACAGCTTTAGTCGTTGTCGTCGTCGTCGTTGATGTCGATTTGGGCTTTAATATTTCCTGCAGGCGGCATTTGTCGAGTTTGAGGCGCCTCCATCAAAATGTCGTAGGCGGAAGTTGAAATTGCTGTTGCCTCTGCTGCTGCTGCTGATGATGCCCCATGTTGGGGCATGGAGGATATGAATGGGGGGATAGGTAGTCATAATGCCAATAATACGATTGCCGATTGCTGCCTTTAGCCCCAGAGTGGAGTGAATTGGAGTGGTCTGAAGTGAATGGTGGTGACAGGCTCACCTAAATTAAGTCCAAAATTAGCCCGGACAGAGTTGCCAGCTTCCATAATGTTCATTTCGATATTCCTCCCACGCCCACTCTGCCCTTAACTGCCGTAATAAAGTTCTTTTGTTATTTCTTCGTCATAGGATGTTGTAAAATATGGAAAATACGGCCATGAGTAATTTTATTTGATTTTCATTAGATTATATTTTGTTTATGCAGAAAGAGTCGCTTCTGTCTCTGTCTCTCTCTCACTCTCTATGTGTCTGTTTTTCCCCTGAGGTTTTCATGTAATAGAAATTGGGTCTCTTATGAAACCATTTTAATAGAATTTTCTATAGAAAACGATCATTTAATAAAGGAAAAACTTCGATCAAACTCGCTTAAGTGATGTCTAAGTAAAACCCAGTAATTTTAAACAACTTTCGACTTGTTCAATCCCTTAGAGACTCCTTCTCTTTCTCTCTTTCTCTTGTATCCCCCTCAAATTTCCAATCGAGAACGTTTCAACCTTTTCTATAAGGTTCTCGCCCCCCACACGGATGGCGTGTCTGACCCACATCATCCATCCGCACACGATGTGGCCGGCCTGCCCGTCCACTGCCTGCCCAAAAGCATAACCTTGCAGGTACCTAAAATATTTCTCTATATTAATATTTATGTAACCCCCTCCCCCCTTCCCCGTACCTGCTGCCCGCCCCCGCCTAATATAGTTATATTATTTATAACAAACATTTCCCCGACGAGTGGCTTAGCGTTTTCCCTAATCTTGGTTGAAAAATCTCGCGCTCTTTGCATTTGTGGCAGGAAAACTAATTTTATGATGGATTACCTGGCCACGGGAATGGGGGGCCCGTGTGTCCCCTTCTTAGACCCCACCTTGGGCAGTGCAAGCACCCCATTGACTCCCACTCCTACTCCCCAAAACCCTAGGCTATTCCGAAAGTGAATTAGAAATTGGAAGGAGGCGAAGGCGAAGGTGGAGAGGGTGTGGGACTCGGTTGCACTTATCGCATTCGCTTCGCTGTCCATCAAATGCAGCGCCCCCTTGTCTATCTCCCCTCTCTCTCCCTCTCTCCCTCTGTTCCTCTTGTCATTCTGCCCCCTGTCCAGTCGATTCGTAGAACGTCAGAGTGCATTCGCCTTTGTTGACATTTGTGGAAATGCAAACAGAACACGCATGCACACGGCAATAGATAACCGGACTCGGACTCGGACACGGATGGATACAACAGATGCCGATACCCGCAGTCGTACACGGTGACAGAGACGTAGACAGAGACGGAGACAGAGACGGAGACGGATACGGAGTCGCCTACAACTAAGCCATCACTCAAAGTGATTAGATCGTTCCTCGGGGGTAATCGAGTGCACCGAATGAGGGGGGATACAAGAGATACAGATAGAAAACAGATATCTCGATGGATAGATAGTGGAATCCCAGAACTCTTCATTATGTGGGAGCAACAATTAGGCTTCGATTTTATTGCTCAATGAAGATTCGAGGGAATGTGCGACCCACGGAACGGTTATGGTTTGTGGCTGTGTGTGCCGCCCTTTGGGTAAGTGTTCTTTCCTTTTTTCCCAGGTTTTAGTTTCAGTTTCAGTTGTAGTTGTTCTCGCCTTTTCTTTTTACGATATTGACACGGGAAATCGTGACTTTTCCATAATGTAAGGGATTTACACGTGTTTATGGCCCGGGGCCGGGGGGGAAAGGTCATAAATGTCTAGCGCGGGTCGCCACTCTCGCTCTCTCTCTCACTCCACTGCAAGGAAGCGTGCTCTGGCTCTCTTTTGTTGTGCAAACAAACTCAAAGAGCAAAAAGTCAAAATGGAATTATTATCAGTGCCGCCTCTCTTTCACTCCGTTGCTTTTCGCAAGACAAAGCTCTGACAAAAGGAGAAGCTTTCAGACTGCATTAGGAGATGGGCCGCCAGGAATAACTGCATTGTTCCATCAGGCACTGGCACGCCACTCTCTAAGCTCACATTCACGCTCTCTCCCACTCGCACTCCCACTCGCACGGCCATTGTCTTAGTGCCGCTCTTCCACTCTTACTCTTTTTCGCGCTCTCCAAGTCGACTCCCACTCCTCTCTCTATCTATCTCTCACCTTTGACAAAGCTCAGACTATCAGAGTTCCCTAAGTGCTTCTGCTTCTTGGGGGCGCCGCCAACTTTTGGGCAAAAGTTTCCATTATTTAAATTCGCTTTAAGAGAAGTGCAACCATCAGGGGGGGGAGGCTCTGTGGCAACCTAATCGTTGTGCCACACGAAATTCATGCCGCATCAAATTACCTATCCTAGAAATACTCCACTCCGAAGCCAAAGAAGATATTATGCAAAATAATATATAATTTTGATAGCACCCAATTTGAGCCTGTCATAACAAGTCCTCTGCCACCCTCCTCCCCCTCCTTTGCCCCCCGTGCCAGGCTTCATGCTCTTCTGAGGGGAAAAAAATCGATATATGTAAAAAATGTTTGCATGACTTTAGGAAATTTAGCAAACTTTTTCTCGTTTCCTTTGTTTTCCTTTCCTTTTCTGTGGCGCTGCTGCTATAGGGCATGCCCCACCAATATGAGGCTTCATGGGATATGAAAAATATCTTTTAAATGCAATAAACCAACGAGAAAACGATACCAAAACAAGGGGAGGGGAGAGAGGAAGAGAGGTCGGGAGGGAGAGGTTTTTGGTTTAGGAAAAACAAGACTCATAAAATTAATATGATATAATAAAGCAAAAATTTGCAAGCTGCCAAAACCATAACGATTGATTCTGAATTATAGCCCAAAGGCAGGACGAAAGAGAACTGGATGATATGGGCAGGGGGTGGGGCAGGCTACAAAGGCCACTTTGCCGCAATATGTTTGGCCTGGAAGAAGAGGAGACGATGGAGAAATCAAATCGAATAAATAACACGCAGCTACCCGCACAACAAAAAAAGCGCAAAAAAGAAGAGAAAAAGAGTGGGAGTACAAGAGCAGGAGAGCAAGAGAGCAGGAGAGAGAGAGACTAATGCATGGCAGATACATTAGTGAAGTTTAACTAATTTCCAACGTTTTACTGACATATAGTATACCCTTTCTCCTCTGCGCTGCCAAACAGTTGCTCAGAATCATGATACCCGCACAGCTTGCGATGGAAGGAGAGAAGCAGCAGCAGCAGACACAACCCACACATTTTCGGCAATCAATGGCACACCATGGAAGACAAAGAGCGGGGGAGGGAGGCGGCCGCAAGGAATTTCCAAAGGGATTACTTTGTCAGAAGAGAGGGAATAGCGGGAGTGCGGGCGTCCACTTGCTCCACTTCGAGAATGAGTAGCGGGGGGAGGGGGAGGGGCAGCGAGCACAAAATTAATCATGGCATTGTTCGGCGCTTTTCCAAATAATAAATACTTCAGCGCGACTATAAAATAAATTACTCAAAATCATTTCACTGTCGAAACAGAGCAGGGCAGAGGGGAGAGCATGACAGAGGGGAGAGCATGGCAGAGGGGAGAGCAGCCACAAGAGAGAGCGCAGCATAGGAATGGGAATTGCCTGGAACGCAGCAGCAGCCGCCGCAGCGCAGTGGATCATGACTTTAGGGATGTGTGTATGTGTGTATGTATGTATGTATGTATGTATGTATGTATGTATGTATGTATGGAGTGGAGCATGATCAATAGGCAGCAGGAGTGCCGTTGGGAGGCGGGGGCGTGGTATGCGTGTTTGGACAGTTTTAACTTTTGGTTTCAGTTTTCCCGGTTTTCGCTGTGTGCGTGCGTCAACTTCAAATGAAAGCAAAATGTCAGGGGAATTTGTTGTTCATTAATTATGTCGCACAAAAACATTTCAGACACTTAGGGACCCCATGAATGGGCGGCGTACGCCCGAGGGAGCAGCAGCAACAACAAAAGCCAAAAAAGAATCCACAGCAGCCGCAGAACACAAGAGAAACAACAACCACACGATCCACAGAAGCGCAAAATAGCATACACATAAACACCTTCCACAACAGTGGATGCTGTGTGTCTGGTGACTGCAAGAGCGGGGAGCGGGCGACCCACACCACCGAAACGGCACGTGAATATTTGCACTCCATCTTTGCTGATTATTCTTTCACGTGCACTTCACCCACGCTGTTTCCTATTTCTTCACTTCCACCTGATTCCTCTCTTTCGCTTTTGCACACAGAGCTCTGCCTTGCTGCTGCCGACTTACGCAATGCTATTCCAATAAGAAGGGTGACTTCGTAAGAGAGCAATGTCAGAGATCAGAGATAGAGAGAGAAGTTTTGGCAATGAAATACAAAAAGATCATTCAATTATGAAACCAATTGAATATTTAATGTTGGTTAATTGTTAACAATGGCAAATGCTAATGAATTAAATAATTAAACAAACATAATGAAAACATTTAACACACAGTTACATCGCTTTAAGTCAATTGAGTGACAGCATAATTGAGTGCACTCTTCTCTTGCTCTCTTTCCAAGTTCCTCTCTCTGGAAGTGGATCAGGTGCGCCGATTCTATTGAAGCCGGGCGCCGATGCGTCTCGCTCATTTCGCGAAAAAAGGGCATCGGTCGGAGGAGTGAGTTAGTGAGAGGGACCAGGAGAGAGAGACCAACAAAGCTTCAGCCAGCAGTGTCCGAAGAGTGCATAATAACGGTCTGTATCAAAAATGCAAAGAGAACGTGTTTTCCATCGGTCGGATCACGGATCACGCGAGTGTCACGCGAGTGTTTTCTTTGCGCGTTCGGTTTGTCCTGAGCCCAAGTTTTACGACCGCTGTACGCTTTAAGCTGTGGAATGGCCGCTGTACGCTTTAAGCTGTTGCATGGGCGCTGTACGCTTTAAGCTGTGACGCCTGGCCAGCACGTGAAATAAATTACTAGCGCAAATAAATCAATATGGCGAATGCATTTGCATATAAGTGTCTATACATAATAATATAATATTAGAAGCGGAAAAGCAAGCAGTGTGCAAAGCAGTGTAGTGAAGTGCAGTGAAAGTGAAGTGCAAGTGAAGTGATGGAGGAGCAGTAGGAACAAGAAAGAGCAAAGCTGGAAAATGTGAATTGAGCTCCAATAAATGAAAAATATGAACGATTTCTCCTGTTTTTTTTGAGTGCTTTCTATGAAGATGAAAAATCTATTTAAGTAGGAAGAAAAGCAGTATAAAAATAAGAGAATGAAGGAAGTGCACGTAAAGCGAAGAGAAAGAACGAGAATCTGCAAAGCAACAAGGAGCGAGAATAGAAAATAAATTGTAAGAAATTTCACAACATTTTGTTGTTTGTTTTTGTATAAAGTATAAAAATATATATAAAATACAATTAAAAATACAATTAAAATCTGAAATCAATTTCAAGAAGAAGAAGAAGCTTTTCCTGGCACAAGTACGTACATTGTTTTTCATTAATTTCCATTAATTTTCCATAAAATATATAACAAATCTAGACAAAAATGTATGCCAAAAACAATCATTGCGGACTTGCAACATCTCGTTCTATTTGTTCTTTCTCTCTTCCTCTTACATAGCATATTTCTTCTCCCCCCTCTCCTCTCCCTCTCACTCTCTCCCTCTCTCTCTCTCGTGGACAGCTTTAAGCCCCAAACGATTTTTGTGAAATTGAAACTAAAATTCATTTGCATATTTAGCCAGATTTTCACCATTTTTCCACTTTTCTATTTTCCTGCTGCACACTGGGAAAACTGGAACAGCAATATCACAATTTTATGTTTGCCTTTTGTTGTTTTTTTGGGTTCCTATTATTATTTTTGTTTTTATTGCATTCGGGTTTTGCATCTCCCTCGCACAGCCACTTCCGCTCCAAAGTTTTTCTTTCGTTTGAGGGGGAGGGGGTATATTTATACGTCAGCGCCTGTCTGCCACCACCAGTGGCTGCCACCCTCCCTCCCTCCCTCCCCCGCTCCCTCTTTCTTTCTAGTGAAATATTGCCTTAGTCTCTGGTTTTTTCTTCTTTTTTCTTCGTTTAATTTGGAGCAAAATGTCAAAAAAGCAACACAAAAAATTAAGTAAACAAACTATAAAAGCAGATTATAAAGATCCATAAACAACGTCTCTCGCGGAGATATGCAAATGAAACAAGGGGGAAACTGTAGATAGGCGGCGGGGGGGACGCGGCGGAAAACTAGCTTGAATCGTTGATAACTTCATTAACAAATTAAGGCGGTGGGGGCGGGGCGGGGCAGCGCAACTAATTTGTAAATTATTCGTATATTGTCAAGCGCTATTCATGAATATTCATGAATATTCAAGCATATTCATATTCATGCTTGGCGTCTCATAAATTCACTCTTCAAAGGCAGAGGAGATAAACGGAGAAAGAAAACAAAAGGAGGAGGAGGAGAGAGGGGGATGAGGGGGAGGAGGGGGCGAGGGGGAGGAAGCAGCAGACCACCCAATCAATCGCCTTGGGAAAAACCGGCATCAAATTTGTAAATCTCCGTCTCTCTCATCATTCTCTTTCTGTAGCTCTCTCTCCCTCTCTCTCTCTCTCTCTGTAGCTCTCTCTCTCTGTGTCGCTCTGTCTCTTTGACAGATAATTTGTCAGATAATGGCTCATCTATCAGTTTTCTCGACAAGATTGATAGCCAGATAATGCGATTGATAAATCTCCATTATTTCGAAAGCATCCTTTTTCTCCTTCGTTTTTCTGTTTTTCGAGTTAATTTTCGCCGGAGGACTCTCTCTCTCTCTCTCTCTGTCTCTGTCTCGACAATGATTTGATTTTTGGCCATGTCACTTGCCATGTCATTGCCTACCTTCACAGAGGGGTGGGGAGGAGCCTACCATTTATCATTTGGGGGGCCCCAAAAAGAAAACGAAGGTAGAACATAAGTGACTCCAAATGGCAGGCCAAGGAGGAAGAGGAGCCAAGAAAAATTGTCTACTGATTGGCATCATCATTCGAATGGTTGGAGTGGAATCGATGGGATGGGATGGGATATGAATGGTACTCACATTCACATTCACAGCTAGCATTGTGATTGCAGTGAGGTGACACGTGACACTCCAACACCCACTCCTCTCCCTCTCCCTCTCTCTCTCTCTCTCTCTCCCTCTCTATCGCTTTGGAGGTGTGATCGTTAAATGCTTAGAAGCGGCAGCCATTGGATTTTGGATCAAATTTCATTGGCCAAGGGAGTGGGGAGAGGTAGAGAGGGTAGAGGGTAGAGGGGGATATTGAAGGTTATATCAACCCTCAAACTATTTTATGGCACTTCAAGATGAGAGTAACGGACAGGATCTTTTTATTTATTTGCCAGTTCTATGGCTTGCCCTCTCACATTCTCAGATATTTCATGCATCTCCAGGGTATTTATTCATTCTTTAGCTTAATTCCATCATATATTTTTATTAAATATTTTATATCTTTACAAATGGAAGTTTAATCCCTTTGTTTTTAGATGAAGAACGCGACTTCTCCATGAATATCCCCCTATTTGCAGGCTATTTCCCCGCTCCTTACTTTTTGCTCCATCAATCTTCTACCCCGCTGCCCCCCGCTTCCCCCTGTGCGTATCCAATTAGTTTTCCATTTCCCCATTTCGATTTTCATGACATTTAATTTTCTTAAATTACCAAAAAAAAAAGGAAAATATTTATAGCCCCGGCTATCGATCAAGGGGATTATTATTGTGTTTCAAGAAAGCGAAACTAGAGATTTTTCCTTGCCCCTGCCCCATTCTGCCCCTCCTCCTGCCCGAGTCCTGCCAGGCTATGAAAATAGTGAAAATGGGTAAAAATAACAGAAAACAATAATAATATATTTACATTGTGCATACAATAGAAAAGAGAAGAGAAAACATCAAAGAAAAGGGCCCCCCACATGAGAGAGAGAGGGAGAGAGAGGGAGAGAATGAGGGAGAGCGGAAAATCGCTTATGCAGGAAGCACTTTTCTTTAAGGCTCCTTTTGCCACATGCAGCAGAGCGCGGAAAGTGAAGCTCTTATCCACTAACCCACTCTCACTCCCCCCACTCCCAGGGCTCTCCTCCATCCTCCATCCGCTCTTTTCTTCTGTTCTGCTGCCCTGCTGTGCCCCCACCCCCTCTTCTCTTTCCCTTTCCCTTTCCCGCTGTGTGGGAACGTGATTTCAGCATAATTCCGTATATCAGCGCATAAATGGAGCATGCCACAGAGACACACACACACACACACACACAGAAACAAACCACACCCGTCGCCTGTACGGTAAAAGGACCAAAGTCATAGGGCGACAGGAGGACACTTGTGTCGGATCCACAGTCAGGGCCACAGACAGAGACACACAGAGAGAGAGAGAGAGAGAGAGAGAGAGAGAGACTGCATTTTTAGCAGTTTATTGTGGCAGAAGGTCTGGGAGCCTAGTCCTCACTTCTCTGGATGAGTGGCATGCACCAGCACCACCGAGTCAGGGCTTCTGCTCCTCCCCCTCCCCCAGCGACTGGGTCAAGTACATTACTATTAAAGCAAAAGGCAAAAAATATAAAAAAATGAGCAAAAAAACACAAAATATGAGACGAGAAAGCATTCAATGCGGTTCAAATCGAATTGAATATGTATGTGTATTTGTGTGTCTGTGTATGTCTGTGTGTGTGTTTCTGTGTGTGCGGCTTACAACGTCAAAAGTGATGGCAAATAAGGCCAGAAGCATATGGGGCCAAAGAGGGAGGGGGTGGCAAGGAAAGTATCAGATGCAAATGCAAATGCAGAAGGGAAACCCCAAAACATCTCTTCGAACTCTTCGAACTGCCCTCGCTCTCTCAATGACGGCGGCGGCAGAGGAGAATAAAAACTAAAACGAAGCGAAATTCATTGATTCATTGAGTGGCAATTTACAAATCGGAAAGGCAGCCGCCACACTCCACATGCCACATTCTACATGCCCCACACACAAACAGGAAAAATCTCGAGCAAAAATCGGAATCGGCATGGACAGAGTGCAGCATCGAGTGGACACCCCCGCCCCCCTTTTACATGTGGGCGGTCTGGGGCTGGGGTTTAATATTTTGAGCCCATTGATTCGTGCCCTCTGCGGTCTTTTTGCTGCCTGCCCCCTCGCCGCCTGGCCTCCTGTTGCCCCTGGTTGTCCCTGCTGCCACTCGTGCTGGGCCACTCCTAGTGCCTCTCTTGCTGCTGCTGCCCCTCCTCCTCTTTCTGCCCCTCCTGCTGCTGCTGCATATGTATATTTGCTTACAAATAAATGTCTGTGTGTCGCTGTGTATTTCCCTGGTTTTTCCGCACACATTTTCATTCATTCCAAACTGCTGCCGCGTGTGAGTAATTTTTCAAGTATTTTCCATGTTTTTCCCTGCAGTTTTCATGTTTGTGTGTGTGCTTAGCCCCCCTCCCTCTCACTGCCCTCCCGCCGCCCCTGGGCCCTGGCTCCTGTCGTGTCGTGGCTCTGCCAATATTTTCGGGGAAAAATCAAAGATTAAAATGAGCAAAGGGCCATCCTTTCCTAGGATACGAAAAAAGGACTCGCACGAACGCTAAGCCTTAGCCTCCTGACAGCGGGGAGGGGGTGCGGGGTGCGGGGGGGATTGGTTTTGATTTCATCAACAGATGCTGCCCCCAAGGATCAGGGATGCACAGATATGGGGGGGAGGCGGGGCACCAGCATTTCTCCAGCATTTCCACAAATTATTGTGCAAATATTTGACTTTCAAACAAAAAAACAGAAAAAACAGAAAAAAAAGATAGCTGAATGGTGGAGCGAGCGAGGGAGGGAGGGAGGGAGGTAGCGAAAGAGGAAGCGAGGGAGGGAGGGAGGTAGGTAGCGAGAGAGGGAGTGAGGCAGGGAGGGATGGGGTCGAGGTAGTAAAGAGAAACAGACAAAAAATCCCCAGAAATACATTTATTGAATTAATGGATTATTTCTGCGTCAAAACATCTGCGACCGACCGACGGGCGGACCTTCCCCCTCCCCTCCCCCACACCTCTCTTTTTCGTACGGGATTATAATTTATTCAAAGCACTTTCTGACCTTTTTTTGGTGTATTTTTGTATTGCTATCCGTGCCTCCCGCACCCCTCCCCTTCCCTCGACAGGCAATGCATTTAATTAGATTGGAAATAGAAAATTAACACTTTAATCGGGCTGGAAAATTGTGCGCTCAAATTGAGTGAGTTTTTCATTTTCGAATTAGACGAGAAATCAGCAAAACAATTGGAATAATGAAGCCAATTTCTGGCTGACGGGGGAGCGGAGGCGTGGGAGGCATGTCAAAGGAGGTTCCATATAAACTAAAGGAAAATTGTCAAAAATGTGGAATTAAGTTAAGATTTTCATGGATTTCTTGCTTGGAATTGGATTTACAAAGGCAGGGGCGAGATTTTTCTATATCCTGGGCACTACATACTGTATATATAGGAATAATCCTAATCCATAGATCTAGATGCCCCCACAATACCCACCGCAGATGCCGCAAGTGCCGCAAGTGCCGCACTCTGTTAGCCCAAAGTCTCGCCCAGCAAACGGTTTGCATGTTTAAATTACATGGAAATTGAGCCAAAGGCAGAGGCAGAGACAGAGGCAGCGGCAGTGACAGAGGCAGAGCAGAGAAAGAGCAGAGGCAAAGGCAGGCTCTGGCAGGCTCTGGCAGGCTCTGGCAGTGGCAGTGGCAGTGCTGCTAGTGGCAGTGGCAGCATAAAAAGGGCCACACAAACACACACACGAACACACACAAAGCACAAAAACCATTTCACAATTTTCCATGCCAATTGGCCAACAGAGAGAGACAGAGAGGAGGCAAGAGGGGGTCTGGGGTCTAGGCTTGTTTTTGAATGGCTCTTTTTTTTGGTTTGTTTGTTGTTGCTTTTGTTCATGCCACACACAGGGGGACACCCCAAGCACATGGCACATGTGGCATTGCCACAATTTGGCCAAAAACGTTTGGAACATTAAAATGCACTTGTTAACAAGTAATTTGTTCCTGGGAATGGCTGATATTTGCTTATCGCAGCCATGAAATCAGGGCCCAGAATATTTGATTAGATATGGGAAGGACCTCGTTAAGAGAGAAAGAGAGAAGGAAATGAAGAGCGAAGGGAATGAAGAGGGAAGGGAATGAAAGAGAGAAGGGAATGAAGAGAGAAGGCAATGAAGTAGAGCAGAGAATAGTTTGTGTGTGGCTCTCTCTCTCTCTCTCTCTCTCTCTGGTAATCACACGAAATGGTGTTATAAATAAGTCAAATCTTATGGATTGGCATTCCCATTCCCCCTCCCCCCTCCTCCGAGTGGCTGTACTTTAGAGAGAGGATTACAAAGACGATTATCCCAGGAACAGGCAACAGCAGCAGCATCTGAAAGCACTTAGCGAGCCAGAGAGATTTCCTGCTCCTCCTTCCCTCTCCTCTCTCCATTTTCTCGACTCTCCCACTGAGAGAATTTAATCTTTATTACAGAGTCAAGTGGGAGAGAGAGGGCGGGGGGAGCGGCAGAAGTACTTGAATAATGTTATATGTATGTACGGACTCTGAGCTCTGCCCCCCGTCCTCCCCTCCCCCTCCCCTGGGCGAACAAAATCAATTTCAATCAAACAAATGCAACGCCGCGCTCTCTGCTGCTCTCTGCTGCTCTCTCCGTTGGGGGAGACAAAATCCACTCAAGTGAACCAATAACAAAAATGAACCAAGAAATTATTACACAAAAACTGTTTTCTACATATGGGGGATGGTGGCTAAAGGAGGGAGGGCTGCAGGGTATCAGGGTGAAAAAAGGGAAAACGGAATTGAATCCAGCAAAATAATTGAGAATAATCGAATTTAAATCACATTTTCGGGCAGCCCTCCGCTGGCAATGACAATGACAATCATGACGATTGGTTGCCAAGAGGCAGGGAGGGGGTGGGGTAGTGAGACGAGGGGTGACGGGGGGTGTCCCTCAACTGTGACATCATTGCCACATGCTGCCATAAAAACTATAATTTGTCGGCGATTATTAGAGGGTAACAACAAAAGAGCGTACAAGTTCTACGAGCCAAAGTTCCTCAAATTTTTATTCGTTCTTTTTCAGGGAAGATGCAACATTTTGTGGCACTTTTAGGCTGTTTTTTGTTTGCTTTATTTGTGATATATTTAAACCATTTCAAAGTCTCCCATTAACTAGTTAGTTGAGGTAACTTCTTTACAGAGAAACGAACCCAATCGAAGCATTTCTCCATATCTATCTTTATCTTTATATCTTTATCTTTATATCTTTCTATATCCATCTTTATCTTTGTATCTTTCAATATCTTTCTATCTTTCTATATCTACATCTATCTTTCAGGGACTTTTGAACCTTTTTTCCGCTTTTCAATTCCATCCCGCGAGTCGCAAAGGGAAAAAGCGGGGAAAGAGCATTTCTCTGTTTTCCATTTCCCTTTGGCAATTAACCCTGGAGACTCACTGAGTGCGTGAATGAATGAAGGAATGAGAGAGTGTGTGTGTGTGTGTGTGTGTGTGTGTGTGTGTGTGGATATGTACATATGTATGTGTGTGGCATATTTGGGCTGCCAGATGTTTGGCCCTGGAGGGGTTACGCCTTCATTTACCTAATGGCTGAAAATAACTAAAAAAAAAACCCAAACATAATCACACAATAGTTTGAGGTTCGAAACAACAAACCAACAAACCCATTGACTGGCATTGACTTGCATTTTCAGTCCACGAAATGTCATTATAGAACCCCCTGATTCCTGATGCATGGAATGGGTATGGAATATTTGATCCTGCTTGAAAATTTCATTTCATTAAATTCTCTTTAATAGAACGGAGAGTCAGCGAAGCCCTACCCCCAGCCCCAGCCCCAGCCCCAACCCCATTGCAGGGCAAAGTGTTGCTGCTGCTTTTGTTGCTGCCACAACCCTGCATTAAACTGGAAATAAGTATTTTCCAGCATTATTTTTGTGCGGTTACGGTTATTGTTTGTTGCCATTGTTTGTTTATATTTCAATTGGGGTTTTCACGCAATTCGAAAATTACTTTGTGTTTTTCTTTTTTAATACCCAGTAATGTTTGAGCGAAAAAGGCATATTACAGACATTAATTTTTAAATTAAAAAATAGATAAAGAAATGTAACAAGAATTTACTTTGATTTGAACATGAATATTTAAAATAAAACATAAAAGGCTTTAAAACAAATAAATATAATTAAAAAATATAAATAAAAAAATATATATAAAAAAATATAAATAAGAAAAATATAAATAAAAAAAATATATCAAAAAATATAAATAAAAAAAATATAAATAAAAAATATATAAAAAAAAATATAAATAAAAAATATATATAAAAAAAATATAATATAAAAATTTAAAAATTAGAAAAATAAATATAATAATTTAAAATAAATATAATAAAAAAGTATAAATAAAAAAATATATATAATAAAATAGTATAAATATAAAAAAATTGAAAAAATATAAATAAAAAATAAATGTAATAATTTCAAATAAATATAATAAATTGAATATACAGGAATTAAATTTAATTAAAATGTGAAAATATTGAAAAATTCTATTTGAAATATATTTCATTATACCTATTATATTACATATATATACATATGTATAATATATTATCATGTATGTACATATATACAATGTAATACATGTAATGAAAAACAAGAAGATGGAATGTAAATGTAACGAAATTTCTTCAGGATTATAATGCTTACATTCCAGGCTTTCTAAAAAATTATCATTTGCTCAATTTGGAAGACTAGAAATATCTCTAAAACGAGTTTGAAGGAGGTGACGTACAGCACTGCTATTTCCATGAACACAGCTGTATATTATATTCAAATATTTTCACATTAATGTTGACTTTTTGCCCACACTCTGAGCTGAAATCTACATTCAATTCGAGGTGTAAATATTTATATATTTTGGATCATTATATTCAGATAGATCAAGAAATATGTAGTTATATTATGATATTGAACTATTGAAAGATACATTCTTGGGGCGCTTTTTCGAACTGTCTTCAAGAAGGCTCAAGAAGGTCGAAGTCTCTTCCTTAAGCGGGACTTGTTGCTACAAACTTTCGCTCTCTTTTGCATGCCCCTCGAGCAAGCCGACTGTTTACAGGGTATCTATGTATCTATCTATCTAGAGCTAGAGAGCTCTCTTTCCCCCTGAGCTCCTACTGCGAGCAACTGTACTTTTTGGAGAACTTACTGCTGGCTGGCAGTGTGGGGCAGGGGCACTTACCTTCATCGGCGGTGGCCGGGTGCTGTTCGGCCTGCACCTCGTCCTGGCAGAGCATCAGCGCGGCGGTGGCCACAGCCAGGAGCAGGGCCAGCGGCAGCTGCCGTCGGCCAGTGGCAGTGGAAAAACTATCCCCATCCATTTTCCAGGTGTGTTTTTCCAGTTTCCAAACTTTGGATTCGATGGAGCTCTCTTTTTATTCCTTTTTAATTGCTTGCTTTTGTCTCTCGACTCTGTCGACTCTCTTGCTTTCTTCTTTCGTTTTTTCGTTTTGGTTTTCAATCAGTTTCTCTTTTGTTGAGTGGCCGGGGGTGGGGGTTTCCCGGAGTTTCTCATAAGTCGTTTCCCAGTGGTGGATCCTCTGTCCGCTGATTCGTGTTCGCGTTGTTATTTTCGCTTGTTTTTCTCATCTTTTCTCCACGGATTCCACACCATTCGCCACTGAAAGGAAATAGAGAAAAGGGGGAAAACATTTGTTACAAATTAGTTTCCATTTATGCAGTCAAAGGGGCACAGAACACATGCCACATGCCACACAGCAGCAAACATATTCGAATTGCAAATTGAATCAGAGACGAGAGACGAGAGAGAGAATGGGATTTGAACTCCTCTCCTCTCATGGGATCTGTGTACATCTTTTGGTGGTGTAAAGTGCATCATGTGGGGGAAATCTTGGGGCAAATCTGCATCTGCCTCTACATCCCAGACATTCGGGAAACGTGTTCAATCAAGTTTCCTTAATTACAAAGCGCAATTTTCGTGCCAGAATCGCCAGAATTTGGTTGAGGAATGCAAATCGGAGGCGGCAACGGGAGACGGTTCGATGGGTGGGCAGGGGAGGGGGAGGTGCGTATGTTTTGTTGAGGGGTTACACAACTCATTTGTGGGCTCCTCCCTCTGAGGAAGAAAGTGGAAAGATATTCTATCACCAGAGAATCATAAATTCTATTGAACAAGGATTCTTGGAGCCTTCATCTGGCTTCTTCTTGCCCTTCTTCTTGCCCTTCTTCTTGCCATTCTTCTTGCTGCTATTCCATCTCTGAGGGGCTCCCCTCTCTGCTCTGCTCCCTCCTAGACCAACCACAGGGAACACAGGGAACCCTGGGAGCAATATCCCTGACAGATTACAGTAGAGCCTCGACCAAACTGAATAATGACCAGCAGAAAGCAGGCAACAGGCAAGGGGCAGAGGGCAGGGGGCAGCGCAGGCCATTGGGGGGCTCTTCTGTTGATGTGTTGCAAGGGGAAGCAGCAGAGGGGCAGCAGAGGGGCAGCAGAGACCCAACCGATGGCAGTGTAAATAATAAATAAATAAATATTGTTTTTATTTAAAAAAAATGTAAGTAAGAGGGTGGAGAAGAGAAGGGATAGGGAGGGAGAGAGAGGGACAGAGAAGAGGGAGAGAAGGGGAACAAATAAAGTGCGAGAATGGAATATGGAATGCGGAATATGGAAGTAAATTCGTTGTCAACCTTTCAGCATTTCAGCCAAAAACAAATTGACCTCAATATATTATTACCCAAAATGTGGGGAGGAGGGGGGCAGAAGGAGGGTAGAAGGGAAAACAGAAGGGAACTGCACAGGAGAAGTAAAAGTCAGGGGGAGGAAGGGCGAGGGAAGGAGTAGGTCTCCGTATCCCAACTTAATTCCAAGGTAAATGCAAAGATTTAAGTAATATCACCCTTCACCCACGCCCACACCCACACCCACACCCACTCCCACCCTCCTGCTACCTCCTGCTACCTGAGTCCCCCATTCACCCTCTGACAAGCAAATTCCCTCTCGCTTTTCTCGCTTTTCTCGCTCTTCTCTCATGTGTTACTTTTATGTGCTCTACTTTATGCTTCCCCTCTATTCTGGCGCCTTCTTGAACGCAATTTAGCCACATTTTGTTTTTGGCCAAAAAGCGGGGGAGGAGGGGGTGGCTTACAGGCGATTCTTCTAATATAAACACACTCCAACACACACAAACACATACACCATGAGGTGGAGAGGGGGGTTAGGGGGCCGCTTACACATTGACACTTTTACGGGCATGCCCTCCGCCCCCGCCCCCTCCAGCGAGCTACCCTCTGAGCTCTCTGCTTTAGCCCCTAGAAAGCGTGTTAAAGTTGAGAGGACAGCCAGAGGTAGCAGAGGCAGCAGAGGCAGGAGGGGCAGGAGAGGCAGCTGAGGCAGGAGGCAGGAGTGGAAGACAGGCAGGAGGGGCAGGAGTGGCAACAGTGGCAGGCGTGTCAGGAGTGTCAGGGGTGGCAGTGGCACAAAGTGGATACAATGCATGGGCTGCCATTCATAATATTACGCGAGAGAGGAGAAAGAGTGAAGAGAAGTGAAGTGAAGTGAAGAGGCCACTGAAGAAGGAGCCACAAGAATTGGTAAATAAGGGAAAGCAAGGAAAAGCAAGGGAAATCAAGGAAAAGCAGGGAAAAGCGAGGAGCAGACATTCTAGCCGCTGCGTAGCAGAGGAGAAAACTACACGTGTAGGCAAAGCAATCAACAAGCAGGATACGAGTCGAATGAGTAACATAAATAATAAAAGCCCAAGAGTGGGAGCAGGCGAAGGAGCAGGAGCAGAGGGGGGAGAAACATGAGAAGAGAAGGCAGAGAGAGAGAGAGGCACGCAGAACATGGAACAGGAAACGAATAGAGGCGAAGGCGGAAAGAGGGAGGCGTGAGGGAGGCTCAGACATTTGTATGAATGATGTCTGAGAGGCCAGGACGAGGACGACGAAGAGGACGCCGAAGAGGACGAGGACGAGGACGACGACGAGGACGACGACGAGGACGACGCATGAATGGCAAATGGCGAAATGGGTGAGTGACGAGTGGCAACTCCTGCCACTGCCACCTGCCACCTGCCGCAGAGCAGGTTGCCTGCTTATTTATGCTGTGCCTATTGCTGCCACTCTGCCACACGACTCTCGACCCCAAAACATAACAGATCTCCAATTTGGAGGCAAGGAATGGAACGGAATGGAAGCATAATGGGAATATGGTATTGGGAGTATACAAATAATTGCATAAAATGGAACAATGGAAGGGAACAGCACAAGAACAGCTAACAGATTGGAGTTTGGGAACTAATGGAATGAAATATAACGAGATGCAGGAAGGATCTGCACTATGAATGGGACATGGGCTGGCAGGAGATGCCAGGGAAGCCTCCTGCTGCTTTGGGGAAATCTAATTTGCAACAAAAAGAGGCAGGAAGCACCCAAAAACCTCATAAATTGTGAGAGCAAAAGAGGAGCAAATCCCAAAAGAGGAGAGGAATAGAAGTTGCAGCAAGAGGAGCAGGAGGAGGGGCAGACACTGGCTGGCGCATCCGGAATTCTCGAGTCCAGATGGTTATTTAATTTTTGGGGGAAAACGATGTAATGGCCGGACGGACGGACGGACGGACTGGAGCGTTCAGGTGCTGCTGGAATACGAATAATTGTTGCCAGCTGCCAGGTGAGGAGAGAAAGAAGAGAGCAAAGTGTGGGGGAGGGAAGAGAGATAAGACATATGTGTGTGTGTGTGTGCTCGTGTGTTGCGTGTTTGTGTGTGTGTGTGGCTTGTGGCTTATCTTCAGATCTGGGACGAGAGGCAAAGGTGTGAAAGTGTGCCCCAGATAATCTCAGGCTGAAGTTATGAATCATTTCGTACTGCAGCTCTTTAAGGAACAGCTAAAAATAGAAGGGGGGATACAGAGTGGGGGGGGTACAGAGTGGGGGATACAGGGTGATTTATGGGAAATTCTCAGCCATTCAGTTGTTTCCTTTCATGATTTGAAACGCAGCGAATAAAGCGAGAAAATTCGAAGCCAATTTGCATAAGTGATTCGCTGTCTCCTGCTGTTTTGTATCTGTATCTGTGCCACAGACACACTCTGATCTCTTCATTTTGCGAGGAGGAGGCGGCGGTGGTGACTCCTGTCTGTCTTGTGTCTATCTGGGGCACACAGGTGAGGCGGCACGTGTGCGAGGCAGGTGAGCGATGTGTGTGTGTCGCTTATAAATTTATGAAGAAAAAGCACAAAACTCCACGTGAAGTGGCATTTAGGGGGAGGCGAGAGGCGTGAGGCATGGACTGGACTCTGCCACATTGACAGAACCTGGATTGAAGCAGGGGGAGGCAGGGGGAGGCAGGGAGAGGAGGGAGGCGACAGACACTGCAGTAAGTGAAATTAATTAAAAGGGACGAATAGCGTTAGTCAAGGATTGTTGGCAGCAGCAGCACACACACACACACCTAACGCACTCAATGAATGACAAAAAGATGTCAACACTTTGTTGAAGTTGATGACGTCGTCCCTCGTTCCGTTCCGTTCCGTACCGTCCGTTCCGTCTGTCTGTCTGTCTGTGGCAGTCATCCATTGTTGCAGGCATTGTTGCAGCCATTGTTTCACATTGCTCTTCTCATTGTCAGCCGTGGTAGCCATGGTAGCCATGGTCCTTGTCCACCATGCAGCTCCTCCACCAGCTCCTCCTCCTCCTAGCTCCTGCTCCAGCTCCACCTCTAGCTCCTACTCCATCTCCTGCTTCTGCTTCACCTCTAGCTCCTGCTCCCCCTGCTTCTCCTGCTTCTCCTGCTCCTCCTGCTTCTCCAGTTCCTCCTGCACCTCCTGCTGCTTCTGCCTCTAGCTCTTGCTCCTCCTGCTCCTCCTTCTCCCCCTACTCCTCCTGCTCCTACTTCTCCTGCTTCTCCGCTTTGTGCTTCTCCTTTATGAAGTGGCAAAATCCTTCTTGCAACAGCATTCTTGGCTGCCTGCCTGCCGGAACGTGAGACGGCATTGTTAATAATGGAATGTTTTTTCTATTTCTGTGAGCCACCCCCGCCATGCCCTCTCCCCCACCCACCTCCTCACCTCCTTTCACCCCCTTTCTCTGCAGCCAAGGAATCTCATTTCTCGCTTCTTTATTTTCCTTTCACTTGAGAATTGCCCTTTGAAACTTTTCACTGGAAAACTTCGCTTTTGAGGCTCATTTAAATAATAGAATTTAATATTTTATTTGCTTAACATTTTGCCATCTTTTTAATTGGGATTTTTCCTGCCATACATTAGGGTTTTCCCTGAAACTGATGTAAGCTGTCGGAGATTTTCCCAGCTAATTGGAAATTGTTTGTGTTTTCCCCTAAAACTCGTAAACTCTTCAATTATCCCAAAACCTGTCGATTGAACGAACATTCTCTCTGGAGGGAGGGGGGGTGGAATTTTCCCTCAAATATTTTGCCACATTTTGGGGCATATTTTCATGCATATATTTTTCCAGCATTTTCCTGGCTTCCTTGTTATTTGTTTTATCAAATATCAAAAGCAAAAGCAAATCAAATCAAGTCAATTTTCCCACCAGGAAAACAAAAGGGTTTTCCCTGCTCGATGCTCGATTCTCGATTTTCCTTTTCCATTTTCCATTTTATGGCTATTTTTCAGTTTTCATTTACTTTTACAATTTTTCCTGTTTTTTGTTTTTTTAATTAAAAGCCAAAAGAGCAAGGAGGGGGAGGGGATATGCTGATGGGGGGATATGCCTGTAAACTGATTCCCCTGTGTGTGTGTGTGTGTGTGGCATGGAAAATGGAAAATGGAAAAGGCAGTGTGCTCCCAAAGCTCGTTAAATTTCAATGTCAACAATTTCCCCTTCCCCCCGCCCCCCTGCATGCGTGTGTGGCCCATAAAGTATGCCTCTAGATGTCTCTGTATCTGCACATTCATGCAATAGATACAAATACATACATATACTTATATGGGATCCTGTATCTATGACAAAAAATTGTTTATTTAATGGACCTGTCCCCCCCACCCCCCCTTTCCCCACCCCTTGCGAACAATCCTGGATTTTGTTTACTTTTCCCCTATTCTTTCTGTTTTTTCAATGTTGTAAAAAATACACAAAAAAAAGGTGGATAAAGGTTTAACTAATGATGGGTAGGATATAGAACATTTGGTAACCCTGTAATGCAAAACATTTTTTTTTAAATATACAAAAAATATACCAAAATTATACCAAAAATATACAAAAATATACCAAAAATATACCAAAAATATACCAAAAATATACCAAAAATATACCAAAAATATACCAAAAATATACCAAAAATATACCAAAAGTATACCAAAGCATACCGAAAATATACCAAAAGTATACCGAAAATATACCAAAAGTATACCAAAGTTATACCAAAAATGTACCAAAAAATATACCAAAACATACTGAAATATACCAAAAATATACCAAAACATACCGAAAATATACCAAAAATATACCAAAAGTATACAAATAATATACCAAAAATATACCAAAAGTATACCAAAAATATACCAAAACATACCAAAAATATACCAAAAATATACCAAAAGTATGCCAAAAATAAACCTAAAATATTAAAAAAAATATATATATGTATATATAAAAAAAATACATAAAAAATAAATAAAAAGAATATCCCTTTCGCATTCGCTGATCTGGTTTCCATAGCTAGAAACTAAGTATCGGGCGTTATCCGTAGCTCCCAGAAACCCCCAACTCTCAAATGCTGAACTCCTTGACACGCCGCATATACCTTTTGTAGGCATACGAAATATTTTCCAGGGTAACATCAGTACAGAAGCCGATAAACTCGTGGGATATTTGTGGAGCAGAGCAGAGCAGCAGAGTAGGAGGAGGAGGAGGAGGAGGAGGAGGAGGAGGAGGAGGGGGCACTGTGCCGCGTAACGAGTCAAAAGGCGCATCAGGAACACAAACACAGACACATCTACACACACACACATACACATGTAGAACATATACAGAAGCAGACACAGAAAACACAGCCACAGATCCGCAGAGCCACAGAGGAGGTCCCAGTGCCACACACACACACAGACACACACACACACACTTACAACATATCCTTGGCACATTTCATAGGGATAACAAATGCCGGGAAAATTATTTTCAAATGTGCCGCCAGAGAGAATCGAGGGAGGGAGTGAGAAGGGGAGAGGGGCAGAGGCGAGTGGGTGCCCCTTTCCCTTTCAGGCAGAGCAGCAGCAGAGCTGAAGCATTGCGCCACAGCAGCGTCCGCGTCAGCGGCAGGAACATTGTTGCCCCAGACGCCCACACATGGGTTAAGGCATGGTTTAATTGGCCCAAAATGATGGTTTATGGGGTTAAAAGGGGAAAGGGGGGACAGATAAAGAGAGAGCGAGAAAGAGAAGAGAGCGTGCGAACTTTACTTTGATGCGGCGCGTTTTCTTGTGGTTACAAGAGAGAGAGAGAGGGAGAGAGGGGGATAGGAAGCGTTTGTGTTGCGTGGCTGAACGTCTCTCTCTCCCTCCTTTGCTCAACATTTCTCTCTATCTCTCTCTTTGTGTGTGTGTGTGTGTGTGTTAATTGGCGGTCTATGCGGCGTATTTGCACAGCTGATAGAAGGAGCAACAGGATTTCTCACCTCCTCCTCCCTCCCCCTCCCGCGACAGACACCTGTCACGTTAATTGGATTTCTTCGCACTTTATCTGTGCATTTTCCTTGCAATATTTTTTCCCCCTCCTCCTTCTTTTTATTAGTTTTTTTTTAATTACCATAAAAGTCAAACTTCAAAATGAGTTAATTTTCTCATACTTTCTCAGGGAAAAGTTTTCTCCTGCTCCTCTCTTTGCTTTGCGATACAAAAAAAACTAAAAAAAAATGTTGTTGCTTTTTACGTTAGTTTCCAATTCTAACCAATATTAACCCCCACTCCCCCTCCTACTCCCCCTTTCAAGTAGCAGAAAATACTGAAATTGTCATAAATAAATTTCAAATATTAATCACATTTAATGGAAACATAAACAACTACATACATATGTACCAGAGAACGGCTTGGCGTGATTGCAAAAAAAATCATACACAAAAATAGCCGAATAATCGTGTCATTCGGCTCAACCGATCCAACATTCATATGTACACGAACTCAGTGTTGATTTAAATTCACTCTAATGCGCTCATATTTTTTCTCTCTCTGAGTTTATTCATGCTCAATGAGCAAACCGATCATTTGGGCGTATGTTCATTCGGCTAAGCATTGATTTTTTTTCTTGATTTACTCATACGCCCAAATTTCTACTCAATTCCACTCACTGAACGAAAAGCAACGGTGAATAAAAATCAGCTCATGCTGCCGAAACCACTCAGCTCGTTTAGATGCATTACCGTTATGTTTTTGTTTTTACTGTTTACGTATGTTTATGTTTTACATATGTATGTATATTACTTATGAATTATTTATTATTTATGTATTACTTATTATTTATTTATTTATTATTTATTTATTATTTATGTATTATTTATTTATTTATTTATTTATTATTTATATATTATTTATTTATTTATTTATTATTTATTTACTTATTATTTATTTAATTCTGAATTTATGGAATATATTTATTTCATTCGAATTTATTCAAGTCAATTAATGTCCAAATATTTTCATTCTACAATTTCCCCTGTCGGAGCAAATCTATTTTGAATTCTTTATTTATCTATTATATTTTGTTTAATTTATTACCAAAATTATTACCGAATTCTTGAAACTAAAACTATTTAAACTATAAGTTTTTGTTGTGTTTTTGAATTTGTTTTTGAATCATTTTGCGGTCAAATTTCAGTTGTAAACTTTATTCCATTACAACAATAATTTTCATAAATGTAATCCTTGGTTTGGTTTCATTTCCGATTCAGTGAATCAGAGGCTATATATAGAGCTGGCATATGCCAGTGATATCTGTCATATCTCTGCCCCTCTGCCCCTCTGTCTGTCTCTGTCTGTCTCTCTTTCTCTCTGCTGGTTTCTGCTGTCCAGCGACAAATGTAAAATTCACTCCACTAAATCTAGAGCTAGTTAAGCGCACTAAGCTTAGCACGCGATCTTAATTATGGAGAGTCCCTCTCGAAGAGAATATACATATGTACATATGTATGTATGTATGTGTGGCATTGCGTAAGCCAGCAGCAGGAGCAGCAGACACAGCCCAGCGCCCAGACAGAGACAACTCTTGGCCAGCCAGCCAGCCAGCCAGGCACTTTATGGCCATAACGGAAAGTGCCATTGAGTGTCGCTGCAGCTCCCTCCCTCAGCCAACCCTCTGGGTCGTAGTGCCACCTGCTGACGGCCACACCCACCTTGCAACCGTCCTCCCACCCCCACCTTGCAACCGTCCTCCCCCTTAATGGGGATTAACTTTAACCAGAACCACCTTTTTTTTGTACTTTCGTGTTTTTGTATGTGTTTTTGCGGCTCCTAAGTGAGGCCACGCAGAGAGGGGGGAGGGGGAGAGGTGTGTGTGGGACACGCACAGGGAAAAAACATTTTTCATCGTTAGAGGAGCTGCTGTTGCCGCTGCCGCTGCCCCTGCCGCTGCCACTGCCGCTGCTTCTGCTGTTGCCTCATAAAGAGGACAAAAACGCACGGAAAATCCACCTCCCACTCCTGCTGTTGCCCTTTCCAGCTGTTTCCCTGCTGTTCCCCTTCTGTTGACCAGAGCAGCTCCAGCGGACAGGCCACAACTAAAACAAACACAAGCACAACAATGCAGGCAGGAGAGGGCCAGCTGGCCAACGGGCCAACAGGAGGAGGCCAACAGGAGGAGGCCAACAGGAGGAGGCCCTAAACAAATTTGCAAAATGCACAAAACGTCAGAGACAGAGACAGGGAGAGAGGCAGAGAGAGGAAGAGGGGGCCAAGCGATCCGGAGATCACTCCAACCCAGCTATAAAGGAGATCCCACTGTTTCCGAAAGTAACACCTCTCCCTCTCTTCTTGCTCTGCCTGCCACATGTTGCACTCCCCATTGGACATCCAATAATTGTCGCTTCCACTGAATAATGCATAAATAATGCAGAAACAAAGACACCCAACGACTGAAGCGGGGAGGGGAAGGAGGGATCAAGTGTGGGGGGAATGCCACCATCCCTAATGGCTAAGGGATGAGGGTGGGGCAGACAAAAGGGGTAGAAATGGATTTGTCGACCAACAAAGTGAGAAAACCGCAACGGAGCGGCATAAAAAATGCATAAAACGAGGACAGAATAAAGTCATAAAGTAAAAGATTGTAGACAGGGGAGGCGGGGTGGAGGGGGAGGGCAGAGCGTCCTGTGTGTCTGTGTGTGTGTGAGGCAGGGGAGACTGGCAGTTGTTGTTGGGTCTTGGCTGGGGCCTTGTTTGAGGTCTCAATAGGTCATAATTCACGCCTAGTCGCCGCCGCCGCTCCCCTCAGCAGGCACAAAAAGGGGTGCGTGGGTGTTCTGGCGGCGCCACACAACCGATGGGGCAAAGACGTGGCACTCAAGTTGCTTGTTTATACAAAAATCCCTGGAAAAGAACTGCAGGATAGACGAGTTCTTAGACAGTAAAAAAGAGTTGGAAGAGATTAAAGTTCTATGAAGTATGGCAAGCATTCCTAAAGGTTCATATTATACCTCATATATCCCCCAACCCTGTACCCTGATCTACTCTTTAGAATGAGTCTCTCTGTCTCTCTCTTTTGGTACACATTTCCCATCTAAATCTTTCCAGCTCAGTTATTTTGATGCCTTTTGATCTCAGATTTCCATTCCATAAAAAAGGAAATTCCATCCATGCTTCGTGCCGCGGCCTTTGACACCACACGCGTTCCATTACCAACTATTGCCCAAGACCCAAACAGCAAACAACTGTAGTCTAGTGTACACTAGCCGACCCCACGTGTCCGACATTTAGCGGCAGTAAAAAAATATAGTAAACCAGAAATCGTGTGGCGATAAAAACTAAATTTAGAAAAACTCCAAAACCCAAAAAATACCAAAAAAAAAAACCAACAAAAAACCAACAAAAATCTAACGAAATACCAGAAACATAAAAGTCGGTCGTCAGTTGCAATAGGCTATATATATATATGTATATATCCTTTGAAATCGAAGGAGTAACGGAAGAGATGAACAAATTTTGGAGTGAGGAAAATTGCGTGCTAAAAAGAGAGTGAAATTTATTGGTGGGAAAACAGGACGCAAACGGAATTAAACACGAAACGAGGGAGTAGCGAAACGTGGAGCTGCTCCTCCTCCTCCTCCCCCTGCTCCTCCCCCTCGTCCTCCTGCTCCTCCCCCTCCTCGTCCTCGTTCTCAGGGCCGTCGTCGTGTTCCATAAAAAGCCTGAATTATGCTCCATAATAAAAAGTTATGACTGTAAAATTTTTTAATTGCACATTTGGGTGTATTTTTTTGTTGTTTTTGTTTGTTTATTTAATTTGAAATTCGTTTTGCCACAGCTTTTCCTTGGCCTTCCCCCCTTCCCCCCTCAATTTGTCAATATTCCAGCTAACAAATCCGAGAAAATGACAAAGTTTTCCCTCAACTGCGGTTGGGAAAACCTAAAGTTAAGCGCAAAAACAGCTGCAATGCCTGTCTTTAGGTCTTAGCTGGGCCTGAGCAATCAATCTCCACCTAAGGGGGGCTGGCGAGGGGGATCTTGGAAAGAAAGTCTTTCGGGGGGGGTTCTGCTTGGCCGCATATTTGTAAGCGGAGATTCGCCAGGAAATTCGATAGACTGTCTGGGAATGGATGTTTGTTTATGGGCCAGGTGATATCCAGGTTATATCCAGGTGATATCCAGGTGACATTCTGCGGATCGGAAATATTTGTTTACTTAGTTTTCTTTGGGATTTAAGACTGTGATTTAAACTAAGGGAAAATTTATGGATTTATAGATGAATTTTAAGGGAAGTTCCTGCTGAGGAATATTTTCCAGGCAATTTGTGAGAAATCTCTGAGGAAACTTGAATCCAATGGAAATTGTTTCCCTTTTTTCTGTCAAACACCCCTTCCCACTCCCTCTCTCTCTCTCTCTCTCTCTCGCGCTCTCTCTCTGATTCTTCGCCAGTGACATCTGTCTTACATCTGCATTCTTTAGCGGCAAACGAGGGACAAAAAAAGGGCAGGCTAATTTGCTTCTCTTTTGCTTTTAATCTTTTCAAGTAAATTTACAAATTAATTAAAACAACAAACAACAAAACCAAAACGAAACGCGTTAAACGGAAGAGAGACAGAGAGAGAGAGACAGAGAGAAAGAGAGAGGGAGAGAGAGAGAGACAGCAGGACGAGGATGAGCAACAGTCGCGGGGCCAAAGGTCACAAAATATTTAAAAAGCAAAAAGCAAAAGAAATCTAAAAAAAACAACAAAACCACAAAAAACAACACACACACACAAAGGCAGAAAAGCAGACGCACACACACACACAGAGACAGAGACAGTGGAAAAAAACAACAAAATTAAGGCACTAAAAACAGGAGCCAAACAAAAGCAAAAACTGGCCAAAAAACAACAAAATTTCAGGGCAGAAAAAAGCAGTTGAAAAGGCAACAACAACAACAACAATCAGGGAAATGGAAATGGCAATGGGAGAGACAGGAATAAGCACCACTCCCCCGGACGGACAAGGAAGGCAGGAAGGGTCTGCTCTTGTCTGGTTTGGTGTCTGCAACTTTTGATACCCTGGCAAAGAGTTTCCTGGAGATCCTGGGTCCAGGAAACTCTTTGAAAATGAGATTTTTTGAGGTCTTTTCCATGATCCACCAATTCTTGGTGGGATCGAAAGTACTTCCCACTGCACAGTCCTCCAAGAACGAGGCAGCAGCAGCAGGAGGCGGAGACCCATTGAGGCGGGCCCGGGTCCTGCCCCGTCGGCAAATGTAAAAAAAAAGTCAAAAGTGGCAAAAAGTTGACGATGGCTCCCAGAGCAGCAGCAACAGGAGGAAGAGGAGGAGAGCAGGAGGAGGAAGAGAATGGGGAGGAGGAAGAGGAGAAGGAAGAGGAAGAGGAGAAGCAAGAGAATGGGTGGGAGGATGGGGAGGAGAGGTTAGAGCGAGGTGGCCTTTTGTGGTTTTTGTTGTTGTTGTTGGGGGCAAAAGGAAAAGCGCGTGGAAACGCACAGAAATAATAATAACAATAATAAAAGTGGAAGCTCAAGGCAGCCCAGAAGCGGTAAGAGGCAAGAGGGGGGCAGGGGAGAGGCAAGAGGGGGGAGGGCAGAGGTTGAGGGGTGCCGGAGAGAGTAAATTATAAATTAACGCTGCAGGCGGCAGGCGCGAGGTCAACCTCCACCTCCTCTGTCCACTGGGCCTCAGCCGCTGCCTCTTTGCCACTGGAACTGCTGTTCCCCCTCCCACATTTCCCCCTCTCTGCTCTTTGACACACGCATGAGGCCAGTTCTCTGTCTCCTTTTCGCGTGCAAACAAAAATAAAAAGACAGAGAGAGAGGGAGAGGGAGAAACACAATCCACACACAAAAGGGAACCCACGGGCACGCGGCTGACCGCAACGACATAACGAGAGAGCAAGCAGGCAGAGGCAGGACCCCCGATGCAGGAGTGGGAGAACAGTTACAGGGGGAGTGGGAGAACAGTTACAAGGGGAGTGGGAGTGGGGGGAGTCGTCACCCAGTCGACTGGTAGGAAGGAGTGGAAGGAGGCGAGTGACAGGAGGCGAGTGGCTGAATGTGGACAAGTGGTTCAATTGGCGTCGCTCGCCAGCGATGGAACATTCCTCTTTTTTTTTGTTTTTTTTGGCAGAAGGGGGATTTTGGAATTAACTACAAAAGAGGGAGAGAGAGACGCTTCCCTGCAGAGTTCAAGTGCAGTCATGAGAGGGTGGGAGTGGGGTGGGGCATGACATGATAATTGAAAATAAGTTCGAGATTTGGGCAGAGCTTAAGGGCAAGGAACAAGAGCGGAAATCCACTTTCTGCTAAGTAAATATATCCCCGGAGTAGACGAAGAGGGAGAGGCAGAGGCAGAAGGAGAGGCAGAGGGAGAGGCAGAGGGAGAAGCAGAGGGGAGTGGATTAGAGAGGGGAGTGGCTTAGGGTAGTGGTAGGGGGTACAAAATCTAGAATCTAGCATCTAGAATGGGTTTATGTTTCAGATGTTCCCTTCTTAAAGGGGAGTTCTGCCCTGCCTTGGGGATGCACTTTCTTTGAGAGTTTTCCATTCGATTTAAAACTTGTGGAAAACCAAGGAAAATTCCCAAAATTCTTTTCATATTTGTGACACATTTTCAGTTGTTTTTCTTGAATTTTCACTTGCTATCAGATGGATCTATAGATATACCTGATACTCCCCCAATAGTTGATTTTTCATTCGCAGAACTCGTGATTTTTCTTCATTCATCTGCCAAAAGTCCTGGTTTAGGTGAGGTTGCACTTTGGGCGGAGCAGGAGGCAGCCACAGCCGCAGTGGCGGCCGGAAACGAGGCAACATATCATCCGTGGAAGCAAACGCATGACAAATATGCGGAAAACATGAAACCCGAGGCCAGGGGGCGGCCCCTTGCCCCCCTAGAGGTGTGATGGGGGAGGGAGACTCCCCCTGGACACGCGTGCACAATTAAAAATTTCATTGACTCGCAACATGGACATGAACGGACATCCGCTCGGAGCGTACAGCCAGTGGCAGGCATCAGGGGCAGGTCCTTGGGGCAGGGGCAGGGGCAGGTCCTTGGGGCAGGGTCTGGTCTGGGTTCAGGGCCTCATACATAAATTAATGCTTAGTTTTGTGGCGCCGCTCCTGTCGGGATTTTTTAATTTACTTGCGGCTGTGTGCGGCATGAGGCATGCGGCATGATGTTTCGGGGGGGTGTATGCAAATTACTTTGTTATTTAATCCTTTTGTGTAATCCGCTGGGCATCCTGTTTGATCCCGGGGACTGGTGGCATGCCCCGAAGGGTTTCAATTCAATTGCTGCTCTCTTTTTCTGCTTTCTCACACTGACACTCGGTCGTCACACGCGGCGGCCTGTGGCAGCCATTGCCGGACACACGGAACTGCCACAAAGAGCTCTGTTTGTTTTTATCTGCTGCACGAAGACGTGTGGCAACAACAAACCCGCGACGAACTGGCAGTCGGAGGCGCAACACGATGACACCGACGACGACGACGAAGACGAGCACTGAAGATGCCGCTTAACCATCAATCAGAAGCCTTGGGGTCAATCTATGCTCATTCACATGCAAATATCTGTGCCACACTTTGCTTGCAACACTCTACTACTTGCAACGCACGTACGTAACGAACGACGACGACGTCAACGACGACGACAACGGGAACAGCGAACAGAACGGAACGGAACGGAACTCTCTTGCGCGCTTCGCACCGCTTCAAAGTACCGCAAACGTTTGAATCGACTGAACTCATGAATCGTGTTCCGAGGCACGAATCAATGCAACATTTTGTGGACTGTGGATGTCATTGGCAGCAGCAGCAGTAAAGCGAGAGAGAGAGAGAGAGCGTGCGCATGCGCTCTTTGGCTGTTAACTATTCGGAGTTGCTGTTAAAATTTAAAAAATTTGCTTAAAATTTAGAAATTTACAAGAATTCTAGATTTATTTTATGTATTTTCCCCAATGGAAAGTCTCAAGTTTTTTGAAGCTCCACCAACTCTGTTGTGGCCTCAAACACTCCATCATTTGGGCCAACAAATGGCACACATTCCCCATGGGTTCCACAAGCAACACTCGCCAGTCGCTCTCTCTCTTGCTGTACGCTCTCCGCTCTCTTGCTGCTCCGCTGCTGTTGCTGTTCCGCTGCTGTTGCTGTTCCGCTGTTAACTACTCATAGAGAGGGGAAACATTGCAGCAAACTGTTAAGTGTAGTGGGCTTAGAATGTCAAGCAGTCTGTTAGGTCTGTTAGTTCTGTCAAGCAGTCTGTTAGGTCTGTTAAGCAGTCTGTTGGTTCTGTTAAGCAGTCTGTTAAGCAGTCTGTTAGGTCTGTTAAGTCTGTAGCCAGTTGGCTGTCAAAGTAAATGTACAATTTCGGAGTAAAGAGAGCCACGCAAGCGAGGGGCAAGCCGTTTCTCAGTCTCTGTTAACATTATTCGGAGTGTTGCAGCATAAAAAATCACCTAAAACCACTAAAAACCTGACCTACACAACATCAAATGGGTGAAACGTAAACCACAAACCCCAAAACCCCAAAGCAGAGCCAACGAATAACCGAATTTCCAGCCGAAAGATTTTTCAAAATATTTCCAAATTTTTGCAGATATTTTTGAGTACATTTTGAACTTTAATAAAGTTTATGGAAAATCTATGGAAAATCAATTTAAGTTCTGGCAAAAGGTGGCGGCCACATTTAAAGGTAATCCCCATGTGGCATGCCACCCAAACAACAGGGGAATTAATTCTCTACAAAAGGCTTAAAGTAAAACCAAAGCATACAAAATATATAAAAATATAAAAAATAAATATGCAAATAAATTAAGGAAAAATATGGCACATTTAAATGCTGACAAAAGCGAGTGAATGCTCTCTCGCTCTCGCTCTCTCTCTGTCTCTTTCTCTTGCTTTTTTGTTGATTTTAATCGGAGATTAATCAGAGATCAGATTCAGATCAGATCCGATGAGATTCTGCCTTTGTTTTAACTTTAAATGGAATGGAATTTGAATAGGGGCCTCTCGCTCTAGCAACAAAAAACAATGGGAAGCCCACAAAAAATACTCCGTAACATCACATTTTAATACCAATTAGGATACTTTTTTTCAGGCAGGAGAACGCAATGCGAATGCGAATGAGAATGCGAATTGAATGAGTGCAAGTTGCAGGCCAAAGAAGTGCGGAAAAGTGCAGGGCGACCAGACAAAAGAAATGGAACCTGTTCAGAAACTGGAGGGCTGAGGGGGGACACCTTCTCGAGGGGGGACACAAGGGGTACGAGGCAGGCACAGGTAGGGGCACAGGTACAGGTAGCAGAGAAGAAGTGAGCCTACAATATGCTGGACCTTAAGATACCCAGGCTCTCTCTTTCAGGCTCTCCCTTTCATTCTCTCAAGGCAATAGGGAGATGTAGATGTAGATATATGTATGTAGATATCAATTTTATGCATAACTTTTACTTTTTGCTTACTTTTTCTTGGTCTTTGGCATCGTATATACCCTACACTACATTCTCCGAGTGCAGAGGGTATTAAAAATTAAAACTAAATAAAGAAAAAGAAAAAGAAGATGTAAAAAGCAGTGGCAGAAGGCAGTGGCAGCATCACAGCATCACAGTTGAAAGATTAAAATCAGAATCAACGTAAACAGCACTGAAGCAAGAGCGGGAGAGAGACAAAGAAAGACAGAGTGTGTGTGAGAGAGAGAGAGAGAGAGCGAGAGAGAATAATGCAAATTCAGATGAGTATCAAAAAGTTGAAGTTGAATTGTGGACAGAGAATTGAGGGACCAGCGAGTGAAGAAAGGAGGAGAGAAGGAGAGGAGCAGGACAAATGCTCACTGAACAGAGAATAGAGAATGACGTCCTATGATGGGGCACACGGCACA
The DNA here is from genome assembly GCA_035041765.1 of Drosophila algonquin. Lineage (NCBI taxonomy): Eukaryota > Metazoa > Arthropoda > Insecta > Diptera > Drosophilidae > Drosophila > Drosophila algonquin. The sequence goes on along the minus strand of JAWNKY010001579.1, from coordinate 1,369,560 downwards.
GTAGGGCACGGACAGGGCGGGGCAGGGCACGGACAGGGCGGGGCAGGGCAGGGACAGGGCACGGACAGGGCGGTCATTCATCAGTGGGCCAGCGGATGGGTCCATTACACGGCACAAAACAGTTTTTTTTTGGAGTGGAGAGGCTTCACGGCACCCCTGAATAGGCGGCGGAAAGGTCAACGAACTATGCACAAAAATGTACCTTTCTATAGGAGATACAAGAGAGCTCTATAGAGAGAGAGAGAAAGAGAGAGGGCAGACAAGGCAGGAAATGACAAAAGAAATGAGAGAGAATGCAGGGATACGATCTGTAGACTGGCTTCAGGCATCCGATTATTCCGATTACTCCGATTATATTTGGGGCTTAAAATGAAAAGATTCTTTAAGCCAAGATTCAAGAAATATTTAAGAGAAATAAATAAATAAATAAATTTAAATAAATAAATAGAAAAATAAATGTGGAAAAATCAAAGCTAATTCCCTGATAATCCTAGAAATTTCATAAGCCATGAGCTTGGCCCATACATTTCTCTCAGTGCATGAGGAGGGGACCAGTCCGAGTCCTGGCGTCCAGGAGGAGCCCGACAGTGGAACAACAAAATTAAGTCGGACATTTAGTTTGGATTACGGCGGAGTCGAGGAGTCGAAAGTCGAGCATTTTCAGGCAGCTTAAATTGTGTTTTCTTTCTGCATTTCCATTGTTGACGCCTGCCTGCCTGCCTGCCCGTCTCTCTCTCTCTCTCCCTGTCTCTCTCTGTCTCTTTCTGTATTTTATTTTATTTTTCTTGCAGTGTTTTCTTGGATTATGCCTCACTTTGGGGTCAGCAGTTGACACGCCCAGGCATTTGCATAGCAAAATACAAAACACAAAAGAAATCTCAAACAAAAACGATTCAATGAGTAAGTCTGTCTCTGTCTCTCTCTGTCTCTGTCTGTCCCTGTCTCTGTTTTCGGGTAAAACTGTTACCCGAAATGCCGTCAGCTTTCGGGCCATTAAAGTGTCCTTTTTCCGCCTCTGAGGCTACCTATCCATAATCTATCGGCCTGCCCGTCGCACCTGTTACGCGTCTCAGTCCAAATCCCAGTCCAGAGTTTTCTTCGGGTTACCAGAGCGTTTTTCTGTCTGGCTTTCAGGCCTGGCGCTTGATTTTATGAGCCTCATTAAAGGCGCTCGCAGGTCGCAGGTCGCCGGTTATTTCGCGTTCGCTCCATTCGCTGGGACACAGTTTTCCTCCAGCTTCGCGCACCTTTTTCTACCTCGCTGTAGGGTGCCTCCTGCCTCCTGAAATGGGTTCTTCGAACCGGGCCAAGACAAATGGCCTGTGTAATAGATCAGCGGAATAATCGTGTAACAATGCGTTCAATCGAGCCACGGAGCAACCCACTAATGGGTTCTGAGGTTACGGGTTCCCATCTCTTCTGTTCTGTCTCTTTGAATGCCTTCAGAACTATGTAGTTCACAGGTCAAAAGGGCTCTCAAAGAAGGGTCATAAATTCAACGAGTATAGCAAAAGGCTCAAATGAATAGCAGAGAATGTCTTTCAAGGGGTAATAGCAGCCATATAAAGTGATTCAACAGAAAGAACTACTTGCCACATTAAGGGAAAGACAGTTTCAGTTTCAGTTTACAGTTTCTGTTTCGGGTAGAACAATATTCCACTTCTACTTCTTCCACTTCTTCCACTTCCACTGTTCTTCCACTTCATAATCTTGGAATATTTAGGATCCATATAACGCCCAACGGCTCACCATACGAATGTGTCCGTTACTCCTTCGTCTGTTCCACCACCAACCTCCTGTCTCCCTCTCTCTCTTAAGCGGTTGGATGAATGAATGTTGTTGTTAAATGAATTTGTATTTGAGAAAGAGATGGCAATAATTAGAAAGAGAAAGACAAGGCCATTGGTAGCTGTTTGAACAGTTGACGGGAAGCGGTGAGCAATGGACGATGGACGATGGGCGGGGGCGGAGGTCATAAAAAGGGTTCACAGACGATTTGCTCGAATTAATTGCACTGCCATTAACGTAGCGAGGTGGAACAGTGGAATTGGGGAGGAAAGGCACACCCACCTCCCTGCTAATACCCTTAAAACCCTGTAGAAGGGTTTTCATTCATTCTTTTTTCCCACATTAAATTGTGTGGAAATTTTTGGCTGGAATTTGGTTTTTGCATACCCTGTACAGTGGGAGGGTGTTATGATTACTAGATAATTGTGTTTTAGAGAGCATATAGGAGCCCAAACTCAAACTGGAATGAATCTGCATACGAGCGGAGGAGCTGGAGCTGGAGGTGGAGGAGCTGGCGGTGGAGGAGCTGGCGGTGGAGGAGCTGGAGGTGGAGGAGCTGGAGGCGGAGGAGCTGATGGTGGAGGCGGAGGAGCTGGAGCTGGAGGAGCTGGAGGCGGAGGAGCTGGAGGAGCTGGCGGTGGAGGAGCTGCAGCTGGAGGAGTCATCTTCAGTGGTCATGCCACAGGCAACGCACTCGACTCTTTGTGGAGCGAAAATCTCCCCTGGAGAATCAAAAGTTTATAATATTTCATTCTATTTCCCAATCGGATCACCAGTTATGTCCTCCTGAAGGGTATCAATCACTTCGGTCTCCCCAAAAATGTAAAATTAAACGAAAATTTCTTTTGAATTGCAGAAGGAATATTTGTTTATTTTATTTTATATTTATTTATTTTTTGCTTATTTCTTTTTTATTTTCTGTTGCGGAAATGTGATTTCAATTTCGGGTTCTAAAAATACGAAGCAACAGGCGGGTTCTAGGAACCGCCCGGTGGGTGGTCCTCCCCCTCTTCTTCCTCTTCTCCCTCCTCCCCGTCTTCTCCCTCTTCTACCTCTTCTCCCTCTTCTCCCTCTTCCCCCTCTTCTCCCTCTTCTGTTTTATTAATTAAACCCCAAATGCCCCGTTTTATGTATATTTTTTTCCCCCTGTTTTTGAAGTCTGAAATTTGGCAGATTTTGCTGGTATTTTGGTGTCTCTTCAATCTCCTAGAGATATATTCATGGATTAGGAGTCGTACAAATTGTGGATGATTTCGAGATGCATATCTCTGGGATATCATTAGAGGAAGAACAAATTTTGTATCTCTGGGATATCATTAGAGGAAGAACAAATTTCGTATCTCAGATATCATTAGAGGGCGACACAAATCGAAGAATCGAAGATCTCTGGCGGCAATTTATAGGCGGCTTCTGCACCTAAACTATCATTAGTGGGGGGTGCGGGGGGTAAAACACCTAAAGATTTCACTAATTAAGTTCGGATAGCGCAGCCTCCCCTACCCTACCCTCCCCTCGCCCTGTCCACAGAGATAGCCACCACAAAGCGATTGATAAGGAAAGAACAAGCTTCTGGAGGTCACTAAATAGAGACATCAGCGAGTAGGAGAAGGAGGAGGAGGAGAAAAGGAACGTAATGGAGGAGGTGGAGCAGGAGGAGGAGGAGGCGGAGGAGGAGGAGTGGGAGAAAAGGAACCTAATGGAGGAGCTGGAGCAGGAGAAAGGCGTTGCCTAGGGCCCTCGGTAGCCTCCCCATATAATTATCTACTACATCATATTCAAATGAAACGAAATGAAATCAAAATCAAAGTGAAACGATGAGAAATGCAATTAAAAATGCCTACAGAATGCATGCCCCAAAACGAAAGAAAGGAGAAAGAGAGAAAGAGAGACAGTGAGACAGAGAAAGAGAATCCCCATGCTAGAGGAGTTCACTCAACTGTGGATTTGATTTCTTAATTTCGATTACCTAACATATCCCCAGGGGGTGGGGGGATCCCTAACCTCGGACACAAATCGAAAGAGAAGTTGTTTGACCAGAAAACGTTAGAGGGGGGTGGAGGAGGCGGAGGAGGAGGCGGAGGAAAGGCCACTCAATCCAGTTAATCCTCCGATCATAAAAACCAAAAAGAAACCCTTTTTCTTTCGTCTCTCTCTCACTCTAAGATCTATCTCTCTCTCTCTCTGTCTCTCGCTCTCATCCATCGTTGGAATTTTTATTGTATCCGCTGTATCTTTATGGGCGTTTATTAATTACCCATCGAGGAGGCAGCAGCAGCAGCGACAGCGACAGCAGGGCATTGATTTTCATGGCATCGAGCGGCATCGAAAGAAGTTTTGAGGGGGAGGAGGGGGCATGGGGCATGGGCAGCCTCTCCTCTGGTAAATGACATTATCCAAAGGCGTTGAATTAATTTGAGAGGAGCAACAGAGACAGACAGAGAGAGAGAGAGAGAGAGAGAGAGACAGAGAGAGACAGAGAGAGAGGCAGAGACAGAGAGAGGCAGAGACAGAGAGAGACAGAGACAGAGCGAGAGGGGGAGAGGGGGAGCGGTGAGTAGTCCTCTTCACAATCTCCAGCACGTAACGTCTTTCGATAAAGCGTTTAGTCGTCTCTCCACTGAGATAAATCGTTTGTTGCTGCACCGGATGGATTGTGCTTTCAACGCGGCAGGGACTGTGGCTGTGGCAACTGTGGCTGTGGCAAGCATTTCATTATTGATGATCGGCTGACGGCTGTCGGGCAAATGACCAAAAGCTAAAGCCAAAAGATAAGAGAAACCCTCAAAGGGTACATTGTACATACATCGGAAGGCACTCCTCGCCGTCTGACTGTCTCTCTGTCTGTCTGTCTGACTTTCTGTCTGTCTCTCTGTCTGTCTGAAACCTGAGAAAATGCAACCGCCGTTCAGCCAGAGATAAGAAGACGCTGAAGAAGCTTCTGCCATTGAAGAAGGCCCTGCCCCGCCCCGCCCTGCTGCTGGATCTGTGGGATCTTTTAGCTCCATAATGAGATTGACTTTGGGGCTTCAGGTTCCCCGGCTCGAGGTTCCAGTAGGAGGCACAACCAGAGGAAGGCAGAACCAGAGGAAGGCAGAACCAGGGGAAGGCACAACCAGAGGTAGGCACAACCAGGGGAAGGCAGATCCAGAGGTAGACAGCGGAGAGGCTGGGGGTTGGGTTCTTTCGGTAGGTGTGAATCTGCTGTGAGAAATGCCAGCGCGATAAGGCGAAGGGTTTACAATTTTAATTAAGCAAAAGAGCCCAAAAGAAGGAGGAGGCAGAGGAGGAGGCAAAGGAGGAGGAGGAGGCGCAGGCGGAGACTCCCCAGAGAAGAAGGAGAGCTTTAAGGATTGCAGCCATAAGTCGGTTGCCCTAATTGAATCCCGAAACCAAAAGGCGACGGAATTAGGCGGATCCTTGCCTCAAAAGAGCAGATGAGAGAGGCGTAAGGAGAGGAGGTGTCGTGTCTGAGGGGGGATTAAAGCCAGAGATACCCCAAGATATCCGACAGCTTCCAAGGCTTTTCAGATTATGGAAACTTGTTAAAGTGGCAGTGATCCCCCCGAAGGATTGTCCGCACTTTGGGTAACCCTTTTGGTGGCACATTGTGGCACATTGTGGCACCTCCAAACAACTATGCAGTTCCTCAATCTTTATTGTGAGATCAACGTTTACATCAGAAATCCTCGGCCAAGTACTTGTCGCAATCGAAGAAGGAGCCAATGACAATGCGGCCGCTGAACTTGCGGCCACTGAGGGCGCCCAGCGCCTTCTCGCTCTCCTCGATGCTGGCGAAATGGACGTACACCTTGCCACAGCCCTTGGGGGGAGTGTCGCCTCCACCTCGACTCCCGTGGGGGCGCGGTATCTTGAGGCTGAGCACCTCGCCGTACTTGCTGCACTCCTGCTCGATGTCGGTGCGGATGTCCTCGTACTCCTCGTTGTCCAGCAGCTCCTCCGGCAGCACCATGTTGAGCAGGCACAGCACCTGGGTGGCACTGTTCAGGGCCGCCGTGGCCGCCGTGAAGGAGGTGGCCGCCAGGCCGGGCACTTGGATGGGCACCTGCTGGCTGCCGGAGTACCGGCCGCTGGGAATGGAGCGCTGGACGATGAGGCGGCGGTCGCCCAGCTGCATGCCGTTCAGGTTGGCGATCACCTGCTCCGTGAGCGAAGGGTCGAGGTACTCGAAGAAGGCGTAGCCCTTGCTGAGCGCCGTGCCCGGGTCCTTGACCAGGTTGAAGCCCCGCAGCTGGCCGAAGGACAGCAGCAGCTCCATGATCTGCGCCTCGTTCAGGCAGGTGGGCAGGCCCCCCATGTAGATCTTGTGCGGCGAGTCCGGCACGAGGTTGGAGATCGCCTGGCTGCCCCCCGGTGTCCCCCCGGCTTCCACTGGCGCCGGCTGGGTGGACGGAGCCGCCGGAGCACAGACGCCCGCGGCATCAGCGCCCGGGGAGCCCACCGCATGGTAGTCGTGTGGCCGCCGTATCTTCAGCGACTGCCCGCGGAACGAGAGGCCGTCGAAGCTGGTGGCCCGCGTGGCCTCCTGCATCGAGCGGAACTCCACGAAGGCGAAGTTCTTCTCGAGGTTCGCCTGGCAGGACAGCACCGACTTGCCGTCGAGCACCACCTGGCCGCTGCGGCCGTCGTCGCCGAGCAGCAGGAACTGCTGGTTGAAGAACGCTATGATGTCCTCCTCGGTGACGCCGAACGGGATGTTGCCCACATAGAGGCGGCGCGCCTGGCGCGTCACCATGGCAATGGCCGCCGTGTCCGCCGTCGGCTGGGCGTCCGAGGCATGGATGCGCGCCGAGATCTGGCCACTGGCCTGCATGGCCTTGTACTGCATGGGCGTCACATGGGCGTAGCCCTTGGGCGGCACATCCCACAGGCTGGGGACGCCGCGCCGGCGACGCTTCGCAGTGGAACGGGTGGGACGCTGGTGGCGGAGGGCAGCAGAAGGCGAAGCCTCGCGGGAACGGGAGCGGGAACGGGAGCGGGATCGGGGACGCGTATAGCAGGACACCGCATGGACCTTGGACTTGCTGCCACTGCGATGGCGGTGCGACGAGAGGCGACCCGCATTTTCCATTTTCCGACCAGCACTCGTTGACATTTCCCCGCAGGTTTTTTCTCTTTGGGTTTTTTCTCTCCGTTTCAGCTTTCAGCTTTCACAATGATTGGCACTTTTCAGTTTCGACAGGAGAGAGACAGAGACAGAGAGAGAGAGAGACAGTGTTGCAAGGTTGCCCCCGTAGAGTTGTAGCTTACAGGGGGCACGGCACGGGGCAGGGTTGTGGTCGATTGAATCAAAGGTATTTTTGGCCAATTAAAGCGACAATTAAGTGGGTTTTTTTGGTATGGAAATAGCCATGAATATTTGTAGGTATCTGCGGGCGAATAATCATCTTCATTATCGTTTTCATCATCGTTTTCATCATCGTTTTCATCATCGTTTTCATCGCTTCCACATTCTCATAATTCTCATAATTCCCTTTAATATCCGCTAATCATTTATAATTAATTGGCAATCGGCTCTCAGCCGCAGGCGGGCATGAGAACAGTCAATTTGTTGGAGAGAGAAAGAGAGAATGAATGTTGCTGTTGTCTCGCTCGCAATGTGTGGTCCATCTTGCCCCCAGGGGGGGCAGCAACATTCCAGGGAAAGACACAACTTCATTTGGGTTGAAGTCTCAGTCTCGAGCGACTCTCAATTAATTCACATAAAGGCGACACAATAAAACTGTCAACCCGCAGGAGGATCTGGCATAATGAAGAGGGGATCGATCGAGGAATTCCTCGGTCTATAGAAGGTCTTTATAGACCTTCTCCAGGCAGACAGGCAGAACAGAGCGAATCGTGTGATAATTTATGTCCCTCAAGGCGATACTCAATCAATGGCCAGCGATCCTTTCAGGATCCTTTCAGGTCTACTGTTTAATGGGTATTTGATGGCACACACACATAGAGAGAGATGATAATGGAGATGCTGGAGATCTATAGGATGCTCTGGCAATCTCTGTTCGGCATTAAGCGCCTCCCAAATTAAATATATTTCATCCAGTGTCCCAAAACCAATTAATTCGTTGTTCATTCGTTGGATTTTGGCTGGCTGGACGGCTGTTAGCCAGAACCTGTCCACCGGCAAACGCAATTAATTTGTCCATTTAAATTCAGGCAGTGGCCCAAACCAACCCATGCCCCTCCACTCCACTCCACTCCACTTCACTTCACTCCACTCCCCTGCACTCCACTCCACTCCATTCGATGCCATAAGGTTTGATGATGAGGTAACACGCTGCCCCGCAGCCATGCTGCCACATGCCCCAACAAATTCTATACGTTTTTCGATCAGTTCTCAACGTTTATGAGGAATCCATCCACCAACGAAGGTGATAAATTAATTTTTTAAGAATTTAATAAAAATTCATAGAAGATTTAAAAAAAAAAATTTATTTCTGACTATTATAATCGCTTTCTGAATCAGTGTTGTAAAATCTTGTACAACACTACAAAAAAGAGAGTTTGAGTCCTCACTTTCTCTCCGTAACGCGGTTGAAAGTTGTGCAACACTTGAAGAAATTAACTTTCACCGCCAATAAGTGTGACCAAAGGGTTGCCAGTGCCTAAAAACATATGGAATGAGTAGCAAAGGGTAGCAAAAGGCGAAAGTTTAGCCTTTATATATCTCTATATCTACCATATCATAGCTACTACTCCCTTCCTACTACTACTCCCTTCTTCTACTGCCTTCTACTACTACTCACTACTCCTACTACTACTACTCCCTTCTACTACTAGTAGATACTACTACTAACCCCCTTCTACTACTAGCAGATACCTATAGATACTACTACTAACCCTTTTCCAAGTCTTAAACAGCTGATACTCTCATATCTTTCGCGTGATTAGCAATTAGAAATCTTTCCTGCATGTCTGCGATTGGTTCGCGTTATGCGGCAGCGCCCCTCGGTCGGTTGCGAGGCGAGGGAGGGCTGGTGTCGCTTGGGCCACCACTTGCAGTCATTGGTGCAGTCATTGCATATCAACGTCGTAAAGATAATATTCATGGGGTTTTTATGGGGAATTAAGGTGTTGACTTAAATATTTCGAATTAAAGTTTTATTAGATAAAATGTACTATAAATATTTGTAAAAATTATGTATGTATTTTATATGTTTTTTTTTTATGTATTTATCTAATCGTTGAATTCCTATTATTACAGATTATCTTTCTTCGACATAATCCTAACTAAGAAGTCGGAAGACTTAAGTAAGTTACACTTTTGATTGCATTTCTTATGAATAAATAATACTAGAGTAGAAATAATACTATAGAAGATATTTTATGGAATAAGTTTCATATGGAAACTGTCTACTTTAGGGCCTATGATTTTGTGATCTATAGATTGGTAAGACACCATTTCTTGAGCCCTAAAGCAGACAGTTTCCCTATAAACTACTATTTGGGCGACTGTTCTTTGGTATTTCTGAAATTACTTCTAAATTCTGGAAAAATTCTTTTTTCGTTAGAATTTTTGCCAGAAAATTCCGCAAATAAATGTACGATATTCGGCAACACAATTTTCATTCGTTTTTCCATTCCTCCCCTCCCCTAGCCTCCCATTCCCCTACCCTCCCATTCCCCTACCCTCCCATTCCCCTCCCTGAATAACACTCCTCGCCACAAGTGGCACGATTTCTATGATTCATTCGATTCACTATCGACTTTATGGCTCGTATTTCAGTTCCATTAATGATATCCCCCCTCTAACCATCCCCCCTCTTACCAACCCCCTCTAGCCATCCCCCTCTAACCATCCCTCCATCCATCCCCTGGCATATATAGACCCACTCTTTGTGGCCGCCACAGCAGGCAGCAACTATTGAAAATTGCCAACATTTTCGTTTATTTATTTATTTTCAATGTCCATAAATATTATGCTACAAAAACAGTTTGTTTTCGTTGCTGAAATGATGTGGCATATTAAGCAGGAAGAGAGAGCAGTGGCTAAAGGATGGAGTGGGAGGAGGGGAGGAGGGAAGAAGGGGGACAATGTGACCGCACACGTTGAAAAGGATGGACAGAACAGGACAGAATCTGTGTGGGGATAGATTGATATTGACCGGCGACCCCCGAGGCAGCCAACAAACACTGAATGAGCGAGTGAGAGAAAGAGAGGGGAGAGGAGCGGCGGGCAGTTCCTCGAATTTGGGTCCCCAAAAAAAAGAGAAATAGGAATAATTTTTGATAATCAAGTTTGGGTTTGATTCACTTTTTGGTGGTTTCCCACTAGATAGAGGGGAGGGGGAGGGTAGTGTAGTGGAGGGAGGGGGACGACACTCTAGCCACCAATTGATTTGTGGCCGTAAGCGTGTGAACGTGATTTTATTATCAAATGCGTCGAGAGTATTCCACACTCCACTCCAATTCAATATTTTGTGTTAGTTTTAGTAAATTAAATAAATCATCGAATGGGGCAGCAAAAACAACAGAAAACAACAAACAACAAACCGTTCGACTCTGTCAACAGAGAAATATTTCAATTTATTTTCTGATGAATCAACAGAATCAAAAACAGAACAAAAAAAATGCCTTAAATGGGGGAAATAAAAATAAAAATAACACACAGAAAGAAGTCTTTTTTTTGCATACAATTTTCGGGGCCTGCCTGCATTTGAGCTGTCGTTTGGGATACCCTGTAAAGGGGTATATGCGGGGGCTAGGAAGCGGCAAATGGGCGCCTCCTTTAGGTACTATAATTAATTGGTATTTTTAGGGAAAATAATTGATAAAAAAGTTTTAAAAACAAGCAAAATGGCATTTGGGATGCTGCCAAACGGCATATGAAGCCTGCAACTTGGCCGTTACTCCATCGATTCCTACAAGCGATTCTTACCTTAAGCGAAGCCTAGTTAATGGGTCTATCTAATGGGTCTATGTAATCTAATCTATGTCTATCCAATCTGTGTCTAATTACCACGAAATATTTATTTTTCTTCGACTTTTCCTGAGTTTTCAAATTCTGACAAATGTTCGGAAAATATACCGGAAAAATACCGCAAAAAATTATAAAATTTGAATTGGAAAGCTTTATACCTGAGTTTATTTCCTGAGTTTTTAAAGTCTAAAAATTGTCCGAAAAAAATACCGGAAAAATACCGGAAAAAATACCGCAAAAAATGAGGAAATTTGAATTTGAAAGCTTTATACCTGAGTTTATTTCCTGAGTTTTTAAAATCTAAAAATTGTCCGAAAAAAAATACTGAAAAAATACCGCAAAAAATTATAAAATTGAATTTGAAAGCTTTATACCTTCCAGACGTTAAGCTGCAGCTACAAAGGTTCTGTGTCTGGGTCGGATTTGTAGCTGAATTTTGTCAGCTTTTCAGGACTGCAAACCAGTTATAAGAAATACAACCAGTTATAAGAAACTTAAGTTATAAGACCCTTAAGTTATAAGAAACTTCAGCTATAAGAAACTTGAGTTATTTGAAAAATGCAGTAAAATGTAAACATTATTTCAAGACTCCCCCTCTCATATCATTTTTCAAGCTAAGCATGGACTTTCGAGGGTATCAACATCTTCGAATCCCTCCCCCAAGCCAGGCTGCTTCTGTTTTTTGTGAGTCCTTGTATCCCCGCTCCCACCCCACCATAAATATCTTTCGAGTGCATCCGCAACTACTTCAGATTACAGATTTTTCAGCACAACAATTTCTGTGTGTAGTTCTCTCTCTCCGTCTCTCTCTCTCTCTCTCTCTGTTGTATTTTTATGCAATTTCTCGACAATTTGTCGGAGGCTACCGCCACCCCCCCACCCACAATGCAACTGTGTGCGTGTGTCTGTCGCATCCTCTGTCATTCTTGAGTTTTTGGGTGAGGAATTTGCATCATAAATTGTCAGCAATGCCATCAAATATATGTATATACATATGTATGTATGTATATATGTACTTCTATATATAAATTCGCTTGGGTCTGGTTTTTGTATGGGAAAGGGCAGAGGGGAGTGGCAGAGGGGAGGGGCAGAGCGGAGTGGCAGGACATTGACATTCACTTGGTTCTTCGTCATTTCGTTTCAAAATTTGTGATTTTATTTCCAAAAGACAGTTACTGCATGTGGCGCTCTCTACCTTTCGTCCTCTCTCTCTCTGTCTCTGTCTTTTCAAGGAAGATACAACCATTCGTGCTCTCTCTGTCTTGTCAAGGCAGGTACTTTCTGGCTGTCTCCCTCTCTCTTTTGGCGAGTGGCAAAAGGGAATTCCTAATGATATTCTCTGTCAAAACGGGAAAAAGTCTGCTGCATGCAGCTGGCTGCAATCGAATCACACCAAGGACACCTCCTACTGCCAGGCCTTTGTCTAGCCCCTTGATGGTTCACTTGTTAGCCATCCCGTCCTGGAACTGGCTAATGATTGCCCTTTCGATTCCTTAAAGCTCTCCGAAAGACACTCAAAAGGATTCCCCTTGGAAGCACTCGATGGCAAACTGTCGGTATTATCGAAAATTCCATTATCTTTGGCCATTATCAGACCCAACACAAAGCAAAAATCTCAGAGATGAAGAGATTTAGATATGAACCCCTCGCAATCCCCCCCGCAAGCTATTCCCCCCACACCCCTTGGAAGGCGCTGCTTCAATATTTTATGTGGAAATTTCAATAACAATTCGATTTGCTGGTTATCGCTTAGAGCTGCATGCAACTGCAACCCCCGGCCAGACGACATGCCACAAATGCCATAAAATCTGTGCAACGTTCCCGGGTTGGGGTTACCCCTCACCCCTCGCCTCCCCCCATCTCTCTGTCTTTCCCTTCTCGCCTCCCTGGTGTTGTGTTGCATTTACAAAATTTATTTGCTGTCCCTTTAACCCCAGAATGCTGGCTGCCCCTGTCTCTCCCCTCTTCTTCCTCTTCTTCCCCCTTTTCTGTCTGAAACTTAACCCTTGAATGCTCTTCCCTCTCCCCGCCCCCAGCCCCTCTCAGAGACCAAAACTTAACCCTTGAACGCTTTTCTGAAATTGATTTCAATGCAAGACTCTCTGCAGGAATTTATGTTTATGTTTTTCCACCCCTTGGCCATTCTTCTCCCCCTCCCCTTCCCCTTTTGCTTGCAATTCAATGACCAGATTCCTTTAGCTTTTGTTCTTTCTTAAGGGAAAGAGAGGGGGCTGAGCGGATGGGGGAGAAAATCAATTCAGAATTTATGCATTTATTCTGGTGTAATTTATTTAATGAATGTTTAATAATCTCCATGCAATCCAATCCATGCATTCATCGTCGTCGTCGTGTTGTGAAATTTATGACAATCGCAACGTTAATTGCCTGCCAGGCGCCAGGCTGGAGGGGGAAGGGGTGGGGAGGCGAGGGGAGATGGAGATACGAGCAAATGTCAACGAGTCGAACACTCATTTTGTTTACATTCAATTTCATAAGTGGCGACCAGACCAGACCAGGGGGGACTAGGAGGAGGAGTAGGAGGAGGATAAGGGGTGGAGTTGGAGTAGGATGAGGGGTGGACTAGAAGTAGGAGTAGGAGTAGGATGAGGGGTAGGATATAGCGTAGGGGGATTGACCGTTCCATTGTTTACTTTAAGCCCCGCCCCGCCCACCATTCCACCACTAACCAGCCATCCGCTGCCCCCTTTTCAGTGACATGCTGAACACATTATTAGAGTACCCCGTCTCCCCGTCTTCCAGTCTCCCCTTCCACCCTTCTCCCCTTCTCCTTCTCCCTCGCTTTTATCGATTGTGCACCAAAACAAGGAACTATTTATTTCTTTTTATATTTATTTAGTTCTTTTTTTATTTATTTATTTATTTATTTATTTATTTCTTTTTTATTTATTTCTTTTTTATTTATTTATTTCTTTTTTTACTTATTTATTTCTTTTTTTATTTATTTCGTTTTTTTATTTATTTATTTTTTTTTATTTCTTTGTTCTTTTTTATTTATTTTTTCTTTTTTTATTTATTTATTTATTTATTTCTTTTTTTATTTATTTATTTCTTTTATTGTTTATTTATTTTTTTATTAATTTATTTATTTTTTTATTTATTTCTTTTTTTATTTATTTATTTCTTTGTTTATTTATTTATTTATTTTTTTACTTATTTATTTCTTTTTTATTTATTTATTTCTTTTTTTATTTATTTATTTCTTTGTTTATTTATTTATTTATTTTTTATTTATTTATTTATTTTTTTATTTATTTATTTATTTTTTTATTTATTTATTTTTTATTTATTTATTTATTTATTTCTTTTTTTATTTATTTATTTCTTTTTTATTTATTAATAAATTTTTTTATTAAATAATTTTTATTTATTTTTTTATTTTTTTCTTTTTTTATTTATTTTTTCTTTGTTGAAAATTAATTTTAGGGTTTTATTTTCTTATATAAATATTTCGAAGCTTAAATTAAATAAAAATTTGATAAATTCAGTTTATAGCAAGAGGAAGTGTGGGATGATATCTCCATCAAATACTTGGGGATAGTACTACTAATGCTAATACTAGTAATACTTAGTATTACTTACTAACTTTGAAGTAAAACTTTGGCTCGAAATCCCTTAAGTTATCTATTAAATTATGGTTTCAGAGAATGAACGAAAAGAAAGACTTTAGGAAGATTAGGAATGAATGTTTTCCGTTTAACCCATAGGAAACTTTCCCTCAAAGTTCAAAGTGCAATTACGAGACACCAATAGTCTGATCTTTGGCTCTCTCTTTGGCTCCCTCTTTGGCTCCATCTCCTCCTGGCTGCAGGGCTAACCATTTATCAAATTTCACTCACATTTTCCCTTTCATTCGCTCAAAGAACTTCCACTTTGACCTGGCAGAACCAACAGACAAACAGACAAACAGACAGACATGCAGCAGGAGGAGCTGTGTGGCAAGAGCAACTCCTCTGTGGACTGAACTGGAGTCCTGGCTGTCTGTCTGTCTGTCTGTCCATCATCCCAAAAAGCGACACTTGTTTGTCTAAACGCTGTCGCGTGGCAACCTCTGCACTCAGTACAACACAGGAGATTCCATCCCGGTGGCAGCAGCAGCAGCATCTATCTGTGCTGCTGCTCTGTGACCTCATGATCTCTTGGCCAAGGCACAAATTTGTGGCACTGTGGCCAAGGCAGAGGCAGTGCCTCAGTGGCAGTGTGGCAGAGAGAGAGAGAGTATGATTTATGATGGCTCTACACATCATAAGCGAATGCGTTTATCATTTTTTACACTCTCTGGAATCCTTGGCTCAAAAGTGGAATGGCCGCCCTCCAGGGGCGGTGGCTGGGGGTGTGGCACTATGTCTCTCTATGAATCTGTAGCCTTGGCTAAAAATCTTGCAACTGGCGACGAGGCGACATTGACAAATGACAAAAAACACTGCCCCGGAAAGAGTCTGCTGGCAGTCGTCCATCTGGCTCTGCCACTGCCACTGGTGGGGTTTAGTGGGGCAGGCTTGGAAGCAGGGGAGGGGGGCGGGGGGACTCTGGCGCTTAATTTGATCTCCAGTTTCAGCACGCGTTTCCGGGATGCCACTCTAGCCGTGTGGCATCATTAAATATGCAATAGATTCCCTGCCTCCAACTTTTAAAGCATTCGGGCAATAGCAGGGGCAGGGGCAGTGGCAGGGGCAGGGGCAGTGGCTGGGGCAGTGGCAGGGGCAGGGGCAGTGGCTGGGGCAGTGGCAGGGGCTGCGGCAGGGGCAGTGACAGTCCTGCCAGTGCGACACTGCGACAGTCGGTGTCGCATAAATTATTCTGTTAACAAGTTGTGTCAACATCATCATTAACAACAAAAAGCAGCAACAACAACAGCAAGAGAAACAGCAAGAGAAACACCAAGAGAAACACACAAAAGCAACATCTCATTGTAGCTGAAATGTGAGACGGAGACCCCAATGGATGGACAGATGGATGGACGGATGGACGCATGGACACTGCCTCAAGTGAAGCTTTTCTTTCGCTGCTCTTCTATTGGCTAATGGAAGACATGTGTGGGTCACGAGAGGTGGCGCGGAGGGGTCAGAGTGGAGGCGAGAGACAAAAAACGATGCCAGATACATTTATCCTCTTGGAAAAGATGCAAAGTTCTAACATTCGAAGGGATTATGGCTAGTCCTTTAAGACTTTTGTATGTAGATGCAGATGGAGATGTAGTTGTTAGATGTAGTTGTAGTAATACACATGTAAAATGTTGCCAGATGGAAGTAGTTAGAAGGCTAGAGACTCCACTGGAAGACAGTTCCTTCCTTCCTTCCTTCCTTCCTTCCTTCCTTCTTCCTTCCTTCTGCCATCCTTCTGCCTTCCTTCCTTCCTTCCTTCTGCCAATCTAGAGGCTAGAGACAGTTCCATCTGCCGATCCCCCCCACCCCGAGGAAGATGATGTCAATGACCCCACGGAGACCCCTTCCTTGGTCAATGGTTTTCCATTTTCCATTTGGCGGATGACCAATCGACTGCGAATCGCCGAAAGGAAGTGCCCAGCCCCTTCCACAGAAGCAAAGTGCAACAAAGTACCTGGAAAACGATGGCTGGACGGATGAACGGATGAACGGATGGCTTATCGATAAGCGGATGGTTGGTTGCATAAAAGTGTTGCATAAATCAAAGCCAAAGGTAAGCCACAAATGATTCATATGTTGATCGAAAGGAAGTCCCTGGTGGCTGCCACACAGAGTTTAGGGCCACACAGAGTCGCCGCCGTCGTCGTCGTCGAATGGCTAATTGGATTTCCCCAATGGCTATGAAGGATAGGATCGGTGGTGGCCATAAATGTGCAAAGAATAGAAACAGACAGAGAGGGAGAGATGGTCAAAGGGTCTCTTGTCTCTCTCTCTCTCTCTCGCTTTGGCTTTTGTCCACTTCGCATAAAGTGAAATTGTGCGTAAAATTCGTTGGTCACGTTTTCCACGTCTGTTGACAATTGTTTTTGTCCAGTTTGCAGCAGCAGCGGCAGCGGCAGTGGCACAAGCGAGCGTTACGTTGCGGCATTGCTCTTTGCCTCGTTCTGCTGCCATTAAGCGCGTGCAACATGTCGACCCGTCCTCTTCTATGCCGCTCGTTGACTGCAGTTTCGTGTCATTTCCATTGTGTGGCGGCGGTCCCTCCTGGCCCTCCTGTCCCTCTGGAGAGTGCAGCTAATCTTTTGTTTAGATGTTACATGGCATCAAATGAGGGTCGTGGCATCAACCAGGGGCAGAATGGGACTAGGATGTGGCCATAAAAGGAGGTTCTTGTCTGTGTGTGCGTGCCTGTGTGTGTGTGTGTGGCACAGGAGAGGCTGTGCCCCCGCTGAGGTCTCAAATTAGGCACAAATTTCACTGTCCGAGTGCCAATTGCGATCGTATCTCCAGTCTCTGGGGTTTCCTCACTCTCTCACTCTCTCTCTGTCTCTCTCTCTCTCTCTGTCTGTCTCTGGTAGGGAGAAAAGCGGAAACGCTATCCCGTGGGGGGTAGGGATAAGTGGAAGTGGAAATACTCGTACGAGGACGTCACACACCTTTTGTTCCCCGGGGTCTTTGTTTTTTCGGCATTTCCTGACATTTTCGGATCAATGAAAAATGAAGGGAAGACTCTTTTGAGCCACTGTATATGTCCCATATAGTCCCAATCTCTTTGCTACGGGAACTGGGAAAACTTTTCGGTACCAGGAAACGTCATTGGCAGCCATAGAAAAGCGACTGAAGAATCTTGAGGTCAACTTGAGTGCCCTTTAACCTCCCTCAAAGAGCAAGGCTTCACCCCTGAAGAAATCCTTCAACGCTGACCAACAATTCAGCGTTGGCCAAAAGAGTGGGCGGCGGGCGGGTGGGGGGACGTGCTTCAGGCAGCGCGAGTTAAAGGATTGCAGCAGTCCTTCCTGTAGACCGATGATGTGGCAGGATTGCGGATTGCGCTGCCTGGAAGGGAAGCAAAGTTTATTGTGTCAGGAGCCGCAGAAACATCAGCCAGCGGCACGAATAAAAATCAACCGAAAATCAAACATTTCTCTCTCGCTCTCTCTCTCTCTCTCTGCCTGCTCCTCCTTGCAACGCGATATTTATGTACGTACATTCCCGGACTGACTGTCCGCATACGGACGGGAGAGTGAGATAAGCAGAGGCTTAAAGAGGGAAAGGGCTAAAGAGGGGAAGGAGAAAGGGGGCGCGACAAGCAGAAAGGGCTAAAGAGGGGCAGAGAGAGAGGGGGAGGGGGAGCGACAAGCAGAAAGGGCTGAAGAGGGGGAGAGAGAGGGGGAGGGGGAGCGACAAGCAGAAAGGGCTGAAGAGGGGGAGGGGCAACTGCTGTTCGAATGAAATGCAAAAATTATTGGAAAATGTTTTCATGACGAATGGAAAATGCACGCGAACCCCACACTGATTTCTGACCCGTTGTTCCACCCGAAACTGCACTTCTACTTGGGACTAATTGATACCCTGGAAAAGGGCTCAAAGGGGTTTGCAAGACAGGGAGAATCAATGGGCATCATGGATATCCATGAAATGTCTACTTGAATGATTGATCCTCGCTATCAAATCTATAAAATTCTCTAAAATTTAACTAAAAATTTAAAAAAATTTTAAAAAATTTAAAATAAATTGTTCTATAGAATTTTTGTTAATTTTCATAATACAAATTTATAGATTTTTTTTATATTTACATAATAATACTCATTAATTTTAATTATACAATTTTAAAATAATAACTATTAAATTTTAAAATGATAATTATACAATTTTAAAATAATAATTATAAAATTTTATAATAATAATTTGAAAATTTAAAAAAAATAATTTGAAAATTTTAAAATAATAATTTGAAAATTTTAAAATAATAATAAGAAAATTTGAAAATTTTAAAATAATAATAAGAAAATTTTAAAATAATAATTTGAAAATTTGAAAATAATAATTATACAATTTTCAAATCAAAATTTGTTTTTCAGAATTTTTGGTATAAAAATGGGAATGCCTCCTATAGCTGGTTATACCCTATAATGTATCCTATTATATACCCTATTATATACTCCATAATATACCCTATTAATTCAGTCTGCTACTCTGAGTGCAGGGTATGGAAGAGTCGACTACCCCCCAAGAGAAGGACACTTCATGTTGTACTGCTATTTTTTGCAATATTTTCTTTTTTTTCCGCTATATTATTCGAATTTTTGACGATGAGCGAGAGAGGAGAGCGATTATGAAATGTGGAGTGTGGAGCGAGGAGCGAGGGAAGGGGAGGAGTGTCGAGTGGAATGCGAAAGTGCGGAGGAACGTGGAGGACGACACCGGGGAGGGGGGAGAGAGAGTGTGCGAATCGAAGTGTGATTTTATTTGTATTTGCCGCGTGGCTTGTGGATCCCGTGGATTGTCTCTGCTGCCCCGCGCATCGCGAACTGTTGGATTTCCTGTTAAGCCCTTGGGCATTTCATTATTTATTTATTTATTTTAAATACAAATACAGAGAAGGATGAAATGTCCTGCCAGGACAACGAACTTTGGATGCACTAAAGGGAAGGAGCGGAAAAAGAAACTACAATAAAAAATAACAAAAAATACGATAGTTTCCCAAGGAGAGAACTTGTGGCAGAAATGGGGGGGAGGGAATGCTTCTGGATAAACCAGGTAAACCTCTTTCATCTACTTGAGTTTTCCAGCCCCTAAGGAACCCTCCTCTTGATATTTCCCCCCTAAGGAACCCTCCTCTTGATATTTCCCCCCATTTTACGAATGTTTTGTCCTTGACTTCCACAGAATTTGCTCAAGGGCTGCGACGGTCATAAGGACTTGGGATCTGCACACACACGCAGCGGGAGAGAGAGAAAGGGGGAAGAGGGTGGTAGGAAGTGAGAGCCAGAGGGACATTCAGAGAAAGAGATGGGGATGGGCAGAGGGACAGAGACAGACAGAGATAGAGAGAGAGAGGCCAAACAATTGTCCCCCGCAATAAAAATATTTGTATTTAATAAAGTCAAAGGCCAAAGAGCAGCGACGCCAGCAGCGGCAGAGGATGGCCCTACTTTTGCATACAACTTGCGGAATTTAATGTAGCCTACGGCCATGGGGCAATGCCACTTGCCACTTGCCACATGGAGGCAAAGGCGTAAAAAATACAATAAAATTCGAACATGAAAAGCCTATTTAAAATGCTGACATACGAAATGCGAGGACGAGGACGAAAACACTTGAGTGGATGTGTGCATATGTGTGTGTGTGTGTGTGTGTGTGTGTGGCATGGTTGCATGATGGTGCCATTCGAGGGGGGGGCAGCCGGGGAAGAGCATTACCATAAAATGGAAACAAAAGGCTCAGGAAACGTAGGACCCCGCGAAAGGACACGAAACAACAGAAGCCACCCCACCCCCCCGCACTCATCTCTGCCCCATGCCACACACCACACCTTTTAGCCTGTGTGTGGGCGAAAATATGAAAATTGAGTGAAAATATGTAAATGTAAATGAAATATTGTGTGGGCGGTGCCCCCCCTCCCCATCCCCCTTCCCCCCTTTAGCCGAAAAGTGTCCGAGAAGACGTCAAGTCAAGGGAACTCCACTGTGCCACTGTGCCACTGTGCCACACACACACACAAGCAATCCTTCCACTTGTTTGCCACAAAAATTTATGCGTAACAAGTCGTTGCACCATTTATCATTTCACTCTCACTCTCTCTCTCTCTTTCTCACTCTGTGATTTACACTCTCATTCTCCATCTCTGTCCCTCGTTTGTCAAAGAAGAAGACGGAGCCCCCCTTCCTACCCCCCATGCTGCACATTCAATCCTCTGACTGAATGAGTGAGTGACTATCCTTCTGTTCGTTCGTTCGTTCTTCTGGCTGTTATTTAAATTATGAAAATTATTCAAACCGCAAATGGAATCATCATCATCAGTTATGGGGCAGCACCCACCCACACACCCCCACCCACACACACATATAACCCCCGAAAGGTGGGAGGACTCTCAATCAGGGAATCACAGCGAAAGGAGGAGAAAGGAGCCCCAAAAGATAATCCACAAATGGCAATCAAATGGAGAAGCCCATTTATACGAAAACAGAAAGAAAATGCGAAACAGAAAACAGAAAACAGATTTTCATGTTTTTCTATGGGGAAAATGCACGTTTATTTCTCAGAGTTATTTCGATTATTTCTTGAGTGTGTGTCCATTCAATCAGTGTGTGGTTTATCCTGAGTTAATACCCTGTAATCACTCAGATGGGAACTGGGGATTGGGGAAGTTTTCGATTAAAACTAGGGAAAAGTGTTCCAATTTCATGTTAGATATGTGAGGCCTTCCCATTTCCCCTGCCCATGAATATCCACTGAAAGTATTGCAATTTGTGGCTTGAAATAGTATACATATGTATGTATGTATATGATAGTTTTGGTCTGAAATATCATCTATGATAGTTTTGGGTTTGATTAAATCGAATGAAACTTTTCTAATAAAGACTTGACCTTTCAAAAAGTGGAGATACATTGCATTATTGTTGGAATCTTTCAAATAATACAGCCATTGGTGGCTTCAAATGTCAAACTTTGTTCAACGAAGAGTTTAAGATTACATGCCAAAGATGTATATGTAGATGTATATGTAGATGTAGATTAGATTGTGAATTTATCTTTCTCTCGTTGAGGAAATCTACTTAAACTGTATCTATCTACTACTAATCTACTTTCCATAGATGTAGATGTAGATTCAGGTGTAGATGTAGCTTAGAATCTGTAATTATTCGAATATTTCTACGCTTTATCTTTCTCTCTTTAAACTTTATCGATCTACCACTAATCTACTTTAACATTACCATCCATAGATGTAGATGCAGGTGTAGATGTAGATAAGATTGTGTAATTATTCGAATATTGCTACGATTTATCTTGCTCTCGTTGCTGAAATCTACTTAAACTTTATCTATCCACTACTAATCTACTGTAACATTACATTCAATGGATGTAGATGTTGACGCAGGTGTAGATTCAGGTGTAGATGCAGCTGCAGCTGTAGATGTAGCTCAGAATCTGTAATTACTCGAACATTTCTACGTTTTATGTTTCCTTCGTTGTTGATCATCTACTTAAACTTTATCCATACATTCCATAGATGTAGATGCAGATGTAGATGCAGGTGTAGATGTAATCATTCGAATATTTCTACGTTTTATGTTTCCTTCGTTGTTGATCATCTACTTAAGCCTTGTTCAAGCCCTGAGCTAATCCTTCAATCAATTGATTTAAGCCGTGTAATCTCATGCGATTCCAAGGGAAGAAAATTGCTTCCCATTTGTGACATAAGATGTCCAAATCTTGGCCAATCTCAGCTGCCATCGGCTGACAGCTGAAACAGAAATTTGTGAGCTATTAATTAGGATTCTAAACCGAAATTCACAAACCTCAGAAAGATATTCAATCTCCTGCTGTCTCTCTCACTCTCTCTCTCTCTCTCTCTCTCTCTCTTGGAGGAATTCTCTACCAACGACCAGCTGTCTGTCCTGTCTGTCTGTCTGTCCTGTCTGTTCTGTCTGTCTGTCTGTCTGTCCTGTCTGTCTGTCACAATGCACAAATTGCTGCCACTCAGTGTGGGATTTTGAGCAGAGATTTCAATAAATTAAATGAGTGTTAACCTCAATGCCAAATGTCATTAATAAATCCCTGGAAACTGAAGAGCAGAGAGAGGGAGAGAGAGAGAGAGAGGAGAGAGAGAGAGAGAGAGAGAGGGGGAGAGAGAGAGAATGACTTGCCCCTTAGCCATGTTGGTTGTGACATTTTGACCAAAAACAGACATTGAAAAATGTTGCAAATATTTTGAAGTAGACAAACAGACAGAGAGACAGAGAGACAGATAGATAGTTAGATAGTTAGATAGATAGATGTACAGATATTTACGGCTAATGAGTTAATTCAATTAAGAAAAGCCACCAAAGATGGGAGAGGGGGCGGGGCAGGCAGAGGAGTGGCAGAGGCAGAGGCAGGCAGAGTATTATTACCTGGTATTACAGGCAGGTATTTTGAGTTGCAATTTGACAGTTTTCAATTAGTCAGAGTGTCATTGGGTCATGAAAAGTCAGAGAGCAGACGCCAGACAGGCAGCAGGCGGCAGCAGGGGGGTGGCGGAAGAAGCTGCCCCACAGACTTGACTGTTTGTAGTCACTGTGTACCTGTACGTTTCATGCAATGAGCCGCATAGACAAATAGATGGATGGATGGGGGGATGGATGGGGGTATGGATGGATGGGGGGATGGATAGGGGATGGATCTGCCCCTCTGCCCTTGTGGCACACTGACCAGCTGGGTTTTTGTCACTTTTTTGGTTGGTGAATAATTTATGTGGGGGTGAAAAACGAGTACGAATGGAAATGAGGGGTGGGGTGGGGTGGGGTGGGAGTCTAGTGGGGATTAAAATCGACATTCGGCATTCGGCATTCGACATAGCTAATTTAATGAGTTTTTCCCCCTGCCACCTCCCACACTCCACTCTCCTCCGCAGTCTTTCGGTGGGTCCCTGAGGCAAAAATAAACACTCGAGCGTTAATGCACGAAATATTTAATTTATACTTACATCAACATTGCGGACGATGGACAACCTTCGGGGTCTAAATGTTTTTATGGCCAGAAAGACAGCAGAAGGCAGCATCACCTGATGATGAGACAGATGATGATGGCCAACAGAGAGAGAGAGAAAGAGAGAGAGAGAGGCAGAAGAAGCAGCGGAATGGCACATCCTGGGAAGGGGATGGGCAGGGGAGGCGGCACAAAAAGTGGCAAAGCGCCAAAGGCGCTCAAGATGGAGGCTAATAAAAATCAAATATGAGTGAAGGCAAAGACCAGTGACGGGCAGAAGGAAGGGGGCTGGGGCAGGGGGTAGGTCAGAGTTTAGCCAGTCATTCAGCAGGTCAGCAGGTGGAAAGAAGGACACACAACAGGCAAAGGCTGCTTTTTGCTGCTCTAACCCCCATTACTCCAATGCCACATGCCCCGTGCCACAGTGCCTCCATTGGTTGCCATGACAGGGACACGAACGTAAAATCAACATCCCCACAAGAGTGGGGAATAGGGGCGGACGGGATGGGGCACTCTCTGTGGCACTCTTCAGCTCTGTGGCACGTGGCGATAAAGAAGACATTCACGGCACTTTGTTCGAACATTAAGTGGATTTAATGTAAAGTTTATGTTTTCCTTGGGTTACGTGGTCGATTTCCGTTTTATTGCCTTAATTAAAAGGTCTTCCTTTTGGCCCACCCCCCACCCACCCCCTCTCCACCCACCCCCTCTCCACTCCTCTCCATATAATCAACGAATATTTATGACTATTTCAAATATTTATTTGCCCTTATGCCATTTTATGGATTGCACACGAACGGAGCATCCCTCAGGTGAAAGAGGAGTGCAGGGTGAGGCGGGGCAGGGCGGGGCAGGGCGGGGCGAGGCGGTGAGGTGAGGGGCGGTGAGGTGAGGGGCGGTGAGGGGCAGTGAGGGGCAGGGCCATCAAATTGGAAAATGGGCCCCACTGTCCGGGCACAAAAATTAAAATCGCATCAAATGTTGGATGTTGAGCGGAAAATTGTTATGGCCCTTCGAATGGAGGAGAGTGGGAGGGGAGGGGAATGCAGGGATGCAGTAACCGGGATGGGAATGGGGATGGCTTAGAGGAGACCCCTGCAGGACTCAAGATATGGGGATAGACTTTTTTTTGGGGATTACCTCAAGTAAATTATAATTGGAAAAACAGCAAAAGGTTTCCTTCAGTTTCGATTGGGAAATGAGATTTTCTTTAAATATTTGGGGGATCTTTATACACACATAGATCAGGGGGGATTTTGATACATGGTTAAGGGGGATCTTTACACATGGTTAAGTGGGATCTTCATAAATGGGAGATCTTTATACATGGATCACTCGAATGGGTATAGTAAATGCCCATCCACAGGTAAGGTTTATACAAAATTTGAGTTTTTGAATGAAAATAGTATACGAAAATGTTGAGAAAAGAAGAGATATAGAAAATATCAACCATCTAAAATGCCTTTGAATTGGCTACATTATCCTCGTAAAACCTGAGTATTTCCCTAGATTTATCACTAGATTATCAAAAAAACGAAAGAGATTCGGTTCCAAAGATGAGATTACGTTTCGGTAATGAAAAATCGTTTCACAGAAGAAGTTTTCTTCAAGTTTAAGAATCAATGGAGCAAAATGTATCTGCAGATGGATTTTCGTTCATTTTCGGGGTTTTTCTCTCTATATACAAAAAGTAAGCCCGAAAACTGTCGAGTTTATAGAACCACAGATGAAGTGCGACTTCGAACGGGTGGTAAAAGTCTCCACAGAATGTTTATACATATGTACCTAAAATTTGAGTTTATCTATAGATACATATGTATACCCCATGTATATCTATAGATACAAATGGATTTTTGGTTATAGGTTAGGTTATCCCGCACGACCCTTGACGGGGCCTCTCATAGGCCAAAATGGCCCTTAGCTATCCGGATCTTTGTATGGACCTTACGATGGTGTTTCTGAGGTTTTTGGTTATAAAAATGTACACAAATTTCATACCCAAAAACTGCCAAAATGCACGCCTTTTAATCACGCATAAACACGCTTTTAATCGTCTCGATTACATAATGAACGCATCAACACCTTTGGTGGAGGAATCACACATGGGCGAAGCATCCCATGGGCGGTGGGTGGGTGTGGCATATAGCGATCAGTCGTTAAATCCCAGCCCATAAATCGACCACGCATTTCGCTTTTTTGGACCTCAAATCTCGTGTCAAGAGATTATCGCAAACAGATAAAAAAGAGAAGATAAAGATACAAAAAAAATACACTTTCGTTTTCAGAAAAAAAAGACAGATAAGAGAGAGAGAGTGAGAGTGAGAGAGAGAGAGAGAGACAGAGAGAGAGAGACAGAGAGAGAGAGAGAGAGAGAGTGAGTGAGAGAGAGTGAGAGAGAGGAGGGAAAAGGGCAAGAAAAGAAGCCCATAAAACGGCTTAAGATTCAAACATTTTGGGATGAGCTTTAAGCCTGGCTTTTGGTGGCCATAAAACATGCGATCATAAACCATAACCAAAGATCTGCCAGATAATAACAAATAATCCCCAAAGATGGTCGAAGAAAAGCTCTTGAATTTCCATTGACAATCAAAGTCAAAGAATTTTCACTGTTCAAAAGATTTGTGGAAGAATCGCTGAAGATTATGACATGAAAATATCCAGAATTCTTCCCAACTTCAATGGTTATTTTTCGGTTATTTATTTACTTTTTATTTCACTGCTTTTTCCATGCTTTTTCCATGGTTTTTCCATGCTTTTTCCACGCTTTTTCCATGGTTTTTCCATGCTTTTCCATGGTTTTTCTTTTGAGTTTACTGCAATTTTGTGGCTGAACAAAATATTTATCCAACAAAGTCGTCCACTTGCTCCAGAGCCACAACAAAAATGCTCTCTTGCTGTTATTATTTCTGGGACCGTTAAGCATTTTACAGCAACAACAACAGCAGCAACAACAACAGAGGCAACAACAGAAGCAACAACAACAACTGTTTTTGGTAGCTGCTTGACAACCCACTTGTGGAGTTTCCTCAACTCTCTGGCTGGCTGGCAGTCGTCGTCGTCGTTTCGTTGAGGTAAAATAATGCAAACATGAGATTGTAAAATGCGACGGAAACTAAGTTACCGAAAGCCTTTTTGGAGGCAGGCAGCAGGCAGCAGTGGCAGGCAGCAGAAGCCACAGCCAGGGGCAGGCAGTTGCTCAAGTGCACGTGGACGCTTAAGCAAGAGCGAGAGAGAGCCAAACCGATCTTTGGGATACTCTTTCTCTGGACAAACGAAGCAAAAGATGAGCAAAAGAAGACAATTTTTCGCCCTACCCTAAAAATTAATAAAAAATGCAAAGAGAGTAGCAGAAATTCTTGGCAGATTCATGGAAAAACTGCCCTGAAATTATACTTTAGATGGTCAAGCATATATGTCTCTACATATGCCCCTGGTATACCCTTTCTTTTTGTTCTACTCCAAAGAGGAAGGAAGAGGAACGACCGCCTCCCTCCTCCCTCCTTCTTCCTCTCCTTGGCTGAAGGGTTTCTCAGGGGGGCAGCTGCTGTTTCTGCTGCTGCTTTAATGCAAACAATGAAGAAGCTTAACAGCCAGCCGAAGGGAGAGAGAGAGAGGGAGAGAAGGAAGAGAGAGTTAAGTGAAAGGGTCTCTTGCTCTCTCTCTCTCTCTCCCTTTTGCCACTTGTGTTCTTGTTCTTGTTGTCCGCTCGGTCGACGCTTAATTGCGTAGGAACAGTGGCAGAGCAGAGCAGAGCAGCCTCTTGGCTCTTCATTCCGCTTATCTTCGCCCCCCCGCTCCCCCTTTCGCCGTACCCAATGCACACCTTTACCTCCCTCCCTCCCTCCCCTGCAGCTCTTGCAGCTCCCCTCTTGAATGTGTGTGTTCATTTTTACTAATTTACAACAATTTTCGTTGTACTTGAATACAAAATGCAACCGTTGCACACTCGCACTCCAAGTGCCTCTTCTCTCTCTCCACTCTCGCCCCCTGTGCTACTTTATGGCCAGTGGAGAGTGGGCGAGTGTGGGGCGGGGGGGATGCTGATGCAATTGGTAAACATGCAATTGGTAAAAAGAAAGAAGGGCATTACCGAAAAAATAACAAGGGCAGAAGGAAGGCAGAAAGAAGGCAGCAGAGCACTGGAAGAGAGAAGAGCAGAAGGGAGCAAGGAGGTTAAGGAGAGAAGAAAGAGGAACACAATACGAAAAGAAAGTGCCAAGAGAGAGAGAGAGAAGAGAGAGACAGAGAGAGATAGAAGCACAACAGACACACTCATATTTAAATGAGGTTAAGTTGGAGTAACTATTGTGCTTAAAACACACCCCCCCCCCCCACCCATACACACACACACACACACACACACACAAACACACCCCACACACACACTGAAACTTTCCCAAAAGAGAGATACATACGATATATTCATGCTAAAGTCAGGGGTTAATGCTAATTGGGCCAAGTGTGCCCCCCCACCGCCCCCCACACCCGCCCACAAGCAACCTCACGAAAACCGAGAACTGTTAGACTTTTCAATGGTACTTCAAGAGGGGTGGGGAGCTGCACAGCTTCTGTGGCGCGGGGCGGGGAAGTTGCCTCTAGATAATAATGTTATCGTATCTGTTAAACCAACAAATGAAAGAGAACCAACGTAGAGGCAACAACCACAATCGATTATGAATGGGGAGCCTCAAGGGAAGTTTCTGGAAATGAACCTACGGGTGGGTCTTTTATCCCACATTTTCCTCCCTTAGTTGCTACTTCGATTGCCCAGAAAACCACAATTGAAATAATCATAAATACTGAATAAGATTTAAAGGTTGTTCTTGTGGCAGGGAGAGCAGAGAGGGAGGGGGTATTCTGGGAGGGTACAAGAGGGGTATTCTCCCCTGGTGGGTAGAAAGGGGTATTCCTGGAGGGTAGAAGAGGGGCATTCTTGGTGAGTAGAAGAGGTGGTATTCAGGGAGGGTAGCAGAGGGTGTAGTCTTGGAGGCTAGAAGAGGGGGTATTCTTGGAGGAGGAAAAGAGTGTTTTGAAGGAGAGCAAAGGAGTTAAAGGAGTGAGCGAGGGGGAGCCAAAAGAGTGGTTAAGGGAGTAGCAAATATAAGTGAAAAGAGGCGAGAATTCTTGGCGGGATTATGCTCCCCCTGCCCTCCCCTCCCCTCCCAGCTGTGTGTCTGTCGTGAGAGCGGAGCCTGGCTAGGGAGGGGGCGGGGCTTAAGTATTCTCCATTTCGAAAACATTGCGAGGCACTTGAGCACTTAATGAAATTAAAATTGTTCATACCGTTTGCTCTCTCTTTTTGTCTCTCTCACTCTCTCATCTTTGGCCCTCTCTCTCTCTCTCACTCTCGTCTTTGGCCCTCTCTCTCTCACTCTCGTCTTTGGCCCTCTTTCTCTCTCTCACTCTCATCTTTGGCCCTCTCTCTCTCTCTCAATGGAGGAGAGGAGCGTATTCTCTGCTCTCCGCATTAAAAGCCTGATTAATTCCGATGACAGCCGCTGACAATGAAGGGAAATTGTATATTATTTTATTTTATTTTATCTGCGACTCTGCGACTCCTGTTACCAGCCAGAGGCGGCAATGAGACAATTTCTCTCTTTCCCTGGTTTCATATTTGTATCTCCTCGATGTATCCACAGATATAAGTAACTCCTCGCTGTATTTGTATCTGTATCTCCTCGCTGTATCTGTATCTCCTTGCTGTATCTGCATCTCTTTCTCCTTCCTATATCCCCTTCTCTTTCCTGTTTTCACACAATGCCAAAGTCAATATACAACAAACTCATATGCCAGGCTTCCATTATTAACAAACAATTGTGTATGACTTCTCTCTCTCTCTCTCCCTCTCTCTCTCTCTCTCTGGATATCCCAGGCGGCCCCCCCAAAAAATAAATGTGCAAATAAATTGTCAAAGTCTCTGGCGAAATCAACAAGCGAATATCCTGCGGATATTTTGTTCGACATTTTGTCAGCTCACGTGTAAAGAGAAAAGCAGAGGGCAGAGACAACGATAGAGAGAGAGAGGGAGAGGGAGAGAGGGAGAGAAAGAGAGAAGAGAGAGAGGGAGAGAGAGAGGGAGAGACAGAGTATTGTGTGGCAATGAGATAACATGTAAAAGCCCTGAATAATGAATTGCAATTAGCGCAATTACAAACAGATTGTCCCCCCCCCCCCCAACTATGCATACATTATCTACCACTCTCTCTCTCTTTCTCTCTCACACTCGCTCACTCACTCCCTCGCTCTCTGTTCCTCCAATAATAAAAGAGTATAAATGTGGAAAATAATGTAATTTTTCCCAAAAAAAAAACAAAAATAGATCAAAATAAATTGAATAATTTAACAAAGATTTGGGGCAACATTAGGAGGCATACCCCAACCCTCTCTCAAATGGCTCACACATCTGGGGCCACTCACTGGTTATGTCCGTGTCGAATATTTAGGTGCGTGGCGGGGAGGGGGGACCACATAGTCGTAAATATTTACCCAACGATAGAAGAATTTTCGGGAATTTTTCCCTTGTTTTTTGCGGTGTTTCTTTTTTGGGTGGCGGGGGTGGCGGGTGGTGTAAATAAGTAGCACAATTTCCCTTTGGTTAACCCCAAAGCCACTCGCACTAGTGGGGGTGGGGGTGGGACACGTACGAGTGAAGTGGGCAAATGTCAAGGGACATATAAAAGGAGCCAAAGGAACAGGTCGGCATTTGGCTTAGCCATTTGGATATTAGCCAAACAAAACGCAGGTAAAGTTCATGGAAAGATAATCAGCAAAAATTGGATGGTTTTCTCCGGAAAAATGGTTGAAGAACAGAACTATTTTTGTGACAATTATGGGTGGAAATATTTCCAAAGAATATATGAAATATCATGGCGGAACCATGGGAATCTTTGTTCCATTCGGGGCTTTGATGGGTCCCCAGCCAGAGGCAATATAAACTCTAAGATGTGTCACGCCATACGTTTTTCAGCTCGATTATTTCGGCCAGGAATTTTACGGAATTCCACACTGAAAAAGAGAGTCCTTTGGTCCTGCCTTCTATTGCGATTGTAATGGATTGCAGCCTAAGGCAGAGAGAGCGAGAGAGAGGTCCTCATACATCATCGAGTAGCAAATTTGGCTCTGCCTCTTTCTCTCCCGCTCCCTCTCTCTCTCTCTCGTCTTCCTTGACAAACTGCCACACTTGGAGGACATCTGAAATGTAATTTACAGATTCCCCCAGCGGCATTCACTGCACAACAATGAAAATGAGCAACGTCTATGCACACAATGATGTTAATGATGATGCTCCAGATGATGATGATGTTCCAGATGATGATGATGATGTTCGGTTCGAAGATGAGAGGCGAGAGAGTGGAAGTGGAGAAGAGACAACTCTTTTGTTGTTGCTTTTGCAGGTGAGCAAATGTCTTTACTGCTCTTCTCACTCTCTCCCTCTGTCGCTCTGCCTCTGTCGCTCTGCCTCTGTCGCTTTCCCTCTCTGTCTTTCGCTGCTCTTTCAAGCTGTTTGCAAGTCAACAGAGCTTTGCACAGTTATCCCCCTCCGCCCCCTGCCACCCACCATCGCACTCCCTCGCCTCCGCCTGGCTTGTGTCAATATTGACGCCCACCGTATCTCTCTCTCTCTCTCTCTTTATGACATATTCCGTTTTTTATCTTCTTCTGTTTTTATTATTATATTTTGTTTTTTTGGCTACTGACATTTCTGGAGCTTTGTTTGCATCTTCCTCTTGTGGTCAGGGGGGGAGGCAGGGTATGCCAGAGGAAAGGTAGGGCCAAATGCAACTCAAGAGAGGCACCGCCTTACCCCCCACCTGGAATATACCTTTTGTGGTGAGCATTTTAGTTTTAGTATATGTTTAGCACATGATTGTGCGACTTATAAAACAAAAATCAAATATAAAACTGGAAAATGGAAAATGGAAACTGGAAAGCCCCCGCACTGGAAAATCCCTCTGTTGGCTGTGAACTTTGCTTTGATGTCTGTGCTTCGCTCTCTCTCCCACTCTAGTGCTAGTGCTAGTGCCCTCCCGCTCTATCTGGGTTAGTAGGTAATGCAGGTGGAAAATCCGTCCTCCTCTGGGGTGAATTATGGCCCAAGAAGATGGCTTAATGACGTGGGAGAGAGAGTCCACAGCGAGAGAGGGAGAGAGAGGGAGACAGAGAGTCCACATCGAGACAGAGAGAGGGAGAGAGAGAGGGAGAGAGAGAGGCGGCAGTGTGGGCGAGGTGATCGCATTGGCATTATAGACTCGTAGCCCGTCCTTTATATACCCTATAAATGTACGTTTAGAGCGGGTATGATGGCTGGGCAGCTCATTTTGATGGGGATATTCAAGGCACGATAAAAAAAGAGTATTCCCAGGTCCACCCAGATTCACCCTCTGCTTTTTGGGTGGCACTTGATGAGTGGCACGCAAACTGAATCGGTGAAAAGTGAGCGACGAATCTAAGCCCATAAATTAAGGCAATTGGCCAGTTTCTCATGTCGTTCGATGGCTGGGGGATGGGGTGGGGGATGGGGTGTGGGTGCAAGGTCCGTGGACAGTTCTTAGAAGACGGGGCGACAGTTCCATCACCAGGCGGCGACAGGTGGAGGTGTCGTGGCCTGACAGGTTCCCCTTGCCACAAGTGGCAATATGGTAGGCAAATCACGTGATCAACTCTGTGCTGACAGTTTTAGGTGTTGAGTGATCGATAGATAGGGCGGAGGGCAGAGGCGGTGGGCGGAGGCGGAGGGCGGAGACGAAGGGCGGAGGTGGAGGCGGAGGGCGGAGGGCGGAGGCGGAGGGCGGAGCTGGTGGAATGCCAAATGACTCACGTGGAGGAGCAATCAAAGTCAAAGGATCTGATGGGTGGAGTGAACTCCAGTGGAGTGAAAGTATTCAATTACGAATCAATCAAAGTGGAAGGAAGTGAGACCTGACCTCGGACTTCAACCTGATCTGCCACTCGATTCTCGGTTCTCGATTCTCCAGTGGCGACGATCGATTTGCCAGACAAATTGCATGCCGCAAAACCGACAGGGAAATGACAGGGAAACCCTAGAAGTGTACATGGAAATCATGAGCAATTCCTCACGATCATTGCTGCAGCCCAATGCAACCTGCCTGCCCCTGTCCCTCCCCCTGCAACCTGCCCTGCCCCTGTCCTTCCTTGGAGGTTCGTTTCATTGGTTTCGCATTTCAATGACGCGACCACATTCCGCGCACATTGCAAGGTTTCCCTTCCATTCCAGTCGTACACTTGGCATTGTTCCAGTGGCACGCTCTCTTGGCCAAGCCAAGGGGCACCATCTCCCTCTCTCTCTCTTGGCCAGCTTGGCAGCTCTTTGATTTGATTTCTTGTTTGGTTTTTCTTGTGGTCAAATTTCCTAAACGGGCGCCTCATGTAATCCAATATTTTCCTCAATTAATTTCAAAGTTGAGACAACATTTTGACATAATGGGGGGCACCCAAAGCCCAAAAAGAAGCAGCCACATTTCCGCTGTCTCGTGGGTGGGGCACACACACACACAGACATTGTGGTGGTGCCGACAAAGCGTCGCAGCGGCCACGTTCCAATCTTGTCAATAAATCTCAATATCAAAACAAAAAATATGCTAAATGACCACCCGTATGAATACGTACGCGAAGGAGTATAGGAGTATCTGTATCTATGAGATACATGCATAAAGACAATAGCAAAAAATGCAAATAACTGCACGAAGTATCTGTGAGATACGCGCGCATAAATTTACAAGCCATGGCCTGGCCTGGCCTGGCCTGGGGATAGGATAGCAGGCCACACATGCCACATGCCGCATGCCACATGCGGGACAGGGGATGGTGGCGGTGGAGGTGGAAGTTTAAATTCCGCAAACAATGAACCGTGTTGACAGGTCTCCGTTTCCCCAAGACTTTTGTATGATTGATTTAACCTGAATCGACTGACAGGTACGACAGGCAGACAGACAGACAGTCGCAGGCTATGGATAGGTGGATATCCAAAAGATACGAGGATAGATAGAGATACTTTTGTGTGTGTGTGATCCAATGGATGTGGGAAACCGAAGGGGGGTGGGGTGGAACGAAATTCGAAACGATCGACAAAAGACAAAAGTTATGTGGAATGCAGATGTGCGAGATACGAGTGTATCTAGCAGATACATAGATACAGGCATGAATATGCATGGCATAAGAATGTGTGTCGATGAGAGAGTGAGACAGGGAGAGAGTGCGAGAGAGAGAGCCGTTCTAATCCATCATTCAAGATTGAATTGTAGAACTTTTACCGTTTGCTGCCGCTTGCCGCTCATTAAATTGAAGAAAAGACATCGCCACACAACTGATACGCATAATTATGGCAGACAGTGTGCGCAGAGACGCTACAAGACAAGGCATAGAAGGGGGGAAACAAAGGGGGGACAGAGACGCATGAAAACCGCAACCGAATGCTGGCTGGAATGAGGGAATGAGCGAATGATTGACAGATGAATGATTTAATGAGCAACAAGATAAACGATGCCCAACCCCACCCAGTGTCCCTACCACCCTGCTGCTTATCTCTCTCTCTCTCTCTCCCCCACTCTCTGGAGAAATGAATTACTTATTTTTCATTTGAATTTAAATTTATTTCCCCCCACCCCACCACCCTGCTCGTTTTATCCCCCCTCTGGCTGTCTTTCTATTGTTACAGTTGTAATGCGGCGGTCCATAAAAGATGCTTATCTCTCTCCCTCTCTCTTTCTCTCTTTTTGGTCTGAGTTGGGGGGAGGGAGGGGCTGCCCCTGCGTCATTTTCTTGCGCTGTCATGACGACAACGTTGGACGACGATGACGCTGCTGCCGATGCCCGATGACGACCACGCATTTTGTGTCAACTCTGTGGAGGGATCCTCCTTCCATCTGCCTCTCCCTTCTCCCCTCTCTCTCTCTCTCTCTCTCTCTCTATCTATCTCTCTCTTGCGATCTCTCTCTCTCTCTCTATCTATCTCTCTCTTGCGATCTCTTGGGATCTCTTGGGGTATCTTTCTTTCTTTCTGTTTGTGTGAATCGAATTGGTAAGCCAAAAACGTTGGAAAAACTGGAGGTTGTTGGGACATGGAGTGGAGTGGGGGGAGGAGGAGGAGGGAGGGGAGTCTTTGGTATGCATTGCAAGTCTCTCTTTTTCTCTTTTCCTCTTTTTCTCTTTTTCTCCATTTCTCAGTTCAGTATTTGAGGTTCGTAAAGCCAAACACCAGCAATGAAATGTTGGTAGCTTTAAATAGTATTTCAATTAAATTATTAGTAATTATTGGTAGTAATTATTGGTAGTAAATTATTGCATTTTTTTAATATTTATTTTATTTATTTATTTTATGTATTTATTTTATTTATTTATTTATTTTTTTTATTTTTTTTTATTATTTTATTTTTATTTTTTTTAATATGTAGTTTATCGAAGTTTTATCTTTGTTATTTATTCGATTGATGCTCTATTGCAGCGGATATCAATTAATATAGATTAAAGTTTAAGAGAAACTATATACATACATACATACGTACATATATATATAAAAACGAAGTATATCGATTAATACATGATATTTATATGTACATGCATATAATTTATATTTATTTATATTATTTATATTCTTATATGCAAGAAATTTCAATTATCAACTTTTAATATTAACTTTTCCATCTACCAACATTTTTCTCTGGCTGTCTGTAAGCCTCTGTCTGATTTTAACTGGTGTTTAATTTTCCATTAAATATCTTTACACATAATTAAATTCGCCGCGCCATTTAAATACACATCTTCCCGGCGGCGCAACAATTGCATTCGAGTTTTCTTTTCCCCTGCCCTGCACACCCCACCCCACCCCTCTCCAACGTTCATTTTTATGTCGTTTGCGCTTGCGTGAGAGATCTCTAGGTGGAGGGGAGTGGCCCGCAGTGGCCAAGGGCCAGCCACTTGTCGGAATGCCCACACAGCCCTCACACTCAGACACTCACGCGCCCATTCAGTCATTTGAATATAATTTATGTATCGCTGGAATAATGTTTTATGATCTTCACATGTGATTTGCGGCTACCTAGGAAATGGAAACAGGAAGGGGTCAGGGGGCAGGGGGCAGTGGGCAGTGGGCAGGGGGCAGTGGGCAGGGGGCGCGTGTGTGTGGGTGGGCTTTGAGTTCGTTTTCACATTTCATCGATCGATGAAACACAAACACAAGTCGAAATTTTCCGAAAATCATTTCAAAATTTCGTGAGCTGTCACTCTCTCTGGTTGTGCCTCCCACACACACACGCAAAACTGCAGAGAAAATGCGCAGAAGAGATGTTCCCCAAAATTACACGTAACTTTGGCCACACTCTGCTGAAGCCCGGCGGCTATCCGTATGCCAGTGGAACGGCGGCGGCCACTCCATATCGGGTGCAGCAGCACAACTGGAACCGTCAGCATGCGGAGCACGAGAAGCGCAAGAAGGCCATACCGAAGCTGGTGTATCTGCACAATCCGTGGAAGTATCTGATCACCAAGTTCAACCTGTGGAAGCTCAGGTGGCTCTGGGATCCGGAGTTCAAGGAGTCGGAGTTCGTCGAGGGCTCCAAGCAGGCGGCCGTCGTCATGACGGACATCATACGGGAACAGAGCACCGAGAAGATCGTCGCGTACACCACGCCGGTCGGCTTCCAGCAGATCGCCCGCGACATGCAGCTCTCCCGCCACGACAACCGCCTCAAGTTGGTCCGCTTCGAGAAGGAGCATCTGCGTCGCGCCATTCCCATCAAGGTGGCCCGCAGGCGTAACTTTGGGCGGAAGTACGCCTTCATCGATATGCTCTTTGTGGGGCTGCGCAACACCAAGGACTTTGACTCGGCCACGGAGGTGGTGGAGATGAACGAGATCATCCAGCAGATGGATCGCGAGCTGCGGACACCCCGCGAGGTGTTGTCCGTGCCCCATCGCATCGTCTTTGCCGAGATCTTCATACGCTTCCGGCGCGACTACACCGTGGAGTCGCAGCGCGACCTGGAGGCAAAGCATCACATAGCGCCGCCGGGCTACCCCTTCACGCACCAGTTCAATGCCAATATCACGCCTCGGAGGGCTCTCTCAGAGGCCGTCGATCCAGATCCACAGACACAGACACCCACACCGACACAGGAGCCGCCTTCGCCGCATGGTTTGTACTCCAGCCAGACGACGGGCACGTCGTCGACGCCCTCGTCGGGCCAGTTCCTGGCGCGCATGGACGATCCCGGCTGGTCGGTGTCTTTCTACAAGATCCTCACCTTTGATGTCCTCAACTATGATCCCGGGCACAAGAAACAGCGCTAGCATGCTAGCCAATCAAGGCGGAGGGAGAATCCTTCCTTCAAAGGATTTCCCTCAGTGTAGCTTCAATAAATCCAATGTTGTTTTCGAGAATCCGGCACTTTATGGGGCCACAGCGTTGTCACCACAGTTGCTCTCTTTCGAGGACCATCCGTTTGTCAAAAAGCATGCAAAAGTGTAGGAGGTAAACTGAGAGCCCAGAGAGTGGATGGTCCTCACCGCAGCGGACGACGTCAGCTTATTACGACTATCAACTATAAGCCAAAAGTAAGCCCTACACAGAGAGCTTTTCTATAGCCAAAGTTCACACCTTCTTTTTAGGGGGTGGGGGGGTGAGAAGGGGTGTGGTGTACACAGAAAATATTTCTATAACATAAATGATGTTGTAATGAGGCAAATTACACGATTTGATCTTGTTGCTTGATGTGTAACTGCCTGCCTGCCTGCCTGTGTGTGCCTGGGCGTGTATGTTGTTGTTGTTAGTGTCGTTACATTTGTCATTTGGCTCTAATTGATTTTCAAAACATGGTCATACGAGGGCTCATATGAGGGCTTTCGGGGCTTGGTGCTTGGGGCTTGGGTTTTTAGGGCTTGGAGCCGCTCAAGAGGGCTTGGCTTGGCCTTGGCGTGATCCAATCCATTGAAATATATTCAAAATGATTGGAAATCCATTGAAGAAAATAACATGCATAAATATTTCGACAAATGTGTGTCATTTAATGTTTTCGTGCCTAACACATTTTTGCATAATTCGAACATGTTAAATGCTTTTTAGATGTTTACATACTTTGAGGTGGTCTCGCCTCTCCTCTCCTCTCTCTCCCTCTCCTCTCTCTCTCTCTCTCCCTCTCTCTCTCTGACTACAATTAAAATGTGGCAAGAGCAAGTTGTGCAGTTGTTGCCGGGCCAAGTGAAAGCTTTGAAAGCATTGGAAAACATGGAAAATACATGTCTATAAATATCCATTAGATGGGAAACATGTGAGCACTGATGGCAGGCAGAGCAGACTTCAACTTTGAGTCTAATCGAATTAGTGACATTTCAAACCATTTGCGGGGAAATTGATAAAAACCAGAGAGTGGATGGTCCTCACCACAGCGGACGGCGACACCTTAAGCTTTGTCTTTGGTTTGAGCAGAAATAGTAAAAATAGTTTTATGTCGATTATTATCGAGTATATTCAAAGATATTCCACGAATAAAAGACCAAAGCATCGCCTATCATCTCTCTGTCTTTTCCAATTAGAATGGAAAGCTATTTGCGCGACTTGGATAAGACCCAAATCCGAATTCAAATAATCCCCATGGGGGGATGGGGAGGCAAAAGCGGGAGAAACACAAGGAGAAAGGAGAAGGAAATCATTTAAATAAAGAAAACACGAAACAGCTGTTGCACTTCCAATGCGAAGATGGAAATATGCCAAGGCCCCCCATAGAAAGTGGGTGTGCAGGAGGGGGGGGACTCCACTAAGACTAACACCAAGGCAGTTACATGTACACGAGCGAAAAGGGATAATCTGATTATAATGAAACGCAAGTTATGCAACACGCTGGTACAACCGGCTGCCACTGCCACTGGATGGCGCCACTCGAGGCGTCACTCAAGTGTCGCCATCTGCCACCCGCTGCCCCGCCATCCGCTGCCCCATCGATAGAAGGAAAAAACGTCCAGCAGTAGGGATTATGAGAAGGGAAACCAGAGACACAGCTGGCAGTCCCACAGCTTCTTTCCATTCCATTCCTTGACGCGACACCGACTCTTGGGGGCTCTGAGCTGACATGCAAAAAGCAGAGGCAGGACAGGCGGCAGGACAGGCGGCGGGACAGGCGGCAGCAGCGAGGAAAAAATAAGGGAAATTATAAAAATTTATGTACGCTTTTTTCCGTTCGGATTGGAGCTCTAACTCTCGCGGCCACACCGCTCTCCACCCAAGACCCTGGACTCTCCTGGACCCTCCTAGACCCCCTGGACCCTCCTGGACCCCCATGGACCCTCCTGGACCCTGCTGGACCCTCCTGGACCCTCTTGAACCCCCTGGACCCTGGCGTAGAGTGGAGTGGAGTCCCGACTTCAATCTCTGCGTCAGACAGACTTCTGGCTAGCTTCTTCTGGTTGTCCATTTCCAAAAATGTCAGCTGGCTCCCAGCTCTTGGGCCATACATAAAAAATGGGGCACCCAAGAGATATTCAGCTTCTAGACAAAGACACGAAAGTGAATACCCTTAATGGAAACCCCTTCGAGTACTGCAGAATCTTCTCTTTCTTAAGGAAATCCAATGGGGTATCTGGTATGAGAAATATATTGATAAAAATATAAAAAAAATAAATATAAATATATATAAACATAAAAATAAATATACCCACAAAAAGATAACAGATTACTTGGAAACTCTCTGTTTTCCCTTCATAGTTTTTCCTTAAGAACTTTCCTAGGAATGTAATCCATAGATTATAGAAACGTGGCCTTGAAATTCTCTCTATATTACCTCCGCCACCCTCTGACCTTAGAAAAAGAGCAAAAAATTAATTAGACAATCCGTAAAAGCGGCTTAATTTCAAACTCATTTGCAAATATTTACAAAACACAAGTTGAAGGGATCCCGGAATGGGTGATGATGAAACCCTTGGCCGAACCCAAATCCGGATCGTCGTGTAACAGGTGTACGTACCGCACCATAATGGTAGATTTTCCCATTTTCCCCTTTACCTTCGAGGCGCTTCTCGCTTCGCTTTTCACTTGTTCTCCTCCCGTGAAAAGATTAATTACAAGTCGGGCGTAATGAGAGGATTTCCGTTGCCCAGGATTTGAAACCTTTTCAAGGAAGGGGTGGGGTGGGAGGGGGAACGCCTCCCGCCACACACTGTGTGGCTCATATTTCTTGTGTTTAATAAAATTGAATGAAATTTATGAAATATTTGCGCGATGTGCATAGAAATGCGCGCGTTGGTAGGTACCTCCAGGCCAGGCCAGACCAGACCAGACCAGAGACCTTCTCCAATCTCAGTTGCCAGCTCTAGACAATTGCCTGCCCCCGACTCGTTGATCTTCATTAGTGGAGCCGCCGTGCCGCCGCCGTCGCCGGTAAATGTCTTCATAGACACATTCTCTGATTCGCCTTGGACTCTTGGGGGGATGGGGGGACTCTTGGGGGGTGGTGGGACTCTTGGGGGGATGGGGGGTCTGTCTCTGGACTCTGGGGCTTGGGCCAAAAGCTTTAAATTTATGGCAACGCATTTGTGGCGCGCGCGGCAACAACGACAACAACAACAAAGTCTCGACTAATAAAGCGTCGGCGGTGTGGCATGGCCACGTCTCACTCTCTCTCCGTCCGTCCGTCTGTCCTTTATTAGTCCATTGCTTGGCCTAGACTCCCCCTCAGGTCTCTTTGCTCTCTCTCTCTCTCTCTCTCTACTGCTGCTCTCTTCTTAACGTATCCATTTACACTTGAATATTTATCGCGGCTCAAAGACCTCCCTGGGAGCGAGACCCGAGACCCAATTTAAGTCGAGTTGTCCCATAACTTGCAACGCTAACAAGCCACACGCCACAACTAAATTGAGCGGCATTTAGCACAACGTTTAAAAGGCCTAACCTGGCCTGGTCGGGACTGGTAGATCAGATCGGATAGATCATTGTAGGAATATTACACAAGAGTTGCAGTAGGAGTCGCTGGGGCAGTGGCAGTTGCAGTAGGAGTCGCTGTGGCAGTTGCAGTCGTATTCTCTGTGGCAGTTGCATTTCGAATTGCATTTGGATGTGAAACTGCAGTTGTTGTGGGAGTGTCCACAACGGGAGGCGGGGAATCATGAATCAACAGCTAAGATCTGGCCTACAAATGAGCCAAGAAATAAGTCGTTAACAATCTAGGGATATCTAAGAAATCTATGAATTATCATAAGTCTTACCTTAAATCACAATTTAAGCATACAAAATTGATTAAATTTTCCCTGATTTAAGTAAAATTTAAACTAATCCTTGTGAAATTTGTGTGCTTTTAGGATCTACGCTAAACCCAAACGACAGAAATATGAACAAAATCATTGAGATCATGCGCTAAATCAATAAATATGGTAAGTGATCAACTTAATGGTTTTTCATATAATAATTTGTTCATTCATTCGAGATCATCTATAATTGATGATATAGTAACTAAAATAGTTTCAAATCAAGTTTTAATTTCGATTTCCCTTATCATGCATCACTTTTGGTTGCTTTACCAAAGAGTCGGCCATGCAGTGGGCAGAGGTAAGGCCCTTACTATAAGGGCCACGGGGCAGCGCAGTCGGCGGCTCACGCGCAGTGTAGCGTCGGCCCTGTGCACGCGCGACTTCGTTCCTTTGCTCGGCAGCGCCGCCGCGGCAGAGAAATGGAATCGTGTGGCTTCGGCCCTCTGCTCGCCGCGGCAGAGAAATCGAATCGTTTGGCTTCGTGTCTGTTGTCCGCGCACACAGAAGAGAACATCAAAATTTACTCTCTGTTATTCCTCCTTCCTTTCTTTGGCAATTCGTTTGCTCTCGCATAGCATTCAAAACTTTGATCTTCTACTTTTCATTTACATATATATTTCACCGTTAGATTTACAGCAATTGCTCATTCAGGTAGCCACGTTTTAGGTACTTCTTTTCATTTTGTCTTTTGCTTTTTGCCCACCGCTCGCTCGTTCAAACGATGATCGTAGCAATACACATACACACACACAGAAACACACATGAAATGTGAACAGCACGAAGCAGAGAGAGGAGGACAACAATTACAGTTACAGTTATTTTGCGCTGTTGAAGTTTTCAAGATCTGCTTCTGCTTCTGCTTTGGCTTCTGCTTTCGCCTGTTGCAAATAAATTGCGCACTTGGCGCCAAATATTTATTACACTCTGCGTCTTGTCTGGTCTCTCCCCCTCCTCACGTTCAACCTTTTGAGTTGCCTTTCTGTCAGTGTTTCAGAAAATCTGCATAAATCGAAAATATTTCAACCAAAATAATAACTTTTTGTAAATTTAAAACACATTTCAGCCGGGCCCCAAGGGCGTGTCTTTGCAACCCAAAATGCAGTTCGAGAAAATAAAATGGAATTTATTTAAATTTAAATTAATATGTATTTATCTTTTGTGATTTATTAACTCAAACTCTTTACATTACTTTTCCATGCAATTTAATCTTCCTGAAAATTATCTGTGAGACTTGGTCCCTTTTTTCGTTCAGTGCAGTGGCCAAAGAG
Organism: Drosophila algonquin; assembly: GCA_035041765.1. Lineage (NCBI taxonomy): Eukaryota > Metazoa > Arthropoda > Insecta > Diptera > Drosophilidae > Drosophila > Drosophila algonquin. Next base: position 1,327,723 of record JAWNKY010001579.1, on the reverse strand, counting down.
GGAGAAACATTAAATATAACGAAAAGCTAAACTGAAACATAAATAAATCTCAACATTTTATGCACTTCGAAAAAAAACCAAAAATAAAAGACGAAAGGAGAGGCAAAAGTGGGCAAACATGAACGCATCATCACACACACACACACACACGCATACAATGCTCACTTATACACACACACACCCGCAAAGCTGTTTTGGTACTCAAAAACTTTTGTTTTTAAAAGTTCTTTAACGTATCGCGTGCACCATTTCTCGTCGAGGGTATGATGGGTTTCACCAAAGTTTGGCATCGACCCAAAAGGATATGCCATACATTTTTGATATTTGATGACTTGGAAAGTAAACGCCAAATTCATGCAACACCATAGTACTTTCAAGGGTATCAACAGCTTCGGCACACGTGGCCCTAAGCTGCGTTTCGTGTTTGGGTTGTTGCTTTTGTTTTTGTTGTTCGGTTGTTAAACATGCAATTTCTTTTGGTTTTCGCTTCGCGTTCGATTGCTGTGTACCATAAGACCATAAGAGAGGATGGCATGGGATCGGGTGGGGTGGGGGGAGTCGTTTGGAGTCTGTCTGAAGTCTGAGGCGAGGCAGCAGCAGCTGCAACAACAGCAGCAGCAGCCAGCGAGCGAGCGGCAAGGACAAAAGCCAACAATGGATTATTAGTGGCACTTAAGCAAACACGCGGCCAAGGGTCGCGACTCTGTTCATAGGGGTGGGGGTGGGGGGAGATGTGTGGGCGGGCAAGGCGAGGGGTATACATGTGTATGTGTGTGTGTGTTGTGTTTTGTGCCGCCGCCTGCTGTTGCCTTTGCTGCTGCTGCTGCTGCTGCTGTCGTTTATGCCTCGTTTTTTGCGGTTCTTGCAACAACCCTGATTTATCGCTGAATTGTGGGCGTTTTTAATTAATTTCCCAGTCCTTTTTCTGACCTTCTTCAGCGCAGATTTTAGCAGAATTTTTTAAAACAATATTTAAAGCAAATATGAACCCCGCAAGAGGCATGCCACGCAGCAGAGGAAGTAACACCTTCTGTGGGCCCAACAAGTGGTCCTCCAAATGGAACCACAAACGGCATTGTGGTCTCTGCGGTCTGCAGTCTGCAGTCTGCACTTGAGGCAAGTGTGAACAAACCGAAGAAGGAGGAGGAGGACTCTCCGAACGAACTCTTCAAATAACTGAGAAATCATCCATTACTCGGGGTAAAACTTTTACACACAATGGGAATATACACAGAGAGAAAATAATTGCATTTTGTGTGTGGCACCAGTCCAATTAAGACTCCCCTCTCTCCCCCCTATCTCTCGCTTCTTTTGCTGCAAACTTTTGTGTCAACTCTTTTTCTGCTGGAAAACTTCACTGTTAACTTCTCTCTCATTTTAACGCGAGCTTTTCCTTAGCTAATTTACTCTCAACTCGAATTTCTAGGGTAAGAGATTTCAAAGAACTCACCCCTCCCCTACCCATCACCAATTACATGCTGAAAAGAGCAAGATACAAGATGTAACTTCTCAATGATAGAGGAGAGAGTGGAGTTGCTTTTTGGCTCGTGTTTTGTTTGGATAATTTCTATACATCACAAGGGCGGGAAAGAGGGGGGTTTTACGTAACGGGTAACTTTTCCAAGAATTCTTGGTTCGATTAAAGGGTTGATTAAGCCAAGTTAAACACTCACCCGCGAGCGCAGCGCAGCTCCTCTTTATCTCACAATAAATTCATTTGCTGGAGTTCCAGTTGCATATTAAAAAATTACGCGGCAGGAACCACAGCTCCGCTCTGCTCTGAGAAATACCGAACCAGACACACAGAGAGAGAGAGCGAGCGAGAGAGCGAATGTTGTGCTATTAAATTTCACTTTGTTGCATGCATAAAGTTCATTATGCGGGGCCACACCACAACACCACACAGCAAAAAAACAAAAAAGAACAGAAAACAGAAAACAAACTCTAATTAAACTCGTTTTCCTAATGAGAATTACGCCGCAGCGCAGCTGAAGAATTTGCAACGGGAATGATGCCCCTGCCCCTCCCAGGGTCCCAGATTGATAAGGTGCGCGCCCTCGCGGGCTAGAAATACTCGCATAATTGGCGGAAATATCGATAAGGCAATGAAATATTTGTGGCAACATACAAATATGTATGTACATATATACAAATAGCAAGTGAAACATACATATGTACATATGTATGTATGTTTTTATGTACATTTATGGTAATGGAAACCAATTGAAAACCAAACAGAAAATACCAATTTTGATGCTGAATTTTGTGTAAATATTTGCCCATCGAAGCGATGTGTGAAAAGTGGAAATGGAAAACTAAACAATTTCTATTTTATTTGATTTTTACTTTAATATACTTTTTGCCAGTATTTTAGTTTATTTTCTAATATTTTAAGTAGCTGAAAATATGGTTAATTTTAATTATACTTTTTTTATTTGTTTTTCTATTCCATGCTTTGATTTTCATTTATTCTTTGCCAAAATATCGGTAAAATGCCACTCCTAAGCTGCTGTTCCCCGCCATTGATCTTTGCCACCATCTGGCAACTCCTGCTGTACCTGCTGCTCCAACTATCTGGCAGCACTTTCAGCTCTTTTCTGTGGAATTTTGTGGATTAGAATGTATAATTATAAGGGTTACACACACATACGGCCATAAATAAGACAATATCTCTGCCAGAATTCCGAGTGTTCCGAGAGCTGAGGAGTTAATTGATTTACGACCTTCAATAAAGTCCGTAGAGGGGGCCAAACCCCGCTTGTCCGTCCATTCAATGTCGGCTAAAGCTAAAACAAACTAATTTCAGGCCTAGAACCGAACCAAGCCCCAGGCGATAAAGAATTTTAACGATCCGCAAAAACCAAAAAAAAAGGAGGGAAAACTGGAAGCAGGCCACGGCCATGGCGTGGGGGAGAGTTCTTCAATTAGTGTAAACACAGACGATGACACTCTTTCCAGCTGCTCGAAGGAAACAGAGTGAAGTAAAGCCCATTTCCAGGGCCACAACTCTCTGCTCTGCCCCAGACACTTTAATATTTAACGCCCCTGGAAGCCGCAGAGCCGCAGATCGGAGCGACAATGGAGACAACTCTCGGCAGTGGCAACGACAAAGAATATTCCACGAATATGTTCGTGATCATAAAATTATAATTTATGAACAAGAGCAAAAGCAAAAGCACAGGGCCAGGGTCCAGGGTTTATCTCATCTTGGGCATCTACCATCTCCTTCAAGACTGTGTGTGCGCGCACTTCTGGATATGGAGTGCAATGCCCAGATGCCCAGATGCAGATGCTGCGACGAGCGACAACGATGACAACGTTGATGGCAATTTTGGAGCGCGGCTCGCGTCAATTTGTGAAGAGGAGAAGGGTCCAACAGCACACACACACACACGCAAAGCCAGAGCCCCAATCCCCTGTCTTCCACTGCTGACTGCTGCCTGCTGCATGTCATGGGGTCGATTGTTGTTGTTGGACTTCCAGGAAAGACGCCTTCGGGGCCTTTGGGCTGGGGTGCGCGGCGCGCGTACAATATTTTCATATTTATTCTGCCTCGCTCTGGGGCATTGTGCGTTTGGGTAGCCAGATCTTGCCACAGACTCCGACTCGGACTCCCATTGGAGGGACGAAAAGTGAAACTAATTTGCGGTTCTGCTAGTGCAATTTCCTCTCGTTTTTCGAGGACCGCCTTTTGTTATTGTTAGTGCCACACGGCCCCGCCCCTCCGGCCTGGATTCTGGAATAAGTTCTGGTTTTTTTTTTGGGGCCAGGGGCACACACGCATCTCACTCCGGTCCTTCTTCCGGCCACTTTGTTCGGTTTTAGGCAAACATTTTGTTTGGCTTCTGATGGGAGTTGGGGGCGGAGAGAGAGAGAGAGAGCCTTAATTAAATTCTTTTCACTTTTTCCACTCTCTCTCTCTCTCTGTCGCTCTCTCTCTATGATTGAGTCTCGTCTGGAAATTAGTTTAGTGAGAAAGTTTATCAATTAAATGGAGGAAGAAGCTGCCAGACAACCATCCAGACGGCATTGCATTTGATTGGGTTCCTATTCCATCCCCATTCATAAGATGAAAGTCCTCCAAACTCCTCCTCCCCCCATCCACAAGTGGATATCAAAGAATATTTGACTTGCGTAGGGATTTGCGCAGAAAAGATACATTTTTGTAATCATTTATTTGGTTTCATTGATTGGTTCTTTGGCGATTGATTTCAAGAACTAAGAACTGTATGAATATCCAACAATTCAGAGGATATTTTTATGAATATTTACTGTAAGTTGCACGCATATGAATCGGAGTTCTAAAGTTCAGATCAATGTATGATTGTATCAAAAATTCCTATAGATTCCCATATAGAAATGATGTCTAAAGTTTAAGTTCTAAAGTTCTAACCAAAGACAATATAAACACTAAGATGTGCACACATACAGTTAAAGTTGCCTATAGGGCGCTCTCTGTCTATCTCTCTTTCTCAGTGAGGAATTCTGTATAATTCCGAATTGAAAAAATCGAGCTGAAAATTGTGCTTGGAGTGACACATCTTAGTGTTTATTTATATTGTCTTTTTTCTAACTATACATAAGGACTATCTATAAGGAAAACCTGTACCAAAACAAGTCGTAAACCATATAACCCTAAGAGATCTGAGAGAGATATCATTCAAATACTATTTCATGAGTTATTTGTAGCCTCGTTTTTACTTTATATTTAAGATCGTTACTGATACTAGTAAGTTTTAGATAAACCTTGAAGATCTGTGAAGAATTATGCCAGCAAATTGTTAGATTGCAGGCTTGTCAAGATTTCAAGAGGCTTTTTAATATGATATACATACCATATACATACATATATATACATGTATATATATATTCACTTTTAATTGAATATTAACCAATTTTAAGGTCTTGGACATGGTCCTCTTGGTGGGGTATTGGAATAGGTATTGGTGGAATAGTTGAGCATTGCTTGGCACACGATCTCATATGTGGTTTGGGATATTTACAGATCAATCAAAGCAAGAGTCTAAGATTAATCCCAGATACATTTATATCATAGTTCTACCAAAGACAATATAAAGGGAACAAAAAACGTAGCTCCCTACAAAACAGAATTGTATGAGCGTTACACATCTTAGTGTTTATATTTTGAATTTAGCAGCTTCTTCGATTTTAGTTTTACAAGACTTTTTCGACCCTAGACCCTAGAATGTATCATATGTACATATATTGTGTAGTATCTTTGTGCCACCAGCCTGCATCTGTTGCCACAAGCAGGCTGGAATGGCACCATTATCTGTGGCATTGTATGGAACCTTTTGTTGAGAGGAAAAATTAAAACTGATCGCCATCGTTGGGGCATGGACTGTGGATCCTTCGCTCATTGTTATGGCTGTCTGTGCCGCACTCTGTGGTCGGTCTCTCCGCAGTGTCTGGGACAATAATTCACGCCACAGCGATGGGCACGGTACGGCACTGTGTGGCAGTGTCTCTGGTACCAATTTATCCTGGACCCCGGCCACAGGGCAATAATTTAAAGCGCGCTCTCTATTATTTATTTGAGCATATGTCAATGAAATTTATTTATTTATTTATTTACGCCAGCAACAACAGCAAAACCCAAAAAAGTTTTCATATAAAATCGCGAGGATGTTAATGAGCAGAGAGCGATGAGGGGTGGGGAGGGGAGGGGAGGGGGAGTGGCGTGGCATGAGACAGAAGTTGCACACATATATGTATGTGTGTGTGTGTGGTGGCATGTGCCATGAGGCGCAGCGTTGCGCTGTTGACGTTAATTGACCGCAACAAATTTTTTTCGCTTTTTCAGTTGCAGCCAGCAGTAAATTTTAATGAAATTGCAGCCATTGCACACGCCTCTAGATACATACATACGTACAGAAGGGGGCGTGGCAATGTGTGTGTGTGTGTGTGTGTGGGATAACTGCCTCAAAGTGCTGATGACATGGCTGTCAACGACACTTCGTGCCGCTTGTTGCATGCACAATAAACAGAAAAAATGGCATAAAACTGAAATTAAATATAAAAATGCAAAATCTATAAAACAAAAAATGAAGGCTTTAAGCTCAGGTCGAAGGTTGAGATACTCTGGAAAATCTACCCATAGTTTTGAAGAACGATATATGTAGGATATATATATATATATATATATATATATGTAGTATATAGTATATATAGTTTATGGAGTGTTATTGGGTTTTTTTTTTAGAAAAAAATAAAGTTTTTCTCAGAGAATTTTTCGTATTTCCATTTTGGCATATGGAAATAGACACACATATCTATAGGTACAACTCCAAAATTCTCTATAGCCAATAGGGTATCAAGAGATAGATAAAGAGAGAGAGAGAGAGAGACAGAAAGAGAGAGGGAGAGGGAGAGAGGAAGGGCTTAATAAACGGTTCACTGCCCTGGCGTATAATCTATCTCGTACTCTGGCCCTTTGCTTCATTTTTCCAACTGTCTGTCTCTCTCTCTCTCTCTTTCTGTGTTCCTCTCTGTCTGCCTTTTGCCATTTTTGATGTTGCTGCATTTATAAATTAATTAAAAATAAATTACTTTATGTTGCCTGTCCAATTTCATTAAAACTGCCAATGCAACGGCAACAACAGCAGCGACGACTGTGCAACAATAAATAATTATGCAGCGACGACTGCGACTCTGCCACACGGAAGAGAGGAACGAAACAAAAGCCAACACAACAGCAACAGCAGCAACGGCAGTGCAAGGGTTAAAGGTCGCCGACTTTAAGGTTTAAGCTGAAGAAATTCGGTATATCGACATCCTTTCAATTAGGAGCAGATTTTGAAGGAATCTTGGAGGATTCCTTGCCACAATTGTGTGTACCAATTCCTTGGAAGTGCCAGGCATATTGTTCCCTGCAAATCGTTAAAAATATATCTCAGATTTTCTGATGTTTGATTGGTATTTTCTAGTATTTTTCTTGTATTTATATCAAAAGTTTAACTGTATTCTTGTCCGTTATTCTTTTGCTTCATAAACATCCCTGACAATCTGCAAGACTATTATTTATCTGTGTGCAACAGGTAGATAATCCCCCATACCCATAACCATGCCCATTTGTATGCTTATTGGACACCATACGCCCTGTGGCACATACAAATAGAGATACAGATACAGCAACAGATACAGATGGAGATGCAGATACACACTTGCAGATTCAGATACAGATACCGTGGAGTTAATGTCGCATTAAGATGGCAATCCCTGACTCCATTCGCATATAAATCCAGTTGCAGTAGCCTGCCCCTGGATCCCCCTCCCCGCACATCATATATAATCTGTGCCCCCAAAAGAGAGAGGAAGAGGTGCTGAAGGGGTTCCTGCTGCTGCTGGTGGAACGATGCCGCAGATAAATTCTGCTGTTGTCACACCTTGCAACTTGCAGGCACATAAATATATTTCCACCACGAGTCGCCGAAAGGTTGACACTGTCTGCATTTTGTGTGCATTTTTTTGTGGTAGCAGAGTGTGGCAGGGGCAGGAGAGTAAGATATCACCAGGTAGCAGCAGGGACACCAATGATTTCGTATTCAGATGCGCCCCAGAGACCACAGAGAGAAATATCTTTTCAGCTTTCAGCAGATTGAAAGCGAAATATTATTGAAAGCCGCCACAGAGGAGGAGGCAGGCGAAGAGGCAGAAGCAGAGGCAGAGAGTAGAGCAGTGTAGCAGTGCTGCAGAGCGATGTGGCACCTTCTCGGAACTTGCCGCATTTAATTTATTGCGAATATTTGATGTTCGATTTCCTCGTCGTCCTTCGGTTATCGCCTCCTTGGCATTGACACTTTTTTTTTGGCAAAGATTGCAGTTTCGGATTGTGGCAGGACTGGAACTGTGTGTGGAGTGGCAGGGGAATGGATATATGTACGTACATGCCACAGGAGATATTTGCTTATCAACTCAGACGAGAGGCAACAATGTTGGCCCTTCGCTTTCGATTCTCTGCGAGATGCAAGACGGCAGATAAAGTCCGCATTCAGGAGGAGCTTTCAATGGGATAAATAAGCAAAAGAAGAGGTTAAATCTGTTTAGCCAATAGATCTTATATCTCTGGAGATTCTTCGATCTATATTTAAATGTAAACCCAATCTCAATTAAGCCACTGAGTGCAGATCTATCTTGAAGATTGCTGGCCACAGAAGAAGCGATTAACTAAAGGTCCCATCTACGTGGAAATCAATTAGCAACTGTCATGACTGGATGGGAATCCAGAGCAGGGCTCCATGAAGGGCCACACAAGAAGGGACCACACACCAGGCCGAGACAGGAAGAGAGTGAGTGAGAGGAGCAAATGAAACCTGGTCACGCAAACGATCCCCAGAGTTGGCCCCGTCCAAGATGCTCCTCCAATATGAAATTATTCAAATGCACAACAACAACAGCAACAACAACCAGCCAGCGTCTACATAAATTCAGGTTAATCCAACGCGCAGCTGGAGGCCCTCGTGCCGGCAGGAATTGTGTCTAGAAGATGGTGGGGGAGTGACTCCGGGGGAGGCCCCGCCTGTTGATGGGGGGCGCCAGCTCTTTTAATCATTATTAATTATCCAGGCAGCCACTCCATGGAGTATAAATCATTAGTGGAGGAGCAGGAGGATGTGGGTGAAGGATACCCAATCTATTTGTTGCCGTTTCAGCGGAAAATAGGGCCAAGAAATGTGGCTAATTACATGGCAGGGAAAGCATTCATTTATATCCACTTGGAATCCAAGGGAGCATCCTCCTGGCGCCTGTACAGTACGAACAGATCCTTGCCAGACTGCTGCTGCTGTGTCCCAATTCCTGAGAACCATGCGTGCCATTTGCTAGGACTCCATGAGACTCTGACCTCTGTTCCAATTGTCGGCCAGCCAATCCCTGGCCTGAAAGTGAAAGTCTCTCGTGGAAGTCTAAATGGAAGTACTAAAGGTGATGCCTCAAATGATACACAAGAATGTCCTTGGTTCGCCTGGCGATGGTGATGCCATAACTGCAGGTGATTCCCACCAGGCAGATGTCTCCAGTGCTGCGAAACGCCAAAGAAGAAAGCAAAGAATGTCAAAGGGTTTCTCCAATCTGTCGGATCGGATCGGATCTGTTTGCTTACTTGTCCATCTCTCAAGTGTGTGTTTTTCCAAGGTGTTAGATGAGCCGTGGCAGAATATGCAAATTTCAAATCCAATTAGCCAGTTGGCCACTTGAAAGCCACATAGAGAGAGTGTAAGCGATACCCAAGGCCCGCCCGCCCCAGTCGCTTGACCAAGGCCTCAAAAACAAAAACAAGCAACGACCCCGACTCGAGTGTTGAATGTTGGACGATGACGATGATGATGATGATGAGCAGATTAACGTTTAAAAAAAGTGTCACTGCTGCTGCTGGAGTGGCCCATTCCATGTGTGGCCCAGAGGCCAGAGACAGTCGGCAATCAGTGGCAGCCGTAAGCGATATTGGCAGCCCGAGGCTGTCTGTCACCAGCGCTTGACGATGACTTGATGATGATTGCAACGATGATGCGCTCATAATGATGTGGCCATGCCATGATGCACAACTGGTTCGCTGGTTGAATGTGCTGCATGCACCTGGCCCTAAAAATAGACCAGTTTGCAGAGAATCAAGACCAGAAGTCCAGACACAGACACAGACACACAATTGGAACCCAGTATCGTGGCCATTAATTAAACACGACAACTATTCGATCCGCGCAGCGTTGTAATCGATGTGTTAATTAGCCCCCGGATCATCTTACCTCTATGAAAAAACGAATGTTACCCTCAGGGGGTCCTTCAATGTTGTGCACCTGCTGCAGCCTGCAGCCTGCAGGTATTCTGGTTCCTGTGATTCTAACTGACAAAAGAAGTTTAAAAAAACGTAAATAAACGAGACAGTGTTGGGCAGAGTGCTGGCAGTGCTGATTTATGCTTTAAGTACATAAATATCGTTTGAGAACGATATTTATCCGATAGCAAAGCCCAACTAAAGCACGTCCCGACTGTCAATCGATAGTTGCCGCCATTATTGCACGTGTTGGCGTCTTTGCGAGAACGAAACTGGCTTATAATTGGAATTTTTATCATGGGCCCTATTATGGGCCCTACTATGGACCCTACTATGGGCCCTACTATGGGCCCCCAAATGGTGGCGGGGTAGGATCTGAACAGGCCGTCAGACCCAGCGTGATTGTGCACTCAAATAACGCTGGACTGCCACAGGCGCCGGCCATGCCCAGTGTCAGCTGCGGTCCGCCCCAGACGCAGCAACAACAGCAGGTATGTCCAGACCATGTCCCAGCCAGATTCAGATTCAGATTCCTCAGGGCCAATTTCTCATCCATCCGTAGTCCGTCTCTCATCCGCTGCAGATGCTCAGGGGACGGGAGGCCAACAACACGAGTGGACAACCCAACAACGGCAGCGGGCACGAGGCCAATGCCTGGTCACAGGCGTGGTCCAACATAGCACAGAGTCCGCCGACTCTCCAGGGCCAACAGTGCACCAGCAGTTTGGTACCTGGGAGACATCCCTCCGATTCGTCACTCCTTCTCCCTTTGATCTCTCTTAAGCCACATCCCTGATTGGTCTCCTCTCTAATCCTCTCTTTCTCTACGGATCCCAGTGAGCGGAGCATTGTCGAGGCACTCGCCTATGTTGTGGTCTACAGCAAAAACCAGAACACGTTGATGCCCTCGCTCTGCCCGGCGGGACTGAGCAAGGTGCAGATCTACCATCTCCAGCAGAGCAACACGTTCCGGGTGGTGGGACGGATGCTGAATTGTCACAGGACGCTGATCAACTGCCCGATCCTGAAGGGGCTGAACTACCAGCAGTCGTCGGCCGTGTTCCACCAGTGGAGCGACTCCCAGTTCGTCTACGGCTTGAACTTTGCCAGCACGAAGGATGCGGACAGCTTTGCCAGGGCCATGATGCACGCGCTGGAGGCACTTGGCGACCGGGTGGCCATTCCACTTGAGAATATCGGCAATGCTGGCCAGTCGTCCACTTCGCAGATCATAACACAGATTGCGCCGATGCACCCATTTGCACCCACTAATGCATGCTCTCACTCTCTCATGCCTCGTCCTTGCTTGCAGCAGCAGCAGTTGGCCCCTGCCAGATCCCAGATTCCGAGTTCGATAACCCACCAGCAGGACCAGCAGCCGCGCTCCAATCCTAATGCCAATCTCAATCTCCCACCACAGGCGGAGCATCAGAACGGAAGCGGATACATTCAAGTGGTCAGCTTGGCCAGCGCCAACAGCGTCCAGCAGCAGCTTGGGGAGATCCTGATCGTCCAGCAGCAGCAGCCCGCCACAGGCGCAGGCAGCGTATCGGATTGAGAGCGGACCCATACGCATACGCCACGTGCAACGCGCTGAGAGAGAGGAGAATCGATCGGCAGTACAGGTCGGAGTCTCTCAGCGAGTCTACGTCCGACCTGCCTCTTCGGCGGCACTTCAGCCTGACAGTGTTGAGTAACGTTTCCTCTGCTCAGACAGTGCTGAACAATGGATGCTTAGAGAAACCAAACAAATGTACTTCAAATGTATTTCGAGAATAAACACAAAACCTGTTAAACATTGAAATACAGCCCAGCTTTTCATTTGAACTATCGATTTCATATCGATAGAGACATAAATCATCACTTGTTCCTTTGCTGCAGAAAAGCTGTCGTTTTCGTGATGGAAAATATGCTGGAAAACTTTAAGAAAATCTTTGGAATCCTATCAGCTTGGTAAGTTTCGCCCACTGCCCCTACAGTGCATACAGTGCCCGCCAATAATACTTTTCTCGACAGCCTTTTGGTGTTTGGTGTCGTCGCCAGAAATGCTTTTGCTTCTGGCTGCCTTTACGCATTGGACTGCCTGCTGTACAGGGCTTGGCGGGCACTCTATTGGCCCCCGGACGACGGCCACCGTGTGGCGTCATGTGGCAGGCGGCGTTGCCCAGAGTGCCAGGCACAGCTTCTGGTGAAGAGGATCCGGCGGGCCAAGCGATGTGTCGCCGTGGTCCTGGAGACCTGCTACCACAAAGGTCTGTGCCGGGCCCTGATGCAGGCCCATCTGCGCGGCGTCCATGTGTATCTTTTCGCGCCCGTACAGCCGATGACGGTGCGTCGCCTGGTCGTGGAGCAGCTCCGCTCGATTGTGGCCATGACCGCGCCCCAAAGCGGCCAGGAGGTGGTCTTCACGTTGGCCTGCATCGACACCACGAACTACATGATTGTTCAGGAAGCGCGCTTCAACGATATAGTGGAAATAGTGTTCGGTCACCTACGGGGAGCTCCGGCAGCTTGAGCTGCGGCCAGGAAACAAATTAATTAAAGCTGTGTGAAAATATGATCAATAAAATGAAAGAGACTAGAGAAAATTTACATGTGTGCACTCTATATAGGGTTCAACCAAAGACAATATAAACACATCACGTACAGAACGTGTGAAACTAAAGCGCTCTCTGTCTCTCCGTCTATCTGTCTCTCTCAAATTCACGGTGGAACTTTTGAAAGTTCCAGCCAGTCAGGAATTGCGCTCAAAATGTTGTATGGCGCGGCACATCTTAGTGTTTATTTTGTCTTTGGTTTAAGTTCAGTCCAGAGATATTGCTGGTCCCTGCCAGAGTATCTGTGGGGGTTTTAGGCCAGTTAACACCTGAATCTAAACCCTTAAAGGTACGCATCATCGTTTTGAACTGTCAGCCAAACTCTGGTACACTGTCATTGTTGGCCAACATTGTTGCTACTCCTTTTGACTCCTTTTTGCTTTTGACAGACAGAATAATAACACTAGCGTGTGCTCCCCCTACTGCCCCCACTCCCCACTCCCCTTTGTGTACACTTATTATTGTATGCATGTCTGGGAATTTAATTTTTTCTGGCATTTACAAAACACTTCAGAGGGCCCTTTGACAAGAGCCAGCGATGACAGCAATTACCATACGATTTGCATGACGTTTATGTTTATTTTGTTTCTGTTCGTCTTTTTTCTGCTTTTTTGCTGATTTTTCAACTGGCTTTTGTGTTCTTTATTGGCCCTGTGCCTCAGGTTGCTTTTGACAGTTGCCCGACTCACTCACTCACTCACTCACTCATTCGGTTGGTTGAATTCGCATTTCATTAGCTTGTTATGGACCACCTACGGCCATCCATCTCTGGACAGACCCACAGCGAAGCAATTAAGCTGGCAATCGAAGACAATCCGAAAAGAGCCAAAACGTAAAAAGGTTAAAGAAAACAAGAACCAAACGAGTCAATGGCCATCGCAGCAAATGAAAACACAACGGAGAAGCACTCCAAAGGGCAGACCCTCGGAAATGTCAAGCGAAAACTCAAAACGGAATACTTTTATTTCGAGAATAAAGACTCTAAAGACTTCTATACAGAAATGTACGGGAATGATTTGAACTGTTAAAGAAAGTAAACGTTTTTGGAGTTTGATTTGACCACAAATTTGTTGCTCAAAGTTTAAACCATAATTTCAAACGATAACTTAAGAAAAAACATTTCAAAATCAGCTTAATTTGGCTAATATTTATTCTGCGAAACGGGCAATATACAAATGAGGCAGGATATACACACCTGATCATAATAATAGGTACACTCATCTACGTAAAGTTTAACTTAACAGAACATTTTTGCTTGCAATATTTTAAACATAAAATTTCAATACCTGAATATCGTTTCTTATTGGCAGACATTAAATTGATTCCGATATTCGAAGGGCATCGAATGTCCAGGTCCAGGTCCAGGTCTGCATCCACTTTCGCGTCATGTTGATGCCCTCCGCTTTAACGCTGATTAATTGGCACGAAATTATTATTACAGCTTTTTATGGAAGGGAAGCCCTCAATTTGTAGTCGATCTTCGGGGAAGGGACTGTAATTCTGCGGAGACGGGACTGTAATTCTGCGGAGACGGGACTGTAATTTGTGCTCTTCTTTTTGCTGGCAGTTGTCTTTTAATCAGGTTTATTAAGGGGCCAAGCCATCGATTTAATCTTCCTGTAAAAGCCAGGACAAGTTTCTCCTGATAGACTTTTCCCAATCGCACCTTCAGGTGAGTCATGAACCCAGACCAGACCAGAGAAAGAGAGAGAGAGCGAGAGAGAGAGCGAGAGAGAGAGAGAGAGCGAGAGCGAGAGAGGGAGAGCGAGAGGGAGTTGAAGAGAGTGTTGTACAAACATTTAACTATCTTTTCAATATTTCGAATCACTAAATTGCATAACATATCGCTTTGCCACGAGATCCATTTATCAAATTTCAAATAAAAGGAGTTTGCCTACCACCAGCTGGGTAATGGGTCTGCGACCCAACCACCACCACTCCAACCACCCTCTCCCGTTCTCCCGTGTCTCTCCTCTGCGCTTGCAAAAACAAAGTGCAAGCCAAAGTGAATTCCCGTGGAGCGTTTAATCAAAATTTACCGACGAACGCGTTCGCTGACAATGAGAAATTGCAACAAATTCGCGCTACACCGTGGCAAAAACCTTCTCTCTATCTCTGCCGCTTCATGGCCAAGAGCAAACATGCCAAGGGGGGGTACAGGGGGGCCACGGGGAGTGGTGTCGATAGCAGCACAAACAAAAGCTGCGATCACGTACCGTAGCCCCAACTGGCATTTTAGGAGGGGGTGGGGGGCTCCACGCTGTTTTGGATGCCCCTCGCGACTGGATATTGTTTTCCACGACTCACACACCACATCCCCTCCTCTCTTCCCTATCGCTCTCTCTCTCTCTCTCTGTTGGGTTTTGTTTCTCTGGTTGTGGATATGAAAAATGATGCCGAAACAATTTTTACAACCTAAAAGCGGTAGCAGCAGGAGGAGGAGGCCCAAACCGCCTTCAAACCTCTCCAGGAATGGGCGGGCGGCTCTGGGCTCTCGAAGTTGATTGATGGGAACTGCAGTGCACATCGGTGGGCGGAATAGAGAGAAATGATCAGCGGAGTCGTGCAACATGCAGCAAAATCAATCTGGCTAAACGGTAGCAAATGGGCGTGCAGAATGGATTGGCATGCCATACCCAGTGGATGGTATGTGGCAGGCTGGGGCTGGGGTGTGTGTGGGGGCGTTTGATCGTCAGGTGGGCAGAGATCGTAACGAATCCGTTGGAAAGTGAAGGGAAAGAAAAGTCAAAGGAAAAGATCTGCCACTTGGGATGGACCATCTGGAAAGAGCTATGAATAAAGAAGGATCGAAGAATCGATAGAAGGATTGGACGGATTTCCATGGCAGGATCTGTAAAGCAAAGCTCTGTAAAAGAATATTTCTTCCACAAACTAACCATCAAACTATCCGTCAAAGTATACCTTAAACTATCCCTCTAGCTATCCCTCTAGCTATACCTCTAGCTATACCTCTAGCTATCCCTCAAACTATCTCTCAGATTAATCTATTTCTAAGCAATACCAATATATAGATCCATGTTATGAAGTGCCATCAATGATCGCTTGCATATCTATCTGGGGTATCTGTCTATCTATATCTATATCTATATCCATCTCCTCTCTCTTTGGTCCAAACAACTTTCTAGGAAAATTGATGGGGTAAATGGAAATGCAAAACCGCCAATTGATATAGAAAATCCATGAAAAATCAATGAAAATAAACTGCGTGACCAGCGGAAAAGCTCCACAGCTACACACAGCCTCCAACAATACGTGTGTGTGTGTGTGTGTATGTATGCAGAGCAAATCAGCCTCTAACTCTTGCCCTCCCTCCCCCCTAGCCCTGTTCCTTGTGCTGACTCAACGCGAGGCAGAGACAAACATGGGCCCAACCGAAATTGGAAATGTGCCAACTAAAATAAACAGTTATTGAGTTGACTGTTTCGACACTTCCCGCTGCGATAACAGACGAGAAAGAGAGAGAGAGAGAGAGAGGGAGGGAGAAACACCTGGTGGGTGGGTGGGTTGAGTCTTCGGCTTGGACTCGACTCTGCGTCTCTCGAGTCGCTCTATTAATTAAATTAAATTTCAATATAAATTCAAATGGGCAAAGCGTGCTCGCTTACGTGTTCTAATTGGACGGGCGCGACTGTGAGTCAATTAGGGGGGAGTCCAGACCGCCCGACCGCCCGCCCGCCCACTGTGTGTGTATGAGCCATATTGTAAGAGTCATGAAGGAAGGCTGGTGGGGGGAGAACAGCAAACAGCAAACAGCTGGAACTGGTAGACCTAATTGTTTATTTATGGAAAGGCCTCTGCAGTTGGCCTTTTGGTAACTCTTTCTGCTGTTTCTCCTAGTCAGAACTGGTCACTGGACCTGAGAATGGACGTGGCCACGACTGCGGCTTGGCTGTGGAGCCTGTGACTTGGCATCAAATTTCATTAATCACGCAAATGCTTATCGCATGGCTCCAGCAGCAGCAGCGGCAGGCGGTAGGAGCTCTCTGCAGCAAGCAGCAGCAGCGGCAGCTCTCTGCATCAAGCACTCCTCCTGTAGTAGGAGCGGCCGGCAATCGTTGAAAACCAGCGCTGAAATCGTGGTCATAATTTGTCTGACTTGCTGGAAAAAGCCTTTTTCCGTCTGGCACCTGGAACGGGCGGGTGTGAGGCCCCAGAACCCATCATCATCATCGTCGTCGTCATGGCTATGACCAGGTCCGACTGGACACCCTCTTATGTCCTCCTCCATGGTGCATTTTCAGGGGTCTTGCCTCTGATAATGCCTGGAACACACTCGTTGTGATGCTTCAATTCTGTGGCAGATGAGGCAGAGAGAGAGGGAGATAGGGAGATTCTGGCAGCAAGAGAAAGAGACTCTATGGCAGAAAGAGAGAAGGTGACTCTATGGCACAAGAAGACAGAAGGAGAGAGAGAAGATTCTGGCAAACAGACACCAGGGAGCTCTTGTGTGGAAATTCTGTGGGAGGCTGCTGCTGCTGCCCGCTCGAGTGATGTGTAAATCTCTCGCTCTCGCTCTGCTTCGAGGCATTCTTTAGGTGCCGGACAGAGGTGTCAAAAGTGTAGAGTTTTCCCAACAGCACGAGACACGAGAATGGAAAGAAAGGGCCCAGGTGGCGGTCTTTGATCCCATGGATGCCTCCTACCTGGCCGTGGCAGTAGTTCCGTCCCCCAATCAATTTGCTTTATAGTGAACTCTGTTCTCCACTCTCTCACTCTCCAGTCAATTAAGACATTATCCGATGTGGCAGTCGTAACTTGCGTCATTTAAGGCCATGTCCATGTCCATGTCGCCTTGTCCCTTTGGAGAGAACAAAAAAAAAAGATAGCAGCCGCCAGACAACCTGGCAGACACTCTTCTTGCCTTGGCCCTCGCCTTGGCCATATTAGCAAGGCAAATTTCCCAAAAGGCGCAATGAAATGCTGGAGGGGATGGATGGGACGGGCGATGCGCCAACAAGTATGCAATACAATCTTGAAACTCGAATAACGGAAATAAAAATTATGAGCCAGGAATATTTTATCGCCGGGCGGAAATTTGCATAAGAAAAACGTTACGATGTCGAGGCCATTCCCAGAGAGAGAGAGAGAGAGTGAGAGAGAGAAAGTGGCCACAAGATTGGACTTTGAGTCCATGGAGGGGACACAATTTTGTGTGTGTACCCTGCCAGAGAGGGTATGATGATTTTGACAATGGTGTGAAGGGCTCAAAGGCATGGAACTCCTTCGTCCTTCTTGACAAACGACAAAGAGGAATTAAAGTCAAAGTTTTCATCAGTTTTAATCAGTTTGACAGAAATTTCCATTGAAACTTGCGCCAGTACAAGGTTTGAGCACCACTGGCCTTGCGAGGAACAGGTCTTGAAGTCACTGACCACGCGACTGACAGTCACTGGCCGTGCGAGGAATCACTGGGCTTCAAGTCACTGCTCTTCAAGTCACTGCTCTTCAAGTCACTGCTCTTCAAGTCACTGCTCTTCAAGTCACTGCTCTTCAAGTCACTGCTCTTCAAGTCACTGCTCTTCGATTCACCTCCATTCTTGTTGTTGTACTCGTTGCAGGATCGACAAATGTAATTGAACATTCTCCAATCCGCTTTGATGATGCGCTTGCGATTACAAGCCCTTGCCACAGCCAGGGCCCCCTTGATCGCATCCAGGGCCTCACCTGCAACACAGTACGAGAGTACAGATCGCCGCCTCAACTTCAATGATGCTTCTTGGCACTTACCATAGCACATGTTCAGCAATTCCTTGGCCAATGCCGAGTCCACAGTGAAGGTCTTGTCCACCGCATCATGGAGTAGAAGATCCATGGCCACCTGGGACCAATTAATATCTGAATCACCGCTGGGGTTAGCCATGTTCTGAGAATTTAGTAAATTACTTTGCCGAAAAGTGTGGGCCGAAAACTTGCAACACAATATCGATGAATGGCCAAACAGAACGATCGATGTAATCGATATTTTTGGAACATCTTTAGACTCTCTCGCTGTAGAGTTTAAATTCATAAGTCTTCTGCCATCTGAGATTATATTTTGTTTCGGGTTTCTACTTGTTCTTTGTAAGAAAACTCCGAATATTCGAGTGAATTCTGGGTACAAATTCAGTTAATTTCCCTCACGAAAGCTGCAATTTCATGTGAATGATCCTGGATCTTGGCGGAATCAAACCAAAAATTCAAAATGAAGTTTCTGTTAGACTTTTAGCGATATGATTGAAAGGAACTATCGCCGGTGCTTGCGAGACATAAAGTTCCATCACCAAAACAGCTGATTTAACATGTGGCTGTAATGTGCGCTAAATGGTTAATGTTTTGATCAAAATGGCGCCAAGAAAATAAAGTTGGAAATTCGCAAAGAAATTTCAAGGAAAAAGGGTATCCCAAATTCGTATTGGCATATTCATTTTCCCTTCCTTTTTTGGGGGAGGCAGTAAGCTAGGGATTGGGAGCAGCACGCGCCGCCTAGTCATCCTCCGCTTCAGAGTTTCCGTAACTGTGTTTGGCGCCATGCAGCTGTTGTTGTTGTTGTCGTGGGGGCGTTGTAATTGATAAGTTAATTTACATTTTTATTGAATGGCCAACGCAATTGTTGTGCTTTACTGTACTCTGCTGTGCTGTGCTGTGCTGTGCTCTTTGTTGTCACGAAGGTCAGGACGATCCATCCACCCAACCAACCCACCAGGAGGTGCTTTACATATTTCCACTCAATGTGGAGTGGTGGAAATGGAAATGTGCGAAAAATATATGGGTTTTTCGCTGGCCAAGTTAATAAAACGAATTTTGTGGTTTATGTTCCTAACAAGTCGGCCGTGTCCCAAAGCTCAATTGTGTGTAAAGTCGAAGGCGCAGGGCAGACGGCAAACAATTGATTCATTTGCTGAAATGATGAAAGATGGTGACGATGGGGATGATGAGGACGATAGGGACGATGAGGTTTGTTGTGGATTAGATTAGTCAACGATTTGGAAACGAATATGCGCTGTTGCACAACTGTTCCAAATGAAAAGTCAATGGTAAGGAAATAAACTAAAGGAATGAAAAATGGCTATTGGAAATCAATGGAAAATGTTGTGACTTGTTAGGAGCACAACTGTACCTGTACTGTACCTGTACTGTACGGAAAAACACATGAAAATAGACGATATTTACGATATGTAGGTATATACATCTGAAATAAAAAACTCCAATGGAAACCTTGTAGGTTCCCATACGAAATTCTTGGAATGAAATGAAAGAATGGAAACTTTTTTTTGAATTGATGTTAGTTTTTCGTCTAAAGCTGGGAATACACTAACCTCATGAAAATAGAACACTTTCTGAGGCATAGAAATAGAAATTCCCTTCAGACTTCAATCAGACAGCGACCCAATCCGAAGGCCCTACAGACATTATCATACATATATCATCATCAGGGAGGTATCGTGGTAGAACTTGACACCGTGTCATGCCACAAAGACTATGTAAACACTAAGATGTGTCATCTCCATACAACATTTTCAGCTCTCTTTTTTCGGCTTGGAATTCCAGGCAGTTCCTAGCTGAGAAAGAGAGGGACAGAGAGCGCTCTGTACGTGAGGCTGAGCTTTAACTGTATGTGTGCACATCTTAGTGTTTATATTGTCTTTGGTCTCTGGGACTGTTTCAATAGGAATCATGAATCCTTAATCGTTATCTGTAGAACAAATCCAATACTTTTCGAAAGCCTAACAAACACTAAGAAACCTTATAAGAAAACGTCAAGTACATAGTATGTGTGTAATTATCAGCTAAACGAATTTCATTATTTTGTACATTATTTCAGAATAGCAACAAGATGATACCCATGGAGTCCTCCACGCACTCCGTAGTGCCCCCCGCCTGCTGTTGGTGCCAAAATCGAAGAAATTGCTGCTTTGTGTTAATGTTTGTATTGTCCTTTGTTGCATTGATATGGGCGTGTGTGTATTTCAGTTCAAAGGATTAACATTAAACATTTAAAGGTTACTTTACACTCCCAGAGGAGGAGTGCACATTGTGCACTGTATTTGTATCTGTATCTTTTCAGTATGCAATGGCTTTCACTTGGGTCGCTTTTGGTGTGTGTTTTCTTTCTTTTTGGAGGGTCCGATGGCTATGCAAAGAATCGAATCGAATCGGAATGCATTCGATGTGCGAGTGTATGAGTGTGCGAGTGTATGAGTGTGCGAGTGTGCGAGTGTGCGAGTGTATGAGTGTATGTATTCCATGTTCCATCGGGCAGTCGTGCATGAAAAGTTAACGAGAATTGATGTTCCATGTTTCGGCAAGGCAAAACAAAGCATAAATTTCTCAGGCGAGATGCTCCAGTGCTCCACTACAGTCCCCCCTACCGCCCCACCTCCCTCTTCCCCCCTCTTCCCCTCTTTTCCCAAAACCATTTCCAATGCCAGTTGGCAGTTTTTACATGCATTTCGAATGCAACTCTCTCGATATACGGGGGGAGGGGGGAGCCAAGTACCAGTACATTGTGTACTCTTGGCCCTTGGCTATCCCCCCCCTCCCCACCCCCCTCTTCCTTTCGCACGACGACGACGCGACGTTGCATAAATTTTCAGTCAACGAATTCAATTTGCGTAACGCATGCGGATACCCCGCGAGTGTGGCATGGGGCAGGGCCATGGATTTAAGGATAAAAGGGAGTACAGTGCTTTTTAAAAGTATTTGCAGTATTTGGCAGCAGCTGGAGATGTTTTGATTAGCACTTGAGGCAGCAGCACTCAGATTAGAGCAGGACGTAATGCATTACGTGTTACGTGCGTGCTTCGTGCCCCGTGCCTCGGCGGCCATCACGCTGACAGCTCTGGCGGCTAGAGTCTGGCCCAATCAGTGTCGCCTCTAATCCGCTCCCTCGGCTGCAGCTCATGGCTGCATGCAAATCACCTCGTTGACTTGTGGCCGCAGTGGGTGGCGACTCCAACGTAGCCGTTGCCGTTGCCACGGCTGTGACTCTTCTGATTTGAGTTGATGAATTGCAGTTTTCGGTTTGCGACTGTGGCAGGAATGGAGAGCCAGAGACAGAGACAGAGCCCGCACCCAGATAATCTCTCTTGAGCTGATTACGTGGACGCCGGGACAAACAAGGAATGGAAAAGGGAGGGGCAAGGGAAGGGGGAGGGGGAACGCACTCGAATGAGTGGAATGAGTGGCAACGCTTAGAGAACGTCTTCATCCACATCAGGATTGGTTTTGGCAGTGTGCAGATTGTGCAACGTGCCACTAGCGAGGGAAACATGTTGCATGTTTTCATCAATCAATTATCTTCGGAGGGGAGGATTACAGTTACCGCTGACATGGAGTTGGCATCAATTTCGCAACTAATGTTCGTCCGAACATCAAATATTTATTCATAAGTCGCTAACAAAAGCCGGCAAACCCAATTAAATGGCAATCATTTGGCTCTGGCTGTGGCTGTGGCACTGTGTCATCAGCGCGAGTGGCGTTTTCAGTTCAATTAGTCGCTGCTCCAAATCGAAATCAATCGCCCAAACGCTGCGGCCAGTGGCCACTAGACGCGGCACAGGGGCACAGGGACCTGCCACTGCTACTGCTGCTGCTGCCCCGTCAATTGAGCGCTAACAAAGAAAAAGGCCCGAAGCCACAAAATTGATTTGGTTGACAGATGAATTGTGGACTCCCACTCCTGTCCCACCCCTGTCCCTGTCAAAGCTCTGCATCGGCAATGGCAACTGCAACTGCAACTGCAACAATAAGTGCAACACGATGTGCAACAAAAGTGCCAGTGAATGGGAATAAAATCAAAAGCATATTTTTCCATCATTCATTGAATGAGGGGAAAATATTTCGAAATAAAATTGTCCCATGTTCAAAGGAGGAGAACGGGGGGGGGGGGGGGGGGGGGGTTAGAGGCAAGGAGTCTAGCCTCCGAACTGGGTGTGGCACTGCAGGGAGGACGACCAGAGAGAGAGGGAGAGTCAGAGTCAGAGAAGAATATTGAATGAAGCACTTAAATGCGTTTCAGGCCGCGCTCTCGACACCAAAAGCGCTGCCAGTGGCCGTTCGACAGTTGCGACTGGCAAATGCAATTACGTATACGCCATGGATGCCACTGAAAGCAACCCCCCCCTGGAAAGAGGGGCAGGGGCGGGGCGGGGCTGGTGCGCTACTGCCAATTGACACTTTGACGCATAAATCAACTTTATTGTTTATTGATTTTTGTGTTTGCTCTGTGTATGTTTTCTGTATGTCATATTTTATTAAATCTTTTGTGCGTGCCTCCTCCAATCTCGGAATGCGGCTGGGGCACATCTCTCCACTCTCCACTCTCCCCTTTCTCTCTCTCTCTCTCTCTCTCTTGCTCTCTGTCCATTTCCCCTCTGAAGTCTCTCGTTTGGTTTCTGTGTCGATGTTCCTCTTGTTATTTATTTGAATTTATGCGATTTAAATGAAATTGGTTCATTGTTTGCTGATGCCGAGCATCACTCAATGCAGTCAATACTTTTCGGTATACCCTGTACTTGGTGAAGGGAAAGGCCATATGGGTTTGAGGCATACGAAGACTATAGGGGATTCTCGTGGATAAACATCGATGGAAGGGTATCTTCCCTCTTCCCTTCCGAAATGTGTGGCATTTCTGCCATTGTGGTGCAATTCTTGTGGACTTTGGGGTTCATTTTTATTTTCCTCTTTTTCTTTTTGTATGTGTGTGTGTGTGTGTGACGCTGTGGACATGTTGAACAATTCATAAATCGATTAAAGATTTTGTCTGGTTCTTTAATTTATTTTCGGGACATGGCACATACGCCAGTGTGTGTGTGTGTGTGTGTGTGTGTGTGTGAGCATCAATAAATGTAAAAGTTTTTGTTATGCACCATGCACCATGAATGTCCAGTGGAGAGGGTTGTTAAGGGGAGGAGAGGTGACGTACATGCATATTCCGAGATATTCAGTGGTAAATTTTTGGAGGAACTACGAATATAGGCGAGGAAAAGGAGAGGTTGGAGGTTTGGTAAATGAAACGAGGAAGAAACGAGGAAGAAACGAAGAAGAAACGAGGGAGAAACGAGGAAGAAACGAGCAAGAAACGAGGAAGAAACGAAGAAGAAACGAGGAAGAAACGAGGAAGAAACGAGGAAGAAACGAGGAAGAAACGAGGAAGAATCGAGCAAGAAACGAGCAAGAAACGAGGAAGAAACGAGGAAGGAACGAGTCAGAAACGAGGCAGAAACGAGGAAGTAACGAGGAAGAAACGAGGAAGAAACGAGGAAGAAACGAGGAAGAAACGAGGAAGGAACGAGGCAGAAACGAGGCAGAAACGAGGAAGTAACGAGGAAGAAACGAGAAAGAAACGAGGAAGAAACGAGGAAGAAACAAGGAAGAAACGAGGAAGAAACGAGGAAGAAACGAGGAAGAAACGAGGAAGAAACGAGGAAGAAACGAGGAAGAAACGAGGAAGAAACGAGGAAGAAACGAGGAAGAAACGAGGAAGAAACGAGGAAGAAACGAGGAAGAAACAAGGAAGGAACGAGGAAGAAACGAGGAAGAAACGAGCAAGAAACGAGGAAGAAACGAGGAAGAAACGTGGAAGCAACGAGGAAGCAACGAGAAAGAAACAAGGAAGAAACAAGGAAGAAACGAGGAAGAAACGTTCAGGAAACAAGGAAGAAAAGATGATAAAACGTTGAAGAAACCTTTAGTAAACGATTTCAAAACGATAAAGGAAAGAACCCCTTTTGATGCTATAATAAAGGGACTTTAAGGTTCTCCCCTCAACCTTATAAACACAACCCTTGAGTATAGTCCCCACAATGTTCTCGTATTCTGTAATATCTTCAACGAATTTCCGCCCGTTTTGCTTGATATTTTCCCAATGCAATCATAGAATTTCATTAGGCCAAACTTTCACCTCTCACCTCTCCGTCCCCTCTCTTGATTTTGTTGGTGAAAATCATTCAGTTATTCAATCAAAGCTCAGACCAAAACGAATTCATGGCCCCAGCACCCCCACCCCCGCCCTCACCCTCACCACCGACCCGCACCGGCCAAAAAGTCAACTGGAAATGCTTTTGAAATATAATGGGAATTCCGTAGAAAGTTTGAGGACGCAAAGCAAAAGCAACTGTCGCTGCCTCCGAAAAACTTTGTCCGGCTGGAGCCAGAGAGGAGAACAAAAGTCAGGGCGGAGGGAGGAGGGAGGAGGAGCACCCGTCTCCAGTCTCCAGTCTCTAGGATTCTCGATGCAAATACAAATTAAAATTGAAATGAGCTGGGGGTGTTCCTGCTGCCCCTGCCCCTGCCCCCGCGGGTCTTGTCCATATTGACACGTGACGAAAGTTGAGGCTGCCAATAAGATACGAAAACAACAGACCCCCGGAGCCTACGCCCATGGCAATGACCTGCTCCCTGGTGAAGGCGTAAAATGTTTGAAACAATTTCAATAAGCATTTCCTGTCGGTGGATCGGCGGATCGAGGGGGGGTGTAGTGCGGTGGGGCGGTGTATTGTCTCTAAGCCAATAAAAGATAGAAACCAATCTGCGCGGATGTCTGTCTGCCTTAAAACTGAGCTGCAAAAATGTGTAAATTTAATTGGAAAAATGCTACTCAATGAATGAATATTCCCACGCCCACGCACACGCCCGACCACCCCCCGCCCCCCCACACGCAAATCGATTTCGTTTTGTTTGTTTCAGTT
This sequence comes from Drosophila algonquin, assembly GCA_035041765.1. NCBI lineage: Eukaryota > Metazoa > Arthropoda > Insecta > Diptera > Drosophilidae > Drosophila > Drosophila algonquin. The sequence goes on along the minus strand of JAWNKY010001579.1, from coordinate 1,302,647 downwards.
TGCGTTTCATTCCGCGTAGTTCGATGGGGAGTGGAGTTTGGGTTTGAGTTTGAGTTCTATTTGTAAACAGGGCCGTGTAATTGAAAATGCCGCAGGTCTAAATATTTAATTGTGTTTTTCCACATAAACTCGGTGGATGGATGGATGGCAGAAGGGAAAACTATCTACCACGACGAGGGGGTGGGAGTGAAGTGAAGGGGGCGCTTGGCTTGGCCTCAAGGTATATTTTCTTGCAGGCAGGAAGTCTGCTTCGTCCTCACCTTCGCTGCCATGGAACTTGCTTTGCGCTGCCAACGTGAACTTTGTGCTTCCTTCCTGTCACTGCTACGTCCAGGAGGTCCGTCCATTTTCTGTTAAATCTGTTGTGCTAATATGACACACAGCTACGCAGCTTTTTCGAACCGGAAAGGCTCTCTCCCTCCACTCCACTCCACTCCGCACCTCGCACTTTTCCACCTTTCCACCTTTCCTGGTGCGTTGCAGTTTCCCCCATCCGCTCGCATGTTTTGGTTTTAATCTGCGACACAGCATTAGCTTTCCAACACGTAAATTGCTTCAGAGTTCGAGCTGCTGCTGCTGCTGCTGCTGCTGCAGACCCGAGGCCATGACGATGATGTTGCAACTAGGAAGGTCCCTGCCAGTCTGCCACTTCCTCCTCCTGTGAGCCCTGAGCTGGTAATGCCCACTGACAGGGGCTTAGAGTCCGTGTCCGAGTCCCGGCCATGGGCCATGTCCTGGGCAACATTTTATGAGTATTTTTTACGGACATGTCAGCCACAGCCAGAGCCACAGCCATATTGAGGATTGAATTGGTGGCACAAGGTTGGGGGATGGGGGATGGCGGATGGGGCCAGATGCTACTTATGTGAGCATGTGGCAAAAGTTTAATGCCAATTTGGTGACAGAGCACAAAATCCCGGCCCGGCCCGACACTGTGCCACAGGAAGTGCATTCAAAGGGGCACTATCGATGAAACTAGCTACAGTCTTGTTGGACAGTGTTTGAAATCTGCAAGTAAATTTGACTTTGTATGCCACACATGCCACACAGAACCAGAGCATGCGGTGGGACAGCAGCAGCAGCAGTAAATGGGGCAGCTTTGTAATGCCCCCGAAAATGGACTTGCGAGCTTCTCTCATTTATTTCGGTACTTGCTAAACTTTCTGACTGGCAAAACACTGGGTGGCACCTCAATAAAACAATTTAAAAGTCATCGTCGTCAACATTTTGCTGGTAACCAACCAGACAGCCAGCCAGGCAACCCCTTGGCCACCCCTTGGCAACCCCTTGGCCAGCCCTTGGCTCTCCTCTTGACCTGCTCCTGGTTTGACCGAGTGAGCTGTCAGTCTCTCCATTTATTTTGTTGCACATTAGCTGCAGATAGATGGAGAGCTCTCCCATCCCAGTGGCACTCCCAGGCTTCCACTCGTTCGTCCAAGCGGCAGTCCGGATGAAGGTCCACGTGGCAGACGGATATCCAGCTCCCTGGCAGTCAGAGTGGGAGTCAGATTTGGTGGTCAAGTCCCAGACAGACACATGTGTCTCAACCCCCTCATCTTGCCGCATTTAGTATCTGTGTATCTATGTATCTGTGTATCTCTGTTTAACAATTTTTGGGTTTTAGTTTTGCTTTTCATTTCGGTTTAAGTTTGGAACTATCTTTTCCTGGTTGGTGGGGAAAATTGGCCCATCAAAAAGTTTAACAAAAGACAGAGACAGAGAGAGAGAGAGAGAGAGGGAGACAGAGAGAGAGGGAGAGGGAGAGGGAGAGAGGGAGAGAGCTGCCTGAAATTGTAATATTTTTCATTTATTTTATGTTACAATTTAGTTTACAAATTCTTTCTATTTTTTAGTTCGACTTCTTTAACGAATTTTCAATTGAAGAAACTGCAGCTGTTATGAATGGCAAATGAATGCACTCACGACTCACTCACACACACACACACACACACACACACACACACACACACACACACACACACAGTGCTAGATGATGCCCCTGGCCATAATTTAGAGCCGCCATCAGCAGCAGCAGCAGCTAGGAACCAGATTTCTGATTTCAGATTCGGGATTCCGTTTGCCAAAAGTTTGGGCAATTAGGCGGAGTACACTTCAAGAGTGGCTTTGGCTGACCCCCCAGGGGGAGGGGGAGGGGGAGGGGGAGGGGAACCCACTCTCTGGGCGCTAAAAAACACATTAAAATTAATTATGGGAAACACTCGACGCCATTTGCAACAGGGCGAAAAAACCGCGCAGCGTCCTTTTTATTTTTTTTCCCGCTGGTCAACTTTTTTCTGTTTTGGCAAGCGAAAATGAAAATGAAAATGAATCCATATGTGCAATGTTTTTTATGGACTCCGTCCTTTTGCTGTCCCTCTCTCTCTCCCCTTCTCTGTCTCTGTCTATTACTGAATCTTTCTCTCTCTCTCGCTCTCTCTCTGTCCCTCACTTCAAAGTTAATTATGTTGACATAGTCAGTATTCAGTAATTTCTTTCGCTTCTGCAACCCTTTTATGAAAATGAAGAAGGGTTCATGCCCTCCCCCTCCCCTCCCCCTGCCCCGCTCTTTCTCTGACTCTTTTTTTGTGTGTGGGGGCAGTTTTAAGAATTCATGCCACACCCAGAGTGCCACAAAGACGAAACAGAGGACAGAGGTGGGGCAGCAGCAGGAGGAGGAGCAGCAGGAGGTGGAGAAGCGGGTGGAGCAGCAGGAGGAGCAGGAGCGGGGGGGGGGTGCAGATCGGACGGCTGCCAAGTTACTCAAATTAATTAAGTTTCGCCTTTTGCCAACATCGAGCATACGCCCCATTGCGCGCCAACCGAACACCCACAATTATACATGCCACCCCCACCCCACTTGGGGCAACCCCGCCGCCTGCCTGCATATGACTGCAGGGTATGCGGTACTTTTAAATTTTGCACCAGTGACATTCTGCCAGACGGCAGCGCCGCCTCCATGTCTCATATTTTCTAACCGCAGATGCAGAGGGGGGTGGCTAGGGGCTGGGGGATATGTGTGGGGTGGAGTACTTTTTAAAATGCAAAATTAATTGCTTTGGCGCAATTTTAATTATTACACAAAACAACACAAAAAAAAAAGAACTATTGACGGGGAAGCCCTGAAGTTGAGCGACCGACAAAACAAAACCAACAAATTAACGCTGAGAGGATGCAACTTTTCTACTTAACTGTCAGTAGAGTGGCACGCCCCACAACGCCCTAACCCACTGTGCAACACCCCCACTTTACACCCCCTCTATAGATGGAAATGCTTATTTTTATCGATACTTTTTACAGCAGGCTTTTGCCTTTGCCTTTGTTGTGTGTGTGTGTGGCACGTTCTGTCCGTCTTTGGCGTCAATTAGCGGGGAAATAAAAAGGAAATTCGGATAGAGGATAGCGGATAGAGTGCGCTGGGATGTGCTGCAACATTTAGCCAAATTAGCAGCGAAAAAGGCCAACACAGGCAGCAACATCATCAAGTCACTTAATTGCCGCAGAGCGAGAGAGAGAGAGAGAGAGCCCTGGCCATATTAGTGGACGGCAATTATACATAGCTTATGGCAGAAGGAGGAGGAGGAGGTGGCAGCTATGGGGCTAATGGTGCCTCTTCTCAGTGTGTGTGTGGTGCACGTGCGGCACGGCCGCGGAGGCAGCTGCAAAATTCAATTTTGGCTATGCACAACAACGAATTAGCAGCGAATTTCCCACAAAAAAATGCATGAGGAGGAGAGAAAATATGGCTTATTAGAAGTCGAAGCCTTGGATACCCTTTAGGCTGCATCCTTCGGATACTTCTACTTCTTCTTGTGCCAATCGTTATACCCTCTCTCTGCCAAAGGGTAGCCATGGGTAGGACAACCAAAGCGACAACAGGCACGCAATATAATTGAGTGGATGCACAAAGTGTGTGTGGGTTGCAGGGCGTGAGGCGGGGTGGCGACTCCACGCGTGGCAGTATGCGTTGGCGGGAGATGCCAAGAGTGTGTGGCAGCTAGGAGTACGGGGGGGCTACAGAGATAACTCCAAGAGTGTGTGGCAGATAGCAAAACAGAGACAGAGCCACCGACAACGCAAAGATTGTGTGACGGCACGCGCTGTGCCTGGCAGTAGAGGGGGAGGATGAGGGTGTCTCTAGGAGGAGGCTTTGGAGGATGCCGCCAGTAGCCCAGCCACCCATCGGGGATGGCCTGTGGATGCCCTTACCCTTAAGTGGCTAAGATGTATCTCAATATAACTAGAAATGGAATGGTTTGGAACTGCCTGAGATCACATCGGATTAGATACCAATCTAATCTCTAGAATCCCAAGATATCTCTCAGAGTCCACCAGGGTATGTCTGTAGTCGTTCATTCCTTCATTCACTCATTTAATCGTTTTTTTGTTGTTTTTCATGCCATGATTTTGGGGCAAATTTTCAATTTTTGTTGCGCTTTTGTTTGCTGCTGCAGTTTTTTTTCGGCTGCTGCTGCCGCTGCTTCTGTTGTTCTTTCGAACATTTGTTAACGAATTTGTTTGCTTGTTGAACATTTTGAGCGTTGCGTTTCGCTCTCTTCGCATTGTCCATTGTTTCCAATGCCTGCCGCCCATTGTTGCAAATGACGTGGCACAAAGCCCTCTCCCCCCGCCCCCTATTGCCAGCCAACGCTTTGGTCTGGCACGCACGTCACCCGCTTGGCCATGGCAGTCCACCCCTTGGCCCACCCCTTGGCCGCACTCTTGCCCCACTATTTGGTCGCACTCTGTGGCACCACCAGCAGCAGCAGCCTCGCTCCTCTTTGCTCTTGGCCAGCCTACGTGCCTCGTTGGCTGTGCGACGCGTTTAAAAAACAATCAATTTTAATTTCAATTTAAATTAGTTGCTGCCGTACAGCAACTAACCGCCCCCCGCCACCACCCACCCACCAACCTCTCTTGTGGCAAACAGAGGGCTCTGCTTTGCAACTTAACGCCGCGGCGTTGCAATGTTGCAATGTTGGCATACAATTATTTTTGCGCATTTATGGCGCGTCGGCCCTTTAGCTGCAAATGCAATTTGGCTTCCACTACGACGACTCCCCCTCTGCCTCTCCTCCGCTCTTCCGCTCTTCCACTCTCATTTACCCCTTGCTCTGCCCTTGCTCTCCCCTCTTACTCTCTCTCTTTCTCTCATTGTTGTGTGCTGCTTCTCTTTCGTTTAATTTCATTTAATGCTAAACTACGGCAATTGTTATGAAAATCGCCATAAATAATACTTAAAAAATTATGTGATATTTGTTTGCAAAACAGTCCGTTTCAGCAGTGTAAGGGCAGCAGTGCAAAGTCAAAGAGTTGAATGAAATTCAGTGCAAAGGAAAGTAGGAGTTTTCCTACTGATGAAAAAGAGCTTCAAAGCCCTCTAACTCCTCCTCCCCCTGCGATCTAGCCTACTCTTCAATATCTACAGCTATCTAAACCATCTGGAGAATCGCAAGTTCAAACAGGCCTGGAGATACTTCAAGAACCCCCAACAGGCGGTGGCTGGGTGGGAGAATACTGTCCGTTGTTGACTCACTCTTGACATTGAGATCTTCTCTAATCAGCTCCCTGGGCAAGCTCCTACATTGACTACCAGCTGGATGGGAAATCGGAGGATGAGGAGACGCGTCTGCAGGCGAATGATGGCCAGTATGATGGAGAGTCAGCGGTTACCCTGGAACTGGACATACATATACATACATCGTCCCCCGTCTCGCACTTTGAACTCTTCCTGTCTTCCCAGCAACTGCCTTACATTACTGAAACGCACTGTTTTGGCTGGCCATCTAGTCATTTGTGTGCGCATTGTTTGCGTTCAAAATTGGATTTCGATTGGATTTCGTTTCTAAATATTTTTCACCTTTTGAACTCTTCAACGCGCATCGCACATATCGCACATTTCGCATTTCGCATATTGCATTTGGGGGGAAAATTCCGTGAATATATGCCGGAATTGCAAAGAGCAAAAGTTGTGTGTATTAACAATTAAAATTGGTAGCCATAGAAATTGCTGCAAACAATGGAAATTGTGGAAATGCGGAAATTTAATTTGAGGATTAAAAGGTTAAGCCGCGGCCCTGGCTGCGACTCCGACAAATGCGATTTTCTATTGGCATACAATTATTGGTTTATCCTGAGCTGCAGCTAATGAAAGTGTTGGCCCCCCCTCCCCCCCCACCTGGCCCACCTTCTCCCCTTTTTCTTGCTCTCTCTCTTCTGCTCTTTGCTCTCTGATTTCTGATTTAGTTTGTGGCTAAAATGAAAACAACTGATTTGTACTTTGGGCCAATTGGGGGGATCAAGACCTAAATCAATCAAGGCAGGAACATGCAAGCGGACACGCACGCACACACGTCATGGCTGGAACTTTGAGATACATTTGTATCTGGTATCTGGCACTGGCCGCTGGCGCTAAACTACTTAACAGCCAAGTTTTCGGCGTAATTTACGTCTCAGCCGAGCAACAGAGCAGATGGCATTCCCCGAGCAGACGGCAGACGGCAGCCTGGGTGTATCCCTTGGATGTGTATCTGTGTATCCAGCAGATACACAGCATTCTCGCCAGTCGTTCGACATTCGGCCACAAACATGTGTAGGACTGGAGGAGAACTGAACTTTCGGCCACGAACTCCAAATGGAGGCGGATACGGGGATAAATTATAGGGTGTGCTTTTTCCCTTGAATGTATCTGTGGGATACACACACACACACCCATACACACACGTCCCCACATTTGCGTATCTGTGGTCTTGCGTGGTCTTTAGCTCTTGTAGCCGAATCAGAGCATTTAATGGCGCTTTTAATCTTGTTAATCGGCCCCCTTCACCACCGCCACATCGCCACGCTGCCACATCGCCACATCGCCCCATCGCCCCATCGCCACACTGCCACACTGAGATTCTCAGATAGTTTCGACCGTTGCTGCCACTTGCCACTTGCCGCTGCCTGTTGTTGTTTATGTCTTAGATGGGCCATAGCTGGGCGTGGCCATGGAATGGAGTGGAGAGTGCCGTGGCATGGATTGTTGCATACTTGGAGGCGTCTTTAAAGCAGCAAAGCCGCGACTGCCAGCTGGGGGAATCACTTCCATCCACTTTGGCGTCCGTCAAGGACAATTTTGACATGTTGAAATCCTTTTTGCAACCCGCTTGCCACACAATGAATATTATTTCTTTTCTTTATGCAAATTTCCAGCACAGAGTTTGCTGCCACTTGTTGGGTGCCACTCGCCACCCCCCACGCGGTGAAGCTCCCTCCTTTTGGCTCCCATTTGCGTTATATTTTGTTGAGCAAGACAAATGATTTCCATTTAATTTATTTTCACTTTTTCCTACCCCTCCCCCCTCCAAGAGTTTTCTTTCCCTGGCGGCAAAAGGATTTAGCTGAATAAATTATTGGTGGAAATTGCAACATCTTTCCCCTTGGTTGGGGCAAATGGTATAAGGGACGAAAGATAAATGTTTGCCCCCTACCCCCCTCCCTTCCTAGGGAGAGTCTAAGAGCTGCATATGATCCAGTTGCCATATCAATTGCCATGTTATGGCTCCTCTCTTGGGGCTGCCTCCTCCCTGCCTCCGACTGTTTGGCTGTTTCGCTGTTTCGCTCTCTGTGCCTTAATTAGTTCCATTGCCCTTTGGTTCATTGCTTTTGACCAGGTTCTCGTATTTGGGCAGCTTATGCAAACACCAGGCAGCGCACCAGCCGCTCACCTGAGATCAACTACTGCTCCCCCCGTCTCTCTCTCTCTGTTTGTGCTCACTGAAATTTCACACTTTGTCGCTTTGCATATGGGGGCACATGTTGCCAGAAAGAGAGGGTGAGTGGGAGAGGGAGAGAGAGAGGGGTAGGGGAAACTGTAGCGATTACAAACGCGCCGACTTGTAAATGGTGGAGCTGCTGCTGCTGCTGGCAGCTGGGAGCTGGCCAAAAAGAAAGAAAAAACAGACTCTGGCTATGCCATGGCATCGCGTGCCGTTTTCGCGATAATGAAACCGAAAGGCAGACCGTGCACCAAAGCCAGTTGCCAAGCCATGAGCCTCGCTGCCAACTTGCCACATTTGGGGCATTCTGGGAAACAAAATCGAAGTGGAAATCACCTGCTTAAGCCAGGCGTTTGTTTGGTTTATTTTTGGGAATTTTATGAATGAATTTTGTAGGAATATTTTCTGCGTTTCTTAACTGAGAGTTAAAGCTGTTTTAAACCTTTAAATCCGAGTACATATAACCAGATACAAAAGTATCTATCTCTGCTTTCATTTCAACTGAAACATAATCGGAATGGCAATCGAATCGAATCGAAATCAAATCGCTTTTCCCTTTCGAGCGAGCGACTAATCAACGGCGAATCCTCCTGCTCCTCTGCTTCTGGCCCGAAAGAAGAATCCACCGATGCGTGTAACTTTTTCAATTAATTTGGCTAAGCTTGAGAGAAGTTCTGAGTTGGAGTCTGCCACACTCCCTGCCATTCCTGCCACACTCCACACTGAGTTTACGGCTGAGTTATTTCAAAAATGTTTTGCATATCAGATTGAGTCTGAAGCCTTGGCATAGAAGCTCCGGGGCGGCACTTAAACGCCTTCGTTTTTAATTTAATAAGAGCCTGCAACGACTGCTCTGCATCCCAAATGAATGGAGAGAGAGAGAGAGAGAGAGACAGACGACGAGACAGAGAGAGAGCAAAAAGAGACTAGAGACTCCGCGGAAAATGTTTGCAAATGCACCTCCGACTGTGGCTGCTGCTGCTGCATGTCAAATTTGAATTTAGCTGCATTTTTACAACTGTTGCAAAGAGCTCTCTCGCTCGCTCGCTCGCTGCTCTGTGTCTGCAGGCAACAGTGGCTGTGCAACGCCTGTGTGGCTGTGTGGCAGCAATCGCATGTGAGCCAAAGTCAGACAGTTGGCAATTTGCATAAATTTAGATTAGTGACATCTGACGTGAGTCTCTGATATGCAGAAGAGGCAGAGGCAAGCCGAAGACTTTGGCTAAGGAATCGAGTGGGTTGCCAGGGGCCGGGGGGCATGCTGCATGCTGCAGTAGCAGCATTAAGTAGGCAACTATGCAACGATTGCCACCTCCTAATTTTCCGCTGCCTGCCTGGGACCCCCGTCCGTCTATGACAATGCAATATGATTTATGAAGCTATCTCTCTCTCCCTCTCCCTCTCTTTCTCTCTTTGGCAGGGACTTGAGATGGAGCCTGGTGAAAATCAACTGCTCATGTGGAAAATTAATCGCATGCAAGCTCATTATGAGCATTAGTCGACTGTTGGCTAATTGCTGTGCTTGGCTTGGTTGGCAAGAGAACCAGGAACCAGGAACCAGGACCAGGACCTGGCCCTAAGCTGCATGCCAAGAGACGAGCATTGATAGTGGTATTCCTAACTATTTAATGAGTGTATCTCTCTCTTCAATCAAGTCCTCCATCCACGTCTCGGCTTCATTGTCAGGCGACAGGACCGCAGAAAGATCTGCGGCTTCTGCAGGGCATCCAAGTGGTCGAGTGGCCCCTTGGCCCAGTCGTTGCCCAGCGCATAGGCGAATGTCTGCCCGTCGCCACTGATGGCGCACCTGGTGATCGGCTGGTCCATGTTGGTGCTCGTGAAGAGCTTCTGGCGCCGCTCCCTGTCCCAGAAATGGTAGACGCCATCCGAGCCGACCGTCGCCAGTGTCTGGTGCTCGGGATGGACCCGCACATCGTTCACCGCATTGACCTCCATGATGACGGGGCCCTCGGCGACGTGGCACTTCAGGGCGTAGCTGGGGAACGAATCTCCCCGGAGATCCTCCACGTACATCCTGGCATGGGTGGTCACGGCCACCCAGCCGGCAGGCTCCTGGCAGCCGTCGTGGTAAATGGCCACAGAGCGCACCTGCTGCCGCCAGTTGGGCAGGGTGGTCGTGCTGGTTAGGACCGGGCCCTGCTTGAGGGACAGCGTCAGGATGGTCTGTCCGGCACAGGCCACCACGGCCAGGGGATAGCTGATGTCGGCGGCGTAGCAGCGCTCGGGCAGATCGACCCTGGCCACGGCCAGGGGGCTGCGCAGATCCCAGAACTTCAGGGACTTATCCCAGGAGCCAGTCATCAGCAGGGGCTCATTGGGCGGGGACAGCCAGCGGCAGACGCGCACTCCAGCCGCATGGCTGCCCACCTGAGACACGTGGTTGCCCTCCAGGTCCCAGTGGAACACCCCGCCGTGGCAATCGCTCACAAAGATCGCGGTGCCCTCGCCGTTCCAGCTGGCGTCCAGCAGCGGGGCGGCCAGCTTCTGCCCGGCCTTGGGTGTCACCGTCTTGCTGCTCGTCTCCACTCCCCAGATGCGGACAGTGCGGTCCCAGCTGGCGGCACACAGGCCATTCCAGGGCACTGTCCTGGGTCTGAACTCGAGGGCGGACACCGTATCGCCGGGCGGATCCGGGGCTTCATAGAACCTCTGCCGTGGATTGAAGAACATGATTGACGAGTGATCGAGAACTCTCGCTAATGTCTGGTCTGTGTTTGTATCGGTATCGGTCAGGCTTATGCATTCACGCAAAATGTATCAAGGATTGTTTGAGATTCTTTGTAGATTGTTTTGAATGCAATGTTGGATGTAAAAGTTCAGAGAACTTTGGGAGACAGAAATATCTGAGCCTACCATGGAGCAAAGAATGGAACCTGAACTGAAAAGGATGTATTTAAGTGGGATTTTGATAATTGCCAACGATTCCATATGCAGTAAACTCTATAAACTATCTCTGTGTCTATCTATCTCTCTCTTTTTCAGTGAGGAATTGCGTGGAATTCCAGGCAGAAAAAATCGAACTGAAAATTTTGTATGGCGTGACACATCTTAATGTTTAAATTGTCTTTTATATTCTCCTCTGGGTAATTTTTTATTATATAGAAATTTCGGGTTGTTTTCATTGTGGGAAGTAATCAAATTCAGGGTTGCCATCACTCTCTAAAGCTCTCTCTGGCCATTACGTGCCCCGCCAATAGAAGAATTTTCAATAAAATGTACAGCCAAGGAAATAGTTGCTCTCCTCTGCCGCTGCCACTCGTTTCGATCATAGCAATACATACGTACAGTCTCGTGCAAACGTGCAAACTCGTGGCAGGCGAGTTTTATCTGCTTTTGTGAGAGTGTGTGCGGGTTTGTGCCTTGCCTACCCCTAGACCCCGTTTAGGGCAGGGGGAGGAACGGAACCGAACCCATGGGCCATGGCTGCTGTTTTTCAGTCAACATAATTTAAGTACTTTTATGGGCAAAGTAATACCCGCCGCTAGTCAGGTGCCAAGAGGGAGGGTGGAGGGAGTAGTGGGCTAAGCCACCTTCAGTGATACCCTGTACTCTCTCTCTCTCTCTCTCTCTTCCTCCCTCTCTGGTCTAGTCTTTCCTTCATGTTTGGGCTTTAAATTTTACAATTTTCTTTCATCTCACGCGTCGTCTGGTGTGCAATATTCACAATGTATGTACATATTTCCACTGTACGTGGTACATGTGGTGTGTGTGGGTGTGTGGGGGTGTACCATGTATTCCCCCCCCCCACTCTTGGGGGGAGGGGGAGTCAGAGTTTATTGGCTTTCGGAGCATACTTTGAAATTTACCGAGTTTCTCGTGTAATGCCTCGCTATATTGAAATTAATTACAAACAAAGGATGCTCCAGCGAGGCGTACGCCGCCTGGAGGAGAGCGCCATGCCCACACACACATACACATACACACACACACACATACACTTGCTGCCTCGCTCGCTCGCTATCTCTTTCTATTAGCCAACGTAGCCCCCGCTGCCACTCTTTTTGGGGGGGAAAGGTGTTGACATGAATGTTTCGCCGACGGCTTCTACTTTCTGATGTTTGTCTCTCAGAGCAACAAATAAAATTAGATGCTTGGAGAAAGAATTTCCATCGCTAGTTGCAGGCTTTAAAAGGGGGTTCTATGGTTAGCCAGGCTTTTCCATCTTTGCAATTAAAGAATACATTTCAGCTGAACCTTAAGGCACCATTAAGTATCTACATATACATATGTGTGTATATTTTGTAACAGCATCAATGTACTTACTTATGTAGTTGTGTTTGTCTGAAACTGAAAATGCAGAATCGGGCAGAATTAAATATCTACTAGATTGCGGAAGAGAATTCTCTGATGGAGAATTAGAGAAGCGATCACAGATCCTTTGTGGCACAACCGCTTCTTGCATGCTCCGGGGAGAGACCAAGACTACCCAGTAGCATGGAGCCAATAGGAGAATGGCTCCTGGGTAGAAGATATTATAAATTCGTATGTATGCATGTACCTATGTATATGTATTTATGTATATGCACACTTGTCCGGGCAGTGTATGGCTCTCTCTTCTCTGAGATGGTTGACCCCAGAGGCTTCTCTGTGAATTCGATACCTCAGGAATAGACTAACAATAACCCGTGGCATTGAATTAACAGAAAAGCCAGTGGGTTCTACCTAGCTACGGGTTTTCCACATTTTTCCACTATTTATCACTTCTTTAACGGATTCAATACTTTATCGTTCACTTTTTTTATTAGAATATCTTCTAAGGGCATACATATGTATGTATAAATATGTATTTATCAATTGGGAAAGATGGTTGACCCCAGAGGCTTCTCTGTTACTGGCGCTCAACAGGAATAGACCAACATTAACCCGTAGGATGGCAGTAAGCAGAAAAAGCCACTGGGTTCTAGCTAAGGATTTTCCGCACATTTCCTTTGAATAAATAACGCCGATCTCTTGTTTTATGGTGACACTAAATAACTTTTGTTTTATTGTTTTATTCACTCTTTTTATTAATCAATATTTATCTACTGAGAGCCTGCCTGAGGCGCGTCTTGAAATCGCGGAGTCAAACTTGGAACTGATTTACTGTCGTCGCTGGGGGCCGTGCATTTATAGGCAATCGCTGGCCAGCGGATGGCTGCGACTCCTGCGACAAGGCCTATGTGCCTCTGCTGCTGCTGTCTCGGAGGCGGAAGGATGCATGGCAACAAAGGTCACATGGCCATATAGTAAATAGTTGCATTTATGGGTATCGGAGCGTGTATTAAGCTGATGGAAAATGCGGTCAAAAAGCAGCTTAAGAAAAGGGGGGACGTTGCATGCCACCCTGTGGTAACAGCTGCCAGAAGGAGGAGTCGATACAGTTGCACATTTGGAAATAATTACAATTATTATCGCGCGGAAGCAGCAGCCTGCAGCATGCAGCGTGTCCCCCACCCCTCGCAGCCGCCTTATTAGCTTATTAGCTAATTAGACGCTTGGTCATCCGTGAGTGCCCCCACCCCCATATGTGTACATACGAGTATGTATGACCAATGAAAATGGTGCAGGAGCCCATTGGAACTCCCACCCTAACAAAGTGACACCTGCAAGGGTGGCATCCGCAGCATTCCTTACTGGAATTCTGCACCCTGGTCCTCATCCGCCCATTGGTAGGCATCCAAAGGCATTTTGTCCACGGCTCCTTCACCCAATGAGAATGCAGGGGGGCCCCCCTTGACCCCCATTGACCCCCATCCACCCCATTCACGCCACTTAGAACCCCCAGCCACCTTACTAATTATTAGCTAATTACTCGCCTTGCCATCCATCAATGCATCATCAATCCCTTATGCTGCAGCCACCCATTGGGCCACTTCTGCAGGGGTGGCATCCGTCTGAATCCGCTGCACGGCACAGCGATTGAGTGTAAACACTCTTGTGCCACCAAATGTTGACAGCAATCAGTTTTAAATTAGACTCCGAGGTTTCAAGAAGTGACATCAGCAATTAACTAAAATATTGTTTAGTAAAAAGAGTGAACAATAAAACATTTAAACCATAAAACAAAAGATCGACGTTATTTATTCAAAGGAAATATGTGGAAAACCCATAGCTAGGACCCAGTGGCTTTATCTGCTTACTGCCAACCTACGGGTTAATGTTGGTCTATTCCTGTAGAATGGCAGTAGCAGAGAAGCCCCTGGGGACAACCATCTTTCCCAATTGATAAATACATATAGCCATAGCCAGAACCCAGTAGCTTTTACGCTTATCTCATGCCACCTAACAATGTTGGTCCACTATCGGTGCATGGAAGAAGCGTATACGCTGCTGTGGCCAACCATCTTCACTGGCATTCCCTGCTCAAATCTCAAATCGCAAATCGTAAATTACTTCCCAAAAGTAATCTCCAATGATATTTTGAATAGCATTCATTATTCAACATAGGCAAAGTGAGTACAAAGTGTGAATGCTTTTAATCTTTTACATAAGTACCATATACATATGTATGTATGTATGTACATATGTATGTTAAAGAGTATACGAGTATACATATCAGAGATCTTCAGCGGTCCACCGCAGCTCGTAGTGTACCGCCTTCGTACACGCACTGGAGTTCGTGCAAGCGAGAAAGCGCGTATTTTGTCTCTTTGTAAAAAACTTCGCTCCCTACAAAACAGAATTGTGTGAGCGTTACACATCTTAGCGTTTGTATTGTCTTTGGATATACATATATATATATACATACATACATATGTAGTTTGCATATAGTTTTAGTTTTCATTTTGTTTTATTTTCGTGCAACTTTACGATAAACTTATTTAACTCATTTGGCTGTAATTGTTAACTTTTGTTAATTGCCAATTGGCTGCGTGTTTTTATCCTCGTTTTTTATACCCATTTTTTTGCCGTGCCGTGTTTTTCCGTGAGAAAACAAAGAGTTTGATTATGAAATTCCCAAATGTGCGCCATAATTCAGTCCAATCTTATTTACACTTCATAAATATTATAGTATTATTATTCCAAAAGAGAAAAACATTTGCCAGCTAATGATAATTGGAATTTGGTTTTGCCTAGTGAAAATTTAAGTATTTATGCTGTGTGTGTGCGCTTTTGTTTTGGAAATGTTGTGTACCCTCCAAAAAGGGTATCAAGATTTCGAGCAGATTCATGGACGAGAAAAAGCGTGTCCAAAATATGGAATTCTATGGAAATCCTCGACGAAAAATATCAAAATGTTCCTCCATATTCGAAAATTGACCAATGAAAATATGTGTAGATTATAGATTCTATAGATTATTGATGCTAACAGATTTATGTATATAGAGTATCTATTGCTTCGGTATCTGTACACATATCGGGGCTGCCATAATCCTCACATAATCGCTGAAATACTGAATACTGAATACAGATGTATTTTGTTTTTGTTTTCCTTTTTGCAGAACAAATTTGGCAAAGCAATGCAAATGCTTTTCTATTGGCATTTATCCACATCCCATGTATCCGTGTAATCAAATGAAATGAAAATATTTATTGACTTTCTGCTGGTGTTGTTTACCTTAAAGGGAAAATCACACACACACACACACACACAGACACAGGAGAAAATCAATTTTCTTCTGAAAACAAAAACTAATTAAAAATATATTTCTAAGCGGAGAAACGAAACGAAATGAAATGAAATGAAAAGAGAGTTTGTTCAATTGTGCAAATAATTTTTCGGGGCAAAGGAAAGGCAATTTTGCCTTTTCTAACTGAATTTTCACTCCATTTTCCTTCATTTTCCTGCTTGAACAGAAAGATAATTGCATAAGCACAAATAAAATGCACGGGTTTGGGTTTTTTTTCTGTTTTGGCCCAACTTTGAAGAAGTTCAACAAAAAACAAGAATCTAAACAGGAACGAAGGGCCGGACCAAAATCAACAAAAAAGAGCGAAAATGTGAGAAAAACAATTTGCGCATATTTACACATCACAAATATGAGAGAAGGCGAAGACAATTACAATTTTGAGCGGAATTTGCCTTAAATTTTGTTTTGCTTTCAACTCAAACAAGAGCCAGCCACGCCTTGCCTCTGGTACGCCTCTTTTATGAGCAAACATTTAGCACACAATTTGATTTTGGCTCAGACAATGGGATGGAATGGCTGGGATGGCTGCCGCATATCGTATCGCTTCTCCTCTTCCTTTCGGCGCTCTTTTTGTTTTGTGCTCTCAATGATGTCTAGCCTTTTTTTATACGATGTCTAGCCTGTGATGCTAATGAAATGAAAGCCGCTTATGGCGCTGAAAACTGGCTTGCCTCAAGGATAAGGACAGCAGGCAGCAGGCGGTGGAAGGCGGTAACTGAAACAAAACATTCGATTCAATTTGATGCTGCAACAACAGAGCTGGGGATTAGGGATAACCAGCGATTAGGCTAGGATGCTACTAAGTTTATTCTCATAAATCATAAATATTAAAGCCTAATAATTTCCTCTCTCATTTCAGGTGAGTTTTCTTCACTACACAATCCATGTATGGCAACATTTTCCATCCCATCCAATAACTGTGAGTAAAATAATGATTTTCTGGCAGAAATCGAGCATCTAAAGATCTCTGTCATCTCTAGGCCTAATCCGTTCGTTGCCATCCCTCACGCTGCCATCTCTAGGCTCAGAATTCAATGGCGTCAACGGTTGGTGGCAAAACTGCGGTCGAAATTAAAAAGGAATTTCACCAAATTGCTATCGCAGCCGCATGAACAAAAGGGGTGGGGTGGGGTGGTGGCGAGGTGGCAGGGACAGGAGAGAGGGGAATGGAAAAGTGAAGCGTTTGCGTGGCTTTTGCTTTTGCGGTTTATTTGGGCAAAGTGCCAGACCAAAGAGCAGGACGAAACGGAAAAGGGAGGGAGGGAAGCGGGGAGAGCCCTGGTCAAACAGTTGCTTCCTCAATCAGTAGGCAAAAAGGCGGGGTAGTGGGGGTGGGGGTTGGGGCAGGGATGAGCCATCTCTCTGGTGTCGTCGTCGTCTGGTGTGGTCAGGCGACAGTTTAATTGGGTTAGCAACGTCAACGGCCTCTGTCCATTGCACTGGATCATTGCCACTGACGTGGGCGTGAATCCGCCAATTGCTCACACGTTGCCCTCTCACACCCACCCCCACCCCCTCTTCTACTCTCTACCACCTCCAGTTCAATCGATTTCCCAACGCTTTTGGAATATTTTGTAATTAAACGCAAATTCTGAAACTCCAGCTCTTCCACCTACACATGTGTATCCTATATACTCTCTCCCTCTCTCTCCCAGAGGGGGGTGGGGGTGGGGGTCTGGTCTCATCAAATTAAGCACTTTAGCGGGGGCGTGGTTATTCCGCCTGCCTATCTAGTGGAGATTGTTGTTTGTGTCTGCGGACAACATCGATTGTTGCTTCTGGTGTCGTTCCCGTTCCCCCAACTCTCCCGGCTCCCCCGACTAATTAATGACACTTGAATGGATGATTTTACCTGTACCTGCCACCCACCGCCCCCACCGCCCACTTAGCCTTCTCCTCTTTCATATGGGATATATTTCGGGAGGATTAATATCTGTTTTTGGAGTGGTTCCCGGAATAATTTCTTGAATTTATGAACTAAGTAGAGTGATTTTCTGTTCAAGTTCCAACAGAAGCGATTCAAGTCTCAAAGATATCTTATCTATAACCACCTGCTGTCTGTATTCCTGTTCGCCTTTCCCTGAATGAAGTCCACTCGTGTCTCTACCCTCCTTCCCCCCGCAACATTCAGTTTTTATTCCAGGTAATTATACAAATTCCCTTGTTTGTTGGACCAAATTGTTGAAAAACATTTCATTCGAACCCCCTTGCACCCCCTGCCGAACCCACGTGCCAGGCTCGTCCTCGAGGGGCGGATAAGTGCTATTATTTGTTATTTGGTAAATGCAACAAATGCCACATCGACGCAAACACACACACACACACACTAAAACCAGGGATCCCACAGACCCAACCAGGCAGGTCATGCCCCTGCCCCTGCTCCTGCCCTGTGTGTCCCGCAGAACCACAATGACAACAACAAATTGCAAGAGCTGCCAGGACGCAGGACATGGAAGGGGGGGGCGTGCAGGCGTGGCATCATAATTAATTCAAATTTAAATTTCCTTTTGGCGCATTTTTGCACGCGCCATTTTACATGGCCAGCGCACAAGAGGCGGCGGCGGGGGCGGGGGCGGGAGCGTTGGCGGCATGCCACGCCCACATGTGTGTGTGTGTGGGTGTGTGGTGTGGGGAGGGTGTTGCTGAGGGTTCCAGCATAATAAACTGTTTAAATATTTAGTTGAAACGAGTTTTGAATACTCGCTTTTTTGTGCGCTTTAACCAGCTGCCAGAGCGGTCAACGCGTCGGGGTTGAAGGGAGGCTATGCTGTGAGGTTGTGAGATAAGGTCAAAGGTCCCTAAAAAGATGGTCTGTATGTCCGCTTCCGATATCGACTTTTGGGCACCACCAAAAAGGCGAAAGGAGAAAGAGGACGTGCAGGTGTCCTGGACCATACATAAAGCAGTTTCTCCTGCTTTAAAGTATAGAAATACTAACAGTACTTATATAATATATGTACATATGTATATACTTCATGGAGTCGTTTGGCTTTCATTGAGATTACAAATTTGTATTCAGTTGAGTTTTTCTTGTCTCTGACAAACTCAAGATGGAAACTAATTTTCAGCTCTTGAGAAATATGGTTTCTGTCTCTTCTGCACCCTGTGTTTCATTATACATCTTTTAGGCATAGTTTTCACTAACTGCTGCACATGGTTTTCCATTTCGTGTTCACTTTCCAAATGCCGAAGCAGAAAAAGCACAAACCAGCAGGAATATTCAACGGACAACTCAGTGAATTGCCTGCGACTGTCAGATACCCTACAGAGAGTGGGAGTACTGACACTAAACCAAGTGCTTTAGCTATGTTAGATAGCTGGAAATGTATCTAATTCGACTCAGATTCTGATGTATCTCTAGCCTCCTCTATCCTCTTCCATTAGAGGCTACACAAAATAATATTCAACATTTACACGTACATATTTCCTTGCGCAATTAATGCAGTGGGCAGATGACAAGGGGGGTTTCAGGGGGCTGCCGCCTGTCATTTGTCTGAGTGCTGCGGCATGCGCTCTCCTGCAGCATCATGGACAAGGTGCGAAATGTGGCACGCATCGTGTGGCTGTGGCAAACCTGTCTAGACGGAATCGCTGCGTGTCCCCCCAAGTCTAATGCATTTTCTTTACACATTTATGAACAGCTGCCCGTTTGACCCTGCGGCCACAAATTGCACAAGTCGCAGGAGTCGCAGGAGCCGCAGGCTGAAAAGAGAAACTAATTTCTCTATCAAAAGGCAGCGCGGTCTTTAACCATTGGCCATGATGGCTCCTAACATAAAGAGGTGTTAGAAGGTATTAGAGATGCATTTGAGAACTGCGAAGATTGTGAATAACAGACTTTTGGGCTTCAACTTCAAATATCTTTTATTCTTTAGCATAAGATTTGAGATTCAAGTTTAAGTTTAATTTTAAGTGGAATTTTCTTTAGATATTATTTCCATAAACTTTTTATTAATTTGATCTTTATATTTGTACATTTTTACCATTTCTTTTTGCTTATATCTTATCCTCCATAATATCATCCCATCTTTTATTTAATTAACTTTTCTTCATGTTCTTTCATATCACTTTAACTTACAAATATAACAAAAGAAATAAACATTCAAGTCTTCTAATACAAAGGGTTTCGCTTCGCCTAGACACTAACAATATTATCTTTACTCTGAATATTTTCGCTATGGAACATTCGGAAATGTTGTTGCCTCGAAAAGTTGCCCAAACAACCGCCAATCAGTCAAGTCAGCCAGACAGACTGAGAGACAGTCTCTTCTCTCCTTCCATCTATTCCATGGCAACCAGATGCAACCAACTCCGGGCCTTGGTCCTAGTCTTCTAACTGGGTCGAGAGCGGCGGTCTGGTGGGGTTGGGTTGGGTGGCTTTTGGCTTAAAAGGCTTTTAGGTTTACGTAAAATGCATTTCGCCAGCAAATGACGCGTGCCTTTGACTGACAGCCATTGTTGTTGCAGTTGCAGTTGCTGTTGCGGTGGCAGGGCTGCGGATGAGGATGAGAATGGTGATGGCTTGCTGGCTGCTGGCTGACAGCCTGCAAAACCCTAATTGAAATAGAGCTGAAGAATGGAGTTTCCTGGTGCTGCCGGCAGCGTAATTACAAAACGAGCAATGGAAATATTTGTAAAACTGAAATTGGAAGAGCTCGTGATAAATGTCTTATTCTCGGCCCTAGTGACTGCCGTCAAACACCATGCCGAGGTCCGTCTTGAAGATCTCCAGGCTGGAGGTGTCGTCAGCCTCGACCCTCACTATCCAGGACTGTTCGTCCGGCTGCTGGGCACACTTGATCACCTGCCGGCCATCGGAGAGGAAGCTCAGGAAACTGGGATACTCGATCAGGACAATGTTGCCCTGGGACTGGGCCACTTCCACAATCCGTTGCAGGTAGCGCATGCAGACCCATTTCTGGAAGAGTGGAAATCAGAGTGGAACCAATCCGGTGGGGCGGTGGGGGAGGCTCTTACCGGATCCCTGGGTCCACGCGCATAGATATCGTTCATGTAGCTGGCTGTGATGAGCTGCCAGGAGACGAAATCTGCCAACTATGTAAAAGGGAAATTTACTATTCCATCAGACCCAAAAACCCCATGGCATACCCTGTCCAAGTGGCTGATGATCAGCACCGACTGCTGGGCCCTGCTGCTCAGCGCCAGCTGAAAGGACACCATGAGCAAGCTCTGGATATTGTGATCGGATTGGCTCCAGTAAATGTTCCTGTTGTCGCCAGTCATTCGGATGGTGGTGCGCACATTGCGCAAATCGCAATCAAGCTCCTGCCAGAGGAAAAATTGATGGAAAATCTAGTCTTGGTGGAAATCTGGTAGAATCATTTACCCCCGGGCCTTGGGCGTTTGGCACCAGGAACCACACCGTGTACTCCTTCATGGTTATGTACTCGAATATGCGGCGCACATGGTCGAAGATCTGCAGCACGAACTCGCGCTCCGAGCCGCGCACAGCCTCGTTGAGCGTGACACAGGACTTGGCCAATTTGCACACCAGATCCCCCTCCTTCAGCTGCTGGCGATCGAAGAGCTTGGCAAAGGTCTCAAACGGATTGTCGGCGGTCCTGAAAACGTATCAAGGATGAAATGCCAAGGAACTTGTGCGATTTCAGAGACCCACTGGAAGTTTTTGTAGCTGTTGACGTCTGCCTGGATGATCCGAAGCCAGTTGCCGGCGCACTTGTGCTGCAGATCCCACAGATGGATGGCCGAGTACGGGGCCGCATCGAAGAACAGGGCGTGGAACTCGTCCAAGGCGCAATTGAGCCTCTCGCCGCCATTCACCGTATAGCTGACCCAGTTCAGGCATCGGGGGTCATCGAATCGCCGCTCGACCACCACCTCCTTTGCGACCTCGATGGCTTTCTTCTGGCGGCGTGCCTCGCGCCGCATCTTCCGCTCCTCGGCACGCCGTTTTGCCTGCTCCGAAGTCGACGGCTCCAGGTCCAAATCGCTTTCGCCATCCTCCTCCTCCGGCGGTGCTCCAATCTGCAACAGCTGGAAGCGCAGGGAAACGCTGCCGTGTCCCACCTTCAGCAGCGGCAGTTGTTGCAAGCTCTCGTCATCCGGAAAGGTCAGAGTGCACAGCAGCTGTATGGCCTGGGCCACAGGTGTTGCGGCAACAGTGGCGTCGCCCTCCTGCTGCCTGGCCCTCGCCAAGTACAGCAGCACATGCACGTTGTCCGACTGGGGGAACGACACGCTCACATTCTTGCAGCCCAGGCAGTCTTTGATGTTGAGCTACGGGGTGGGGGCAGGGGCGGGGTTAGACAATATTCGAGGGGGCAGTACTCCCACTTACCGATTGAAAGCGCATGACATTATTGCCATTATCCTCGTCCATGTTTTTAGGCGGAAAACAAACAATAAATGCAAATTGGAACAACTTTTGCGGCGAGCTTTAGTCCACACGTGGCACGCGGTATCGATAAAGAGTATCGGTATCGATACTTTCGGCACTTAAACGAGGACTGGGGACCCCACCTATTGTTGTAACTGTTTTTTGACTAATTTTTCTCATTCTCCTTTTCCTACTGGTTCTGGTTCCGCTTTTAGCCTTAAATTTATGAATCAGATCAACAGTCAGATTGATTATAAGCCCGAACCAGTTCCATGGGCGGGGAAGTGAACCGTTAAATTGGGTCTTTGGACTCCTCCTGCCTCCCAGAGAAAATGCAACAATTAGTCCAAAGTAACCATAAAAATTGAGGCAACTTTTTGTTGACCAGAAAATTGTGATTTTCTTTTAATTTTTACGACATTTTCGACAGAGTTTCTTTATGACTCCTTGAAAAGGGAGCGAAAAAAGAAGAGAGAAAGAGGGGAGAAGGAGAAAACGGGAACGGAACATTTGGTTATCGCTGCTTTTGATGATGTCCCTCTTTCTCCCCCCCTCTTCCCTTTCCTCTTTCACATTGCTGGTACTTTTTTCTGTTTTCCTTACTGATTTTTATGCTCTTTTTGCATTTTTTAATGATGATTGCCATTTTTTTTTTGTGGCTCTTTTAATGTCTTTTTTTTGGTGCTTTCTGGGGATGGAATTTATGATCTCTCTGGGGTTTAATGATCTCCGATTCGAAGGGACCACACGTCACGTCACGCATTTAATGGCGATTTAATAACCGAACCGCAATGATCGCCAAATAATAATGCATTATGGCTGATCAGTGTGCCAGAGACAGTGTTTAAGCCGGCTAATGTGGCATAGATTCACAAGGAGAAGAGATGGCATGGCAGCTCGTAAAGCTAACGAAATTATGGCAATTTAACGGACAATTGCGATCCATCCGCGATTCCATGGACCATGGAAATGGCCAGCAATTAGATGGCTGCCACAGAACAGAACAGAACAGAAGAGCCTTGGGGCAGGCAGGCAGGCGGACGGCAGACGGCAGAGCCACGTCCTGGCTCCAGTAGTCGTTGAGACTTTATCGCGCACATAAATTTCCACAGATAAAAGCGCGAAGAAATGCACTGGTTCATGCTGCATGCTACATGCTACATGCTCCATGGCTGGTTACATGTCCACACAAACACACACACACACACACACATCGGCAGAGCCTGGGGAATGTCCAGAAATTATAGCAATTTGCTTGTCAAATTGTTGCCGACTTGGCCAATAAATCGTGGGCTTTATGGGCCGCTTTGCCGTCGCCCGGTGATCGCGATAGAGTTGTTTTAGAAATAAGTTGCCCCAAAAGGTGGAGTACACCTCCTCCTCCTAAAGGGGGGGCTCTGACTCTCTTTAGTGGTTCGTAAACTTGTAAAATGTGCAATTTTGTCGGCCGGCTTTTACTTAAGTCGATCGCCTCGCCGCATTCGTTGTTCGCTTTATTTCTTTTCGCTAATTTAATGATCATCATCGATAGGTTACCAATTGAATAGTTGAAAGGAGCTGTGTCTGTGGGGGATCGCAGCTACGAACTGATTGAAATATTGTTATTTGTGATTTACGATGCGGTGGAAGGTGGATGCTCAGGTGGAATTCCATACAAAATGGAACACTTTTATCGAAGATCTTAACCAGAAGTTTACTATCTATCCGAAGGTTAATTCTTTTGCATTTTAAAGCTGCCACACGAATCGATATTCAATGCCAGCAAAGGATTACATTCCACTCCCTGCGATGTGCACCTAATTCCAGCACTGTACAGCACAGCACAGCCACCATTATGCCAGCGATGTTGCCCCCATTAGCATGCAACAACCACCTAAACATACTCCTACCCCGCTCTACCGCTGTCCGCCATTCCGCCGTGCATTCTCCATGCGGATGCGAATTCTGGCCAGGCCTCGCATCTGAAATTACCAAACATTTTTATTGTCTCGCTGTTTTCGGGGCAAAGCCTGCACCTGCTGCTGTTGCTGCCGCTTCATGTGGCTCCTGTTGGCTTTGGCTGGGGCATGCCAGAAGCTGCTGCTTCTCCCTCCAAGCTGCCGAATCTCTCTCTGTCTCTCTGGCTCGCTCGTAATTCGAAATGTTTACGGTACATTTAATTTCATTTGGATTATTACAATATGCTTTAGGAGGAGCCTCGATTCGACTGACTCTCTCTCCCTCTCTCACTCAATGCTCCATTTGGCAAGCCAAACAATGAGCCATGAAAGGGGGCGGGGGAGGATAGGCATGCCCCACCCCACCCCCGTCCGCTCCGCTCGGGGCAGGTGTACCGTACAGCATGCGGACATATTTCATTGTTGTTGCCAAAGTGTAATTGCGAATTCCAGACAAATGTGAAATTTGAATTTACAAGTTTAACTTTTCTTGTGGAATCATTTGTTTGGATGGGAACAATCTCGTTGCTGTTGCTGTTGTTGTAACAGTGGCAGTGTGGCTGTGTGGCAGTGGCTGTGTGGCAGTGTGGCTGCTCCCTTTGTGTGCTCCTTTTCGACTCAAGTGTGCAGTTGGCAATTCTCGACTTAGTTCATTTGTTCCATTTCAACGCTTGCCTACTGGGAAAGGGGGCGGGATGGAGGAGGAGGCGGGAAATAGGATGCTTGGAGGACGACTTATGTGTGTGGAGGACTCTGGAGGGGTCTGAATCTTACATCTTGCCGGAGCACATAAACAAATGTACTCGTTTCGTGTGGGTGGTGCTCCCTTCCTCCCCTTTCCTTTCCTTTCTTGCTCCTTCGATTGTGCCAGCAGTGCTCTCCCACTCTTCCTCTCTCGTTTTCTCTCTCGCTCTCTTAATATCCACGTTAGGTTCGTCACAGCGGCACATAATGGCAACCGTTGCCATATTTCCGGCATTTTAATACCCTGGATTTGGGCAGGAGTAACGGACAGAAGAGAGAACTTGGAAATGCATGAAGAACAGCAGATGGAATCCAAGCTTTGCACTTTGCACTAGAAATTATCATCTGATTTCTCCTTGTAAGAATAACTAACTCCTCTGTAAACTCCTTAGGGCAGCAGAGGATATACACATGTACATATGTGCCTATATTCTAGTCCAAATTCTAGTCTACTCTCATTCCTATCAATCGCTCTTGTTTTGTGTGTATTGTGGAGTGCTTTCATCTTCTCGTGGTCTCTGTGAATGCAACATCTTCTCCTGCTTTGTGGGTGCGCGTGGCATCTCATCTGCGAGTCAGGCAGGACCTTGCCACAGAGCACTGCCACTGCGAGCTGATGTTTGCCATGGAGCAGCGAGCGATGTACGAGATTCGTGGGGATTGCCATTGTAGGTACACATCCTTTCGGTATCCTTTCCGCACTGCACTGCACTGCACTCCTTGTTCGCCGCATTCTTGTTTGGCTTTTGTACATTTGCTCGGCTTTTTGTAAGCTCCATGGGGAGGCGGGTGGCTGGAGGCTTCTTTGGTGCTCTGGTGCTCCTTTTGTGCTCGAGCGTTGTGCCGAAAAAGTTGCATTTCACGTCTTGTTGGACATCGGACTAGCAATCGCAAACGCTCAGGGTGGGGGTGGGGGTCGGGATCGTAGACCAGGGGACTCCTCTCCCCTAGTCCTGGTCCTGGTACTGGGTCTCAAGGAGTCTCTTCTCTCAATTCTTCCGTTTTGCTTGGCTTCATCATATTTTCCAGCTCCTGCTCTTCAGGAGGCAAAAATGGTACCCAAAAGTGGTGCGTTCCGGTTTGCCGGATAAAACACAGTGCCACGCCCACGGCGCCTACACACACACACGCACACACACACGCACATGCACGCACGCACACACAAATACAATTAGAGACTTGGTTTGTTGGTTCAACTTGTTTGCTTACATTCAACTTTATTTCACTTCTGCTGCGATAGTTCCTTTCTTCCAGCAATTCCCCCACTTCCAGCCCCCCCACCGCCCCCCTGCTGCTGCTGCTGCTCCACATATACAGATGTATGAATGTAGATGTGTAAAGTTTTTGTCCAACTTCTGTTTCTCGTTGCAGTCGGATTGGAGTCGGAGACGGAGTCATCGTCATTGTGTTTTTTGAGGGGGGCATGCCATAGTCCTGGCTAAAGGCTGAAGGCTGAAAGCTGGTGGAGGCGAGGGCGAGGGCGAGGTGAGGCGCCTTAACTTAATTCTGCTCGGATTTCTATGCATCTCTCTTTGCGCTGTTTGCTTAAATGTTGTATAATTCACTGATTTCTCTGTGGTTTTATGCCATTGTTGAATTTTTGTTGATGCTGCTGCGGCTGCTGCTGCGGCTGCGGCTGTTGCTGCTTCTCTGTGGCAAGACTTGTGTGATTATGTTGCATATGAGGAATTGTTCATTTGGCGAACACTTTGCGGCAATCCTTTGCGGCAAGTCCCTAAGTGCAAGTCTTAAATTGAATAATTAGAGAGATTACAGAATGAATAGAGATGGAAGCGAAGCTTTTGGTAGCTGGTTCTTTCGGGGAGTCGTAGGTGTGGATCAAGAGAGTCGAAGAGGATTTTTTTTGCTTTTTTATGAAACCAAGATTGCATATCTTCAAATTATATATCATTTATATCCGTATCAAAGTATTCTCGCTTGATCTACGCGATTGAAATAGAATTACCATCTAGGGGATGATGGAAATAAAAGCCCTTTAGTGCATTTTCCTTCCAAGGCAAGTTCATTTCCCAGCACTGCATCCCCCTAGGCCTCAGGCCCAGATCTGCTCCAGTTCTTCGGTAAATGGCAATAAAATAACCCAAAATACATTTCCCAAAACCCTCAAGTGGAGCCAGTACCAGTGCCAGTACCAGGTCCCATTTCCATGTCCAGTCCGCCCCGAAGGAGGGAAACGCACACAGGGAACATTGTAAATTGTTGTCCGAAAATTTATTGGCAGCACTTATCAGATTCACTCATAAATCTGCAAAAAAAGCCCCGTCTCCAAATCCCCTCCCCCTCCTCTCCCCCGCTCTCTCCCAATCCCTCGCTGGCTGCGTGGGTGAACTGCTGTCTCTTTTTTGGATGGGTGGCATGTGCGAGACATTTATTTGCATGCTCTCTCTCTCTCGCTCTGTCTCTATCTCTCTCTCACTCTGTGGTGCTCCATTTCGGTCGCACAATCCACAAATTAACATGACATTTTTACAAGCCCAAACATGTGTACACATGGGTCCAGTCCCAGTCCCCTCCCCTGCCCTCCCGAACCACTCGAACCACTCGGAATTAATAGCCAGCAAAGCAGCAGGCAAATGTAAGCTCATTGAATGGACCAAACATACCGACAGACACAGGGGGGGACACACACACGGACAGACGACACACAGAACGTACAGTTTCGGACGTGGCCAAAAAAGTCAAACAGGGCCACAGCCACAGAGTGAGAGAGAGAGAGAGAGAGAGCGAACAGGTTGGAATTTTATGCATCCATAAATTTAATTACTCAAAGGCTCCAAAATGTGCAAAACAAAAAGCCATTAGCCATGGCATCGGATCGCTCATCCTGCCTCATGTGCCTCGCCATGTGCACTCTTCAGGACTCTGTGTGTGTATGTGGTGGGGTGGGGTGGGGATGTTCGATAATCTGGGCCAAGTGATGTGCATATTGCAGCAGGTCCTTTCATTGACAGGCAGACGACGAGTCTATCAAGCCCAAGGAAGGAGTAGAGCAAAAATCATGACAAAACATTTGCCCAACGAGTTTTCATTTTCTTTCCCTTTGTTTCCTTTCTTGTCTCGGTTTTTCTTTTCCATTTTTTTTGTCGGTTTGGGTTCCACTTGAATGCGAATGACGAGAGGACGTCAGAGGATGATGATGAAGTTATCAGCAAAAACAAGCCAAAAGTTGGCACAGTTTCAAAAAGTTGGCCCACATTCAGGACAGCACAGGACTCAGAGCGACAAAGACAGGATCACAGGGGCCACATCGGGCGCTTCAACAATCCGCAAAGCAGTTGGCATGGCAAATTCCAAAAACATGACAAAAACTAGGCTCACAGACGGAGAGAGACAGAGAGACAGAGAGGAAGAGAGGAGGAGAGGAGGAGAGACATATTCCTAAATAGAGAAGGACTCTCGTCCTGACTGGACCCTCCTCTGTCAATATGGCCAGGAGTGACAGTGCAACAACATTTGACAATTGCAACAAACGACAACTTAAAACTCATGTTCATTGTATTACTCGCCACATGACATGGCTGGAGGGAGGGGAGGTGCGGTAAAGCAAGGGCTGTGGCACGAGTATGCAAATATGTGTATGTGTATGTGGATGCCACAAGTTTGCTTTTTGTGAGATCACAAAACACAGCATTTCTAACAATGTCTAACAAACTAATCGATTGGGCATTTACATGTGCATTTATCAATTTTAATTGATATTTATAAACTTAGGTCTGGTTGAGGTATTGATGGATTCCTTGGCAAACATTAAATGCAGTTTAAATACCTCTAAATTATCAGTCAAAGGAGTTTAAGGACAGTCTCTGGGAGCCAATAGACATAAACACAAACGCACAGAGCGTTTGCCACTAGAGCGCCCTCTGTCTCTCTCTCTTTTTCAGTCAGGAAGTCTGTAAAATTCCTGACCGAAAACACCGAGCTGAACATTTTGTATGGCGTGACACATCTAAGTGTTTAGCTTTTGAGCTCTTCCAGTTTTACAGGAAATACTACAAAATACCAGAAGAAGAAAATGCTTGCATTCTCTGCGTGCTTTTCTGGCACCTAGTCTTCTGGCTTTTCAACGGAAATTATACATAATGTTTGGAAAATGTAGTTGGCTTAGCCTATTTTACCGGGCTAATACTCGTAACTGCAGATGGAAAGTGTTTCTGGCACCCGCACCACACTGATGGACAGACGGACAGAGAGACACACTGCATGAGTGCGAGCGAGTGAAGGCTTTCAGTCGTTCTGCTCGTTTCCGGATTTGGACAATAATATGACGTATATGACGTATGTACTCGGTTGTTGAGGCCAACAAAAAGTTTGCCCGCAAAATAACAGAGAATAAACTAAGAAATTGGGTATTGTACAAAATACATACATTTCCAGAAGTTGGGGAGGAGAGGAGAGTATCTGGTTGAGGGTTGGGGGTCTGTTCTGTTCTGTTGGTGCAAGTGCAACCTTTCAAGCGTAAATTGCATATTGTGCAGAAAGTGTTCCCAAGGGAAAAGATGTGCATATGGGTGGCGGGGGGATGTAGGGTGGATCAGAAGATGGGATGTACATGGGAATGCCATGGAATATGGAGCTTGGCGTGGTATGGTGGTATGGCGCATAAAAGGAATTAGGAATGCAATTTGAGGTTATGTTGGCAATGTGCACCCGTGGGGAGGGGGTGTGTGACCACATCTGTATGCGCATTTGTTTAGAACAGGGTGTGTTTGTGTGTGTCTGTGTGTGTGTGTGTGTGTCAGTTGGAACAACAGACAGTTGGACTGACAGTTGGACAGATGCTGGCGCTGGCGCTGGAGCTGGATGTTTGCTGCTCTACATAGTCTCTCGGAAGTTGGACCCGGCCAGTGGGACCCTGACAGTTGGATTTGGAGTCCTCCCCCCATCCCCTGACCCCACTCATCCCTTTGCCAAGATATTAATAGACGAAATTTGAGTATTGCTTCCGTCATGAATAAAATATGTGCATTGGTGTTCCACCCACCCACCCCCCTGCTCATAGTAAAACTTTCCCTGTAAACTTCTCATCCTCTCCCAGCGGCCTCATTGTCCTCTTCAGGGCAGGGCTCCTTCTCCAGGCTGCAAAACTTTTCAGAATGCCCATTCGGCGAGGCGAGTATTCAACGTCCAGACAGTTCAACTGTCCGACTGTCCGACTATTTTTGCGGCTTGGCTTGGGTTTTTCTCTCTATTTCTCTATTTATTTGTGCATCTTGTAATTTTATTGATGCTTTCTGCAAAATGCTAAAATGCTTTGCTTTCGCTTGCTGCAAGACCAAACATTTTAAGGGGGAATCCCCCTGAATGGAGGAGCAATGATCTGGCTCTGGCTCTGCTGTAATGGAAATGAAATCCCAGCAACCACATAAATACAATTCTTTGTAGACACAAAATTCTAATCAAGAATTTCTGAATATTAATCGAAAATGTTATTAGACTAAGCCTCAATCCCTTTCACACAGAGAGGTACAGTTGCCACATCAAAGGGAGACTCTGTTCAACACTGGAATTGCAATTTGCACAAAAATGAAACGAAATGAAATGAAACGAAATGAAAAGAAAACCACAAAACGAAACGAAATGCGGTAAAACGCAAAAACTTTTCCAGAATCAACTACTAAAAGATTTATGGTATCAAAATAGTGCCACATAAAATATTCACACCTTCGCCTTTCGCCTGGCTGCCAGAATCTAACGACTTCAGTGCTCAGGCTCCAGTCGCCATTCTCCATTCTCCGTGTGGGTGTGGACTGCAGGGCTGCGGTGGGTAGGGGGGGGTAAGGGTAAAGAAAGCCACACTGAGGACTGTGGACTGCGGACTGTGGGGCCGCAACCAACTGATGCCAGTGGCACGATAAAGCCATTGTTTATACAGGCAGCACGAGCAGGGGCAGGGGCAGAGGCAGGAGCTGGAGCAGAGGGTGCGGGGGTGGCATTGCATTTTGGGCCATAAGTTGGCAACATTTTTTATGCGTTAATCATGCGGTCAGCATAAATTTTTTATCGTCTTTGCGCCGATTCCTGGCGTTTGGCCTGGCGTTCTCTGTTGCCAATTTTGATGTCTGAAGGCCATAAATCAATGCGCTTAAAGTCGCAAAATGGAAAACTCCTATGGAAAAAGGCAGACTAAAAACGGAGTTCTCTTCTGATGAATATTTTCATTGATCAAGACATATAAACCATTTATTCCCATTCATTGTTCTATGTGTATATCTGTGTATATCTGTCTATATGCGTGTGTGTGTGTTGGATCCATTATTATTATTGTAATTGTAATTGTTGTTAGTTGTTGTTGTTAATGCTTGCGGAGGGGACTGTATAGGACAGGATGCACCATCTACGATGAACCAATCATTAGGTGAAACGAAACAAGTGGATTGTGATTGGGTGATCATCATTAGCGCCAGATCTTATTCAAGTTTTTGCCTGCAAAAAGGGAAAAAGTTAGCTAGAAGCTTGCCACACTAGGGGACACCTTGCCACTCACTAGAATTGAATGAATTGTTGCCCTTGTCCCGAAGCGAAAGCATAGCAGGCGAGCTGTGGAAAATGTGTGAAAATGGGGAAATGTCAATGTCGGGGGAAATGTCTCAATGTATTCCCGGACTCACTTTAGGCCATTCCGCGCATCCCGGTAGTTGTTGCTCATCATCGTGTCGTAGTGCGACTTCATGCGCTGCTGATTCTGCTGGGCCTGCTGCTGCTGCTGCTGCTGGTGGTGGTGGTGGTTCTGCTGGTGCTGCTGCTGCTGCTGCTGGTGGTGCATCTGATGCATCTGATGCTGCTGCAGCTGCTGGGAGGGACTCCCTCCGTACTGCCAGGTGCTGTTGTTGTTGCTGGCCATCGGTTGGCAATTGGCATTGCCGCAGCTCCAATTGCCAGCTGCTCCACCGCCGCCCGAGAGACGTCCCTCGTGCTGCATCTGCGGCATCTGGGTGAACTGTTGCATCGGCGGCATCTGCGACATCTGGGGCATACCACCCATCGGCTGCATGCCACCGATCGGCTGCATGCCCGACATGGGCTGGAGACCCGAGAGGACCGCATTCACGCCGGGAGCATCGATCGAACCCATCGCATTGCCCATCATCGGCATCATGGTCATGCTGTTCAGCGGCGTCACCGCTCCAATGGGCAGGTTCGAGGACATGGTCCCCAGGGGCATGGCGTTGCCCGGCGGCATCATGCCCAGGGGCAAGGACTGCACGCCGCTGCCCTGCATCGGATAGGACATCTGGCCCGTGGTCATGGGCGCCAGCTGCATCTGGGACTGGTTCAGGCCAATCGACGCCATGGACATGGGCATGCCACCGCCCTGTCCTTGGCCTTGACCCTGGGGGCCATTCTGCTGCATGCCCATTTGCCCGGACATGTTCATCATCTGCAACGAAGTTAGCACTGTTACACAACACTTGCAACGCTTGCAACACGCGGTGGCAACCGTACCTTATTGGCTTCCGCACTCATGCCAAAATCCGCTTCGTAGGGAACCGAACAGAAATTCATTTTTTTTTAATTTTAAAATAAAACTTTTTTCTTTAAAAGAAATCACAAAAAATTTTGAAAATAAATAAAATTCACTTTTTATAATTTTTTGTAGTTTTTGTCTAGAGATCTGAATCTTACGATGAACTGCCTACGACTGAGGATTTGGGAGTCTCGGGGCCCAAACCCCAACATTCCACATGACATTCCACAAAACGGACGTCCGTACGGCCTCCTATGATCGGGAAAACCAGTTGAAATTTAATAGAACTCTCGACTTGTGGCAGTAGGCGATGCGACAGAGTCTCCCCTCTCTCTGTCTCCCTTGGGCAAAGCGTGATCAGGCCACGCCCACATGGCTGGGCACTCCACTCCTCCCCAATCCACTCCAGTTGGCTTCATGCCATCCAGGGGCTACGCCGCCCCAGAACAATTAATTTTACCTCTGGCTCTGGCTTGTCATTTTATTGTTGGTGTATCTACATAAACAGGGTGCGGGGGAGGGGGTGGGGAGGGGCTCACGAAGGTGGAAGTGCCCGTGAGCTGTCGTGTCATTTATTCTCCAGCTACTAGGACAGTCTGGGAGCTGTCTTTGGCCATATCCTTTTGGCCATGGCGGTGGCGGTGGTGCAGTTGCCACACCATTTATGCCATTAAGTCATTAGCTTTGTTTAACAAATAACAAACTGTCAATGAGTTGATTAACGATGTTTTTCGCATGAACTGCAATTAGCCGTCTCCAACGTTCGCTCTCTCTGTCTCTCCCTCTGGCCTTCTTGTTCCCCCCACTGATAAATGGGTGTGATTTGGGCTTCCAGCATGGCAGAGAGCCAGGGTCTTGACTTGGTGGATTGTTAATGGGGGAGGGGAGGGGGGCACTCGTTATTGATGCGCCGCCAGCCCCTCCTAAACTGCCGTCACTTGGCAATTATTGTGTATTGTGCTTCAAGTCAATGGCATTTGCCACAGGCCACTGCCACAGCCACAGCCACAGCTATAGCCACTGCCACGGGTGGAAACACTCCATCACACCCTTAGTCGTGGTCGTAGTCCTGCTCGTAGTCATCATCATTGGCACCACTAACAAGGAGCAGCATGAGATGCCGTTGGAGAGTCATCGTCAACGCAATTACACCCGTTGACAAGTGTAATGTCAGCCAACTGTGGCCGCCATTCTCCCATTCCCATTCCCATTCCCATTGGCATCCCATCCGATACGACCATCGTGCCATCATCATCCTATCCGACTGACTGTCAGTTGCCTGCCGCTGACGTTGTCGATGTAGATGTGATGCGCTCCATCACTCACGCTACACGGCTACATGGCTACATGGCTACGTTCCCCCACTTGGCAACTCATTTTAGCCACTTGGTGACGCCTCGCCGTGGCTCATTTCGATCTTTGCACCAGGAGCGGAGTATGCGGCTAAGATTGGGGCCATAGATTTGAAGAGATTAAAGATTAAAGATGGAGAGAAGAGATGGACTGGAGTATATATAGGGGAAGAACAGCATTCGAGTCTTTGGGCAGATCTTTGGCGTGGATTTCTTGCATTCGTTCATCAGTGGAGCTTAACGTTGAGTCCGCTCCTGCTTTAAAATATTTACACTGTAATTATTATGCAAAATGCAGTTTACTCCATTATTTACGATACGGTGGCACTTTGTGAGGAGAGTTCCAAAAGGAGTGGTTAGGGTTGGAATAGAATTACTAAATACTGTACACTGCATACATAAATGGAACCTATATATCTCTCTCGCAGAGTGGAATCGCATTGTCTGTCCACAAAATATAAATTAGTTTGTTTGCGGTCGCTAATTGGCTTTCCCCGAAGTTAATTACGATGAAAATGTTGAAAATTCTGCAAATTGGACTTGTCAAAAACATTTTTGACATTTCCCGCCTGACCCTCTACGCCTCCCCCCCTACGCCCCCCAATCATTCGGCAGGAAATTAGTTTTACAAACTTTCGGCATTGGTTTTTGCATTTCGCTCTTGACTTTAAACTAAAATTCCAGCTCATTATTATTATTATTATTATTATTGTAATGGCGAGTGTTGCTGGTGTTAGTGGCAAATATTAGTCCTCGAACATCAAAATTAATTGAGGAAATGCCATTTATCAGTGGATTGGAATTCGGAATTCGGAATTGTGAATGGAGTGTTGATGTGGCATCAAATGGGACACACGGACATTTTCCAGGCTTAATTAAGTGCCAGGGTGTTAATGAATGCGTTGTTTTTAGACCATTGTTTAAAAGTTTGTGTGAATAAATATTCTAGTTGATTATTTTTGATTGAATTTGATTTGTTTTTCATAACGAAATATTTGTGTGTAAACTCTCATATTTGCTGATAAATTCCAGGATAGAGAGAGAGAGAGAGAGAGAGTTGGCGTGGCCTCTGAAAAAGTTGCATTTATACATTAAACAAATTTTAGTAAGTAATTGAATTGGTAGCCACTCTCTCTGCACAAACAAGCACGGGAAGGAGAAAGAGAAAGCTCTCCATTCGCTAATGAATATTCCAAAAAAATAGTGAGAAAGTCATATACTACTTAGTTGAAAATTAATAGTATTAGTAATAGTTTAATCACAAAAAATAAGAATAATCGAACGTACTTTTTATTAGGAATTACATTTTCAAATATCGACCTAATGCTCTTTTTCTGCCGCAAAAGTAAATCATAATTTAACAATTATTACATATTTCGTAGCTCTCTTTCCTGTCATTGTATTGCCCCGCTTAAGCACCTATTTGTACGCCCATAGGTGTGTTGTTATTGCTTGTATCCAAAACATAACTGTCACGCTCTCACACGTATAGCCAGCACCCGCCGCTGGGCACGCACACATCGATGTGCACCGTTATTGCATTGCAATGCATTGGACCGTCGCTTCACATTATCTTCTCAATTCCCTTTTGCTCTCCTTCTTTTCGTGGAGTTGATTTAGTCGCAAAGAACCTTTGCATGCATATGTATGTATGTATGTAGGTCCACTCATTCATAGCCAGCGCCATTGCAGATTTACTCTAAGAAATTTTAGAATTTACACAGAATATCCACAGCCAAGGAAACGCTGAATAAACTGGACACAACTTCAAGTTGATCTTTGAAAATGTTGCCTCGCGCAATTGATTGCTTCTACACTATTCTATATACATATGTATATGTATTCTATATTCTATATTTGACCTACATATAGTTTCACCTCTCGTGCATGAAATATACCTCGACATACTCCATGTACCCTTTGAGTACCGTGTACGAGGGAGCACTCACACTTTTTCGCACTCAGTGCAGGAGCTTGCTCAGTGGCAGCTTGCTTGGAGAAGGAGGAGGAGGTGGCAGCTTGCTTGGAGGAGGAGGAGGCGGAGCCGACTCCATGCTTATTAGGCGGCATCCATGGAACTGGCAACGGGCACGGGAACTGGGGGCAAAGTCTTTGATTTAACACCTAAAACAGAGCTGCAAAACAAAGGCGCCTCATTAATTAGGGATGTTAAGATGATGGAAACTAATCTGCTAAAAGCACGCTCCTCTCTCGCTGCCGTGCCTCAACTTGCATACACACATACACATGTACATGGGTACCACCTCTCTATCAGACTCTGGCTTCCTTCAGGCAAGTAATTTGTCTGTCAGGATCAACGGCAAAGCCTCTGCAGGAGAACGAGAAGGAGGAGGGGGAGGAGGAGGAGCCATGGGGCGTGCCATTGTTTGGCACTGGTTCATATGCGCTTAATGCACTTGGAAGCCCAGGCTTCACCTTCGGCAGTGTTGCACACACACACCGAACTGGAGGGGAAGGATAATCAGACACTATACATAAGACAGAGAGAGAGAGAGGGAGAGAGAGTGTTGCAACAGAATGCTGAGAGAATAAGAGCCGAGAACAGACTAGCAGCAATATAGGTCCTGGCAAAGAGGATGTCAAGCAGAAATCTGCGCAAATCACAAAATTGGAAAAACTAGAAAGACGGCAGAAGGGCGAGGGGCGAAGGGGGCGAAGGGGGCGAAGGCAGTAAATGTTGCAGCCAGACTGCAGGCAACTAAATGCCCAGCGAAGTATGTGCTCGCAGTAGCTGGAATCAGAGTCGAGTTCTCCATTAGAGTCGGCCATAAAATAAGCATCGGTTGTATCGACAGATGCACCTGCCCCCCCAACCCCCACCCCCCAACTTCATGCCTGCCTGCCTGCTGCCTGCTGCCCCTAAGCCCATGCATGACGCTTGGCTGAGTGCAAATTCAATTAACTTGTTACAACACAATCTCAGGATCAGCTTTAGCATCGACTTCAGCCTCCGCCTCAGTCTCAGTCTCAGTCGCAGCATCTGCCCAGACCTAGACTGGGATTTGTCAGTGCATAAAGGAGAGAGAGAGAGAGAGAGAGGGATAGAGAGGGAGTGTGATTTGGGAAAACGGAAAACTCTACTCGGAATGTTTATCCAACATTTCTTAGCTTCTCCGTTGGTCCTTGGGCAAGTTTTTGTTTATTTTATTTCGAATTTTAATTCCCAATCAAATTGGTTTTTGCGGTGCGCGCGCGAGCACACCATAGACACATGCATACATATGTATGTGTGTGTGTTTGTATGTACAGTTATTTGATTTAAGCCCGGTTAGTAAATGCATTTTTGCCTCATTCAATTAATAAAAGATTGGCAAACGGCTTCGGGGCCTTCGCCTGTGATGGCAAACATCCATAACCAATTGACAAGTTACATTTAGATTGCCCCAGATACACACACAGATACAAAGATACACAGATATGTACATACGTGAGCACACAAGCATCTACTTGGAGATGCATGGCAGGGCATTCGAATGATTGGGGGGCAAAAGTCACTCCATTGGACATGCATTTTCCAACAGAATCGAATTGAAATTTATAATCAAATGTCAATTAATCGTTGGATTAGCACATGTACTAGCCGCAGGGCAAATCTGTAGATAGAAGAGAAAACATGATGGACAAATGGAGTTGGAGTCCCCATCCTTAATCCCAATTTATGGTAATCTCAGATGGCTACCAGCTGAAACGAGTTGGAAATCGCTTGCCGAATTTCACTTTAAGTAACACCTCCACCCACCTCCTGCATCCTTCATCCTGCAGCCTTCACCCTTCACCCGTCGTCGCCCTACTCTGCTCCCTCCAAGAGACAATTGCCCCCAAGGATATTATTCAGTATGCTCCCGTTTCTTTTCAGTTTTTGCAACAGAATCTCTCAAAAAAAACACATCTACATTGCCCCTTGGTCCATAATTTATGACCTGTTCCACTGCCCGTTTCCATTATGAATTCATTAGCACCTGAGGGCTGGGCTGCTGACCCAAAAATAAGAAGAACAACAACAAAAAAGAAAAGAGAGAGAGAGAGAGAATTTCTCGACTTGACGATGCGAATAAAGGCATTTAAAAGACAGCAAAGAAAAAGGCCAAAAGCAAAGCAAAGCGCCAAAAAGGCAAAGTTCAACGGGGGCCAATGTCAAAAGGTTTAAAATTAAAGCCAAACCCGCCCACACATCGCCCCTGGGGTCGGGGCGGGGCGGGGTCAAGGGTCTTCAAATTAGTCTGACTTTCTGCGGGTTTCGCTGGGACTGGGACTTGCTTTCCCAGCTCCCAGTTTGCATATCAGCGATTGTTATACCAGGACCAACAGAAAACCCAAAACGATGGGCAACTGCTGGAGAAGCTGCACAAATGATGCGATCCGTGTGAGACGTGGACGTGCCAGCCAGCCAGCCAGCCATCGATGGCCCAGGCCCAGGCCCACACCCAAAACCCAGATCCAGCAGCAGATCCATCGACCAGCAATGCGCCTCACGTGCGCCGTCTGCTGCAGTCTCAGCTGGCTGCATTTGCAATTAGTTTGGGGACTGGGATGCAGGACTCGAGAATCGGTTTAGTCAAGGATTTGCAGTGATTTTGCGGCGCTAAGCAGCTAAATGGCCGTGACAGCTGGTCCCGAGTGGGGAGGGAAATCGAAGCGAGCCAAAAGCTTCAAGGGGGGGGACCAGTCCAGGCAAATCTTGCGACATTTTATGACATCCTTCTGTCTGCTGCAGCAGCGGCTGGGACTGCTCGTCCCGTCTTGTTTGCTTTATCCTTGGGAAATGTCACCTTTAAGGCGTTGCCAGCAAATCAACGTCACGTCCGCCGATTCGAGGAACAACAACAACCATAAAAATGTCGGACGAACGAAGCTCCGCCGCACGACTTGACGAATAGTTTTGCTGACTATTGCAGAAGCCCAAGGAGAAGTATCCCAAGCATCCCCCCTCTCGTCCGCATCCGTGATAGTTACCTTCCTTAAGCCATCGTCCTTCTTGGGTGGAGGGTTGTTCGGGGTGTGTGTGTGTTCGTTTCGTCTACGTGCTCTGATCTCCTTGCCAGTTCAAAGTGTTTTGCCATAGGCAAGGTCAAGGGGGTTTAGCAAGAGAGAGAGAGAGAGAGAGTCGCATCATTGGAAGTTTATTTGGCTCTATTGACAAATTGATACGAATCGGACGATAAATCTGTTGCACAGAGAGAGGAGGATTGCCCTTGTCCTTTACCTGAAATGCATGGTTGCACACGATGCAAATCGTTTGAAAAATCGATTCATGTATTTAAGTATTCTGATGTTAATTCTCGTTCACATCTTACTTCTAGCTTGAACTCTGAACCCTTGCCAACCTTTTAGCTTTAGCCCCGTCCCGCAT
The DNA here is from genome assembly GCA_035041765.1 of Drosophila algonquin. Taxonomy (NCBI): domain Eukaryota; kingdom Metazoa; phylum Arthropoda; class Insecta; order Diptera; family Drosophilidae; genus Drosophila; species Drosophila algonquin. The sequence continues at coordinate 1,264,011 of JAWNKY010001579.1, read as the reverse complement.
CCTCCCCACTGCATTTCCGCTTGAACTTTAAAGATGTTCCTGAACACTGGCAAATGTATTTTCAGTTGATTTTTGCTGCACATCGCAAAGGGCATTCAATAAGTCAGAGTTCGGCAAATGTCATATCTCTCTCTCTCGCTCTGTCTCTCTGTATCTGTCTCTCTATCTCTCTCTGTATCTGTCTCTCTCTCTCTATCTCTGTATCTGATTCTGTGTCTGTCCTGGGGCTTTGCTAATGTCGTTGCACATTTAAGTCCACGTGTTCATCGTCTGTATCCACATTTACCAGTGTTGGTCAAGCCTCTATAGGCTTGGATATGTTGTCCACCCGCCTCCACCCAGCTCTGGGCCCATGTCCATCCGAGTGTTTGTTGGTTTGTTGCCATTCAATCAGTTGTCGGTTGACTGCTTTCGTTAAGTGCCATCTTTGCATGTCTCTGTCGCCTTCCTGCCTGTCACATGAGGATAGCACGCAATGTACAACACTCCTCACCTCATCCCCCCTCCCATCTATTCATCCTCTGACTCTGAATGGAACTTGGACTCTGCTCTGCCTGCGTTGCGTTCCTCTGGCCACATTGCAAATTATTTGGGTCTGTCACAGCCGTGATTTGGACTTTTGATTACTTGATTACGTTTGCAATGCGTTTCCTCTCTCTGGCACTGGACACTGGACCCACTGGCCATTGGCCATTGGAAACTCAATGTTGTAGCTTTCCGTTGCCATCTGTCTCGTTTAGTCTGGGTCTGGCTATGGCTCTGGCTCTGTGGCTCTGTATCTGTGGCTCTGTATCTGGCTCTGACTGTAGCTCCGACAAATTCCATCAACGGACACGGATGGAGCGCTCTCGTCAATGATTTAAATGGAGGTCAAGTGAAGTTCTCTTTGATTGACACAGCAAATTGAACCGCTGCGACCCCTCTTGCTCCTCTTCGTGGTCCTCCTTGGTGCTTCAGTCTGCGTCAATCTTTTAGCCAAGATGTAATTTGCACATTGATTACACGAAGATAAAATGAGTTACGCTGCAATTTAGTGCCGCAAATGAAGTGAAACCGATCTCGGCTATTTGCTGATGGGTTGGCTCGGTCCCCAGCTGACAAGTGCAGAGAATGTTTGAAGATTGGATGATTTGAAAAGGGGTGAGTGGGGGGAGGGATGGGCACACGGTTTAAGGAAAGTTGCTTGATTGAAAATGACGTAAAGAGAACTTTGTGGTGGCTATAGCCCCCACAGGACCTTTACATTTCATCTCACCTACCAATAGCCTCCTACCAGTACTGGTAAGCCCCAAGTAACTCACCCAAGATCCACCCAATAAACACCTTTCTTGGCCAACATATTTTGACATAAACCAACAGCAACAGGCAATTAGGGGCCTACTCACATGGCCACAGGTGTTCACTCCTCCGGCAACCCATTATCATGTATAAATCAGTCAACACCCCGTCGCTCAATTTTCAACACTTGACTATTAAAAACTGTTGCGAATTTAGTGTGGCCAGGCCATAATGCGATGGAGTGGCCAGGCCATGCGATGGATGGAGCGAGTGGACAGCCCCGAGGCGCCATGCGGGACCCCTGCAAGTGGAGTTAATTGCTCTCGCTTCCCTGTTGTTTATTCTTGGTATTTTAAAGAAAATAATTCATAAATTAATTTGGACAGCGCGTAATATCATACGATATGTAGCAGAAATGTGCGTCGAGTGCTGCGAAAACGTTTTTATGAAAAATCACCTCATAAATTTACAACTACGTGAACGCACAGCAATTATGTGCATGAGAGGGAGAGAGAGAGAGAGGGAGCTGGTGGCAACATATTACTTGGGTGGGGTGGGGTGGGGTGGTGTGCGGGGAACATGTCGATTTTATACGACGCTTACGTGACCAGGTCGAAGGAATCAACATCAAGTTTTATTTACTCAACAATTTGGCAACCTTTTTGTTAACAACTTATCAAAAATTATGACAAAATTGCAGCAGCAGCAGCAACAGCAGCGCCTGTGCAGGGCAGGGGCAGCATGGGTTAAGGTTAACCCAATGTCCTGGCCAGGGCGCCGCTGATTGGCATTCAAGCACTTCATTACAGCAATTGCCCCATTGAAGCCCGCTCCCTGTTCGACCAGGAAGCCACTCGCAGTCCCAGTGCCAGTGCCAGTGCCAGTGCGAGGAATTGAAATTTCACGCAACTTAAGCAGAGAAGAGGTGGAGGGGAGGGAAGCGGAGGGCGGCTTCTGCCACATGCAGCAAAGCAATTTAAATGTCGGCCATCGCCTGAGTGCGAAAAGGGTTCCCTTTCATTCGACGACGACGACGACGATGGATGGATAGAGGGTATGGTATGGTATCGTATCGTATGGTAGGGGACATGCTCCCGTTTTCTGCATTGTTGGCCGCTGAGTGATGCAGGTTGTGGCAGACCCACTCTCCTCCTCCTGCTGCTCCTTGTCGGCCACTCCACTCCCTTTGGGCTTGTTTGAGCTCCTCACGTTTTTCGCGCCGCGCAAGCCGATAATTTATTAAAGGCGATTATTATGGCCTGGTTCGAACGAGTTTGCACTCGTCTGGGACCTGGGACCTGGGACCTGCCTCTCCACTCCGACTGGTCATGGGGCCTTGCGTGTTGTGGTAATTTACTGTCAAAGGAAGGGGGTTGGTAGAGAGTGGGGGGTGGGGGCAGGGGAGAGCCTTGCCACTCCATTGGGATCCCAACTTTTGTTGCTGTACTTTGAGGTATTTACATATGAAATGTGTTAAATTGAGCTCTTTTTTAGCACAAGTTTGTTTTAGCGAACAAATTGCTGCTGACCCCCCACCGTAGAGTGGCAGCAGCCCACCCCTGCCCTCCCCTCCCCGCTGCACTCTTTGGTTTTCCACATCACGGAATTATAGTTTCAGCATTCCAGCAACGCGGTGGCAGGGGGCCCCTCCATAATCGGCCGACGATTTGATTAAAAAATCGCACAATCATCGCAATGAGGAGGAGGAGGAAAAGGAGGAGGAGGAGGAGGAGAAGGAGAGCCACAAAAAGGAATAGCCCCAAGGGGCACTCCACATGGACATCGTAGTCGTGGTCGTGGTCGAGGCTCCTCTCCTTGAACTAATGAAAAATTTGCATATCCCTCCAGATTACCCCTTCCCTTGCCTCGTCGCAGAGCCAGCACAAAGTTGAAAGTTTTGTTTTTTTTCGGGGCGTGGCATCATAAAGTGCATTCAACTGAGAGACTTTTAATAGCACATTTGTTGCCTCGCCAGTTTGTGGTTTCGGAATTCATGGGAATGGAATGAAACAAGAACTGCAATGAAACAATAAAATGGAACATGCAAATTTATGGTTTCTTGTTGAAATGAAAAAAAGTGAATAAAAGCTAAAGTTCTCTAAGTTTTCACATCTCAATCTATTACTATCCCCCAAAAATAGTAGACATCTCTATGAATACCCATAATACCCATGCATCCATCCAGATAATAGATAATGTCCAAAGCAAAATAGAAGAAACTTTCGCCCATTAGGCAGTCCTAAGTAACACACTCAAATCAGGATTGACAGGGCAATCAACCCTCACGATCCTGTCCGCTCAGAGGAGGAGTGGTCGTCCCTCGGCTCCTACTGCCAGTCCAGCAAAACCACCGTTTTTATGGGCCGCAAAACTTTACGCAAAGCTTCAGTTTCGTTTCCATTTTGTCTCTTTCGTCTCCTTTTGTCCAAGTCCTTCGTCCTTCTGTTCCCTCTCGTCCCACAGGAAATGTCCAATTTGACAGCCGAGACGCACAAATTGAAGACATGTGCTGAATTTTATGGCTTTTAAATAAGAAACCATAAAAGACAACAAAACAAAGACAAAAAGGGAGCAACAAACGAGACCAAAAGGGAAACGACAGAACGACAGAAAGAGTCAACAAACCGGAAATTGTCAAAGGAATCAAACTAAACGGAAAGCGAAAGCCTTTCGTTACAGGATTCGTATTTAAAAATAGACTGATAAAATTTTATGCGCATTCTCGCACAGAAAAAGGAAAGTGCTGCAGGGGGAAAGTGCTGCCGAGGGAGGAGGGGGAGGAGCAGGGTGGCGAATACTCCATAATGAATGAGTACAGGCGCTGACGCCTCGCTGGCTGGCTGGCTGGCTGGTTGGTTGGTTAATATTACAATTCCCTCCTGGGGATTCCCTTACTTCGTTAACTTGGTCACCATCACCCACGGGTCGGAATCGGAGTCGGTGTCGCTGCGGGTTCCTGGTTTCGGGGTCAGCATGGGTTCGGGTCGTGGGTCAGCATGCCAGGGCCTGAAACGTGGTTGGGGGGGAATGGAAGTTCATGTAATGAAAGCAAACAAAACGCGACGAAAATGTAACGCACTGCAATGTCAAATGGTTTTTATCTCTCACCCTCTCTCTCTCTCTGTCTCTCTTTCTCGTTTATTCCCTTTCTCTTCCATCTCTCACTTTTTCTGAGTGAAGCCCCCAATGGAGTAAGCCCCGAGAAACCGAGCGGCAAACGCTATTTACACATCACAAAAAATACTCTCACCAAAAAAAGTATGGCAAAAACAGTACACAAAAGGAGTAAAGGAGGTGAAAAACAAGAGAAAAGCAGTAAAGAAGCTGAAAAAGACAAGAGAAAAGCAGTAAAGAAGATGAAAAAACGAGAAAAAAAGAAGTGAAAGAGCTAAAAGAGCTGAGAAAAGGAGAGAAATGGAGTCGCAACAAACTGCAGGTGAAATAAAACGAAAGTAATTCATGATTCTTCTGGCAAGTTAAACGCTTCCAGGCGATAATGACAAAGGGGTGGAGGGGGGGAGGTCTATGAAGATGCGTAACTGTTAGAGGTGAACTGTTAGAGGGGAACTGCTAGAGGGGAACTGCTAGAGGGGATTTGAAGAACTGCAAATTGGGGGTTCTGATGGGAGGGAAAATGTGCTGAAACAGTGAAAAGCCAACAGTTGCAAGTAAAAGCATTTACATTTCCATTAAGAGAAAAACTAAAAAATGGTAAACGAGCACCCAATCACCCACCCAGCCACCCCCCAACCGACCCCCTACCAACCCCCTACCGACCGGCAAAGCGATGACGGAAGGAAATCAAGAACCAAAGGTGCAAGAAAAGCCAGGGAGAAAGAGACAGAAGAGACGGACACCCCACAGCCACAACCACAGTCCAGTAGTAGTGGGGTGGGTGGTGGGGTGGGTGGAGATTCTGCTCAAGTGCTTGCGGTATATTTCCCCCACCCCCAGAACGCAATGCCACAATTGAAAGTGGAACTAAGTGCTTTGCAATCTTTGCTAATTACTGATGAGGAGGGGGCGGATGAAGGGGGGTGACTAGCAAATGATTTCGAGCAATAAGCGAAGAAAAAGTTAAATGATTTAAATGCCAAGAGGGAGGAGTTTATAAAAAGTGAAAGTGGAAATTAACTGCGATTTCCTTGCCCACTAAGCCCTTCTCTTGTGTTCCATTTGCTAGCCCCCTTCTGTCTCCATTTTGTGTTCCATTTCCACAGAATGCCTACAATATGGGAAACCCTGCTCAAAGCGGTTCATCGAACCCCAGCTGATTCCCCTGCTTATCCATCGATATAGCCGATAATAGTTAGGCGTAAGCCACGCACAAATCACCAGGGTACCAAGTGTTCCACTCTCTCTCTCTCTCCCTCTCTCTCTCTCTCTGTGTATCTCTCTTGTGTTGCCAATGTTTTGTTCCTCTTTTCTGTGTTGTGTTTCATTTCTTTAGTTCCGTCGGGCATAGTGCGAGAAAATCGCTTGAGCCGGCTTAACGAGGCTTGTAATTGAATTATGCGATTTCATTGTGATTATTCTCAAAGCTCTCTCTCTGTTTCACTCTTCCTCCCACTTGGGTGGCAGACAGCGAAGTGGAGGGGTGCTTGGTGGATGCTTGCATAGTGGTGGATGGTGGGTGGGTGTTGTCGGTGCCTTGTCACTTCTGAGTAATGAGATACATAAAAGTTATTTAAACTTTTAAATCCACGTCGCTGCCTTTTACTTACGTATTCGCATTCGCTTCCATTTCACCCTCCTCCTCCTCCTCCTCCTCCTCCACCTCCTACCCTTTTATCAACATTCATTGGACTCTCAACCCAACTCTCATTCTCCGTTTTCAGAGTTTCCATCATTTCAGCTCCAGCGCCTGTTGGTATGCCACGCTTTTCGCTGCCGTTGGGGTAGGTCCTGTGACAGGGGTTGGGGAGGCTAGTTAAACGTTTGAAAAGTTTCCCAACTGAATCGCTGAAATGATTTGGAAAATTACAACAACTAGAACCGAAAAACAAACCAGAGCCTTAAAAGAAAGGATTCCCAGCCGAATAAGGGTATCGACGGATTGGATACCCTTGCAGAGCGAATCTGCTACCCTTCTAATGGTAGAACTTTTCGGCATTTGATGAACAATCAAGAAACAAGAAACTTTTCTATAGAATTCGATATACCCTGTGTAAAGGGTATGACCAACGAGATCAGAGCAGAGCACAGCGTAGCAGATACAAATGAGTCGACATTTTACGGCCTTCCCACCCTCCTGAAGTATGCTGCTGTTGACAGTCGTTTCCCCAAGCCACTGTTTCCCCCTCCCCCCACCCCTTTCCGTTTCGTGCATATTCCACATGCCACATGGCAATGTGGCAGGGAGGGGCGCAAAAGAAAGAAAGGGTTGATTGGCATTTCTCGCAGAGTAAGCAAAAGTTTTTTCACTCACTCCCGCACTCCCGCCCTCCCACTCCGCCACCCTGAATCTTCTCTCCGCTCTTTCGTGTGTGTTTTTTTTTGGTCTCCTTTGTTTCTGCCAGAGAGTGCCGACACCTCCCTGACACACACACACACACGCCCTCACTCTCACACCTACACACACACACACACACACACACGTGCATGCAAGTGTTTCATTTTTGGACTGATTGTGAATGCTCCTCTTTCCCTATCAGCCTCCTGCACCCCCCTCGCACTCATTGCCTTTGTGGGTGCTTATTTGAGGAGGCGGCTTCTACGAGGAGGGCTGGGGGTGGGGGTGGGGGTGTCTCTGGCTAGACGCCGCCTCCGACAGAATGCCGAAAATTCATTTGTATTTCAAAATCCCTTTTTGATGAACTCAACGTTTTCGTGTCCGTGCTCTCCTGTCCTGTTTGTCTGCAATTTTGTAGGGGCATGCCGTACCCTTGCCGTGGGGTACTATAGTTTTTGCCAAAAGCTTGCCACAAACAGGAGAAAGAAAGTGTAGAATGGTGTCCTGTGTGAGGCTCCTCTCTTCTTGCTCCCTCGTTGCTGCCGCAATCTCTATTTGAGTCTGGAGTGGCCTGGGGGGGTTGGGCCTTGCGCCTGTCGTAATACGATTGCTAAATATATGTATGTATTTCACTTTACCATGTACTTTTGGCTGTCGTGTGTGTGTGTTCCGGAATGTGTGTTCTATTGATGAGACTTCAAGTTCAAATGGGAATTACATCATTCTCCAATGGGAATGCACGTGAAGTAGGACTCTAGCGAAAGGCTCGGCTTGGCTTGGCTCTGACATGACCTTCCCTCCACAGAAATGGTACAAAGGCTTCCCCACTCTCCACACCTTTCTCCTGCCTCCATTCCGTACCTGATCCCACCAAAATACTGGGCCATAAATTATCATTGTAATGTAGATTTGTGCCAGACGCCAGAAGGGTTTCGCAGCCATGGCCCTGAGACCAGCCTCAATTACCTTTTGTCTTTGGGGTGGGTGTGGGGGTTGGATATACTCGTTGAATCATAATTGCAGTTGCGGATGGCCCTTGAAAAACTTTAATTGCTTCTTGTGGATGGGCGAATGGGTTGCCGCCGCTCATTCCACTCATTAAACCGATTTATTTGATTTATGGGCTGTTGCTTGTAGGTGCTTAGTGTGTCCAGACACACCCCCGCCCAGGCCCCACTTCAGAGCTGTGTAGTTTCGCTTTTCTCCAAATTGAATCAATAAAGGCTGCATATAAAACCATCAAGCGGCAGGAGAAAAAAGAGGAAACTTTTGCGATTATAATTTATTGTGTTTTCCCCGCCAACAGTTTTTCACTTGCAATTAATGTCAGACACACACAGAAAAAGAAAAGAGAGGAGAGCGAGAGCAAGAGAGTGAGAGAGAGAGAGTGAAGAAGCACAAAGGGAGAGAGAGGAATAAAAAACAATAAAAGCGAATTACATTAAAATTACACAATCAGCAAAAAGCAGCAGGAGAAGCTCGAGGAGCAGGAGCAGGAAAGCAAGGGGCAGGAATGGAGTAATGGAAACCTTGTTACGTTGCACGAACGGATAAAAAAGAAGTAGCTTCTCAATGAAGGTTGATGGCGGAGGAGGAAGGTGCAGGGCAGGAGAAGACGATTTCAGCAGGGAGTCTTGGCAACAGGTTCATGAACCACTCCCCGCACCCCGCACCCCACCGTCCCCGTCCCGTCAAGCGCAATTGAAATTGTTGTTAAACGAGTTTTAATTAGAAGGGGAGGAAGGTGGAGCTGGAAGCTGCAACAATGGAGATTAGAGAGGAGGGAATATGGGTCTAGACTCAAAGCGTAATCAGGTAGTTGCAAAGAGATGGAGAGTGAGGGAGGGTGAGGGGGCCTCCAATGGTATCCTAATTAGATGATAGTCCGTCGAGTCAATTCTTGTGCGAATGATGTACTAAGGAGCTTCTAATCTATCCACACTTACCCCACTACTACCACTGCAAGCCCTGGCTAAAAGCGCATCAGAATCAAATCGGAAGTGCAGCCAAAAGAAGTTGGCTTAATTACTTTCTTTGGCGAATTAGCTGTGCGAATGGAGGAGAGGAGATGGAGACGGCTCCTGCTGCTGGCAGGAGACGACTAATGGAGGGCCCCACAACAGATGACACTGAAGGACAGCAGGCGGAGAGAGCTGGCCAATTTCTAGGAACTGCAACTAAAAGCTTTCCATTTCCATTTGATTTTCATTCTAAATTTTAATCAAACATTTCTCTTCCGCTCAACTTTAATATTCCCCCGAAAAAGTCGTCACTTAATTAAAGCCAGTAAATGAAGTAATTATCATGAATAAATCATGGGCAGGGGCTGGGGCAGGGGTTGGGGCAGGGGCAGGGACATGGGCATGCTCTACTAAATGAAACGAATGAAGCCATAAGCGATGTGACATCCAGGTGAACACAAGACACAGCTCCTGCTGCTACCGCTGCTCCTGTGGCTCATGGTGGGGTCTGTCCAGATGTGCCGCCCTCCCCAGATAATGGGTACAGGAGACGGTTGACGCGCGGACAGAGGACGGACATTTGTCGCTTGGCGAGATTGATTGAGCGTAACCTCGACGCGTTTCTCATTGTCGGGCGAATTGCTGAAATTTCTTGGCGTCTCGCTGTGTTAAATTGCTGAAATTGCTCTGGCCAGAACTCGGAGTAGGAGCAGCAGCAGAACCATCCACGGCCATGGCCGCAGCCAAAGCTGGCCAGCGATGCATGCCATCCATCTGATGACTGGGGCTTGGGTTTGTCCAGCTTGTTGGCTTTTTTTTTTGTCTTTCGCTTTTTTTTGTTGGTGAAATTGCTGGGGATCCACTGAACAGACGGCCGACTGACAACGGAATTGATTTAATGCTTTTTTGTCTCCCCACCAATGCAGCAGGAGGCACCAGCCACTAGCCACTAGCCACAGGTGGAGTCGCTTCGATTCGAGTCTCTTAATTGGCCCCACTTTGACTCTTGGCGGTGCTTATTCATGCGTTGTGGTTCTGCCACTTTTTCTGCCTTTTTTGCTTGGCAGAAAACATTTTAATTATTGCCGAGTGATAGGCGCAATCGTACGAGACAGAGAGAGAGAGGGAGACAGGGGACTGGGTTAGGGACAGTAGAGGCATTGATAAGCGCATAATTGCCTTCAATTAAGTTGCCCCACGGCGGCGGCGGTTGCAGTGGCAAAAAGTGGACACCGCGCCTCTGGGGGGACACCTTGGGGCTCCAGTTAATTGAGTTTGCTCCAGTTATCTGCTTGATGGTTACAGTGGACAATCGAAAAATGCTTGTTAGGAGCAGCTCCTTAAAGAGCTATTAATAGGGGAGAAATCTAACAATGGGGTAGTGGAAATTCCCCAACATTCAGGCGGTTGAAAGAGCGGAAAAAAGTTGCAGATAAACAAGGAAGTTGTAAACACTTTCAGGTCCACTAAAATATCTGTTTGCAGTTTCAATCGGAATCCTCACTAAGCCATTGGCTCTGCCTTTTATTAGCCCAAATGGCTGCCATCCTCTGCCTGTCAGTTATGGTATCTATCGTTATCTATACAACTTCTTTGTAACTAAAGTCAGGTGTCAGCTGTTGGCTGTTGGAGTGCTATTCCGTTGAAGCGACGGTAAGCGAAGGCATCAATTATCTCAATGGCATTGGCATTTCTGTTTCTGTTTCCGTTTTAGCCTGAAATGAAATCATGACATGCCCCGTCTCGTCCCGCACCGCCCCGTCGCCCTTCCCTTTGAATGGCTTTTTGCAAGGCAATACGTTTCGCTTTTCTGTGCATTTTTGCAATTTCCCAACTAGCAAAACAAAGGCAAACAGAGAGGAAAATATGTAGTTGGAAAGGGACAAAAGTTATTTGCATTTTTCACGCATTTGAATACCCTTGAAGAGGGGTATACGGGGCGATATCAAAGTATTGATACTTGATCATGGGCATTAGTTTTCCTAAGTACTAGATGATTGTAGATCTAGTTCTCATTTGAAGCTGTTACGCGCGAATCGCAGTCAGGTCGAGACCGAGACCGAGGGGCACTGCTGCATCACTGCTGAGGCACGTTCTGTGGCTCTCTGTGAGTGTCGTGGCACGTTCTGTGGCTCTCTGTGAGTGTCGTGCCACGGTCTGTGGCTCTCTTTGAGTGTCGTGGCACGTTCTGTGGCTCTCTTTGAGTGTCGTGGCATTTGTGGTGCAAACACAATCTTTCAAACTGAAGGAAAGATCAACCATGATGCAAGATTGATATAGAAGAAGATTCCTCCTAGGGAAATACCACTTTTTCGATGTTGAACTCGACTTTGAACAGAATCTAGACACATAGTGATATCTTTTGAGGAGACTATCGGCCACATTGAGATCCAGGATGATCTACCAAAGTGGAAGACATCAATGGGTGGAGTGTTACGCATACCCATGTTACGATCCGGTTTCAATCGGATGCCGACTTTAATCATAAACAAATCTTTGCTGAATTAATTGCACTCACTTCAAGAGTGTACAAACTTCGGTGCTGACTTATTTGAAGAATTGAATCATTTATTTATAAACAAGCGGAACAACAAAAACAAAACAAAGGAGCAAAATCGATAAATGAAATCGAACGAGTACAAAAAATGTGGAGCAACAACAAAACGTCCCGAAACATCAGGACTGAAACGGCATTTCAATCAACAAACAAAAGTGTTGCACTGAAAGTGGATACGGAGCATGGGATTGGGGGTTGGGGTTGGGGTTGGTGTTGGGGTGGGGCAGGGGCTATAACGAGGGGATATCGGGAATGCTATGGTATGCTATGGCATGCTATGCTATGGTTTTGTTGCAAAGCCCTGGTTGTGCCTCTGGTTCTGCTTCTGATTCGAACTCGGATTCGGATACGGATTCTGATTCTGGTTGAGCTTTTGTCGGTTTTGTTTCGATTTTATTTAGATTTTTGCTTTTTATTCTGTTGGCCAACAAAATGTTTTCACACCAACTTGGCCCGTTGAGGGTTTTTTCTGGGCATTTAGCTCTCTCTTTTGTGATTTATTCGATGCCTGCCTGCCGGAGAGTGGAATTCACTTGATATTTGGTTTCCATTTGCTTTTTGTTTTAATTAAAAAACTCAACTTTAATCAATCGCCAGAGTCCGGTATCGGAAATTGACAAAATGCAGCCCTTATGTATGTAGTAGATGGTCCTTTAATGGTTGGCATTGGTTGGGGGGGGGGGGGGTACAGGTGGATGGGGGGATGGGAGGATGCATTTAATTGAATTTCAAGATGAACAACAGCATGGACATGCGATAGTCGATGGCCGATGGTCGATAGTTGGTTTGGGAGCTATGTAGTGCCCACAATTGGTTTTCCATCAAACAAATTGAAACACTCACTCACTGGCCTGCTCCGGTCCGCTCCGCTCTGCTCTGCTCTGGTCTGGTCTGGGCACCCGTGCCGTCTCCCTCTCTCTCTCTCTCTCCGGACTGCACTTAACTTAAAAACGTTTCATTTTATACGACCTCAAACCTAATGCTCTCCTTCCTGCTTCCTGCTTCCCGCTTCCCGCTCTCTGGTTTTTGTTATTCCCTTTGGGACTTTGGTGGTGGTGTTTCCGGCGGAGGCGGCTGTGGCGGCGACTTCGGCAACTGCTGCGTCGTGGGGTGGCCAGAGGTGGTTGCGGATTGCGGGCCATAAAGTATGCAACTTCATTGATAACATTTATTTCAAATGCACTCAAAAACCACTCAATAGTATGAAATTTGTTGCAGTTTATGTACCTGAAGCACATACAACGCATGGACATACATACATGCCCCATTCTGGCATGGGCCCCATCCCTGGGGAGGCTGCTCGTATCGCCAGCCCTGGCAAATGAGCAAACCAAATGGAGAGTGTGCAACTGGAAGGTAACGACGAGAAAATACCTCGCATTGAAGATATGTAAATGGAGATCAGAGGATAGGACAACTATACTCCTATTGCGATGTAGAAATCTATCCAATATCCATAGTAAATTCATGGAAATACTTGAATGGTACTGGGACCTCTTTTTCGGTAAGCCGTATATACCCCTCCGAACGATGTTTAGTCGTTGTATAAATAGTTCTTTATTATATTTCCCATATGCTTTGCATGTCTGTCTGCCGCTCTGCTGCTGCTGCCGCTGCCGCTGCTACTGCTGCGCTGCCCTATCGATGGCCCCTAACCATTTGCAAGGTATGTAACAATATATTCTGCTCTTGTGTTACATAAATTTCATTGAAGTGCTTCCATTCAGGGCCCCATCGATGGGCATTGAGCTCCATAAATATTCCACAGGAGAGATCGGAGAAGAAGAGACTTTGGGAGGACACACGGATAGCAGCTGCCACGTGCCTACTCGGTTGACATTCAATTAAACTAAACCTGGTGCAAGTCCCCCGAGTGATGCTGCATTAACCTTGGGGCCACTGCAAGGGTCTCCAGCCCAATTCGGCCTTCAACTGGCTCCTGAATACGTTTTACCAGAGTTATTTTCTCTGTTCACACACACACACACATGTATCATTGGCCATTTTGCATTCTTCTTTAATTGCAAAATTTATTTATGGCACGTTATGAAGTTTTATTGGAAAACACTTCACACAATTATTTGATTGCAACATTTTTGTGTACCATTGCGGCAGCTGCAATTAAATCTTTTGCAATCCAACAACCATTGTTGTGGCTGCTTTTAATTAATAAATTTATTTAAACGAAAAGTCTGATAAGCTATTTTTCATCTACATAATTTGGGAAAGTTCTTGGCAGCTTTTGCTTTACATGAGAATAGTTTGAGATCTATCCTGGAGTAATTTCTGGAAAATATATGAGAATATTTCTAGCTGGACTTGTTCTCTGGCCTCACTGCCAATTAATGTTAGGTTTTGGTTAGATAATTAGATTTGAGCTTTTAATTTCCATTCCAGTCAGGAATAATTTCCATTATAACCTATTGTCTTTCTAATTGAATGAACCTGAACTCTGTTCCGTTGTGGAGAAGGATGAATGGCCTTGCCGCTGGCAAAAGTCTATTCATTTGCATACAGTATGCCAGTTATTAGACATATTCTATATACAGGGAATAAATATGCTTATATACCTAATATATACATAGTTTTGTTGACTTCTTGTCTGCTTTTGACCATGTTTGTGTGTCCTAAAATATGGCCATTCTACCTTGTCAGGGTCGAATTTTGCATAAATTAAACAGCGAGAAATAAGGTGGGTGGGGGAAATTCGATGTATGTAGGTACAAATGAGTTTTTGTCGTCGAATGTTTTGAAAACTGAAATTAATGTGTGTGTGTGTTTGTGTGTGTGTGTGTGTGTGTTGTCTGATTACGAGTCTAATAAAGATAGAGAAATGGTGAAAATCTGACCTACATTTTCCACAGATAGCGACACATGCAAAAGTGCAATTCCATTAAATATCCAAAAGGCCAAAAACAATGAGATCGAGTCCCAGAATCAGAGCAAGAGCAAGGGGAAGAGGGAGAGGCAGAGGGAGAGGGAGAGCAAGAGCCACAGCCAGAGCCAGAGCACAAGATAACAAATTACTTGCCATGAATAATAATAGAGTGCAATGTTCCCTTAGAGTTTTACACCCGCCCCCGCCCCCGCCTCAGCCCCTTCTCTCAGTAGTACCCAATCTGGTATATGGCATAACTGTAATGAATATGAGATGATGATGCCAGGGAGGAGGAGGAGGGATGAGGAATGCCAGGCAATGCTACAACGATGACGACACTGAGGAGTAGGAAGAGGAGACATTGACGATGACAATGTTGACAAGCCGATGAGCATAAAAGATATTTATATTGAGCAAAGGCAGAGGCAGAGGCAGAGGCATGAGCACTCCCATTCGCCTCCCCGGGGTCATTCTGGGAAGCTGAATCTTCAGCCTCGAGTAAGATTTCCCAAAGAGATCTAGGATCTATTTGTTAATACGAAAATCTCTCCTTAATTTTCGTAAAATGCCAGAGAAATCCCTGCCGATTGTCGGTTCCAGAATCGCTTGTAAAAAAAAGGAACTGAAAATAACCAAAGAGCCAAAACGGGGAAACAATGGGTAAAATTTCATTACCGGACGATGGGAGGATGATGACGCTGATGATGAGTGGAAGGAGGGAAGGAGTGGGGGTGGGGGTGGGGGGCTGGTAGTGCAATCTTGACGGGAATTGAAATTGAAAAGAAAATGAATGAAGTGGGCCGCGAGGGGAGGGAAATGGCTCTGAGCTCTGTGAAGTCGTTCCACAGTTGTCCTCTTTCTTGTCGTCCTGGTCCTTCTCATTGCCATTCTTGTTGGCTGTCCCCCTGACAACCATGGCAACCTCCTCTCAAGCCCCTTACTCTCTCTCTCTCTCTCTCTTTCGTCCACTGGTTATATCCATTAATAATATTATTCATTGAAATCGCAAGGATTTGCACAAAAATGCCTGCAATTGTCGAACAAGCTCTTAAATGTTCTAAGGGATAGAATGCGGAAAAGTATGGGATAGATAGGTAGATAGTGCCACAGACACAACCTCGAAAGAGTCCTTCAATTGAGACCATTGATAAAGTTGAAAATGGATTCGATTTTATTGAAATTCATGAGGACGGGCTAAGATAATAGAGGAAATGTTTCACATGGCACTGACTCGCAGGCTTCATAATAACGCAACTTATTTCTCCAATGCCTAAGTGGAGTATTCACCAAACCCCCATTCCCTCAGACCCAAGAAACAGCTGGCCAATTCTCGCCAATCCACTTCCCATGCGTACAAATCCTCAGACTTACTTACATATATGTATGACCAATACAGTAAAGGACATTCCATTTCGCATTCGGTTTCCACTGCTGGTACGGTACGGTACGGTTTATACGGACTTGAAAATGGTCAAACTGCCCAGCGAACGGGTCGGCCTTGGACTTACCGCGAAATGGAGAAGTTTCATGGAGGTTTTCATCACATTCGGGAGTGTTTATAGGAGTCCGCATGAGTGTCCTGAGCACACAGTGCCCTACCACTGCCGATCACAGCTAAAGTCGGTACAACTTCTGTATAAAGTATTGTATATAATGATAATTGACCGCTTTCAAGAGCCCTGAGTTACTACCCGAACTCGGAGGAGAGTCGCATTCCCGGCCGCAGGACTTGGCATCTATTTGTACTGCTTATGGTAACAGTTTTATTCTGCTCACTATGCTACGGAGTTTTTGAATCCCTGAAGAACCTTGTGGAACTGGGACGGGATCTCGCATTTATAATAGCGGTTCGTACGCATAATTCAGTTTTTACACGAGCATACATACATAATCTATCTATCATTTCAGACGTTTTTTATATATTTCAAGTTGATATACTTCTATTTCTATGCCGATGACGTGGACGAGGTCATCGATGGCCTCGAGAAGTGCCACCGTTGGGAGAGAGAGGGGCCGGCAGCTGCAGCAGTTAGATCTACAAAACGTATTCATTATCTGATTCTCATCGCAATGCAACTAGTTTGGGTGTTTTTCATAGTAGTCTTCGTGCTGCTATTGATTTCCACCCCCCTCTGGACAAATCAGTCACTACCGTTCCATGCTGCCTTTCCGTTTCACCTGCACGATCCATCGACGCATCCCTTCACGCACATTCTCATCTTCCTGTCACAGTCATGGTGCATTATGTATTTGCTTACGTGGCTCATCTCCACCGAAGGGCTATCGATCAGTATTTACTACCAACTAACGATTCAATTGAGTGTCCTGTGTATTGAGCTTCGACACCTCCACCAGCTCTGCGATGGGGACGAGGATCTGCTGCGACGGGAGATACATCGTCTGGTCAAGTCTCATCAGAAGATAATCAGGTACGAAACTGTGAACCAACTGACGTTGCATTTCCACTAAAGTATCGCTATTCCAGTCTGGTTGATCGAGTCAATGAGGTATTCCACGGTCCGTTAATCATGCAGATGATCGTCAACTTTTTGCTGGTCTCCCTGTCGGTCTTCGAGGCAATGATGGCCAGGAAGGACCCCAAAGTGGCAGGCCAGTTTATAGTTCTAATGATTCTGGCCTTGGGTCACCTCTCGATGTGGACCAAGTTCGGGGACATGCTGTCGCAGGAGTCCCTGGAAGTGGCAGAGGCTGCATACGAGGCCTACGACCCAAGTGTTGGGTCCAAGGGAATCTATTGGAATATTCGCTTCATAATCATGCGTGCACAGGAACCATTGATAATGAGGGCTAGCCCCTTTCCCACCTTCAATATGACTAACTACAAAGCCGTGAGTCCGAGGGAAGAGCATTTGAGTGATAGCACTATAGCCATCATAACTCTTCTTTCAGATACTCAACCAGTGCTATGGAATCCTCACGCTTCTGTTGAAGACTATGGAATAGATTAATCTCATAATATGCACCTTGCCCTTCTTCACCAATTTATAATTCACTTCTATATTCACTGTATAATCAATTCCCATAATAAAGATCCTCTTGCTGGTAAACCTTGCTCTTCTTATGGTCGAAATGATATTCAAATTATACCAAGTCGGAACGAGGCTGCGTTTTATGCACGTATCCACATCTAAGGATATGTGCCAACATTCTTACGTTTCGGACCTTCGCCGAAGTCAGAGAGAGACACAGACGAAGAGCGTCAGGGAAACAGAGGGAAATGTGGAAATTTTACATATGGTATTGCCGCCGAGCCTAATAATCGCAAGGCTCGTTGCTCCAATCCTAAGTGGAATGTACATATACACATACACATACATTTATGTACGTGTTGTACACTAACACCTCTTTTCTTTTACACCTCCACCCTTTGAAGTAAAGTAATTTAGGAATTAAATATTGAATAATATAGCCGGGAGGGAAGCTAATACCGTATATACCCTTCAATCTTGACTTCTTACGGATATACTTGGGATTGGAACTTCAGTGGACCCATGGATTCAGACTCCAATTTGAAGCGGACTTCTAGTTTAGCGCCAGGCTGTCGAAATCCTCAAAGGAGGCCTCAGGGAAATGTTTATTGGACACAGATTTAAGCTGCCAGTGAAGTGGATTTCACAGATCCGTGGAACTCGAAGCATGCTGCACGCATGACTCTCCGGAGATTATCTCGGTGGATTTATAATAATAATATATAAATTCTTCTTTCTTAATTTGATTTTCCACCAAGGGATTATAAAAGCTTCGATGGCCAGGAATACAGTCAGAATTTTTAGTATAATTCTTAAGAAATTCAAATTTTGCAGATATTTGAAACAGAAATTGGACAACTCTTGAAAAATGCCATTCAAAATATATATGACCAAAACAGAACCTTATCTGATGGTCAAATATTGTATTTTCTGTATGTAAGTTTTGGTTACATCGCGGTCCATCAAGGGTATTTTTTTCCCCCAATTTTAGAAGCAAAATATCTAAAATTAACCAAAGAAGTTATGCAAATGTTATTCGGTTTTCGATTATAAAAAATCGAATAAACTTCCTTTTGGTCTATTCTGTCGCTCGCCAGTGTCAAAAGTCAAAAGTCATTCGGAGTTAATATCCCCACACTGGTCGGACCACAGACCTAGGAAGCAGCTGGGAGATTCTCGCCAGGCAGGTGCCACAGCCACACCCAAGGCCCATTATCACACGCACTCGCTTTACTTTATATGTACGACGCATTCAAAGTCGCATTCACTCTGAACAACTGGTGCTGTACGGTAGTGCGAACTTGAAGATGGTCGAACTATCAAGGGAACGGGTCGGACTTGGCCTGGGCGAGAAATGGAAGAGTTTCATGAAGCCGTATATCACCTTCAGGAATGTTTATAGGAGTCCGGAGGAGTGTCCCGAGCACACAGTGCCCTACCTAAACCGAGAACAGCTAAAGTCTGTATAAAATGTAATTAAGATTGGGTTTGATAACCAGATTCTCTTTGTAGATCTATTGGATATTACCCGAACTCGGAGGAGAGCAGCCGGACCGGTCTTATGATCTGGCATCGGTTTATTCTGGTTAAGTCGATAATATTTATTTCCACAATGTCCTTTGCCGTTTTCGAGTCCCTGGACGACATTGTGGAACTGGGCCGGGATCTCGCATTTTTAATAGCGGTTCGAAATGAGAGAGTTTTCTATTTACACACACATACACAATCATATGCTTTATTTTCAGACGTTTTTTATTGTGTTCAAGTTAATATATTTCTACTTTTATGCCGATGACGTGGACGCGGTCATCGATGGGCTCGAGGAGTGCTACCGTTGGGAGAGAGAGGGTCCTGCAGCTGCAGCAGTGCGATCGGCCAAACGATTACATTATCTGATTCTCGTCGGAATGGAAATGGTTTGGTCGGTTTTCATGGTGGTCTTCGTCCTGCTATTGGTGTCCACGCCCCTCTGGACCCAACTGTCTCTGCCGTTCCATGCTGCCTATCCATTTCACTTGCACGATCCATCGCAGCATCCGTTCACGCACCTTCTCATCTACCTATCGCAATCTTTCGACGCTACGTACTATCTCACGTGGCTCATCTGTACCGAAGGGATGTCAGTGACCATTTATTCCCAGCTAACAGCTTTGCTGAGTCGCCTGTGTATTGAATTTCGACACCTCCACCAGCTCTGCGATGGGGACGAGGATCTCCTGCGACGGGAGATCTATCGTCTGGTCAAGTCTCATCAGAAGATAATCAGGTACGAATCTGTGAACCAACTGACGTTGTATTACCACTAAAGTATCGCTTTTTCAGTCTGGTTGATCGAGCCAATGAGGTATTCCACGGTCCGTTAATCATGCAGATGATCGTCAACTTTTTGCTGGTCTCCCTGTCGGTCTTCGAGGCAATGATGGCCAGGAAGGACCCCAAAGTGGCTGGCCAGTTTATAGTTCTAATGATTCTGGCCTTGGGTCACCTCTCGATGTGGACGAAATTCGGGGACATGCTGTCGCAGGAGTCGCTGGAAGTGGCCGAGGCAGCCTACGAGGCTTATGACCCGAACATTGGATCGAAGGGAGTCCATAAGGATCTTCGTCTTGTAATTCTGCGAGCCCAAGAACCCCTGACTATGAGAGCCAGCCCCTTTCCTGTTTTCAATATGATAAACTACATGGCGGTGAGTTTGGTGGAAGAACTTGAAATCCGCAAATCTGATAACTGCCTTCATGTCTAACCTCTTAGATACTCAACCAGTGCTATGGAATCCTCACCCTTCTGTTGAATACTATGGAGTAGTGAAAGCTGATTTCATATTAATCTCGTAATATACATTTAGATGCAGTTTTGGATACTTGCACTTGGCTTCTAAACCATTTTATAAATTATATTTATATTATATTATATTATTATTTATTATATATTTATTAAACACACCCCTCACCTCACTGGAAATCTTTGTCTGCTGAACGAGACGGAATGGGATGGGAAAAATCGTTGCGAAAAAATGTGCAAAAGTTATTGCATTTTGCCTACCAAACACAGAACCACAAGGAGAAGTGTGTATGTGTGCCCTTGAATACCCAGAGTTCGATAATCACCTGACTCATTATTCCAATTCCTAAGGGGAAAGTACTATGCGAATATTCCTATATGCCAATAATTGTATTTGCAAAGACCATTTGGAGCGTCTTTTCCCAGACCCTAGGAAGCAGCTGTGAAATTCTCGCCAATCAATCGCGAGAGGGAACATTTTTAAGTGCCCATTAGCAAGGGCACCTAGACGTCCATTACCTCTAAGAAGGCCTTTTCTTGGCTCATTCATTCTAGAACTCTACGGCTTATACGGACATGAATACGGACGAACTGCCCAGGGATCGGGTCAGAATTGACCTAAGAGGAATGTGGAAGCGATTCATGACGCCCTATTCCACATACTTGACGATATTTAGGGGTCCGGAGCAGGTTCCCAGGCACACAGTGCCATACCTAGAGAGAGAGCCACTAAAGTCGGTATACAATTGAATTGTGTAAGTATCTTTATGTGCTAACCAGACTCGGATTACAGAGCCATGGAATACTACCCGAACTCGGAGGAGAGCAGCCTGCCTGGACGGAAGTTCTGGCATCTGTTTTTGATTATCAAGGGTACCATATTCTTCTCTTCAATATTATTCGCCGTTTTCGAATCCCTGGACGACATTGTGGAATTGGGACGGGACCTGGCATTTCTAATAGCGGTTCGAAATGAGAGAGTTTTCTATTTACACACACATACACAATCATATGCTTTATTTTCAGGCGTTTTTTATATATTTCAAGTTGATATACTTCTATTTCTATGCCGATGACGTTGACGAGATAGTCGATGGCCTCGAGGAGTGCTACCGTCCGGAGAGAGAGGGTCCTGCAGCTGCGGGAGTTCGATCCACAAAACGACTAAAGCACCTGATTTTTGTGGGAATGCAGATGACTTGGGCTGTTTCAATGGTCGTCTTTATCGTGATAATGGTTTCCACTCCATTATGGACACAACAGGACCTGCCGCTCCATGCTGTCTATCCATTTCACCTGCACGATCCATCGAGGCATCCGAGAGCACACATTCTGATCTACTTATCGCAATGCTTCGCCATATCCTATTACCTTACCTGGCTGTTCTCTACTGAGATCTTCTCCGTGTCCATTTACTACCAACTAACGACTCAATTGAGTGTCCTATGTGTTGAGCTTCGACACCTCCACCAGTTCTGCGATGGGGACGAGGATCTCTTGCGATGGGAGATACATCGTCTGGTCAAGTCTCATCAGAAAATAATCAGGTACGAATCTGTGAACCAACTGACGTTGCATTTCCAGTCCAGTATCGCTATTCCAGGCTGATTGATCGAGCCAATGAGGTATTCCACGGTCCGTTAATCATGCAGATGATCGTCAACTTTTTGCTGGTCTCCCTGTCGGTCTTTGAGGCAATGATGGCCAGGAAAGACCCCAAAGTGGCAGGCCAGTTTATAGTTCTGATGATGTTGGCCTTGGGTCACCTGTCGATGTGGACCAAGTTCGGGGACATGCTGTCGCAGGAGTCCCTGGAAGTGGCAGAGGCTGCATACGAGGCCTACGACCCAAGTGTTGGGTCCAAGGGAATCTATTGGAATATTCGCTTCATAATCATGCGTGCACAGGAACCATTGATAATGAGGGCTAGCCCCTTTCCCACCTTCAATATGACTAACTACAAAGCCGTGAGTCCGAGGGAAGAGCATTTGAGTGATAGCACTATAGCCATCATAACTCTTCTTTCAGATACTCAACCAGTGCTATGGAATCCTCACGCTCCTGTTGAATACTTTGGAATAGATTCAACAAAATCTTAGAGCGAATATAGATTAATCTCATGATATGTAGTTTTATATGCAGTTTTAGCACTTTCTGGCACTTGGTTTTTAAACTATTTTATGACTCACTTATAATTATTCGAATCCCATATTAAAGCCACTTCCTTGCAACACCTCAAATTCCGCCTAATATAGCCAGCGAGTTCCAATACAATATTGAACCCCTAATTACTTTTTGCTGGCTTTTCTCGGCAAACAAGTTTCCATGAAGATGGCAATAAGTGGGGGAACACACAGCAATACAATTTGGGCTGTGATGTTGCACATGCTGCACAGGTTGGCCCAGCCGCATGGCGGGGAAGATGTTACTCGTTGCACTTAGCTGTTGCTGTTGCTGTTGCATGTTGCTCCTAATAAGGCTGCTGTTGCTGCTGCTGCTGCTGCCGGTGATGTTGCTGTTTGTGTCTGGTCTGGCACTGCATTTGAATTTGCTGCTGATGCTGCCTCTGCTGCCTCTGCTGCTGCTGTTGTTCTTGTTGCCATTGTCATCTTTCTTCTGCCACATTGCCGCGACTCTGTGTTAATGAAAATGCCAGAGCAGGCAACGCTGCTGCCACATCCGTTGTCTCATAAGCAGACCTCTCAATGGGCGGTGCCGTGGCCAAGTTTGTCTCTTCTTCTTGTGTCATGAGCGATGCCTTGGCCAAGTGTTGCCGCCGCGCCGTTCGTGCCGGTGACAGCCGGAGAAACAGCAGCAGCAGCAACATCATCATCAGCAGCAGCATCTATACGACTATACTCGTACATGCAACAACAGCAGTTGCATCTCCTCGACGCTCCCGCCGCAACAGTCACGCTTGCTTGTCAAACACTCTGGCAGACTCTTACGGCTGTTCCACCTCTTTGGGATCCCTCCTCCCTCCAACGATCCACTCGCTTGGCAAAATCCATTTGCATATTTTCATCCTTATGCCCCGACAGTTAACGCCCCCAGCCCCATGCCACATGCCCCATGCCCAACACACCGCACTGCCTGCCTGTCTTCCCCCCCTTGTCACCCCCTTGACTCTATCGGCCTACCTTTCGGTGGCGGCGCGCTTTTAACGACAAAGTGTGAAATTTCATTGAATTTGAGCTCGTTGACAAAAGTGGAAAGGCAACAGAAACACAGCTAAAAACAGGTCGCTGGAGTACACTGAAAGAAAAGACGGGCTGTACTCGTGAGGCTAGAAGCTTTCCGAGAATTGTAGGTGTTGTTGAGGCTCTAGTATTCGACTCTAGCGCTACGAAAACTATGCATTTTTTACCTCAAGATCTCATGATGATCCTGAAATTGTTCTCTCTGCATCAGCATGACAGGTTTTGTAATTTCTTGTTGTTGTTGTTGTTATCATTGCACTTGTTGTTTTGCAAATTAATTTAAATTATAGTTTTTTGCTGTTTTGTTATCGCTGGCAAGCTTTTTATGCCACATTAGCCGGTTAGGGGAGAGAGAGAACATTCTAGACATTGGTGGCGGGAGAAGGGGGTTTCCTGGATCGATGGAAAGGCATATTATTTGTGTTTAACTGGCTAATTTAGTGGAAAATAATAGCCGCAATTAATATGCCATTGATGTTGCAACAACAACAGCAACAGCAACGTTGTTTAGACTGTAATGCACATTTTTGCATTGTATGTACACTATTATTTTATGCAAATTTGTAGACAGAGAGAGAGAGAGAGAGAGAGAAATGGCGGTAGAAATGGCGGACATATTCAATTATTTCACTAACATTAACATTACATTACATTGACATTACATTAACATTACATTACATTAACATTTGCTTAGGTAGTTCTCTTTCAAACGGTATCCCAAAGTCGATTACTGGTTTTCGTATACTTCGTGCTCATTGTAATCGATGGTTCCGACTGCACTTTCCATTCCACGAACCCCCGTGGTGAATGCTCTATAAATTCTCAGAGCATTCTCGCACAGTTCTCTGCCTGGACCGCCGCACGACTTCGGCTTTAAGTAATTTTCTAATGACACCACAGAGGAAAAATGACTCTCGGTGCCTCTGGGGTTACGTTAGCCCCACAATCCTGCAACGCTCCATCCTCCATCCACCCCGTCTGTAGCCGCCATCCTGCTCCTGCTGGCGACGTTCATTAGATTAAAAGCAATTTACAGTAAAACTTTTACCCACAAAACGCCTTCTGTCCTGGCCGACTGCCCCTCCTGCTCCACCTTTTCCTTATCCTCCTGCTCTTACGCGTCTCTTCCTTCCTCGTGGTTCTTCAGCTACTGGTCCCCCGTTTCACATGTGGCTGCCACTGCTCCAAACACGTGCTGCAGCATTTGGTGACGCTCACATGTTCCCCAAACGCCGTGCAAATGTAGCCACCATTTGGCCACCCCACTATCTCTCTCTCTCCCTCCCTCTTTCAGAGTAATTTAACGCCATTTTGGTTTTTATTTTTTGGAATTCAACAAATTTGCGGATTTGGTTTGTAATTTATTAAATTTATCGCATGCTTCCGTCCAGGGGGGAGCATGACCTAGCCTACCCCTCTCCACCGCAATCCCCCCTCATGCTCCTGCTAATGTCTGCGGTGGCGGTGGCGATGGCGGTGGCGCCTCTCCTCTCCCGGATGGGGACACGATAGTCCTTCTGCTTTCAGCATCTGCAACATTTGTTGATGACAACCGAAAGACACAAAGTGCAACATTTCGTTCACTCTCTCTCCAACTCTGTATCTGTGTGTGCGTGTGTGTGTGTGTGTGTGTGTGTGAAACGCCCATTTAGGGGAAGTCATTCGGAGCTTAGAAGTTATTATTTTGATTTATAGAAAAAGTTGGTTTAGCGAGCGAAAGTTGCTCGTAAATATAGCCAGAGAGAGAGAGAGAGACGGAGCAAAGGAGGAGCCAAATGGGAGGGAAGAGAGGGGTAACAGCAGTGGGGCAACAGCAGTGGGGCAACAGCAGTGAGGCAGCATCCTGCCCAAAGGAGCAACTTTGAAATGACTTGCATGCATTTGATGGCGGAATAGAAACTGGAATCGGAGAACAGAGATCCGTGGAACCACTAAAAACAACACCATCTGTGGCACACACACTTATGTATCTAATCTGGGATCCGGAATCGAGCAGACACAAAAGCCGTTATACACTGTCATACATAGCGTTAGCTTCACTCTTGGGTGACGTTTGCCACCTGCACCAAAACCTCGTTCTCCGGCAGCTCTTTCTGCCGCTGGTAGCCACTCGAACAGGGAATATCGTCGGAACAACGACCCGAATCATTCCCAGAATCACCACCCGAGTAACCATCCTTGCAATAGACATCATGGAGCTCCGAGCAGTCCTGATTGGAGACGTTCCGCCAGCCCTGGGCATTGATGTGGTATAGCCGGACAATCCCCCCGGAGTAGGCGTCCTTGCTGGTGGCATGGTAGATGGCCCGCCTGGCCAGATCGTAGGCCTCCTGGTCGGTCATTATGAAGCGGTGGCCCGTATCGAGGACGCCCAGGGCATAGGGCGAGCCGCTGCCCACCGAGAAGACATTGCCGTGACAGCGCACCCCCTCCGAGTCCACGTAGATGAGCTTCGGTCCCTCGTCGTCGTAGCCGGCCAGCATCATGCCCATAACCAGACCCATGCCCTTGTATTCGGCGGAGATGTTCACGATCATCCGCGCCGCTGCGTCCACGGACATGCGACGCTTGAAGCGCAGCTCGTGCAGCCGACAGTCCCGGGCCAGCACTCGATCCCAGTAGACGCAGTCGGCTGCTCCTCCGGCCAGAGTTCCCAGCATGTAGTCGTTCAGCTCGACGATCTTCTTCATCGTCTGCGAGCCGATGTACTGTCCCGAAGTGGCCCTTGAATCCACGCAGAGCACCACTCCGCCCTGGTACTTGAATCCCAATGTGGTTGTGCCATGATCAAAGTCCATTTTAAGCCCACAGTGGTCCAGAATTTTGTATAAATTCTCCGCTGGCTGCAAGGATTGCAAGGAGTCGTTAACACCTGTCTGTTGGCTGTGGCTTCGCGAAGGGTAGTGCTTACATTCTCGAAGGGTGGTGCCATCAGGGCGTAGGGATTCTCAAAGTTGCTGGTGGCATCGCGCATCTGCTCGTTTTGCCACTCGGTCTGCAAGTGGTCGAAGCGGCGCATGAAGGGCCATCGGTTGACTCCACATATACCCTCCAGTGCCATGTGAACCCAAAATTTGATCAAACTGAATAAATATCTGGAGAATATGTGTAGTGGAATGTGTAGCAAATAATTTCAAATGATATTTGAAGATTGAAATCCCAATGATATGGGAGATTTGAAGGTTTCTAGATAACCTTTTCCCCCCCGTCCACTTCTATACAGTATGCTATCCAATTTGGTCCACATCCGTATCCGTTGGCAGGAGTAGTTGAGGTCCTCATCTATTCCGATTCCGTGGCATGTTCCGCTCTAATGAGCAATCAGCAGTGGCAAGGCCAATCACATTACCATTTCACACAGGCAGCAGCAGCAGCAGAGGCATTGGCATTGGACTCCCACGCGGAGTTCGCTGCAACTGCGGCGTGGCGCCACCGCAGAGATACACGACATTTTAATTGGACTTTTCCCCGACCAGAGCTTCATCTCCGCCCAGCATCAGCAACGGCAACAGCAACGGCCACGGCATAGCCATTGGCACCTGTGGAGACTCGAAAATCAACCTAAAAGCAGAACGAAAAAATAAAAGAGAAAGGAGCTCGGCCACGCCCCCCCACCAACGCCCAGACTGTGGCACGCGCATTAGCCGCTAATTAAACGCCAATTGGAAATGTTTGCTAAACTGTTTGAGAGTCCTCAGATCGGGTGTGGGGTCGACTCCATCTGGGGTCCATCTGGATACCTTTACAAAGCATTTCCAATGCTTTCTTTCTTTCTCGCTCTCCGCCACTCTCCGTATCTCTCTTCCTGCCTGCTGCCATGTGTCATTGATCTAAATTTATGCAAATTGCCAGCTGCAAGTGGCCTCGGTATTGGCACTGCCCTATCGGTGGGGCAGGGTGCAGCCTCGTTTCGCACAATTCATTTTTGCACGCTCCGCCATTCGCGCCTTTAGTTTTCTATTCTCTGCCCTCTTAATGACAGCAAGAGGAGACCCAGAGAACGGATGAAAGTGAGAGAGAGAGAGAGAGAAAAGAGAGTAAAACACCCACAGAGGGGATACTCTTTCCAGTAAAGATTGCACATCTGGAGCATCCAATGAGCTGCAACAGCAGACAGAAGGCTAACCCAGAATGCAACCCAACGTGGAAGAGTATTCCCTATTTCGGCTACCCCAAAACCGCCCTTCGACTAGTAGTTGTGTTGCTTCTGGATAGTTTGTGCTTCCTGCGCTGATTATTAAATCACAAGGCAGGGTCCCGTCCAAACTGAAGCCGGGAGCAGCAATCTGATATGCAAAATCTGGTCTAGCTCAGACTCAGAGTCAGGGAATGGGAATGGGAACGAGATGGCAGCTGCTCCTCCTACAGCGGCGGCGGCTCCTCTCTTCCATCATCTGTCCTACGTTAATTACAGCCCAGTTTCAGTTCTGTGCTCTCTGGCAACAACTTGTTAAAAATGCCCGTTGCCAGTTTATTAGAGGGCAACGCAACTAAGGCAGCATCCACGCCCTTTCGCCCGTTCGCCCGCTCGCTGTCCTCCAGTGGAGTGGCGGGGAAAATTACTTGAGAGTTTAGCGTGAACCCGTTTTAATGACTAAGATGACGCCCAGTCAAGGGCGAGTAAGAGATTTGGGCACAAACTTGAGTTTGTTGAGAGTACACTTTCGCAGCGATGCGGGGGGAGGGAGAAGTTTAAATTTAATTTGGACTCATAATCAGGGGTTCTTCTTGCAGCACGGCCCCACAAAAAGGATACTTAAAGTGGCACGAGAACACGGCAGGGCAGCCATGAGGTAATACACACAATCGTAAAAACTAAACCATTTTGTAAACATGCCTTAGAATACGTCGGAAAATGTTTCCAAATCTTGCCAAGTTTCTTAAGCTTTTTGCATTACAAAAATAAAACAGAACAAGCTCCGTTTTGGGGAATATATTCTATTTTATTCCACTCTCGTTTTATTCACTCTTGGCATTATTGTTTTAAAATCCTTCAAATCCGTTGTTTTACTGCTTATTGTCTGCTCTCAACTTTTGTTGCGAGGACAACTTTTAAGCCGCTCTGCTTAAGGCGGCCCAAGGAGGCAGCAGCTCAAGGAGCAGTTCCACCAACTGCCCAACTCCCTCCTCCCTCCTCCCGCATTGCGGAAAACTTTTGTCATGCACCACGTCCTTCCATCGAGTTCATCATCTGTCTGTCTCCTCCTCCTCCGACCTGTCGCAGACCTCTCAAAGCCGTACGCGGAGTGGAATTTGACAGGGCACCTAATTGACGGTGCCGTGCCGTGTCTCCACGAAAAACAGAACAGTTTTGACATTTCCGACCGCGCGTGGTGCATTTAATTAATTTTAATTGAAAAACGGCCCGCAAAACGGATTAGCTTGTCTTAGTTCCAGACAGCGGACATTGGGCACAGCACTGGACCTAGACCCCGACCCGGCAAAGTTCAAAGTTTAGGCTGCAGAACGAAAACTTAAAAACTTTTGCGCCCGAGTTGCTTATGGGGTCAAGATGTCCGTCTGACAGGCAGTCCGCGGCGGCAATCCGCGAGAATCAAAGTCAAACACAAGCAGGGGCAACTATTTTCAAGAGCCAACAACACAGTCTACAATTTTTACGACAATGATGCATTAGATTAAAAACTTTGGCCGTCACGGAGTGACAACACATGAGGATGCGGATCTAATGAAATGGCTGCTTATTTATGGGGCAGATTAAAATTTTGTAAATGGAAAGTAATTCTACCCCCAAGAACAGTCATAAAAGAAAGTTATCCATCTTCAGCTTTCGGGGAAAACTTTTCCATCAGATCAGCAAGAACTTTTGTAGGTTTTAACGACTTTACTTTGCATTGCAGCGACTTTCGCGCAGAGACCCCCAGATACCGTACAAGTCTCCGATTCGGTTTTATTGGTTGACACAACATATTCGCTCGCATTCCACTCCGCGCCGCTCCCTTGGCATATCCCCTCACATATCCAGTCCTCCAATCCCCGGCTAATTGTTGCGCCTTCGATTTTATGGCACTTGGAAAGCCATTAATCCGTATTTGATATCCGACTAATTAGTTCTGCCGCCTTCCGGCCGCCCCCTACCATGTAGGATTCCTAGAGCATTTTATGGCCAACACACTTCGGGACCGGTTCTCGTAAATTTTGATGATCGATCTATCTATCTGTGTGGCAGAAATCGTCGTAAAACAAAAGAACATAATGGCTCTGACACATCGTTTCCCGAATGGGCATAAGCTGGCATAAGAATTCAATTTATTCTTCGTCCGCCTTGGACTTGACCACCTCCGATGGATGGCTAATTTTCTTGTAATTGATGTACTCCCTTTGCTCTGTCTGCCACATCAAAAGTCGAGTGCGACATGTGCTCCAAGAGGGCAAGAAAAGTCTGGGAGGATTAGTAGCTGAAACGGAACGGAGTGGGACGTGATGCCGCATTGGCATCGGACGGCAAACAATGGAAAATGTGCTTTGATTGTTGGCCAAACACGACAAGAGACGCACCAGGCAGGCACGCGCTTGAACAAGAGCCCCGTGACGAGAGCGAGAGAGGGGGGAGGGGGGTTGAGTTGCATTGCAAACAACACAAAAGTCGTAATGACCAGAGGAACTGCTAATGTGTCTGCCTGCCCCACTGCTGCTTCTGCTGCTGCGATGCGTGGCCGCTGCCGGCATTTTGTTGCCGCTTTGTGTACGCACTGCTTGGCCAAGGCCTTTTGCCAATTTACTGCACAAAGCGCGGGAATTCGTTTCGGCCACATGGCCAGGGCCTTTGTCCATAGCAATGCGAGCCATGCGGCACTAATCAGAAGCTTCTAGCTGCCTCAATTACAGATCGTCGCATGCCGCATTTCACCGCGTGATGTGAAAATCAATGGCAAGCATACATACATCAGGTTAAGTAGGAGCCAGCCGAGAGGCTCCACCACTGCGACTGAGCGGTGACTTACTTGGGTGCAACCTACGCTGTTGCGGGCCCAATAGTTGGTGGCTTTCAAACAGATTCCTTTTAATTAGTCGGAAAAGTCTTCAACTTTGCCACAGTACGAGTACCGACGAGTAGTATTTCCATAGCGGTACTTGATAAATAGACATGTTTTGGCTTTGGCAGTGCCCCGTGGTACCGTTTCTTGTATCAATTACCAGCGACTGTCGCACCTGCGGCCAATCACGCAGAAAGTACCGCGCTAAAAAACACAAAATATATATATTTTAATTAATTGAATTGTGTGTGTGTGCGTGTTTGTGTGCCCTAGAGGCCACCTACACAAACATTTCTGCTATTTGCTGGAAATTGCATTAATGAACCAAAAACGTTGCAATTAATTGACTTTTCCCTCCTTTAATTAATTTCTTTATTTTTTTTTTGTTTTTTGTTTTTTATGTGCATGCTGCTATTACATTTCTCTGTGTGTTTTTGCCAAAGGATGCGAGCCATTTAGTGCTCAAATTAGGTCGATTTTCGTTTCGTTTCATGTCCACCCATTAATCAAATTGTGTTTAAATGTATTAAAATTGCATGCCAATGGCTGTGGCTGCAAAATGGTTTCCAATTTACTTTGTGGATACCGGAAATGTTAGCCATTAATTGCCATTTCTTTTGTGGTGGTACAAGTTTTGTAAAAAGTGGTTTATATGAGTCAAAGGTCAGATTTCATTGCTGTCCAGCAGAAGCGTTTTGGGAGGGGGGACAGTTTTCGCTTGGCCAAGAAGTGTCGTGGAATTCTTTTTAATAATGCAAGCTTGCACATTTTTAATTGTAGCGCCGACAGGTGCGAGGCTGCCCGGCTGCTCACTTGACCCACAAAGGTGCGGCTGCGCTGCGCTGTGCGGCGAGCGTTTTTCTTAGTCGCAAAACAGAGGGAAAACAAACTACTCTTGGCACCTACGCTCCTACGACCCCGCATGCATGTACACACATACCTACGCTCCTCCATGAAGTCCCTTCATGGCAAGGACATTACGACTAAATGTAAACAGCTTAATTAAAAAATAAAACTCCGCTCGGCACGTACACGTGCACGGGGATAAAAAAAGGAAAAAAAAACAACCCAGCACAAGGGAAAATCCCACCGCACACCCACACACACACACATGCATGCATGCATGCTGTGCTCCACCCCTCCCCCCGCGCTTTTCCTCTATGTGCGTGGGTGTTCGTGTTCGCTCTCTTTATTTGCTTAAATGCACGAAAGTGTTTTTAATTTAATTTTTCGTCTTTTTGCACTCGCTCCTGCTCGTCTCGTACTTTGCTCTTTGAGGCAGTTCCTAATTAAAATGAAAGTAATTTTTCATCAGCCACAGTGGAAAAAGTAAAATACATACTAGTACACACATAAGTTTCTTCTCTCCGCTTACCCCACTGAAGTGCTCATTAAAAAATGTTTCAAAACGTTGCAGTTTTTGAAATGTACTCGCACTTCTTTTTCTTCTTCTAATAAACAAAAAATGAAATGTTTGCTATGTTTTTAGCGAGAAAATTGAAAATTATTCCCTCCAGAGTCTGGCGCCAGCTCCAGCTCCTTCTACTCCTTTCCCTTCCTTTCGTTTGTCGTCAGCTGTTCGAGTGTTTTTCCAACTCGAAACTTTTCTTTTAAATATTTTCCATACTTATGCCAGAACGAAGTGCGGCAAAAGTTTTATGCATACGCATTGATGGGTGAGATGGTGAGAGAGAGAGAGTTGCTGGATGGGTGATGTGGGGGGATTCCCTTATGGATGGTCCACTGCATATGGAGGAGTGTAATTATAAAGTTCACACCAGAGGGCCCTGCACGGGGGTAGGTAACTTTTCTTTTAGGAATTCTCAATTGCATAATATTGATGGAGTCCTCGAAACTCAAACAAATCCCTGGAAAAGCAGTTGTGTTTGCAATGTAGCTCGATAACATTTGCATATCTGATTGAAATGATCCTCCTCTATGGTAGGAGCAACCCTCGCATGGCATGGCACTGGCACTGGCACTCTCTTCTGGCATGCTTCTTCCCCCAATTTGCATCCCAAATTGTTTACTTCTGGCATTCAAATGCACTTTATCAATTCAAATTGAGTTGAGTCGCATGACGACTTGGGAAATTAGTTTTCAACAAACAAGAAGCATGAAAAATGTGTTTGCCTTACAGATAAGATATGCACACACACACACACAAACACACACTAGTGCCAGGGATAGGTCGGGTCTAGATAGGGTCACAACTACCATCCGTAGTAGCAAGTATGAGTGCAAAAGTCAACTTCCTTTATGGCTCCGCAAATTGCTCACTGGGGAGCTATCCATTTGGGTGCCACCATCCCAGCCAAATGGCCAAATGGCGCTATCAAAGCCAGCGAATGTCTATTTAATTGTGTCTGCAGCGCAATGTCGATGCCTGGTGCCTGATGCCTGGACCTCGCGGCGAGGAAGGTTGCCGCTTGATGGCGGCAGCATCAAATGCACTTTAGCGGAGGACTGACACACGACACTTACATACTTACATACACACACAGGTGATGGGCACCGAAACCGCCCAGCAGTCAATTCTGTGCTGGAGATGGAGTCACAGAAAGTGCAACAGCTGGGGCAGAGTCTGCTCTGCCGTGTGGTTGCCACACCTGCAATTTGAGAAGCGTCAGTGTCGCTGATGCTGGTCTGTCGCGGTGTATGCACTGCGTGGGGTGCCAGTGCCAGGCATCCAGACAGTCGCTTGCCTGCTTGCTTGCTGGGATAGTGGAAATGGGACAGGGACGGACGAATGAAGTCATAAAGTCTGATTTCGCCTGTTCATACTCATTATCACGTAACGTCGCCGTGTAATCGTGCTGCTAATGATAATAATGTTGATTACGATGATGATGATGTTAACCAAGTGGAATCGCACTTTCTCTGCGAAAGAATCCTTCGCCATTTATTTGGAGGAGCAGCTGGTGTGACAATGGTAAACTTTCTGACCAAAACTGGCACTTTTGTGAAACAATTTAAAAAGTCCTTGTCATCGGCATGCGAAGGATTTCCTCCCTATGGCAGTGGCTCTGGCACCCCAAACCTGATCTGTTTCCTTCAAGATGCCGCTCTTCTGGGAGCTCATGGCTACACCCATGACTATGCTTTCGATCCTCCTCTCCCCGCCAGTGTCCTGTCAATGGCGTCGTCATTTGTTTTGTTGCCCATTACAGCGGCGGTCAGTGTCCCGAATCTCGAGTTGAAAAGAAAATTGTCATTGCAGCAAGTGCTTTGCTGGCACTGAAGTACGAGGTGCCGTGGCAAGCCAAGCGAGTCTCCGCCAGCCGGGGTCCAGGCAACACCCTAGACACAACTTTGTGCCCCCCAATTCGGTTGACTGTTCGGCAAGTGTGTCCATAGTTCGTTGCCTCAAAAACCCTGGCAGTTCTCACATCCTTGTTAGGTTTTGTTTGTGTCATGAAACTTTTAACTATGGGTTACTTGCAGGGGCAGGAGCAGGAGTTGGAGTTGGAGCTGGTGCTTCGGTGACGCCTTTGTTTTCACTGCTTACGTGACAGGACAATTTTAGAAAATAATTTCAGGTCCGCCGTAATTGTTGTTACATTTCAAACGAAAATAACTATCACTCAAAGGGGCAGTGTGGAAACTGTCTTAAAGACCAGTTTGGTCTCGTCTTGAAGTGTAGTGGAAAACAGCATTGGCAATGGACATTCAGCCGAAGGGAGGGAGAGTGAAAAATGTACCCAGTTCGCCCCATAAAATTCTTGGTAATTTATATTAAAAGTGAAAATCGGATGCTCCCTCAACAGGGATTCATTTCACGATTATCAAAGTCTTTGGAGGCAAGCGCTCCACGCTTCACGCCCCCCTTTGATTAAGGGACAATAACCTTGCAGCAAATGTTGCTGAAATTCATTATTGCATCGTAATGAGGGTAAGTGGTGGAAGACAATGGCGATGGCAATGGCGATGGCTCCCAACAGTGTAATTTGTGCAGGCGAAAGCCACAGGATTTTATTGAGCGGAAAATTAAAAGCATAAAGTTGCACGCTTTAAATTTAAATGCAAGACGGTGGCAAGACCAGAGCACCCACAAAAGTCCACGTCCCAGATGGCTGTCCTAGTCCTCTGCTGCAATCTCCTGCTTGGACTCACGCGCATACTAAATTCTACTTATTGACAGGCTGCATGCCAGAACGTGTTCCGATAAGCGGCACAGCACAGCGTCCTGGCTGAAAAATTGTGATTGCGGCATTAGTTTGGCCAGCAAAGAGAGGAATAGATATTAATTGGGTAAATTATGACAAGTTTTGAGTGGGAAATATTTCAATATCTCTCTACGAGCCATCGGGCTGCTCAGCAGTTTTACACTCTGCCCAGACTGCAGCTCGCATTAGGTATTCATGAGTTGCAAGCTAAGCAAAGAGGAGGAGCACAGCACGCAGACTGCAGGAGGTGAAAAGGGAAACAACAGACATTACTTCCCCTTGCACTCGACTGCATCCGCATAGGACAAGCCTCATTATCGTTGCAGATTACGACACCGTCTTCATCAGAGCTGTGATGGTGCTTCCAGGAAAGCAGTCCTCCCGCCTTTGGAGCAACTTAAAGTGAAGCTTTTCTCTTATCAAACTGTTTTATTGAGTTTCCAAAGGAGAGGCGGTGGCCACACCTGGGGTCTGGGGAACATGAAACTGTGGATGATGGTCGAGCAGGTCGAACTGCAGAATCTTGTAGGTGGAGACCAGCCACTGGCCCATGCAGCGCCTGTTCTCCCGCACATTGCCCATCCGAGTTGGTCTGACGGAAAAGTCACGTCGGAAGCGGACAAAGATCTCGGCAAAGATGACTGGATGGTCGACAGTTAGCGGCAGGTTTCTCGCATACTGCCCCATCAGGCGGGTCATCTGCTCGAGATCCTTGGACGAACTGAAGTCGTTGGTGCGGCGCAGCGCCATGTAGATCATGTCGATGAAGGCAAACTTGTGGCCGTAGTGCCGCAGGAGCTGCACCTTCAGCGGGATGGTGCGACGAATGTGGTGGGGCTCGAAGCGCATCATTTGCAGCCGCCAGTCGTGGGGTCCGTCGATCATGTCGTGACAGATCTGCTTGTGTCCCATGGGCGTCGAACACCTCTCGACATTGCGCGACCGCTTGCGCCGGATGAACTCGGTCATGATCAGCGCCCCATGGCCGGAGTTCTCCACAAACGTGGACTCCGAGAAGCCCGAGTCCCACAGAATTTTGAGCTTCAGCATGCCCAGCTTGCTCATCAGCTGACTCCAGGGACTGTAGAAGTAGAGCATCGCTGGCAGCGACACCTCCCCCGGCCGGTCTTCGCTGCTCACAAAGTCCACCTGTATGCTGAGATGATTCGTCTCGTTGCTCTTCTTCGGATCCGGACTCATGAACGCCTGCGGCGCATTGTCCGAGGCCTGCGTGCCCAGCACACGTATTGCTCCCCACTGCTGTCCATGGTGCGTTGGCGGATGGAACTGAAATATGCGAGGATATATCCGGCGCAGCAGGGGAAGGTCGAGTCTCAGTTTCTTTCCAAGCCTCATGCTTCCATTGTTGTTGAATTTTGATCAAATTTCCTAAATGATAGCCGTAACATATTGCCCGAATCAGAGCTCCGTTTCCCCAAATGACGCGGCAATCAAAGGCTATTCGAATAGCAGGGAAGCCTCTGCCCCAGACACGGCCATGGACGTGGCAATGCAATTAGGTAACCGCCCATAGATCCATTGTTTGCATTTCATAAACTTTGACAAATCTGATTTCTCATATTGACAGCAACAATGAGCTCTAATTGCGCAAACATGGAAGGGAATCGACTCCACGTGAGACCAGGGACCAGGGACCGGGGAACTGGCACGGCACACATCACCCGGCGGCATCGGCATCCCGCAGGAGTTTTGCAGACATTGATGCAGCAGAGGCAACATCAGCATCAGTGCGGCAGGCACATCATGCAATTATCGAGTGCATTAGCAAATGCGAAACGCGTCCAACGTCCTTTGCCCTCGTCCTCCTTTGTTTGTTTGTCTTGCGGGTGAACGGGAGTGAATGGGAGTGTAAGTGTGCGTTTTCCGTTCATCTGAAGGGCAAACAAACAATGGGGAACCGGCGGAGACATGCCTCATGCCATATGCCACATGCCCCATCCCATCGCACATTCAACTCAAATATGCAGCATTCCTGCCCATAGATAGACGTGTCGACTACGAGTATAAACCTAATTCAAATTAATTTAATTCAATTGAATTGCTTGACAATTGGTTTCGATTGAGTTCGAATTGCATAAAGACAACTGAATGGAATTCAAGCTCATCAAATATTTGTCCAAACAGGGACTCTAATTGCATGCCAAGTGTACAGCTGCCTCAAAACACGGATTGATTCTAGTTCTGTCCAGTCCAGTCCCAGGAAAACATTTCCATTCGGATGCCTAGGAAACTCTTTAACTATTCAGAGAGGACACAAATCTCAAAAACCATCCATGTTTCATGGCGGAGATTTATCAAACGAAATATGAAATGAAACGTAACGAAAGGACGACAATAAAGCGAATGAATAAATGCAGAAAAATGGCCGGGAACAAGTGGAAAAGCACCCAGGGATTCGCTGTGAATCGGGTTGATGCCGAAATGGAAATGCGAGTCGAGTATTCCAGAGTTTTCGGGCACACAAAATCCCCATGTAATCCCACCGGCAAAGCGGTGCGGACACCGGGTCGCCCATCCAAAGTCCTCATCATCATAGAGACAGAGGGATAGAGAGGGATAGAAAGAGAGAGAGCAAAGTATTGCAATAAAATATGTTAAGTAAATACGGAAAGAGTGTGGGGGGACGTGTGGGGCGTGTGGGGGGGAATCATGGGAAAAACTAAACAATAAGCCAGAAAGTACGCTTGATTAAGTTTAACTTCCGGTCCGTTATAAATTGAGCATTTATGTGGGATTTGTTTGCGAAAAGCGTTTCTACTTTGTTGGGCAAAACAAATGCTTGTGCTCTGCGCCTCCACCAAAAATCTATCCCACCCAAAACAGCCAACCAACCAACCAACCAATCTATCCATCCATCCATCCGTCCATCCATCCAAACTCCTCTCTCGATGTTGTCGTTCGTCCTGTCTGAACAGCACACACAGACACACAAAGCACACCCTCTCGTATATCTATTTCCGGCGGAAGTGGTGAATAAAACATGAAACGAAATAAAATGACGGCCGCCCCAAGGCACAAGCAGCGGTAGAGGTTGAGGTACAAAAAAAACAAAAAAAATAGAAAGAAACTTTTAGTGGCCTAAAGTGAACATCCGTTGGTGAACGAACATCCAGGCTCTCGATTTTGTTTTGTTTGCTTTGTCGCAAATGGCTAAATTATTCGTAACCCGGCCAATCGAAGGGTCAACAAAAATTAAATGGCAAACATTTCGTTGATAAACTCTCAAGCACTGCAGGAATCCACAGACACAAAGAGAGAGAGAGAGAGGGAGAGAGACAGACAGAAACTCTGGGGGACAGAACTGGAGCAGCCAAAGTACTAAGGCATTTAATATCCGTAAATAAAATATTCAATTTCCCCCCCACTGACAAACTTGGGAAATGGCCAAGAGACAGAATATTTACCTGCTTGCAGATGTGCAGATGTGATATGTGATATGAGTATAACGATGCGTTAGACGGCCCTTCAGTAACTTTAGTGACAACCCATGAATGCGAGTATGTTCAGTTATTCAGGCCTTCAGCATATTATAATTCTATTCGAAATGGTAATTATCTTTATGGCCCTGGCCTCGGGCACACACAAGTGGCCAATCTATTGGATTCCGAAAGACCACAAGCTGCAGTTTAGATCCAAATCTCATTTGGTAGAGTGCTGTGGCAAGGACTAGGGACTTTGCACATGGCCTGCATCATTAACGGTCCTGTGGCGGGATTGACCGCAAATTATTTTAACAGGCTTTCCACATGCGAAAGGAATAAATCCAAAACTAAGTCTAGGCCAAAGCCAAAGCTGTAGCTGAAGATTTCGTTGTTTGTTGGGTGCTTTATTCATTGGGGGAATCTGTTAGGATTATGGTCAAATTATTTTGGGCTATTGATGTACCGGATATTGAAGTGCTTTTTTAGGGACAACAGGGATTCCCGCATCTGTAGCCGCAGCCGTTGCAACAGCCGTTGTAGCAGCACCCCCCACAATAGTAGTCACAGGGGTAGCAACAGTTGTTGCAACAGTTGCAGTTGCATGCACAGGGGCCGTCATATCCCTTCTTCACCATATGCTCGATCGTGCTGCCTGTGGGATATTTGTTCTTCGATTTTTTTCTTGGGCCACCATTTTTCTTCGGTTCGGGCTCTGGTTCTGGTTCTGGGGTCTTGGGCTTTGGGGGTTTAACTCTTCGCTCATTGGTTCTCACCTCATGAACATCGAGAACCTTCCCTTGGCCGCCAGAATCGGCTACTATTTCCTCCTTCTCCAATCTGTGGATGGTGTTTATGTTCATCATGGACAAAAGGGACACCTCATCCAATTCATTATCGGTTTGGTCAGTTGGGGATCCATTGTTCGGAGACATTCTCGCAGAAGGCACAGCTGAGACTTTTTTACTCTCGAAATCTAAGTTTTGTATGGAATTCTCCCTAGAGATCTCCTTTAATATGTCATCTGTAGTTCTGCTGAATCCCGGAGCAATGGGAATCGTTTCATCCAACTCGATGGTCTGCTTGCGTATAACGACGCCTGGCTCCGAGCCATATTGACGTCTGTTTGAAATGCTTTCAAATTCTGAAATAGATCGCGGTTTTCGCGACACCGATCCTTTAACTTCATTATCGCTAGTTCGTTGACCATCTTCCGTCCTTCCATTTTTGTTGTTGGCAACGAGGACTTCTGGGTTTTTGCTTGTCGCTGCATCACCGCTGATTCGTCGACTTTCTTCCGTTCTTCGATTTTTGATATTGGCAACGAGGACTTCTCGGCTGTAGCTTATCGCTGCGTTATCGCTGACTCGTCGACTATCTTCCGTCCTTCGATTTTTGGTATTGGCAACGAGGACTTCTGGTTTGTTGCTTAGATCCGAACTGGACAAACTGGACGAGGTGGGATTACCCGACGATAGACGTTTATGTGGCGAGCTTCCTCTTGGAACACTTGATCCGGATCGCAGTTCACTAGGAGCGTTCTCTGATTCGGATCTAGGCTCTATTTGAGGTTTCTGATGAAGACTTTCTGCTGAGTCAGTTAAGTCTTGCGTATACAGCAGGGTGTCTTCGTTTTGTGTAGAGACAACCTCGCCAAATTTGTTAAGGGAAACAGACTTTTTGATCTCCCTCCTTTCCACCACAGGTCTCGAACCGTCTTCTGGGAACCTGGTCACCGACATCTGAATGGTATCCACGTACTCCGTTGCTCCCGTGTGGTGCCTTAGCGTCTTCTCCTCCTCAAAAATGTCGGTTATGGTCGTGTACTCGTGCTCCTTTTCTCCTCCTTCGGGCGCTTCAGGTACCGCATCGTCGGTCTGGATGTTGGCTTCCTGACAGGAGCAGTCCTCTTCCACATTCCGTTTCTTATCGCAGCGGCACCTTCTCTTCTGCGAGGACGATTGGCCGTCCAGCTCTTCATCAGACATACCGTAGCCCTCCTGCCAGGCGCACAAGCACATGCACGGAGGACATTCGGGCCACAGGACACCGTGGCAGCCCAACTGCACACAGAAGATGTTGAGACCGGGCACACACTCCTGGATCCGCTGGGCCATCAGAATGGCCTTGAATTGCTCGTCGGAGTGGCATAGTGACTCGGAGGAGGGTTGCGAGGAAGTTCGGTCCTTGCAGGGATGGACCCTCCACACACATCCGTTCATCTTGGACGGGACACAAACAGACAGGTCACACGGTCACACGGTCACAGTAGACAGCAGATTCTCTGATCTCAAAGGAACCACCGATTGCGCTAAACATATAAAATTTTGGGGGGGCCAAACAAAAAAAAGTTTTCGTTTGTTTTCAATTGAAATGAGTGTTAATTTAATGGAAACTATGTATGTCCAAGGCAAGTCTAGGCCAGGCTACAAAGCAAGCGTTTCCCAAAAGATGAAGTAACAGTATTATCCCATAGTACATTACAGTTTGAAAATCATATCATTCGTATTTAGTTAGGTTTAAATCAATTGTAAGAAAATTATTGCGTGGAAATGAGTAATAATCAGGAGAATCTGAATAAATTCTTGAAGAAGATCGACCTGCCCAAGTGGTACACTGGCATCTCCGAATACCAGGTGGATGCCATTCGAGGCATCTCCGAAGGACTGCAGGACGACTTTGAGCAGGGAACCGGCTTCCGGGTGGAGCGGTGCCTCAAAATGCTCGGCCTCCATCCGCTGATCGGTATGCGGAAAATCAACACCATGGTACAGCACAGTCAGGGCAACGATCTGGCCTTCCTCTTCTTCATTCTCGAGGGATACTACAGGACATGCCACAAGAACGGCGCCTACAGCACCAATGAAAAGCTGCTCATGATCGCCTTAGCCAGGATTGATCTGCTGCCCACGCTGAACGAGCTGGACCGCATCTTGCCACCGCCGCAGCCGAGCAGCTTGTATGTCCAGCATCTGCAAAGTGTGCGAGCAGGTAGGGTGACCCGCTCTGCAGTCCAGCCCAAAAGGCCGAAGGCCATCAAGAAATCGGACAGTAATCCGTACAGCCAGCGTTTGCGGCGGCCTGTGATCAATCAGTCGAGTTTCGGCAGGAACGGCAAGTCCAACTTTGTGGTACATTTTCCCTTTTGGGCGAAGGATAGTCCGCCCAATTACGGAGAATCAGGCGATGACCCTTGGTTTTCGAAGTACAAACTCAATCCGGGGTGGCGTGCAGTGAAGCGCACCATGGACGAGACTATAGAGAAATACTTTCAGCGGATGCAGTTGGCATCCGAGGCGGAGACCAATAAAGAGTCGAGATTGGCCTACAAGAAGGCCAAGCAGCAGCCGTTGTTCAAGGAGCCCACAATCTGCGAGACTCAGAGGGCGATGCTCGAGCAGGCACAGCTCCGCAAGGATGAGCTTACCGTAAAGGCGCGCGACCGTTGCCTGGAGATGATAGACCCCAACCAGCCGAAAAGCAGGTTGCGGAGCAAGCGCATCCTCGACCAGCTGGAGTTCGACATCGAAGAGTGCTTGCGTCGGTACCACCAGGGCATTTGCACAGATCAGGTGAAGGTGCAGGTCCTTAAGGACCACGTCTCTGTGACGTGCGAGGAGGCGCTCGTGAAGGTGGCCTGGCCCGAGCCTGGCCAGAAGGAGGGAAGGGCTCTGGAGGGAGAGCACTGCTGCATGGCGCACACGGCCACCACTGGGACATTCACGGGAAGGAGGTTGAGCGGCGGTGGACTCAACAGCGATCCCCAAGGCACGGAGGGGGTGTCCTGCAGGCTGGCTGGCGGCCTGCACATGGACGGCATCGACTTTAACATGGATCCGGCTCCGGTGCAGATGACCCCATTCGAGGTTGACGA
Source organism: Drosophila algonquin (assembly GCA_035041765.1). Lineage (NCBI taxonomy): Eukaryota > Metazoa > Arthropoda > Insecta > Diptera > Drosophilidae > Drosophila > Drosophila algonquin. Next base: position 1,222,439 of record JAWNKY010001579.1, on the reverse strand, counting down.
CTGCGAGGTCTACCCAGGGGCACCCAAGTCGCGGATCACCTTTTCGTTGGATGGGAACAAGAAGAAGAAGCCCGTGGCCTTGCCCCAGGCTAAGCCAGTGAAATGTTCTGACTGCGCATACCACAGTAGAATCAACTACACCAGGAAGAGCTTCTTCCGGGCAACTGATGCCCACAAGCCTCACAGTTTCCGGTTCCATCGAGTGCTGCAGTCGGGCCAACCAAAGCCCTACGACCTGGCGAAAATCGTGACAAGGTCGATTGTAAAGGCGCTCGATAAATCGCAGAGCGATGAAACGAGTTGCGAAACGATTAACGGAACGATTAACAGAAACTGCTCATACCGCCGAACAACACCCATCAAACTGGAAGAGCTGAGCAATCATAAGTTTGGCACCGCAGGTGGTTCCACTTCTGATTCATCTGGAACCACAGAGTCTTTAAACGACTCGAGCAATCACAGCACCCGCAGTCACGTGGATCTCAAGGCGGAAATCGTGGATGCTGTGACGCGCTGTGCCAAGGGCATCTACACCAAGAAGGCGGCCATCAGGAGGGCCGAAATGGATCGCACCGAACGGGTGCCCTCCGTACACTCCCTCAGCACTCCCGAGGTGCTGCACTACGACATAGAATACTTTCATCCAGATAATAACGAGCTCATGGATCGCCTGCTGGCCGACGGCATGAGAGAGCTAAGAAAGAACCATCGCTTCGTGTTGGCCAGCCTGCCGGATTCCCACAAGCTTCCCGTACTCCGGGAATGGATCAAACGGCGTTACGGCAAGTTCTACTCGCACCGCGAGCTCCAAGAAAACCTCAAGGAATCGTTGACGATCTTCGATACTATCGCGAAGCTGCAAAACCAACCCCCCTACGAGGACAAAATGGGCTTTACCGATATTCCCGAATCGAAGAAGAACTATGCTTACCACGACCAGGCCATGGCAGAGGTAACTATGCGATGCTCCATCTGTATGAATGCACCTATTGAATCCACTTTCCCATACAATCTCATCTGCAGGCGGAACGTGTGAGGAGCGCCTACTACAAGAGGATGAACGATGATTACTTGGAGCAGATGACCGCCGCCTGGTATGCCATGGGGATCTACCTCTATCCGGGCGGACCGCCGCGGAAGACCTTCTACGCCTACATGGCCTCCAATCACAAGGATATTTTGCGGGTGAAATCCTGAAATGCAGCACCAACAAATAAATCTTTATTCCCCGGTGCGGGCTTCGTTTACAATATTCGATGTCTAAAACTTGGAGCGGGTGCGACGCCCGGTGTAATGATTCTTGATGGACAAGTACTTTACAATGGTGCACTTCGTCTGGGTCTTCAGATCTTCCATATTGAACTCCAGTGCCCCGTTGATGATCGGGAGATTCTCCATCTGTTTGATTATGTGCATAACTCTGTGTCGGACTTCACCCTTGAGTACCTGGAGTCTGTCCCGAAGATCACTATTCTCTTTGGCAGTCCACGGAAGCTCGGCAGCCTCATTCGCCAGTGGCATCTGGAACTGTGGTCCACTAACACTCCTCGTATTGACGCCTCGAAGCTTTTGCGGCTTATTTGGTGCACCAGGGATCGTTGGGTGCATTCCCCTCTCACTCCCAAAGATGGGACTCGTGGTAGTCTCGAGCATGGTGTCGCTGTTGTCAGTGGAAGCCAACTCGGAGAACATTTCCTCAAAGATCTTCTGCAGTTTCTTGGCCATTTGGTAGCACACGTGGTCTGGAGTCGTATAAAGATACGTGTTGTCGAAAATCAGACACATGTCCCGCCGAAATTCAGCCGCAGTCCGATACAGTCCGGCCTGGAGGCGATTCCTGATCGTGGTCAGATCCATGGGTTTCTTGACTATAGAGTAGTAGTCGTACAGGCCCAAATATGAAGCATCTATCGGGTCGTAGAATATCCAGGCCAGTTTCTTGTATTGGCTGGAGAACAGCTTCCTGACGATGGCCTTGCATGCGTTGCTCGCCGGAAAAGCCTCCGGGTTACGCATGCGCTTACGATTGCGGTCGTGATTGCGATTGCGGTTGCGGTTCGACATTTTCCAATGAAAATCAATAAGAATTTGAGACTGAAAAAGTTACAATTAATCAAGCACGCGTCACTCTGAAATCGAACGAGTTGGCAGCGCCGCTGGATAGAATGAAATACAGGGTGACTCTAATTGCAGGGAGCTAGTTCTCATGAACATTGGGCGAAACTTTAAGTGTAAAAGTGTAGTACATGGTATTATTTAGCGGTGAAAACATTGAATTTGCATATGTTATATGTGGTGACGATCCAGCGGTTCGGATCGGTGACTAGCTCCTCCTCGGCGGACATCAAGCCAGGCTTCGAATAGTTGCGTCGGAAGCGCAGGAAGAGCTCGACGAACACGTGCGGCAGACAGTAGTCGGGCTTGGACAGCTTTTCCTTGAAGTTGGAATCCATCTGGATCAGAGCCTGCTTCATGGCATCCAGATCCTCCTGCGTCTCACAGTCGGCCAAATGTCGGAGGCCCACCATGGCCACATCCACGACTGCATAGCGCAGCCCGAACACGTTGCACAGTTCCACATTTACGGGCACCGCCTTCTGTATGTCCCCGGGGCGGAAACGCATCAGATCCGCACAGCACTCGTGGGGAAGTTTGCTGGCCTCGCTGGCCATCTGGTAGGTGACATTTGGGGTGTAAAACTCATCGTCCATGTCGGACTTGTCCCGCAGCTTGCCAATCTCCATCATTTTGACCGCCAGCGCCTTGGTCTGCTCTAGGAAGGCGCCCTGACGGAACTCGCGGTCCCAGTTCCAGCGCAGCTTCCACAGCTGCAACATGCTCTGGTAGTACTTCAAAGGATTGTACTTGAGCTTCAAGTGCGGCACAAACGTATCCTTCACAATAATTTTGTTCGGATTCTTCAGAGCGTTCGGCATCAAGCCGAAGCGTTTCTCGGCGCGGCAATGGCCGATCGGGTGGCGCCACAGGAATGCCTTGTACGGCTGCTTGCCCATTGGGCCGACGTTACGAATATTTGTGTGAAACATCTTTTCGTTGCAAATTTTCAAATAAAATTAACAAATATTATAAGTGACTATGACTGACTCTAGACTCTGGTCCAGACGACTCCCAAATCACAGGCCACTGCGATGCCAGAGGCTGCCCCACATTTGAGGTTACATATCCGTCCATAGTTCATTATTCAAGTGTTCCAAGTTGTCCGGAATTTATCATAATGAATGTGGGCGCACAGTTCCCGTACCGTCCCGTCCCTCACCACACCCCCCACCAGAAGTTAATCTAATTCAGGCCCAATGTCAACAGTCCCTTTTCAGACGGCAGACGTTAGGCGCAAATATAAATGTATTGAAGCAAACATTGGATGGACCTCCCCCCACCTCTCCCCGCAGGCAATCCCACAGAGATTGCGATTTTGGGCCCAAAAATTTCATCGGTCAACCGCTGACGTCAGTTATTTTAGGCACTCTGTTAGTTTTGGGGGCAGGCATCAGAGTTTGCATATTAGTTTGTTGTTTATATTAATATACCCTTTCAGATCTACTCTGGTTTTATCATACTAAAAGTATCTATCTATCTTACTAGACATCTTTTTGCTGTAGGATTACTATAAGCAGCATACGATACAAGTCATTGGGAGGAGGATCCATCCGTAGAAAGTAGTTTTTACGAGCCAGCACACAAGATTACGGTTACCTGTGTAGGCTCTCTTGAATCTCTTTTAACAGTCAACAAGTAACATTTAACAGAGGTACAATAAAATCCGCCTTCCTACTGTTGGCTTTCGATCTATGAGTAACTTGGCTTCCACAATTCGTTGCTTTCCCCTCCTGCTAACTTGGCGTCCACATTCCCCTTCTGTTAGCTTGCAATGCACAAATTCAATGTCTCTCTCTCTCTTTACCTGTTAACTTGCATTCCACAAAGAGCGTAGCTGTTGGCGTCGCGTTCCACAATGTTATCGTGAATTAAAGGTCCCAAGTATTCCCCCCGGTTCTAAGCCATCATATCTTATGGGCATTGGGGGCATGCGATGGGGCATGGGGTATGAGACATGAGGCAGATTCCTGCTTATCGCATGGCAATTACACTCGAACTCTAAAGACTGACCCACTTGCGGCTGCAGGGGAACTCTGGCTGGGAGTGTGGGTCTGTGCCTGGTGCTGACCTTTGGCACGCACTTAAACGCATCGCTCTGTAAGTTTAAGTGACGACAGTGCACCGTACAGGGCGGCCGGCCACGATATGCAAAGCGGGCTAAAGGCGCGAGCAGGCCCCAATTAACATCGAGTTACCATTTCCTCCACACTGCTGCTCCTTGCTCCTGTTCCTGCTCCACCAATTGAAAATTATGCATGCAAAGGCAATCCGCAGCATAACAGACAATGGGAGAGCGTAAAAACGAGGGAGAGAAACCCAAAGAGAACCCAAAGAGGTGGTTAAAAACGCTGGAATTACTTGTGCTCCAACATGGGATTCCTTTTAAACCTGTCGATTCATTGATAGCTGGCTGTCTCAGAGATGTCTGGAACCTGTTTCAACCAGCGATCAAGATGATGCAATTTCCCTTTCTACCAGCATTGTCAGTGGTTTCTAGATAAGAGTACGTACATACGTACCTTACCCCACCCCTGAAGCAAATCAGCAAATACGAATTCCCGCCACACTCAATCAGTTGACAGATGAAATTATACACCTCAGGCCTATGGGCAGGTGCTAAAAGGATCGAACAGAGAGCCAGTGCTCCTCTCCTCACACCTCACACACACACACACACAAAACGAAAACTGTGTGAGGCTGTCAGAAAGAAGCCCCCATGTACGAGTACCGCCGTACCTGTGCCCGCATCTCATTGGAATCGGGCGATAGTCCCTGTATAAGAAAGAGCAGGAGTTGCACAAAAAGCGGCAATATGAAAGCCCAGCACAAAAAAAAAACATGAAGAGACAGCAGTAGAAGGCTCCGCACAGAAATGAGAAGATATGAGAAATGTACATTTGGACAGGCTACACACGGGACACAGAGAGCGAAAGATAGAGAGAGAGAGAGAGAGATAGGCGGACAGACAGACAGACAGACCGACAGTCACATGTCAAACATTCTTTTGACACTTTGTCATAGCATCTCCCAGTGACACTTGTCAGCAGTCGGATTTCGCATTTCGGTGGGACGCTATGCTGTGGCGTGGCTGGATGTGCCGCAGTTGATTTATACCAATACATTTATGCTTCTGCATAAATCTGCTTACACATACATGTGCATGTGTCCGTGTGTATCCGAGTCTCTACGGCATTTACTTATGAATCGCTTTGAATTCAATTTAGCTAATGCATGATGAATGCCTGCGACACACCGCATCGTCAATCGTTGTCCCTTCTCCTGCAGGGAGCCCAACTGAATAGCCTGGCTTTTTATATACCCCCAACTTTGGTGAGGTCAGGAGGAGTTTCGAAAAGCTACACATAATATCTGGGCGGTTACTAGATTTAAAAATATCATTGGATTAGTTCATTTCCTTTGCTGATTTGGCATAAATAGATTAATCATATATACTTTTTCTCATTGAAGCTGTCAGATACTCAAAGGTCTCTTAGATTATGTTTACCATCGCAAAACAACACCTAAACTCTCCTAAAAACAGAATTCCTTTAAGGTTAAAGCACAATTTAGCCTCCGAAAGTGTCTTTGCCTTTCGAAACTCAATTTGGTTGCCACATTCAACCTTTTCTCGTACCCTGAATATTCAACTTTTCAAGCAGAAAATATGATAATCAGTCTTAAGAGGAGAAACTTTCTTTCGAAGAGTCGAGTCGAGTCGAGTCGCGGGGGGATGTTTTCCGTGAAGGGGTTGAACTAACCCAATTAGCGTTCCGCCGGATTGAGTGAACAGTTTTGCTATTTAACTAGCGATGAGATGGCGGCCATTTATCAGGGCATCTAATCTAATCCTTTCAGTGGTCAAATAAATTAAAATGGAAAGCCTTTTTCGCCAGCCACTAAATTACACCAAAGATAATTAACCAACCTGTGGGTGGATGTCTCCTACTCCTACTCCGACTCTGACTCCGCCAGCGACTCGGAGAGGGAACCCCCGGATGGGTCTTTATTGGGTCTACGACCCATTGCTCTCGGCGGAAGTGGGAAAGGGCCGGAAGGGGTGGAGTTGCTCGGCGAGGAGCAAAACTGAAATTATAAAATGGTGTAAAATTATAGAAGGACGCGACCAAACCAGTCGAGACAGCCATCGTCCTTGGTGTCCGCCGTCGCGTCCGCCTCCGCGACGTCCTCGCTGGCTATTTCCGTTGGCAGGCATTTTTCCAAATGAAGTTTGCAAGTAATCATGAAAAAGGTAATTTAATAAAAGCAAAATCGAGAAACATAAAACTAATTTACGGCCTGAAATTGCCTGTGAAAAGCGCCGCACAGCAGCAGCAGCAGCACCAGCACAAAACAGGCAACAACATGAGGCATGTGAAAAATCAGCAACTCTGAAACATCCTGGCCTGGCCGGGCGGGTGGAAGTGGAATCCACAATTCAGGGCGGGGTCGGTTCAGGTCAGGGCTGGTCCTTTGAAGTTCAAGGTTAAACAACATTTCACATTTCGAGGGGAACAGCTTTTGGGGTCCAGCCAGCTGTAATAATAGACCCGCTCACGGAGAAAGGATAAGCTGTCCAGTCCGAACAAGCAGTTCGACATGTCCGGCAATTGCCGGACACAGGACTAGCAGGAGTAGCAGGAGCTGCAACAATGAGCGGACACAAAAATCGAGCAACTGTGCTGACACACGTTGGGGGGGAGGGGGTGGCCCAAGACTAACCCACTCCTGCTCCTGCCCCTGCCCCTGCAACCACACACGACCGCACGTATGACAAAACAATTTGGAAGCTTATTTATTCCACATATTTTTTCTGCCCCAGCTTTCGGCCTTTTGGCCAGTGTCCAAGCGGACCAAGCGGAACTATGCAGCCACAAAATGTTGCAAGGCCAAGAGCTGCAGCAAATATTGCTTCAAATTCTAAAGGACAACATGTTAAAGTTTAAGCAAATATCTTTGCCACTGAGCAGGGTCCTTTCGTTTCGTTTCTGTTGGCCATCCTTGCATTCCTCATGGCTGCAACATACCATTGCCACTGCCACTGCTACTGCCCTCTGCCCTCTGCCCTCTCTCCACATCTCTGTTTCATTCTGTCATTGCCACTGCCTCAGATGTGGATAAAAATCAAAGTATTTAAGCAGGAATTTCCACATATTCGAGTGAGTGGATGTATGCATGTCCCTTTGCATTATTTAAAAGTTGCTTTAATGCCATTTTATGTTTCGGCAAGCCGCAGAAAAACTGGAGCAGCACTGGGCCCCAGCTGGAGGCGATGGCGATGGGTATGGCTCTGGGAATGGGTATGGGTATGGGGAAAGTTTTCTTGCCTACGCAAATGAGACCCAATTTCGAGAGGAGCAACTTCGGGGAGTAGGTCACGCGAGCCATCAAAAGGAGAGAGAGAGAGAGGGAGAGAGGCCGGAGACGAAACGGAGCTTAAAGAGAGTTGGAGCGTCGACAGTTTATTTGGCAAGAGTTTTGGTTATTGAGTGAAAAATAGTTGGCAACAGCTGCTGCTTATTCTCTTTGGTTGCATCGATAAATTCAAACCGGCAATATGGGGAGTACCGCCAACATCTTTTGACTAAGAATTCAGACAGCAGACAGCTGGCTGCTAGTGACTGGCTTTCTGGGTGATTAGCACATGTTTTATTCCATATTCCAGCATTAACAGTTAGCCCCAGGACCCCCGCAATATGTGACCAATGCATTCGCAGATGGCTTGGCCTCCATTTGCACTCCCCTCAGCTCACCCCTCCCCCACAGGTCTCGCTCTGCCACGCGCAACATAATCTAAAACAGAAATGTTAAAATCCATTTTAATTTCTATTATGCAAATTTGCTCAAGTGCCATGTGTCGGGTAGCTGTCCGGGCGCCGTCACGTTTAAGCCCACTCCAAGGGCCGAAGAGGTCTGTCTCTTTCACCCATCGGCAAACACACACTCACACACACAGACACACTGACACACATGGTGGAGGATGCGGCAAGTGGCAGAGTCTAGTCACACCGGATTCGCCTTGCTCCGAATGCATAATAATATCATAATGTAGGAGAGCTCTTTGCTTTGCCCCAGAACCAGGCTGTGGGCCCGAAACCAGCCGGGTTTGAGGTCAAGACTGGACACCACCCCAAAAAGAAATACGATATATGTAGAAAAATAAGTAGAACTGTTCCGTTCTGTTCGGGTCCCTGTCCTAATCCTGGTTCCCAGCTCCAAACCATATGCGCAAAAACTTTTTGCTAAAATAGTTTTGGACAAAAATTTGAATGCAGAAATTCCCGTAGCTGCTGCTGCTGCTGCTGTTGCAGCCCTTCATTTTTGACATGGCCAATTCAATTTATGAAAATAGTGTAGAAAGGCGACCGGCAAACCGGCAAAACAAGGCAAACTCTATGGCTCTATATGTAGGGCACGGAGAAGCCCAATTTAAATGCTTGCCGAGTGACACATGCGACATGTGTGCATGTGTGTGTGTGCTTGTATGTTTGTGTGTGAGTGAAAGCAGGGTCTGGGACAGGAGATGGAGCTGTGACAGCAGAGGGAATCAGGAGAGGATTCGGCAGACGGTTCTGGGGACTGCAGTGGGATCAGGAGCAGCAGCAGCAGCGGGAGACGGTTCAGGGGGGAGACAGGAGCAACATTGCTGACGACAAAGCAAAGTGGGTCAAAAATAGAGTAAAAATGCGAGGCACTTCTCGCGGGTGTCACACACACACACACACACCGGCACAAGCACACCTCTGCCACCCGTACGCCACCCCCGCATCGCACATGTTAAACATCCTCGCGCCCTTGTCATGCCTCTCACCCGCCCCACACACGCTCTCCCACACCCACACCCACACCCACTCCAGCGACCCCGTCTCTCGCCACAAAGGCCCAGCGGTGTCAGCGGCGGCACTTTGACATTTTTGGAGCAATGTGCCCTGCGGCTGTAAGAAAGGCGAGTGGGAGCAGGGCAATGGGCTGGGAGATGGTGCGGGAGATGGTGCTGGAGCTGGAGCTCTGGCTGAAACCGGGACTGGGCCATGCTCTCTGTCCCTTGCCGCCTGGGTGAAAGGCAAATCATGTGCGGCAGCAGCAGTAGCAGCAAAAGTAGCAACAAATGGAACAAACAACAAAAAATGAAGTTAGTTTTACGCAAAACGAAGTTGGAATACCCTTAAGGCGGCCTTCACTCCCTTAAGGAAGCAGTTGACTTGGTGTCTGCCCGCAGGATGTCTGATTTTGCATTAAGGAAATGGACAGTATCGGAGAGTGTATCAGGTCTTCCCCTACACCAAAGCAAACACACCCTTCTCTTGGGAAGGGCATAGCAATGCAACATGCAAATAGAATAAATGGAGCAGGACCGCCGAAATGGGGAATTCTGATTGGGGGGATGGCAGCAGGACGGAAACAGAAATGTGGATAGGGAGGGGTCGGGGGGCTGGGCTGAACCACGACATTGATTTCGCATTTGGCATTCGGAATCGTGCTCAGGGGCTTCCCCCAGAGAGAGAGAGAGAGTGAGAGAGAGAGAGACAGAGGCGCGAATCAGTTTACGTATGTCAATGGCGTTCGTTTCCTTTTTGTAATAAAATTTTATGAGCCGCCGTCGCCTCGGCATTGTCAATTTTTATTGTTATTGTTTCGGCAACATAAACTTGAAATCGATTAGAGCGAGAGCCAGCATCGGGTGCTGGCAGGCGAGCGAAAGAGACAGCCACAGCGGAACCACAACTTTCACAAGTCAAAAAGCTCAAGTGACAAAGTTTTCTTTTGATTTATGACCCGGAATCAGGAAAACGCATAGAATCCGATTCTATGCTGCTCGATTCTCCAGCTGCTCCAGCTACAGTGGCTTCTATAGCCAATCCTCCCGCTCCCGCTCCCGCTTCATCTTGGTCTCTGTCTCTGGCTCTTTCTGCCAAGAAATCAAAAGTCATCGTCGTCATTCGGCCAGATAAGTAAAAGCCAAAAAAGAAGAAAAAAAAATGAAGGCAAGTAAAGTCAAAAAGTTGGCCCACAGGCTGAACAAATAAATCACACAAATTAAACACAGAGCCAGCGACCAATGCAATTGGATGTCGGAAAGTTGCAAAGTTCTTCTGCACGACTCCACTCGTCCTGGATGGGAGTAGGGGAGTACGGGAGGACAGGAGGACTTGTGGGAGAAGAAGGGTTCTCCCGGAGAACTGAAGACGAAGCAGATTGCGCCAGCCGCTTTTATGATGCGGCCAGCAAAAGTTCTGTTCCCTCCTAGCCTGGCTTATTTGCGCCTCGGTTTTCTCGGCTTTCTTTCCCTTCTTTTTTTTTGTGGCATTTTTTATGCATTTGCCTTAATTGCATCAAACTGGGGATTGTTTGGCGAGGGAATTGGCCAAATAAATTGTTGTTGACAAAGCAAGTAAGCGATATGATGTACAGAACAGCTTTACTGTTAGATTTGACAGCAAGCAATCAGCTCGAAAAGGCCAGGAATAAGCTAAGATAATAACCTCTTCTAAGCTTAGAGTCGAGTATATTCATTCGTTTAGATACACACACTCATAATCAACAAATATACTTCTTCCAATTGCAGGCCAATCATTTCGATTTATCAAATTCCCATTAACAATCGATAACTCGAGGACGAGCATTCGCGCGTTATCTTCGAGTTCCAATTGTCGCCCCCTCCCAGGGGAGGGTCTCTCTCTCGCTCGCTCACTCACTCTCTTATGAGATGATTGCTCGACGCATTCACACGTAAGTCGTTTGTAATTTAGTCGAGTTCATAATCATAATAATTATGGGTTGGTTGGCTGGGTGGTTGGGTGGTTCAGTGTGGGTGCCAATTGGGGGTTGCTTATGGTAAAAGGAAGTACACACTTCCCCGAGTTCTTTGGGCTTTTATTTGCCTCTTTTTTGTGCGGCTCTCGTGTCCTGCCGTTTCCTGTGTGCTAGAGTGTGTCCATAACATGCGCCAATAACATAATTTCTGGCATTAAAATCAATTTTCATCTTTCCCCAGACGCCGTCAATTGTAACAGCTGCTCCCCAGATTTTCTTTCACTCTCCTCTCCGCCCCCACCCCCGCCCCCACCAAGTGATTCTACTCTGTGGAATCGCTTCCGTTCTATTTGCCATGAATTGGCCGTGGCATTGTCGTGAAAATAATGCAAATAGTAATTTCTGGAATTGCCTTTTGGCTGCCATGGGGCCATGTAGCCATAGCTATAGCCACAGTCAGAGACAGAGACAGAGTCAGAGTCAGGGTCCGATTCAGAGTCAGAGTCAGAGCCAGGCCAAAGCCAGGCCAGAGCCATAGCTAGAGATTTCTGGTCGAGAAGGCCTGCTGCTACTCTAATGACAATGGCATCATTTTCATTCCCATTCCCAATTTATTTGCGATGTCGTGGTCGTGGCCGCTGTCTGTGAATGGCGCCCAGCAACAATGTACCCTAAAATTGTCGACCAGACAATATTTTCCACACGACAATCATACTCGTAATGGACCGGACGGGGGGACGGCCATGGGGAAATGGCTAGCACTTTAGTCTTTAAGTTTCATCGCAGAAAGAAAAGAAAGTAAGAAGGAAACCCACTTGGAGAGTCAATTCCTTAAAGGCTTAAGCGAGAGTGTCAGGACCCACAGAGGGTTCCCAGGGAGAGGGTTCTCCGAGTGAAATAAACATTACAAAATAATATAAATGCGAAATATATGGGTAGCCGTAGCCGTAGCCGTAACCGTAGACCCAGCTTGCCGACGCGGGGGGTGGGGGATGGGGTGGTAAGGACCTGCCCTGAATGTGTGAAAAATGAAGGGAAATGCCGCGACGCTGAGGCGGAAATGAAAAATGCACGAATAAGAAGGAACGGAAATGCTACCAGCAGAGCGATAAGAATGCTTAACGGTACCAAGCAGAACAAGCAGAAAGCACAAGAAAATTAAGATGAAGTTGAAGACGGAGACGAAGAAGTAAGCAAACAATAAGAGAAAGAAAGAAAAGAGTATAACACTGAAGAGTAGAAAAAAGCATTAAGAAGTATATAGTCGAGTGGTGCAGGGGGAAAGAGAGGAGAACAACAGTTGAAAGAAAGAAAGAAAGAGCCATAATCGTTGCATTTCCAAATTTGTATTTGAGATATTCAACCGATTACTGAATATCATTCGCAGAGCCTCTCGGAATCCTTTCGGAAATGCTTGATGGATGCTTGATCATTCTTGGATCTTCAAAGCGACTCAAGAATGAAGCAGCAGACACTTAACAGCCTGAACAGCCATATGTATGTACATATGTATGTATATCTGTTTATATATTTGGAAATTAGTTAGTCGCGGCACTCTTGACTCCATTGCCAGAATGGAGAACATGTGTCATTCAATTGCATGTTGAGTGCTAAATTGAGGGTCCCAAGAGCACCCTCGGGCATCGCATGATTTGCGCTAATTGCGAGTGCAAGCGTCTGTGAATGAGTCGCATCGCATCGCGGCGTCAAGTGGAAGAACTGAAGTCCACTTCCACCGCCAACTCCGACTCCACTCGAAAGAAATCAGAACGTGCCATTTGGCCAGATACTCAAAACACTCTCAGACAATGCACCCAGTCATAGTCACAGTCACACTCTCTGCCTCTGTCTCTGTCTCGCACTCTACCTCCTCTTTCATTTTTCAGGGTCCCAAATAATTTGCTGCGTGTTTGTTTGGCTTTTCACACCAGCAAGTTGTCCGCTTCCGCGAGGAGGCGTCTGAGAGCGAAACAAAAGGCTCTTCGGGGCCTGGAGGGGGGCGGGCACGAGCAGACAAGAAATGAGTCATTAGGCAATAAACAAAGCCCTCGAAGGCCTTAAAAACAAAGGCAATAAAACCAGGCACATTGATGGCCAAAGTTCGAAACTTTGGATACCCTTTCAGATGCACCATTCATCCTAGAATACTGATTTTGGTCTGTTCTTTGTGCCTTATCAGACGATCGTTCCTAGGGATCATTCCTAGTTCCTACTTGTACCAAGTGCAGCATCCTTCAATGTGCTTCATTCAGCATACCCTCTGGAAGAGTACCAGAAGAAGGACAGGCAAGAAATTTGCACACGCGCTATCAATTTGAAGCTCAACAATGGGACACTTCAGCCCTTCTACGGGCCGTTCGTCCGTTTCTTGTTTTTTGCCGTCCTTTATTATTGTCGGACGCGTGCCGGCAATCAAAAATAATAAACACCCCTAATTTTAAGGACTAGAAAGAAAAATTGGTTGCGTTACCCTGTCGCCTGTCGCCTGTCGTGTCCTCCATCGTCATACTACTCCCTGATGTCTCAGATCCCTGCTCCTGGTCCCTGCTCCTTGGCTGGTTGTCTGTCTGTCTCTCTGTCCCTCATTAAAATCAACACCCGATGTCGCATTCAAGGATGATATTTCAGACTTCGTCATCGCCGTCGCATCGTCATTAATATTTGGCGCTTAGGCAAATGCAGCCGCATGAATTGTGGCCAAATCCTCCTCTCCACTCCACTCCACTCCGCTCCTCCACTCTCCAGCATCCTGTTGGAGTATGGAAATGGAAATGGAGATGGGTATGTGGATGTGGATGTGGACCACCCGTTGCGTTTAGCACAATGGCAGGATGACGCGTTGTTTTGTCCCTGTCCCATGTGCAGCAGCAGCAGCAGCAGGAGTCGGTGTATGGGGAGCAGGAGGGGCAGGAAGGTGCCAGGCAACAGAGATTTGGATCTTTCGCTCTATTGTTTGCAGCATCGAAATAATGCCGTTTCATGCATATGCATTCACGGATGGTTTTCGTACAGAGCAGAGGTTGGGACTCCGGCTGGAATACGGGTGTGGGCAGGGGTGCTGCGAAAGCCGTAGATGGATGGATGGGATAGAATGGTGGAGAGAATATATGGGATGGGATGGTATGGGATGGGATGGTGGGGATGGATAGGAGCACAGTGCAGACAATCAAATTTGATGTCAGAATGTGCCGGCGAATAAAAGCGGTCTGTTTAATTTGCATACGAGTAGATGTATGTACTATGCATCAAAGTTCCAGTTTTCATATTATTCTCTGGATGCTGCACCTCTGCTGCCACCGCCCACTGCCGTCCGCCCAGCCATTTGGGCCATCCATTTGCCAAAGCGCATCAAAATAATGAGCAGCCGCCCGTAAATATGCTTTAAAATTTTATGAGATGTCATGATGGATTAATGAATATGGGGGAAAGTGTGGGTACCCTTGCCATACACTCTAAACAGAGATACCCACACATATTGCAGCAGAATTGGGGTATTGCATTTTGGAAGCTTTTCAAATGGTGAAACTGGAGAGGAACAGTTTTAGGAACTATCTTTACAAATAGTAATCCTTTCTAGTGATCAAATAGTAGGCAGAGATACAATCAGCTCTCTCGATGGGTTACGTTACCCCTTTCCTTTCAGGAATCTCAGTTGGGTTGGTCGGAAGATAGGATGAATAGCTTCTTGGGGCCTGGTCTTGTCCGAGCTTGTCGAGGTGGTTGGCCAGCTCGCATTGAAGCATTGCTCTATTGGTTTTCCCCCTCGATGCGTGCTAAAAGTGTTTTTCTTTTTCGGTTTCTTTTTCTCTGTTGCTGGAGAAGCCAGAGCAAACACAAATAACAACAGAAAAAACTACGAGGGGCACTTAAAAGAACACGACGAGAGGAGCGAAGCGGAGCGGAGAAACGCAGCAGTAAAGAGGGGGGCGGGGAGAAAAGGGAGGGGTGGGCCACGTCTCTGCTCCTTGTGGCGGTTCTGTTTTCGTTGCCAATACTGTTGCTCCACCCGTGGGGGGATTTGTTTTGCACTGCCAAGGTCGTGCCAGGGAGATGATTTTGCTATTCCAAGCCCCCTCTCCGCCGCTCTCCGCCCCTCTCCGCCCGTCTATCCGACTCGGAGTGGAGCCAATCAAGTGCTCGTTGAGGTGGTCAAGTGAATTATTGAGGCATGGGGTTGGGGACATGGCTGAAAGCGAACTGAATTTGCATTAGCATCAAGTGCTTGACACTCTCAATATTTATAGAGGTGTCGAGGAATGCCATTTCGATGATTGCTTTTAGATTTAGTGGGAATTAGCCACAACAATACCGTAATTAGTCATTCGAGTGGATAAAACTCCTGGGAGCAATGGCTGGGTGCTAATCTTTCTTAACTCTCCTGTCATTTCACATTTTTAGTATCTAAAACCAGATCTCTAGAATGATTTTTAAAATTTCCCCTCTTGTATATCCCCATAAATGCATCCATTAGCGCAATCAAATTTCCCTTCAAAAACAATCGATTTCAGACCATTCAACCGTGGAAAAGCCTTTCACAATTGAACTTTAACAAGCAGCACGAAAACTATTTTAAATTCCACCTCCCATCTGTGAGAACTCTTTAAAGCCCTCACACGCACACGCACACGCACACTGCACACTGCAACAGCAGTTGTGGTAGTGGTAGTGGCAGTGGCAGTGGCAGTGGTGGCATGGCCCACCCATATGTTGCCACAGAAAATTTAAGGTCTACAAGGGGGAAATGCTGTTGCAACAATAAAATATTTGCAATTTAATTAAACGAAATTAAACAATCTTGCCAGCATTTGTGCAAACATGTGTGGCAATTGTGTTCGCTCGTAATCTAAATTTGTAAGTTGCCATCTCTCTGGAAATCCTGGCAGCTCCTCCTCTGGGCCCGTTGGCCATTGTCTCCTTTCCCCAACCCTTCCCGCTGCAATCGCCGGACAAGTGCAAGTTTTTGGGTTTCTGGTCCTCTGCCTCTGGTCCTGGTCCTGGTGGTGGTGCAGCATAAGCATCCACTTTTGTGGCGATTCCTGAGAACTTTCTTGAATGTCTACTTGCCTGGCGGCACCAGCAGCAGCAGCAGCAGCAGGAAAAGTGGAAACCAAGAAATAGTTTTCACGTTCTATTTCTTTTTCACAAAATGCAAAGAAAAGTGCAACCAGGGGAAAGGGGCAAAGTAAAGGGTTCTTGGGAAGGAAGCAATAAATGTAAAGTAAGGCAAAGTTTTTATTCTGATTATGATAAAGGGAAGAAAGCCGGAGGAAAGTAGAGATACACTCATTTGGTCAGCAAATCGATACGATGCGATGCGATTCGATTCAAGTTCTGAATCTCGTATTCAGGCAGTCAAAACATGCAGTTATTGCAGAAATACGAGTACATACATAAATATTTGCACACGTAACCGCACATTGCCATTCCCATTCCATTCCTCACACACACACACACACACCCCGAACTGAAAAGTCAATAAAAAGGAATTTTTGCATTGGCCAAAAGTTTTTAATGAATTTATTTTCTCTTGTTGGCATTAAAACAATGAACAAAGAACATTTTGCTAGCCAACTCCAACTCCTTTAATTTATGGCATAAACAAAATGTAGTGCACACACACAAGTTAGACAATAAAAAGCATCGACGTCCAATCGAATGGCAGGAAAACAACAAGGAGCCAGCAATGCCAGGAGCCAGAGCTCTGCTCGTAATTGAAATATATTTGAAGTCCCTGGAAAGTAATCCAAAGGTGGGGACGATGATGAGCAGGCGGCACAGCAGGGCTTCAATATTCATGAAGATTTATGATGCATTCAAAAAGCTGTTTAAAGTTTTATCCCAGATATGAAGCGATACTTTATTATTGGCATCCTTTCAGATGCTAATGCATAGCAGTAATACGAATATAGATTGAACCCAAAATTCTCATTTTTATTATTAGATTTCAGGAGTGCAAGTGCACTGTGATTGATGATGATTGCTTAAGCACTGATTGCCAAATCGACAATCGTCGGAAGGAATTGATAATCTAAACACTCCAATTGAATTGCAATCGAAGCTACAGACAAATAATTGCTACCACTTAAAGAGCAGGGGGTGGGGGAGGGGAGGGGAAACCATGTCGTATTCAATTACGGATAATTAGACCATTTTCCAACGGAATACTGCACTTCATGTTATGATGGTGCCTGCATTTGTGCCACGTGCACAGAAATACAAGTTCTCCCACACACACCCACACACGCACACGCATAGATATATAGATACACGCACACAGATGCACAGAGCTAGAACTATCCACGAGGCACGCATACGAGAAATTCAATTTTAATGCGGCTATTACATAATTTGATCCTTGTGCTGGCCCAGACACTGAATGCATATTAATTAAGCTTCGAAATTTGATTGTATGCCAAACTGCAGCCAGCACCAGAAGGAGCCACAAACTGCAGGCGGAGTAGCGGAGCGGAGCTCCAAGGAGCTGCAATCCTCCTGTCTTATGAGCTCAAGCTCCTTCTTCTTCTTGTTCTCCTGCCCTGTCCAGTTCCCTCTCCCTTGCCCCTGGGGGCAACAGACAATGAAAAGGGCTAACCAAGCATAAAACTTTGCCCACAAATTACTTACATGACCCCTGCAGGGGCCGGGTCTGGGGCTAAGCTGAGCCAATGAAAATATATCGATTGTTAATGGAAGCTCCTCCAAAGGAGTTGGGCAGAATCTAAAGCAGCTAGACCAGCACCCAGGGTTTGGACACGACTTGGTTGTGGCCTTTGGCCTTTTTCGATGGGTATTTCCATAACAATTTCTGTGGATTGTCCGATGTGCGATGTCCGATGTCTGTGGCAACTAATTTGACAGGTGGACGACGACATTAAACTGCCACTCAGGCTCGCGACGCTCCAATTCAATTAATTTGTGATAAATAAATAAGCAAAAAGTAGCGCTAAAATGCCAATGCGCAGCATAAATATTTAAAATACGATAATCCGTGTCGGTATTCGTGTATCCGTGTCCGTATCCGTATCCCCGTGTGTGCTCAAAAGCGTATGTACTCTCTCTCTCTCTCTCTCTCTCTCTGGATATTTATTCCTGCAATGGACTTTACTGTGTACATAGTATTGTCGTACACTGTTCTGTCCCACAGTGTGGCTCGCACATCCAACTGACATCACATTTAATTAATTTAATAACCGCTTTTAACAAGCATTAATAGCGTTAATTTATCTGACAGGACAGGGCCACTTTTCATTTGCATTTATGAATGTAATGAAGAAACTATGTACATATGTATATTCTACATATACTCGAACATTTATTGGCTTACATATGTATGTATGCATAACGATTCTCTTTGTGCTTTCAATTATGGATCATCGTCAATGGCCTGATGCGTACTTGAATGCATTTTCCACCAATGTTTGTTCTTATCGGAATTTCTGGACCCATCTAACAATCATCTCTTCATCCATTCAATGTCAGTCTGTTTTCATTCCATTTAGTTGAGTGAATTATTCGTAATTGCCTGCTAGCTGTTCATAAGCCAGGATTTGTTGTCGGATGCATTGTGATGCGAAGTTGATAGTTGAAGTCATAATAGTGGAAATTGACAGATACTTTCAACTGATTGATGACCTGACCTAAGTCTCGTCTCCTTTTGCCAGTGCCACGCCAGTAACAGTGCCAGTGCCGTCCATTTATCCCTTTGGCACATCAATTACAAACGATTAATTTGACTAATTGGCAGAGTTCGGATGAGCAGAGATGACAGCAGCAGCGAGGAGCAGCTCCAAGCTAAACAAAAGGGATAAGTAAATGACCGGGGGGACAACTTTTCCATATACCACACAACATGTTACATGCTCCTCCTGAGCTCCTCCTTCTTCGGCAACAGCCACCGCCACTGCCACTGCTACTGCGGCATTGCCATCTTCATTTCGATTCCGATTTTGCACCCACGAGAGGAGAGGAGAGGAGGGGACATGTTATGACGTACCCGTGTAAACGTCAAATGCCAGAACGTCTGTTCGTGTTCCGAGGCGGAGTCCAGGGATTGGAGAGGCGGAAAACAAAGGAGCTGCAGCAGAGAGCGGGTGAATGGATGGATAGTGTCGGTGTGTGTCCCGTGTCAAGCAATTTACAAGTCAAAGCCATGACAGGACCCGTTTCTGACAGCCCGTGAGGTCTGCTCCTGCTCCAGCTCCTGCCTTGCGACTCCTTTCAATGCTAGTTCCAAGATTTCATCACCATTGCCTTAATTAATACCAAGAACAACGGGGCCGTGACAGCCCTGAGCCCTGGGCCCTGAGCCCTGAGCCTGCAACTGACTCGACGCGTGTCGCTATTTGGCTTGGACTCCGTTCACTCCTTGGAGAACGTGAGAATGGGAGGATTTCCTCCCGTTTATTGGACTTGGCCAGTACATAGTTCTTAGATATGCTTTCCAAGAGCCTGGCTGAAATCGTCGGAGCAATCCCTGTGCCATTGTTGATTCACCTTAACCATATCGAGGGCTTTCTGGAGGGGTTCCTTGAACTGCGTCAGGTCCTTCAACTGCTCCTTCAGCCTGTCCGAATCTTCGGGTCTGTGCAGATTTCCAGCCAAGGTCTGCAGGAGGCTCGTCAGCTGACGTTTCTTGAACTTTTCGCTGTGAAAAAGTCGTCAATTATTCGGGTTAATTTTGGGTTTATTTTCCCCCGACTTACTTCAGTCCTTTGGCGTGTGACAGGATGTGTTCGGCAGTCTCGATGGCGACATGGTCACGTGTCAGTGCGGTCTTTACCGCCTGCAAGTAGAAGTCGCCGATTTCCTTCTTCTCCGACTGTAGCGTGTAGGCCAGGAACTCCCCCAGCTGACTGAAGTTGCGGCTGCATCCAAGAGCCGACGCCCAGACTCCCTGCTGGGCGGCGTTAGTCGAGTTCCTGAAAAGCTTCATCACATGCTGAAAATCCGCTTCGCCGCCCTCCTCGATGGTGGTGCAGTAGGCCACCTCCTGAAAGTCGGCGGGAAGCTCCAGGAAACCATTTGAATGTCGCAAAATGGGCTGCCTGGCCTGGGCGATGCAGTCGTCCACGCGGTAGCGACAGGCCTGACCGTAGATCAGCCGCAATAAAGACACGTCCCTGATGGTTGAGGACATAATCGTGATGGCTCCCAGCTTGGGCAGACGCTTGTACAGCTTTGTGAGGAGCTTTGCCATGTAACCCTAGAAGAGATTGTGATATAATGATGTCTTATAATGACCATCTTCGAACCTACCTTGAACTTTTCGGCCTGCCAGCCACTCAACAACGTTCCAATGCGGTTTAAGAGGTCTAGACTTCGTTTCCAGGGCAGGAACTCCTCCTCCCTCTGCAGATACTCGAAGAGATCGAAGGCCCAGTCATAGCTGAGAAGTTTTACCGCACCCAAGGCCATAAGATCATCAATTAGCTGGGCTCTGTTGTACACGTGGATGCCCCCAAAGTTGGGATCATTCTTCAGAGTGCTGATGATCATCCTCCAGTTGTGCTCATCATAGTTCACCCGAAAAATGACACTGACTTGGGGATTCAGAATGAACCACTCATTGCGTGCTGCACCATTGGGCAGTTCCAGTGTCTGTGCAGAGGTGGGACACTCCAGCCAAAACTGGGGACGTGTTTGCCCAAAGTCGGGATGGTTTTGAGAGACAAAACTCAGCGGCACCCACCAGCAGTTGTCTGTGGCGGCGACCTCCCTTAGGCCTTTCTCAAGGTAAAATCTCGTTTGATTGAGGCTCACTCTTCCCGTCTCGTAGTCACGAACAGCGGTGACCAGTGGATAGCCCCCCTGCAGAGTCCACGAGTCCATCGCCCGACCAAGATCGAAGTCAGAGGGTAACACCTTCTGCTCCACGGCCGCCTCCTGCATGGACTGCCACAGATCAGCCTGCTCCACATTCCCGAAGGAGTGCTTGGAGAGAAAGGAGCGAATGGACAGGAAGAAGGCCTCTTCGCCGATCGTCTTGTGCAGCATGCGCTTGATCAGGGCACCCTTCTCATAGACGTACTCTGAGAACTGCCCGAGGATCTGCGCCGGATCCTTCACCTCACGGGAAATGGCACGCACTGAGCTGCCTGAATCCATTGAAAAGAAACGTCCTAAGTCCTCGCATATGAATCGCTCGCCACGACCCCAATCGGGCTGCAAGGCATCCAGGGCCAGATAGGCGAAGTACGTGGATGGACCCTCCTTGAGCCAGAGATCGTTCCACCATTTCATGGTCACGAGGTTGCCGAACCACTGATGCGCATACTCATGGGCCAGCGTCCTGGCCTTTCCATCCTTCACCACCTGCGGATCATTCTGGCTGTGCACGAACTTATCCTCTTTGAAGGTGACCAATCCCCAGTTCTCCATGGCCGAGAACCTGTGAGTGGGCGCTGCAAGCTGGTCGATCTTTCTCAGTGGAAAGTCCAGCCGAAAGAGTTCCTCAAAGTAGCCAAGAACTTTTGGGGCCATTTCGAGGGAAAAGTTGGCTTGATCCACCGCTTTGGGCTGCAACCAATTGCGGAAGATCACCCTGTTCGTGGTGTCGCTCTGCACGGTGGCCGCGTTGGTCAGATCGTGGACAGCAAAGGCCACCAGGTAGGTGGCGGTCCTCAGGAGTTCTTCGTGCTCGCACCAGATGTAGTTGTGAAGGCTCTCGCTGAAGCGATTAAAAGACGAGAGAAGAGAGGATTTGTTGAACGAAATGACCGAGAATACTTACTGCTTTTGGCACTTGAGGATCGGCATGTTGCTGAGGCCCGTGTAGCTTTTGTGGTAGCCCAGGGTCACATTAAAGGTGGCCTTCCAGGAGGGTTCATCGAAGCAGGGAAACGCCTGCCGGGCAAACGTCGGCGAGAACTGTGTGACTGCCAGGTGACTAATGAAAAGTGTGTGAAAAGAGAAATCGTCATCGCTTGCCAAAGAGCCACCACTACTACTCACTGTTTCTCTTGGGTCTCCGCGTCCGTGTAGGAGCTGTTGTAGTAGCCCGATTCTGTTCCATTCAGTGATGCCTCAAAGTGCATCGTCAGCTGGTAGATCTGACCCAACTCCAGATCTCGACACAGGTGCAGGGTGAAGTAGTCGTACACCTCATTCAGCTCGATCTCGGTGTCGGAGAGGCAATGCCCCTCCTCTCTGCCCGGAGGACCACCAGTAAGCGAAATGCCAGACTTGTCGATCCGTAAATTCCTCGCATGCAATGTGATGTTTTTGGTGGACTGGAGGACAAGCAGATCGATCCTCACAGCCCCCTCGAAGCGCAGATCGGAGGCATTCAGATGGGTCAGGATGCGTATGTCATAGTGCTGGGGATCCAGGGAGGTGGGCAGGCGATGATGATCGTAGACAGCCAGGCTTGCAGGAGGCACCAGCAGTAAAAGGAAGCAGCAGTAAATGGAAGTATATCCTAGCATGCTGTGCCAATGAAACGGAGCAAGTATATACATACATAAATTTAGTCAGTCATACATATAATATCATATATCATTCTCTGATTTTGTCCTTGTTAAATTTATATTTTGCAATAATGTTTTTAAATTTTCTGCGCACCCAGACCAAAA